>CM064521.1:35061905-35432192 GCA_032716605.1 Paralithodes platypus | reverse complement strand
CTCGGATGTAAGAACATACATAGATATAATTATGGCTGTCTGATGTGTTGGCATTGGCTCAACGTCGGGACAGGGCATGGGTGTTTTTAATATGAATGTATATTCCTGTTCATCATCTTTGTAGTTAGGAGTGTTAGGACACGAGGGGAGTTAGTGTACGTGAGGTGTGGAAAATGGTCAGTTTTAGAAAAGGTAAATGGGTGTGGTCCTGGACCTTGTTTCGGCCCTGCGGGCTTGGGCCCTGTCTGAAATGGCTGGCTCGGTCAGCTGGTTCCTTTCGTTCTGTGGACCTTTCCTTTGGTGTTTTCTGTGTGGTGTTTCGGTCATGGCTTCTGTGTGTGGGCTTCTCGTTCTGGGGCATTTTAGTTTGGCTATTACCTTACTCAGGGGATTCCTTACTGTGATGTGCGGATAGTGCTACTTTTCTTATAGTTTGTCAATTTGATTTTCACCTCCCTATACATTTCCATCAGGTTATTTTTGTACAGCAAAGTCCAGGGGACACTTTGTTACATTCTAGCCCCTTGGAGGCATCATCCCCGATGTTTAGTAGCCAATCAGAGTGGGAGCTTAACCTACAAGACGTCGGTTAAATTTGTAATGGACTTTTCCTGTTATCGGACAGCCAAAACTGAAGATTGCAGAGTTAAACACCATAGACTTTATCCATCAAATTTTGTATAGTTTTTAATAACCTAATCAGCGGGGTTGTGGGGCTGCGGCCGCCCCCACCCATAATACTAGTATAGGTTAGTTAGGTATAAGGTTGTTAGGTTAGGCTAATGTTGTTTCAAAGTTGACTAAATCGAGCTAAACTCCTAGATTGTTGGGGAATCTGAATAATTACAATTAACAATACAATGTAATAAAAGTGCTTTCCGCACTTTCTAACAATAAAATACACACTTAATGCATTAAAATACATAAAGAAAATAAAGAAAACCTAAAATAACAGGAGTAGTAGTTATGCAGAATTACCGTTAGGCCATTTACTTGCAGAGTGGAGCATCGGTAAATGGCTTCTTCTTTTTTTCTTCTTTTGAACCCGCCCGCAGACCGTGCAGATCCACAGGGCTGACCTTTGTATCGGTACTGGCTCAGAAACGTTAGTAGGAGGGAAAGTTTAGAGTGAAGGTAGTTTAAGAGACAGTTTTGTTTTGTTGTATAACCCCCCCTCACTTCCTCCCCTCCCCTCACCTCTGCTCCCCCCCCCCCCCCCCTCACTCATTTCTCTTCTCCTGTTTTCTCAATATCCTCTTCATCATCTCCATGTCTTGTGTTTCCTCACTGTGTTAACCCCAATAGCGCCCCCACCCCTCTATCTTCCTCTGCTTAATCTCCTCCACCCCTCTCCTCTATTCTCATGTACTCTCCAACTCCTCTCTTCCTCATTATATCTTGTACATTCGGTTTACTATGTGTTCTACATCCTCCACTATTGGGTCCCTCCCATTTCACATTGACTGCAGTGCGGTCCCACTCTTTCCATCTCCTTGTTCTCCTTCGTTTCTAGTGAATGTTCTTGCTTTAAATAGGAGTTTCGATCCCATCATCATAGTACAGTCTCTAGCTGGTTTTTCTTCTCTCTATAATATGCCAGGGTGGCTGTTATTTTCTAACCCCCTCCCTCCATCTTCTTCTCCCTCCTCCTTTATCCCTTCTCTATCTCTCTTACACTTCCCCTCCCATTCTCTAGTATGACCCACTCCCCTCTCTCATTTCTTTTCTAAATTCCCCCCACCGGTCCTGTTTTATATTTATCCTCCCCAATCTTTTTTTGCACTCTCTGTTCCATTTACTTTGCTCGCTCGCCCATCTGTATACCTTCCCCGGCCACCTATCTTCCTCCATCCCCTCTAGTCTCACTTTGTACTTCCCTTTCGCTTTCCCAATCCTTTCCTCAAACGTACTCCACCCCATCTCCCCTCGGATTGCTTCTTGAGCTACGTATTTATTTGCCCCCAATCCTGTCCTCCCGATTTTATTCTGTATCTAAAATGCCCCAGAACGAGAAGCCCACCACAGAAGCCATGAACGAACACCACACAGAAACACCAAAGGAAAGGTCCACAGAACGAAAGGACCAGCTGACCGAGCCAGCCATTTCAGACAGGCCCAAGCCCGCAGGGCTAAACAGCTCCAGGACACACCCATTTACCTTTTCTAAAACTGACCATTTTCCACACCTCACGTACACTAACCCCCTCGTGTCCTACACTCCTAACTACAAAGATGATGAACAGGAATATACATTCATATTAAAAACACCCATGCCTGTCCCGACGTTGAGCCAATGCCAACACATCAGACAGCCATAATTATATCTATGTATGTTCTTGCATCCGAGAAGTAGATGGTTATATATCTTAGAAGTTAAAACACCCACGCTGTCCCTAGACCTCGTATATAATTTCCATGACGAGTATAGATATATGTAACCCGTGCCCAGTCGCCCCTTGCATTGTTCCTCTAGTAACTAAGTCTATAATATTAACTGCCACCAGCATTGATACGACATAGCGGCACTGTCCTTGCTACAAAGATGATGAATAGGAATATACATTCATATTAAAAACATGCCCTGTCCCGACGTTGAGCCAATGCCAACACATCAGACAGCCATAAATATATCTATGTATGTTCTTACATCCGAGAAGTATATGTTATATATCTTAGAAGTTCAAACACCCACGCTTGTCCCTAGACCTCTTATATCATTTTCCCTGACGCGTATAGATATATGTAACCCGTGCTCAGTCGCCCCTTGCATTGCTCCTCTAGTAACTAAGTATTAATATTAACATTCCCTAACATCTTGTCTTGCCAGACTAAGCTTCTGAAGACCCATCGCCCCATAAATCTATGTATGCCATCCTTAGGTTAAGTATTTTTCTCCGCCATTGTGTTCACCTTTTTCCATTTACTTTCCACAATTGTCATACGTCTTCCCCTTGCCTCCTTCGTATCCACAGCCCACACTACGCCAATTTATTTCGTGTCTTACACCTCTTACCCCAACCAGAGATTGTATAAGATAACCTGGTTACCAGTATCTGTCATAAGTACCCCGAAACAATAACTAAGTACCCCTACGAACTGCCGCTGTGGTTGGTATTTTATATTTAATAGAAAACGCAGTTCCCAGGGCCAACTAATAGTATCCATAACCCTCTGACTGATCACATAACTCTATCTTTTCCAGACTCATATACCACCCCATAGTTGCATTCCCCGGTAGCATTTGGCTAACGTATTCTACTGCCTTTTCAAACTTCCATATCAATTGTAGCCTAATGCCACCCCCACGCCCAGGGACCTTAGGGGCAAAATTTCCCTGTAGCCCTTGAACTCCCCCCCCCCCCCCTCTCATTAAGACACCCGCGCTTCTCGACTCTTGTCCGACCTAGCCTCTCTCTCATACCTCTTGAAGATCCTTGAATTGTCCGTTACTAACGCTCTCCAACCTTTTATATATATACTCCTATCCAGCCTACCTTCACTTAGTAGGCCAGAACAACATTAGAACTTTACTAGCCCCTTGCATGCCATCTATTCTCTTACAACACATTCACAACCCTGCACCCAATGGTCGTCGGTGCGAGGCTACCGCCCCGCCAGTAACTAACTTCTATTGCCATACTTCCAGATAAATGTGGCAGAGTTAGCAACCCAGTCTCCACCATATCCAGCAAACCCTACAATTAACAACCAGCCGAGTAAAACCAGCTAGCTAAGGCACCTTCGGTTTTGGTATTAAAGACACTCACATCTGTCTCATACACAGAGGGTTATTACAAACACTGGTGTTATGGCAAGCCCCTAGCCACAGCCGCCGGACGACTATATCAGAGAGAGGGCGCCCAGCTCCCCCTTTTTGCCCACCCGAGGAGGGAGACCCCCACCCCCGCGGAGGTATACCTGGCCCCTGTTTTGACTTTCGAGTCATTGCCAGGTAGCACAGGAATTTTTCCTATCAATGAACTAACCATGAATGACTAACACCTTTACTAACCTCTATTAACTCACAATAAACCATTTACCTTTTCTTGCATGCTCTGATCACTAAATTAGCACCTCAGCTATACCATAGAATGAAGATTGAACAATCTAGAGAGACGCTCCTATCACAGCTGTCCCCATCCTCCTCGCAAAGTAGATCCAGTCTCTCTCCCCTAAATACGTCCAGTATAGCCAAATTAGTACCTCTTACTAAGGCTCAGTTATATGAAAATATAAAGGCTTCCTATCGCCCTGTGCCACAACAGTAAATACCATCTTACCTAGTCCCCATATCTATTGAGAGCTCAATTAAGTCCATAAGACTCAAGATCCCTACTGTCTACAGGGTCCAGAACCGAGCCTATAAATCTAACTCCCGCCCCCAGTCAAATCAGGTGAACGCTAGACACCAACCAGGGGTCACTACCCTGCAGTTAATTTCTAGCTCTGCCCTTGTGTTGTTCCGGAGTGAGATCCCAGAACCGGCAGACTCCGTGGCAGATTTGGATAGAAGGACCTGCCCACGTATTGAAGAACTTCACACATATGGCCCCCCTGGACGGCCGCGGAACCAGTCGTTAGCCCCCAACATCATGGACGCAAGATAACCAGGACCAGACCCATCAGATACTACCCAAGATTCCCTTTAGCAGTACTACATATTACTGTGCTGTTTTAGATTCACTAATTAATATTTCTACGAAGTGGCTAAGACCTTGCCCAGTGTAATTCATACTTAACCATTCCATTTGGGACGTACTAAGCGATCAGTGCTCTTTAATTAACAGGCGACCTTGACTCTCGTAATTACGTTATTCAGATATTAAAACTCTAGTGATATCTAACGTTCGCCCACTGATTTGCGTTCTATGTATTTCTGAGACAAGGATATAAAACTTAGATCAGTACCCCCTGAGGTTACTAGATTTCCCGTGCTCTAAAAATATGTGTGTCTAATCTAGTCTGTGAACTACTACTTGTGCACCAGAGCTACCAGTAATAAATCTAACAGTGAATATGAATCTATAAGTAACATTGATGGTCTTCGGTATATAAACCTGTGAAATCAAAGCCAGTGATCAGAAGATTAATACCTGAACGTTGGAAGTGGGAGACTAGGCTCCATCCAGATCCACTTATGCTAGTGTTGTTCAATTCTATTATATTTGTTATGCCCTGTTTTTCTACAGGTTTAACTTGGGTAATGTGAGTTCTAAATTGACTGGGTATATAAGGCTGCATGCACAATACAAGATATGAGGAATAGAGAACACAAAGAAACACATGGTAGCAAGTTACATGATCACGTTTATTGATATACCACTGCAGAATACTTGTGTAAGACAATATAGAATTGAACACACTAGCATAAGTGGATCTGGATGGAGCCTAGTCTCCCACTTCCAACGTTCAGGTATTAATCTTCTGATCACTGGCTTTGATTTCACAGGTTTATATACCGAAGACCATCAATGTTACTTATAGATTCACTGTTAGATTTATTACTGGTAGCTCTGGTGCACAAGTAGTAGTTCACAGACTAGATTAGACACACGTATTTTTAGAGCACGGGAATTCTAGTTACCTCAGGGGGTACTGATCTAAGTTTTATATTATTGTCTCAGAAATACATAGAACGCAAATCAGTGGGCGAACGTTAGATATCACTAGAGTTTTAATATCTGAATAAAGTAATTACGAGAGTCAAGGTCGCCTGTTAATTAAAGAGCACTGATCGCTTAGTACGTCCCAAATGGAATGGTTAAGTATGAATTACACCGGGCAAGGTCTTAGCCACTTCGTAGAAATATTAATTAGTGAATCTAAAACAGCACAGTAATATGTAGTACTGCTAAAGGGAATCTTGGGTAGTATCTGATGGGTCTGGTCCTGGTTATCTTGCGTCCATGATGTTGGGGGCTAACGACTGGTTCCGCGGCCGTCCAGGGGGCCATATGTGAAGTTCTTCAATACGTGGGCAGGTCCTTCTATCCAAATCTGCCACGGAGTCTGCCGGTTCTGGGATCTCACTCCGGAACAACACAAGGGCAGAGCTAGAAATTACTGCAGGGTAGTGACCCCTGGTTGGTGTCTAGCTTTCAACTGATTTGACTGGGGGCGGGAGTTAGATTTATAGGCTCGGTTCTGGACCCTGCAGACAGTAGGGATCTCGAGTCTTATGGACTTAATTGAGCTCTCAATAGATATGGGGACTAGGTAAGATGGTATTTACTGTTGTGGCACAGGGCGATAGGAAGCCTTTATATTTTCATATAACTGAGCCTTAGTAAGAGGTACTATTTTGGCTATACTGGACGTATTTAGGGGAGAGAGACTGGATCTACTTTGCGAGGAGGATGGGGACAGCTGTGATAGGAGTGTCTCTCTAGATTGTTCAATCTTCATTCTATGGTATAGCTGAGGTGCTAATTTAGTGATCAGAGCATGCAAGAAAGGTAAATGGTTTATTGTGAGGTAATAGAGGTTAGTAAAGGTGTTAGTCATTCATGGTTAGTTCATTGATAGGAAGAATTCCTGTGCTACCTGGCAATGACTCGAGAGTCAAAACAGGGGCCAGGTATACCTCCGCGGGGGTGGGGGTCTCCCTCCTCGGGTGGGCAAAAAGGGGGAGCTGGGCGCCCTCTCTGATATAGTCGTCCGGCGGCTGTGGCTAGGGGCTTGCCATATCACCAGTGTTTGTAATAACCCTCTGTGTATGAGACAGATGTGAGTGTCTTTAATACCAAAACCGAAGGTGCCTTAGCTAGCTGGTTTTACTCGGCTGGTTGTTAATTGTAGGGTTTGCTGGATATGGTGGAGACTGGGTTGCTAACTCTGCCACATTTATCTGGAAGTATGACAATAGAAGTTAGTTACTGGCGGGGCGGCTAGCCTCGCACCGACGACCATTGGGTGCAGGGTTGTGAATGTGTTGTAAGAGAATAGATGGCATGCAAGGGGCTAGTAAAGTTCTAATGTTGTTCTGGCCTACTAAGTGAAGGTAGGCTGGATAGGAGTATATATATAAAAGGTTGGAGAGCGTTAGTAACGGACAATTCAAGGATCTTCAAGAGGTATGAGAGAGAGGCTAGGTCGGACAAGAGTCGAGAAGCGCGGGTGTCTTAATGAGAGGGGGGGGGGAGTTCAAGGGCTACAGGGAAATTTGGCCCCTAAGGTCCCTGGGCGTGGGGGTGGCATTAGGCTACAATTGATATGGAAGTTTGAAAAGGCAGTAGAATACGTTAGCCAAATGCTACCGGGGAATGCAACTATGGGGTGGTATATATGAGTCTGGAAAAGATAGAGTTATGTGATCAGTCAGAGGGTTATGGATACTATTAGTTGGCCCTGGGAACTGCGTTTTCTATTAAATATAAAATACCAACCACAGTGGCAGTTCGTAGGGGTACTTAGTTATTGTTTCGGGGTACTTATGACAGATACTGATAACCAGGTTATCTTATATAATCTCTGGTTGGGGTAAGAGGTGTAAGACACGAAGTAAATTGGCGTAGTGTGGACTGTGGATACGAAGGAGGCAAGGGGAAGACGTATGACAATTGTGGAAAGTAAATGGAAAAAGGTGAACACAATGGCGGATAAAAATACTTAACCTGAGGGTTGCATACATAGATTTATGGGGGGATGGGTCTTCAGAAGCTTAGTCTGGCAAGACAAGATGTTAGGGAATGTTAATATTAATACTTAGTTACTAGAGGAGCAATGCAAGGGGCGACTGAGCACGGGTTACATATATCTATACTCGTCATGGAAAATGATATAAGATCTAGGGACAGCGTGGGTGCTTTAACTTCTAAGATATATAACATCTACTTCTCGGATGCAAGAACATACATAGATATAATTATGGCTGTCTGATGTGTTGGCATTGGCTCAACGTCGGGACAGGCATGGGTGTTTTTAATATGAATGTATATTCCTGTTCATCATCTTTGTAGTTAATAAGTGTAGGACACGAGGGGTTAGTGTACGTGAGGTGTGGAAAATGGTCGGTTTTAGAAAAGGTAAATGGGTGTGTCCTGGAGCTGTTTAGCCCTGCGGGCTTGGGCCTGCCTGGAATGGCGGGCTCGGTCAGCTGGTCCTTTCGTTCTGTGGACCTTTCTTCCGGGTGTTTCTGTGTGGTGTTCGCTCGTGGCTTCTGTGGTGGGCTTCTTGTTCTGGGGCATTTTAATATTGTCTTACACAAGTATTCTGCAGTGGTATATCAATAAACGTGATCATGTAACTTGCTACCATGTGTTTCTTTGTGTTCTCTATTCCTCATATCTTGTATTGTGCATGCAGCCTTATATACCCAGTCAATTTAGAACTCACATTACCCAAGTTAAACCTGTAGAAAAACAGGGCATAACATTGGCGGCAGCGGTGGGATCTTGATTCGGATAAAAGGTTGCATTACACTGCAAGTTTGGAACAGTAGAAGCATGGCAACATCGCGAAATCTTCAGCCACTCGCACACATTCCCAAGTATGATGTAAACACATATGATATCACCAGTTACTTAGACATAATAAAGCCAGTGTACGATGTGGTACTTCATAATGACCGAGAAAAAATCGCCATGGCAATTTTGCATATTGTACAGTTGGGAGAAGCCGTTTCCCAACTTGTTGATAAGCCTACCTTTAAAGAATTTATTCACCAAATGGTGACACAGAATACGCCAGAGAGTACCTGGAACCAGTTTCGATCCTTCGTGATCCGGACTTTAGATCCACTTTTGGGTTCCCCCGTCGCCCCCAAAATAATAAAAGTCGACGAGATCAAGTATGAAGGGGATATAAATGTGACCCTCATACAACTCTACAGATACGTGAGGACCACGTATAGCTATGAAGATTACGACCAACAAAATGAACTCTTATTCACCGCATTGTTAAACATCCTCCCACCCCACATCACCGCCCATCTCGACCCGTATGGCTTATTCGAAGAACATATGCTCTCCATCAGAGAAGAATGCCTACGCAGTTCGATGAATCCCCTATCCAACCTTTTAGCCCCTATCCAAGACTCCGTGCACCCGTCCAAAATGACTTCCGGTGAAAGTCCAACCCCAGTGAACTCTTCCCCCACCAACCCTCCGCAGCCCCCCCAACAAGCCCCGTATTCTAGCTATGCCTACCTATGTAGGCCTACCACAACATATTTTCCCCATGACCCCAGAAATGTTCAGCTATCCCCCCACCAACAAAATTTCCCTTGTGACAGTTTTCCGTCGGTAGCTTGTGACAGTTTTCAGTCAGTAGCTCCCTTCCACCCCCACACAATTCACACCCCTAGAAAACTTCGAAACCCCACACTTGACTCGCCCTCTCATGTCAAACAAACTCACCAGTCCCAGATAACCTCTAACCAGACCGTGACTGCCACCAAGAAGATTCCTAAAATTCGTCCTGTTAACAACCCCAAATCAATACATCAGTCCTCTACCAATAACCCCTGTTCTACACCTAACTCTTCCCCCACCAACCCGCCGCAGTCCCCCCAACAAATCCCGTTTCCTAACTCGCTCACCTCTCACCACCCTGACCCTCCCACACGCGCCGTTAACCCTCCCCTCACGCGTGACGACCTAGGGACCCAACTATGTTCCCCCCCTTCCCCCAGAAATACTCAGCTATTCCCCCACCAACAAAATCTCCCTTGTGACAGTTTTCCATCAGTAGCTCCCTTCCACCCCCCCACAATTCACACCCCTAATAAACTTCAAAACCCCACACTTGACTCACCCCCTCATGACAGACAAACCCACCAACCCCAGATAACCTCTAAGCAAACCGTCACTGCCACCGACACACCCCATCACTCTGATCCTCCCACACGCGCCGTTAATCCCCCCCTCACGCGTGACCCCCACCAAAGTGATTTCCCCCCCCTCATGTGTACCGAACACCTGCTCACCAGTCGGTCCCCCACCATCATGAGCCCAGCTAAACTTTCAACCTCCCCCTCTTCACCGTTACCCCACCCGCCCCAAATTCCCCCCCCAAAGATCCCGCTCGACGAAATACCACTCCCATCCCAATCCAACCACAAAACTTTT
The DNA here is from genome assembly GCA_032716605.1 of Paralithodes platypus. Classification (NCBI taxonomy): domain Eukaryota; kingdom Metazoa; phylum Arthropoda; class Malacostraca; order Decapoda; family Lithodidae; genus Paralithodes; species Paralithodes platypus. The sequence goes on along the minus strand of CM064521.1, from coordinate 35,422,125 downwards.
TCCACCTTGGCTAAACCCCAAAATACTCTCTCTCTCGCCCCAAACAACATAATCAACCTCTCAACTTCAACCACTCCTCTAAATCCCATCCATGTCTCTCCCGGAAATAAAATCAGTCTAAATTCAACCCCTCTCAAACCACAACCCTGCCTGCCCAGACCCCCCCCACCATCTCCCTATCAAATCCCAACACACCAAACCTCCAAACCACCCGATCATAGTAAACTCTCAACCTTCAGCCTTACTCACCCTTCCCCAAACCCCACTCACGACCACAACTCTCTACACAATTCAACCCCTCCCCAGCACCAACCTCTTCCGCAACAACAACCCCGACTCGACCTGCCCGTTTCATCTTTAAAACCCCCCTATCACTACCCCCGACCGAAACCACTTAGACCCCCCCCTCCAAAACTGGCCCCGGGCCAGCTCGCCCCCAGACCCCAAAACTGGCCCCGGGCCAGCTCGCCCCCAGACCCACATTCCTAACGACAAGAACTAACGGTATATCCACCCCGCCCTTCCAAAGTGAAAGTGAACCACCACCCCCTATTACCAGACCGTCACCCAGACTAACGGCGACCCTAAATACCCCCCCCCTGATGATGATGAGGATATTATTGTACTAAATTGTTTCGAATGTTTTCAATTCCTAAGCGATTGGGCATGATTCTATAAATTTACATGTTTTCCATATACTGTATATATTATTTTTTTTCCTTAGTCATACTACTTTTCTTGTTACCTACACTTTTCTGACTATCTTTTAAATTTGCTTTATACATTGTTAAACACTTTACCTCTTCTTAATTTCCTGTGTTCTTAATTATCTGTCCTTTCTTAAATTTACATGTTTTCCATATACTGTATATAGTATTTTTTTTCCCTTAGTCATAATACTTTTCTTGTTAATCTACACTTTTCTGACTATCTTTTAAATTTGCTTTATACATTGTTAAACACTTTACCTCTTCTTAATTTCCTGTGTTCTTAATTATCTGCCCTTTCTTAAATTTACATGTTTTCCATATACTGTATATACTATATTTTTTTTCCTTAGTCATACTACTTTTCTTGTTACCTACACTTTTCTGACTATCTTTTAAATTTGCTTTATACATTGTTAAACACTTTACCTCTTCTTAATTTCCTGTGTTCTTAAGTATCTGTCCTTTCTTAAATTTACATGTTTTCCATATACTGTATATATTATTTTTTCCCTTAGTCATACTACTTTTCTTGTTAACCTTCACTTTTCTGACTATGCTTCTTTTTACTTCACCCTTGAGGCTCGAGGACGAGCCTATAATGAAGGAGAGGGAAGTAAAATGCCCCAGAACGAGAAGCCCACCACAGAAGCCATGAACGAACACCACACAGAAACACCAAAGGAAAGGTCCACAGAACGAAAGGACCAGCTGACCGAGCCAGCCATTTCAGACAGGCCCAAGCCCGCAGGGCTAAACAGCTCCAGGACACACCCATTTACCTTTTCTAAAACTGACCATTTTCCACACCTCACGTACACTAACCCCCTCGTGTCCTACAGTCCTAACTACAAAGATGATGAACAGGAATATACATTCATATTAAAAACACCCATGCCTGTCCCGACGTTGAGCCAATGCCAACACATCAGACAGCCATAATTATATCTATGTATGTTCTTGCATCCGAGAAGTAGATGTTATATATCTTAGAAGTTAAAACACCCACGCTGTCCCTAGACCTTGTATATCATTTTCCATGACGAGTATAGATATATGTAACCCGTGCCCAGTCGCCCCTTGCATTGTTCCTCTAGTAACTAAGTCTATAATATTAACTGCCACCAGCATTGATACGACATAGCGGCACTGTCCTTGCTACAAAGATGATGAATAGGAATATACATTCATATTAAAAACATGCCCTGTCCCGACGTTGAGCCAATGCCAACACATCAGACAGCCATAAATATATCTATGTATGTTCTTACATCCGAGAAGTAGATGTTATATATCTTAGAAGTTCAAACACCCACGCTTGTCCCTAGACCTCTTATATCATTTTCCATGACGAGTATAGATATATGTAACCCGTGCTCAGTCGCCCCTTGCATTGCTCCTCTAGTAACTAAGTATTAATATTAACATTCCCTAACATCTTGTCTTGCCAGACTAAGCTTCTGAAGACCCATCGCCCCATAAATCTATGTATGCAATCCTTAGGTTAAGTATTTTTATCCGCCATTGTGTTCACCTTTTTCCATTTACTTTCCACAATTGTCATACATCTTCCCCTTGCCTCCTTCGTATCCACAGCCCACACTACGCCAATTTATTTCGTGTCTTACACCTCTTACCCCAACCAGAGATTGTATAAGATAACCTGGTTACCAGTATCTGTCATAAGTACCCCGAAACAATAACTAAGTACCCCTACGAACTGCCGCTGTGGTTGGTATTTTATATTTAATAGAAAATGCAGTTCCCAGGGCCAACTAATAGTATCCATAACCTCTGACTGATCACATAACTCTATCTTTGGAAGACTCATTTACCTCCCCATAGTTGCATTCCCCGGGAGCATTTGGCTAACGTATTCTACTGCCTTTTCAAACTTCCATATCAATTGTAGCCTAATGCCACCCCCACGCCCAGGGACCTTAGGGGCAAAATTTTCCTGTAGCCCTTGAACTCCCCCCCCCCCCCCCTCTCATTAAGACACCCGCGCTTCTCGACTCTTGTCCGACCTAGCCTCTCTCTCATACCTCTTGAAGATCCTTGAATTGTCCGTTACTAACGCTCTCCAACCTTTTATATATACTCCTATCCAGCCTACCTTCACTTAGTAGGCCAGAACAACATTAGAACTTTACTAGCCCCTTGCATGCCATCTATTCTCTTACAACACATTCACAACCCTGCACCCAATGGTCGTCGGTGCGAGGCTAGCCGCCCCGCCAGTAACTAACTTCTATTGCCATACTTCCAGATAAATGTGGCAGAGTTAGCAACCCAGTCTCCACCATATCCAGCAAACCCTACAATTAACAACCAGCCGAGTAAAACCAGCTAGCTAAGGCACCTTCGGTTTTGGTATTAACCTGACAAGCGCGATTTGACAGTAGGTGCTAGGGTAGTTATTTGTGCATTTCTAGCCCTGGATTCTGACAGAATTCGTTATATTTACAATATAAACCATTATTTGTTTTCGGTATGCTTTTATTTTACATATATGATGTATATATGAACCTTCAAGAGTGCTAAAATAAGTGGGAAAAGCATTTGGGTGGTGAAAAACGAAGATATTGGCCACCCGGTCATAATCTCAGGCGAGAGAGAGAGACAGGCAGCCTTCCCCTCTCGCTGTCTGGGAGTCAACTGAGGAGAGCGGGGCGGTGTGTGCCGGTGTCTGGGTGTTGCATAACGATCTTTTATGCAACCCACTTGTGCTACATTATCGCGGGAGAGAAAAATAACCGATAAATGATGATAATAAGAGGAAAAATAGGTGATAATTGAGGAGGGGAGGGAGGGGGGAATAAGGTGGGGAAGGAGGGGAGGGGGGTGGGTGAGATTTACATGGATGAGTACTGGAGGGGAATTATCTCACCTAGAGACAAATTCCTTTGTTTTGATAGGCCCTTTTTTTTTATGGAAGTCTTTTTTTATGGTCCTGCTTCCGTGAGGCCTATCGCGTTCCCTATAGGAAGCCTTCCGTGAGGCCTATCGCGCTTGCCGGGTTAAAGACACTCACATCTGTCTCATACACAGAGGGTTATTACAAACACTGGTGATATGGCAAGCCCCTAGCCACAGCCGCCGGACGACTATATCAGAGAGAGGGCGCCCAGCTCCCCCTTTTTGCCCACCCGAGGAGGGAGACCCCCACCCCCACGGAGGTATACCTGGCCCCTGTTTTGACTTTCGAGTCATTGCCAGGTAGCACAGGAATTTTTCCTATCAATGAACTAACCATGAATGACTAACACCTTTACTAACCTCTATTAACTCACAATAAACCATTTACCTTTCTTGCATGCTCTGATCACTAAATTAGCACCTCAGCTATACCATAGAATGAAGATTGAACAATCTAGAGAGACGCTCCTATCACAGCTGTCCCCATCCTCCTCGCAAAGTAGATCCAGTCTCTCTCCCCTAAATACGTCCAGTATAGCCAAATTAGTACCTCTTACTAAGGCTCAGTTATATGAAAATATAAAGGCTTCCTATCGCCCTGTGCCACAACAGTAAATACCATCTTACCTAGTCCCCATATCTATTGAGAGCTCAATTAAGTCCATAAGACTCGAGATCCCTACTGTCTACAGGGTCCAGAACCGAGCCTATAAATCTAACTCCCGCCCCCAGTCAAATCAGTTGAAAGCTAGACACCAACCAGGGGTCACTACCCTGCAGTTAATTTCTAGCTCTGCCCTTGTGTTGTTCCGGAGTGAGATCCAGAACCGGCAGACTCCGTGGCAGATTTGGATAGAAGGACCTGCCCACGTATTGAAGAACTTCACACATATGGCCCTCCTGGACGGCCGCGGAACCAGTCGTTAGCCCCCAACATCATGGATGCAAGATAACCAGGACCAGACCCATCAGATACTACCCAAGATTCCCTTTAGCAGTACTACATATTACTGTGCTGTTTTAGATTCACTAATTAATATTTCTACGAAGTGGCTAAGACCTTGCCCAGTGTAATTCATACTTAACCATTCCATTTGGGACGTACTAAGCGATCAGTGCTCTTTAATTAACAGGCGACCTTGACTCTCGTAATTACTTTATTCAGATATTAAAACTCTAGTGATATCTAACGTTCGCCCACTGATTTGCGTTCTATGTATTTCTGAGACAAGGATATAAAACTTAGATCAGTACCCCCTGAGGTTACTAGATTTCCCGTGCTCTAAAAATATGTGTGTCTAATCTAGTCTGTGAACTACTACTTGTGCACCAGAGCTACCAGTAATAAATCTAACAGTGAATATGAATCTATAAGTAACATTGATGGTCTGCGGTATATAAACCTGTGAAATCAAAGCCAGTGATCAGAAGATTAATACCTGAACGTTGGAAGTGGGAGACTAGGCTCCATCCAGATCCACTTATGCTAGTGTTGTTCAATTCTATTATATTGTCTTACACAAGTATTCTGCAGTGGTATATCAATAAACGTGATCATGTAACTTGCTACCATGTGTTTCTTTGTGTTCTCTATTCCTCATATCTTGTATTGTGCATGCAGCCTTATATACCCAGTCAATTTAGAACTCACATTACCCAAGTTAAACCTGTAGAAAAACAGGGCATAACAGTATCGTTTCTAATTTCTTCGTTTCCGCCTCTGTTGTTTCTACCGCCTCTAAGCCGTACATTATTGCAGGTACTCCCAATCCTTTCCACAGCCCTCGCACTATTTCATAGCTATTCGCTCTTAGCCTTGTCGCGCTCCATAGTCTTCCATTCCATTGTTGCATTTGTCCCACCTTTTCACTTTTCGCCTTCTCAAACCCTTTCTCCGTGATCGTTACCCCCAGATATTTATACTCCCTTGTCTTCTTCATTCTGTTTCCTTCCAGTGTCCATTCCTCTTCTTCTTGGAGCTCTCCATTCATTTTCATCACCTGGCTCTTTTCTTTACTAAATCTTACTTCAAGTTCCTCCCCGAATCTCGTTGCTTCCTCTAGTAGTCTCTGCAACCCTCCTCCCGTTTCTGCCACCAGAACTACGTCGTCAGCAAACAGCAGTACCCCCAGTCTTTCTTTGTTTATCTGAATCCCCTCCCCAACTCTTTTCATCCTCTGTGTCATTTCTTCCATATATAACGCAAATAATAACGGCGATAATACGCACCCCTGCCTTACCCCCTCTTGCTTTCTACCCATCCCGTTTCTATATTTCCTAGCGCGTACTTCGCTTTTGTTCCTTGGTACATCGATGTTATGATGTTTATATACTTTTCTGGTATTCCACTCCTTGCCATTATTTTCCATAGCAGTTCCCTGTTTACTCTATCATAGGCTTTTTCTATATCCAGGAATGCACAGTAACCCATTTTTTTCTCTCTTTTCATTTTCCCCATCACTTCGCTCAGTATATAGATATTATCTGTCCCCCTCCTATCTCTTCTGAACCCATTCTGCTCATCACTTATTAGCCCGTTTCCCTCTATGGCTCTATTCATCCTTTCCTTCAATATCCCGCAGAAGAGTTTCCCTATTGTGTTTGTCACTGTCACTGGCCTGTAGCTTTTCATTTCCTTCTTACTCTTGTACCCTCCCTTGTGCAATAGTGTTACTCTCGCTTCATTCCATCTTTCTGGTACTCTCTCATTTCCCATTACCTCATTAAACATTTTCTTCAGTCTTCTTGCCATTTCTTCCCCCCCCCTCTATGTACATTTCATTAGGTATCCCATCCGGGCCGGTCGCCTTTCCCTTTTTTAGTGCTTTGATCCCTCTCCTTACTTCTTCTATTGTGAGCTCCCTTTCCATTTCCATCTTATCCTGTTCTGGTAGCCTTCTCTCTCTCATTTCCAAGTTCCATTCCCTCTCCTCCCCTTGTTCATTTACTCCCCCTATTTCCTCCCAGTATCGCTTTATTTCAATCTTTATTTCTTCTTCTGTCTTTATTATTCTATCTCCCACTATTAGTTCCACGCTTTCTTCCTCTCTACCGGTCTCACCTCTTAACATCCTATACCACTCCTTTTGGCCCTCTTTCCCCTTGCTTCTGATCTTTTCTACTTCTTCTTTCTCGTGTTTTATCATTTATCATTGTATTAGTATTTTTACCTTCTTCCTTTTCTCCTCGTATACCTGTACCGCTTGTCTTTCTTCTCGTTCCCTCTCTCCGCCTTCCCTCTCTCCGCCTTCCCTCCTATTTCTCTCTATCATCCTTCTCCTGAAAAATCGTAACTTCGGAATTCCCGCATAACTCGCCGTCTTATTATTTCTCACCTCACACAATAACTACACAATGTAGGGTGTTCTAGTCTTCACCCAACGCACAGCAACGATTATATCTACCTCTGGTAGGAATAAACACTTGGTTAGGCCATTTATTTGCAGAGATATGAGCATTGGTAAATTACGAAAGTAGGGAGTAAAGATTCGGCGACCGAGATAGCCTAGCCAAATTTTCCACACAATGACAACACACACACACACACACTCACTCGACAGCCAAACAATAACATAAGTGTGTTTCGGTAATTATTCTCACCTCACACATTAACTACACAATGTGGAGTGTTCTAGTCTTCATCCAATGCACGGGAACAATCATATCTATCTCCGGTATGCATAAAAACTTGGTTAGGCCATATATTTGCAAAGATATGAGCATCGGTAAAAGACGAAAATCGGAACTTCGGAATTCCCGCCTAACTCGCCGTCTATATTTCTCACCGCTCACAATAACTACACAATGTAGGATGTTCTAGTCTTCACCCAACGCACAGCAATGATCATATCTACCTCTGGTAGGCATAAACACTTGCAGAGATATGAGCATCGGTAAAAGACGAAAATCGGAACTTCGGAATTCCCGCCTAACTCGCCGTCTATATTTCTCACCGCTCACAATAACTACACAATGTAGGGTGTTCTAGTCTTCACCCAACGCACAGCAATGATCATATCTACCTCTGGTAGGCATAAACACTTGGTTAGGCCATATATTTGGAGAGATATGAGCATCGGTAAATTACGAAAGTCGGAAGTCAAGGTTCGGCGCCCAGCTGGACCCCGCGCCAGTGTAAGCATTGACAGTGTTAGCAAAATTTTGGATATTTGGGGTGTACCGCGTGCCACCAAATCCGCGTTTCCAAAGTGCGCGTTACCGGAGGACCAACTTGTACATGAATAACACACAATCAATAAATAACACTTCCTAGCCATAAGTATACAACCTACATGAGGCCAACTAGATGGGGGCAGATGTCGATGATATCAATAATAATAGCACAAACCTGCAATCCAGCGTAGCCCAAACAGATCACGTAGCGATCAAGAAGCGTAGGTTGAAGAGCAGCATGGCTCCGTGCAAGACCCCTCAGCTACATGAGAAAATCTAAAATGCACTAGCCCACGTTGTATGGTTGTCATGTGAAGCTACAACAACCTTGATGATCCTTTCTTGCACAAGGATGTGCAATAAAAGTCCAGAGATAAGTTTATAGGTTCTATATTAGCCAGAGATACAGAGAGCTTGGGTGGCACTGCTATGCTGAGTGCCGACCGGATGTTACTGATGAAAACATGTACAGCGGTGCCGGATATATTTGGTGCAACGCTGCCGTCATTAAAGAGTACGGTATATTACCATGGGATATTAAACAATGATAGTATTGCCCTGAAAGTACATGTGTGTATGTTGCAATATGATTAAGGCATGTGTACACTCTGTATATATGTTGTGTGTGCACTTAACCGATATCAACACCTCCCTCCCCCTTCAAGCTCGCAAGACGGTGTCGAGCTGACTCTTTTTCTAGGAGCCTTTCAGACCTACGTGGGGCCATGGGGGAAGTGAAGGACTCTCTTTCTGGGTCCGTGCAAGACACAGGGATCTCAGGGTTATGGGGGAGGGGTTCAACACCAGGGGGATTCACTGGGCGGAGGAAGCGACGGTTCCGCCAATATATCTTACCACTGGGGAGACGAACCTCATAATCCCTGGACCTGCCGCAGCCCATGACGACCCCAACCTTGTCCCAGCGGTGAGAAGTCGGGTCTTGGATCCGCACTGTGGTGCCGACTCTCAACCTGGGAAGGGGGCGTGCGTGCTGGTCATAGTTTCTCTGCACCAGCGCAGTGTGGGCGGCTGCACGGCGGTCACAGTCCTCGGCCTTGGCTTGCCACTCTGCTGCAAAGGACTGGGGATGAGACAGGGACACAAGACCGTAGTGGGTGGCCATACAGGATTTGTGCCGGGGAGCGGCCTGTGAAGTTCGGGGTGTTGCGGAGCTCCAACAGTCCACGGTCAAAGTCTTCACAGTCGATGTTGCCTGAGGGAGCCGTCTTCAGTATGAGGTGTTTGACGGACTTGACGGCAGACTCGGCATGACCGTTGGATTGTGGGTAGTGTGGGGAAGAGACCAAGTGATTGACTCCCCAACGCTCCATGAAGTCCCGGAACTCACGGCTAGTAAACTGTGGGCCTCCATCTGTACGTAGGCGGAGGGGTACACCAACTTCCCTGAAGTAGCGGCAGAAGATCCTGATGGTGTTTGAAGCGGTAGTATCTCCTTTGCAGGGTACGACAACGGGCCAGCCTGAGAGTCGGTCTGTTACAACGAGGAAGGATTTCCCCGCCACAGCGAAGAAGTCGGCTGAAACAGACTCGAAAGGCCTAGTTGGGTTGTCGTCGTTGATCATGGGTTCCTGCTGCTGACTAGGCTGTAAGACCTGACACGGCTCACAAGCTTGAACTGTGTTGGCGATGTCCGAGTTGATGCCAGGCCAAAAGACAGCCTGTCGCGCCCTACGCTTAGTGGCCTCCACACCTCTGTGGCTATCATGCAGGCGAGCCAAGGTGCGGCGGCGGAGGGCTTCAGGAACCACAACCCTCGCTCCGTACAGGACGAGTTCACCATCTGCTGACAGGTAGTCTCGGAGTTTCCAGAATGGGAGTAGAGAGTTGTGCAGGTCGTAGCGGTTGGTGGGGAAACCCGAAGTAACGCACTCACGCAGGTGGATGTACACAGGATCCGCTCTGGCTGCGTCTCGGAGTTCCTGGAGAATCCTGTCTGCGTCCTGTGAAGGAGAGTTGACGTCGGTGGCGGCGGCGTTGACAGTCACGAGGGACCTGAGGTGAACCATGGCGTCGGCACATGCTAACTCATCCTCTGGCGTCGGGTAGCTGACAGGGGCCCGTGACAACGCATCAGGGATGCAGAGCAACCTGCCAGCGCGCCAGACAGCTGTGAAGAGGTAAGGTGCGACTTTCTCCTTCAGATGTTGGAGGCGGGGATTTTCAACCGCATCAAGGGTGTAGTTGTTGAAGATGGGGATGAGGGGGCGATGGTCCGTCATGAGGGTGAAGTGTTGCAGGCCGATGAGGTAGAACTTGCACTTGGACATGGCCCAGACCACGGCTAGCATCTCCAGCTCAATGGTGGCATAGCGGGACTCGGGGTCGCTTAGGAACCTCGAGCCACACTGAACTAAGTGGAGACGGTTGTTGCCATGATCCTGTAGGAGGGCGTATCCAATACCGTTGAGGCGGGACGCATCAGTTTGTAGAATCACTGGTAGAGAAGGGTGCAGGGCAGCCTTGACCCGGCGGAAAGCCTCATCGTGGTCAGCGGTCCACATGAACGACCTCTTCGGGCTCATCAGGGGGCGCAGGGGCTGAGCGGCAGTGGCGATGTCGGGGGTGAACTCCGCCAGCTGGTTCACCAAAGCCATGAAGGAGCGAAGGTCGGTGATGTTGGCTGGTGTCGGGAAGTCCTTGATCGCTCCGACTTTGCCAGGGTCAGCCGAGATGCCCTCATCTGAGAGCGTGTACCCACAGAAGTTCACACTGGGTGCGGCGACCACGAACTTGTCCTTGTTGAGTGTGATCCCACTGTCGCGGCACCGTATGAGCACTTCATGGATACGCTGAAGATGTGTGTGGAAGTCCTCGTCGTAGAGCAGCACGTCGTCGACAACTTTGGCACAATTTTGCACCCCTTGGAGGGCCCTATCACTGCGAAGGCAGAAGGCATCACCTGTTGCAGCGAAACCCATTGGACCTCTACAGTGTTGGAAACGGCCATACGGTGTGATGAAAGTTGTGAGATGCTGGTCCTCCTCCGCAAGTTCCATCTGCCAATATCCACTCAGGGCGTCTGCCGTTGTGAAGAATTTCGCCTGCGGGGCCACACTGCGGATCGCTTCGAAAGGCGTCGGTGAGGGGTGGGCTGGGCGGGAAACTTGACAGTTGAGCTTGGTAAGGTCGACAGTGAGGCGAACTTCGGCGTTGGGCTTGGCGACGAAGACGAGGGGGTGGCACCATTCCGAAGGCTCATCGCCGGCCGGTTTAATGATACCTTGTGCCACTAGCGAGTCCAGCTCCTGCTTAACTTTGTCCCTGAAAGCAAAGGGGATCTGCCGCGGGGTGTAGATGGCAAAAGTCACGGCATCGTCCTTGAGGTGGATCCGCATTGGGGGATCCTTCATAGGCTTGAGTGGAGCTGTCTGGAGATCCTCCTTGGAGACCAATACGTCCTTGAACTCTCGAAGAAAGAACTCCTTGGCTTGTGCAGGTGACGTGGTGGCTGTGAAGGGTAGCTCCTTACACCTGTTGATGTGTTTAACCTGTAGAATTGGTTTGGGGAATTCCGCTGAGATGATGGCCAATTCTTGACAGTGGCGTTTGGACAGAAGCGGCGTCTGAACACCCTCGCGGACTTGGATTGTGGCAGAACAGGAACGTTTGCTGATGGTGAGTTGTGCATGAAACGTCCCCAAAGCAGAAGCCATTGCAGAGCCATCCGCATTGAGCGTTGTTGTCGGAGGCGGAGGTCGTAGGCTGCTGAGAGGAATCCGAAGTATGTCGAGGTGTCGTCGGCCGATCACTGTGATGTCTGCACCTGTGTCTGGGAGCATGTGGAGTTTTCTAGTGGTGCCGCTATAGGTGAAACTCACGGATGTCAGTGTGGGTGCCTGAACAGGTGATCCCACACGTCGGCAACTTGTGGTCTTCTTTGCTGTAGACTTGTTGTGGGAAGAAGCGTCGTTGTCCTGTGGGGCGGGCGTCTTTGAAGATCTACAGCATTTGTCGTAGTGGCCCATATAGTTGCAGCGACGACACTGGGCGGTGGTAGCAGGGCAAGCAGGAGTCCTAGGCTTATGACCACGACGGCCGCAGTTAGTGCAGGTGTAGTCTTCAGCCGGGCACTTGTTCTTGTCGTGCCGGCGAGCACAACGCTGGCAGGCGGCAGCCGACGCCAAGGACTGTTGTGAAGTGGAGAATTTGTCGCGTTACTTAACTCGCTTGTTCTTCTTGTACGCTGACACGGCGTTAACCTGGGATGGTGGGGCACGTATGGCTGACGTAGCGCTTCGAGTGGCCTCGTATGAACGGCAAGTGTTGACGATGTCCTGTAATGAAGGGGTGGCGTCGAGGGAAAGCAGCTTCTGTACAAGTTCTTCGTCGTGTATGTCCATTAGAATGACCATCTTGAGTTGGGTCTCCTTGCAGGCTGAAGAGTACCCTGGGCAGACGTCAATTTCTTCGGCGATGTGGCAGAGGCGGACGTAGAAGTTGTTGAATGACTCGCCCTGTTTTTGCTTGCAACTGAACAGGTCCCTGCGACGGAGAGCTTCATTGCGAGAATTCTTGATGTGCTCCTGAAGTGCATCGAGGCCTGCGTCAACGGTCTTGTCGGTGTCAGGGGTTATGCTTAAGGTGTGCTCCAAAAGCCGCTGTGTCTCCAGGGTTAAGCACATCCGCATCTGGATCAGTTGTTTCTCCCTCGGTAGTTTAGATAAGTCTACCATAATAGAGTAATCGTCCCACCGACGCCTCCATTCTCTGAAAACCTGGAAGGTGGCATCAGCACGAAGGGGCGGCGGGTTCTGGGTGATAGCCTTCTGTGGTGGTGGTGGAGCTGTAGGGGTGGAGGATGTTGTGGAATGGAGTGTTGTCCCCGGTGAGGTGGGTGTAGGTGCGGCGGCAGGTGGGGTAATTTGGGCCAGAGCCTGGACAAGGGCAGAGAACTTGGCATCGTCCACCTGTCTCCTGTGGTCCTCCTCCATGTGTCGTCTGTTTTCCTCCTCCTGTCGTCGGTGTTCCTCCTTCTGTCTTCTGATATAGTCATCCCGTTGTCTGCATTGCTCCATATACTGTATGAGCTGAAGGAGGTCTGCACTTGTGGTAGGTTGTAGACTTGCAGGGTGTGGTGACAGGGGTGGCATCCCCCTATAGTGTAGGGGAGGTAAAGTGGGGGGAGGTTGGGGAGGTGGAGTGAAATGAGGGGTGGTGAGAGGAGAGGTTGGAGTGGAATGAACTGACTGGTACCTCGTACCAGCAACTCCAACAGTATCTCCTTCATTACCTCTACCACTATCTCCACCAGTAGCTCCACCATTATCTCCCTCCCCAGTATGGTCGTGTGGGGTGTCTCTGGGCTCCCCATGAATCTGCTCATCTCCCTCCATAATTGGTTGATAGCTGACACACTGTAGTCTTGCAGGAACGATGAAAATGTGCACTACAACTGGAACAGTTTAGTTAAAAATGCAAGAAATTATCTGTGCTAGAGAGAGAGTGCGTGAGTGCAGTAGGCTTGGCAACACCGTGTTGGCTTGGCAGCGATGTGCGTGTACCTCTGTGTGCGCATGTGCCGCCAGCTGGAGGGCAAGTTGAGGGCTACTGAGGGGTGAGAACTCAGTGTTGCTGGAGACGTCAGAGGGGGAGGGTATGCTACTCCTCGTTCTTGTCCAGCTATGTTGCAGCAGCTATAACCCTCACAGCAAGTCGGGAATGGGCACAAATGACATGGAACATATAATAAAGGCACTGCACTATAAAGCACTGCACAATAATATATCCAGGGCTGGAGAGGCGAGATCTTGCAAGATGGCTGGGCTGATTATCCGGTCTTTGCGCGTATCTCCTGGCTTTAATAACACACTGCGCCATGTATGGTTGTCATGTGAAGCTACAACAACCTTGATGATCCTTTCTTACACAAGGATGTGGAATAAAAGTCCAGAGATAAGTTTATAGGTTCTATATTAGCCAGAGATACAGAGAGCTTGGGTGGCACTGCTATGCTGAGTGCCGACCGGATGTTACTGATGAAAACATGTACAGCGGTGCCGGATATATTTGGTGCAACGCTGCCGTCATTAAATAGTACGGTATATTACCATGGGGTATTAAACAATGATAGTATTGCCCTGAAAGTACATGTGTGTATGTTGCAATATGATTAAGGCATGTGTACACTCTGTATATATGTTGTGTGTGCACTTAACCGATATCAACACACGTGTAGAGCATACTGTTGCACACCCAAATTGGACCGAACAACAGGCCCCGGTTCACTAAAAGAAGCCTCATGACTAACAGCGAACTAATAATGAGCTAGGGTAATGAAACAAGCACGTGGGAGCCTCGCCTTATCACAACGAGGACTCCTTCTAACACACTCGCCTTTACTGAGTACCCGGAAAACAGTCTCCAGGGCCAGAGAAAGGACGTACATAGCCTACTCCTATTCTATAAGCTACCTATCCTCAGCACTTAGCATGTACATATGAGCAAAAGACTCACCATGTCCGAGGGTAGGTGAAGAATAAAGGAGAGCTGGAACGCCCTCGAGACACGTCCGACTTGTACGGGCCCAGAAGTAAGAACGAGAGATCGCTTCGATGGGCGGAGCGAAGTGTGCGGAGAATATCAGACGCATGAGTGGATGGGACTCGTTAGCCTTGGTCGGCAACTCATCTAGGGGAGACAACCTTATACAAATCCGGGTGGATGGGACTCGTCAGCCTTGGTTGGCAACCTGTCTAGGGGAGTAAACCTGATACAAATCCGTACTGCTTACCTAAGGGTAAGGCAGGTTAGTGTATGGATTAGCCGAACACCACTGTAGAAAAATAGTGCTAACAAGATACACAGAGGGCCTCGGAGTCGGACGGATCCTAAATTGAGTGGTCAATCCTGTAAGTTCTTCACTAAACTGGCTCGGGTTGTCCCTCTCAAAGGGAATAGGTCCGCTTGGGGGCATTCTGTGTATGGCCACCCTCGTAAGGGGAGTAAGGCATCCGGCAATAGATAGATAGATGAGAAGCGTAAGGCTAGATCAAGTTTAATTTTTATTTTTAATTATTTTTTGCTAGTTTTTTCTAGTAGTGGTACCCACATCATATAGGACGAGTCCGTGAGTGGTTTTTTAGAGCGTTTCGCTCACGATGTGTGGCAATCGTATTTTGTTCTCTCCTAGGCGGGAATTTTGAAAGGCAAGCTTGAGTTCAAAGATTGGCCATAAACAATGTTAAGGTGCATCGTCAATGATGAAGGGGCCACTAATAAATTTAGGTCATAATGGATATTATTGGGAATTTTGATCTTGTATGATGATTAAGTTGTAAAGACAAAAGTAAATGCTATCCTACTACTTTACCATTTCCCAGAGTATGCTATGTGTTGTGAAATTAAATAGAATGTTCGGTCTATTAATAATAATAATAATAATAATAATAATAATAATAATAATAATACTTTATTTCAGACTCACACAGTACAGAGGGGACCATACTGGGGTCCATATATACCTTACAGTAACATAAATATATATAAGCTACTGTACATAGGCTACATAAAATAAAAAGAAATTAAATAATACCCAGCTTGCTATCATGTAGTTCACAGCACTGCCTCAACCAAAAACAGTGGTCATCAAACTACTGTGTTACCAAAACCACTGTCCTAATTGTGTACAGTACCATGCCTCACATCATTTAGCTTCCGGTACAGTATGTTGCTACAGTACAGTATAGGAATATCGGTACTGTACTGCACTATGAGGTTCAGTACCGGTATGCTAATTCTGTCGAGTAGCAGACCTGAAATCATTACTTAAGGTTAAATATAGAGCAACTTCCTCCAGTGTGCCTGGATCCTAGAGGTGTACACTATGCTTGGAGTTTGTAGCATTTTAATGATACTGTTCTCAGAAGTGTTAAGGTGCTGAATGAATTTATATGTTAGCTTTCTAATGAGTGATTGGTAACAGTGCACATAGCGTACTTGTACTCTCATATTTTGAGAGCCCCAGAAACATTTTCATGATATTGTGATATGAGATACTTAGTCTATTCACTGTCATTTTCTTATAGT
Source organism: Paralithodes platypus (assembly GCA_032716605.1). Taxonomy (NCBI): domain Eukaryota; kingdom Metazoa; phylum Arthropoda; class Malacostraca; order Decapoda; family Lithodidae; genus Paralithodes; species Paralithodes platypus. The sequence continues at coordinate 35,406,280 of CM064521.1, read as the reverse complement.
TCCACCATAGTTGTGCTGTATACATTGGTGAGCAGTAGGAGTTGAACAATGTTATTTTTGTATCCCATGTGCACATATGAAATTTTCTTAATATTGAATTTCCCTGCATGTAAAGTTGCCTTCGCTGACAACCCATATCCTCATCATCTGAGCGATCACTTGAAATATAGTGTCCTAGATACTTTACTTTACTTACTTCTTCTATAATTTCTTCATACAAATGGAATTTAGGTAGCTTTGATTTCAATAGAAGGTTAGATTTAAATATTATTATATTGCTCTTTATAGGATTAAATTTGACTGAATATTCGATTCCAAATTGTTCACATACTCTTAATAATTTATCCAGTCCTGCTCCAGAGGGCGCGATTAAGGCTAGGTCATCAGCATACATGAGATGATTTACAATGGTGCTGCCAATACAGCACCCAGTGCGAGTCTTGTTCAGCTCCAGACTAAGATCATCCATGTAGACGTTGAAAAGATATGGAGACAATATCCCCCCCTGCCTAACACCATTGGTTACGGCGAAAGAGCCTGACAGGATGTTGCCCCATCTTACACACATTTTTTGATTAGCATACCAGAAAATAAGTATCCTAACAATATAGCTAGGCACTCCCCTGTTAACTAATTTTTCAAATAAGGTTTTGTGACACACCCTATCAAAAGCCTTACTTGCATCAAGAAAACAAGAGAAAATTTAGCTATTTAGTTTGTTGTATGTATCAATCACTTCTTTCAGCACATATATGCATTGGTCTGTGCCGTGATTTTTCTTAAAGCCAAACTGATTGCTGCTGGTGACAATATATGCAGACATTCTTTCTAGCATTATCATTTCAACTACCTTACTCACCACACTAGCAAGTGCTACTGGGCGGTAGTTGTCTTTAGCTGTAATTTTACCTGATTTATCTTTAATGACAGGAACAAGTATTACGGATATCATAGACTCCGGCAGGACACCATGCGTAAATAGACTGGTGATGCAAGAACTAAGTTTATCTATTAACAACTTATCTGCATATTTATGTTCTGCATATATACCATCCAGCCCACAAGCTTTGTTTAGGTTAAGTTTTCTTATGGCATTCTCAAGATCACTTTCAGTCACTTTAATGTCTTCATAATTACTATCTTTCACATATTGAATTGCACCATTAGTAGATCTTTGGTTTACACTGTTAAGTAGTTCCTTAAAATGAGTTTTCCATAAGTCAGCAATGTTCTCTTCACCCGTAACCCCCTCAACACTGACAGGTAATGGTGTGTTACAATTTTGCATGGATCTGATGTCCTTCCAAAAACAGTTAGTATCCTTTTCTGCCAGACTCTTTGCAAGGGCTTCCTTCCTTAATTGGTTTTCATTTTGCTTAATAAATCTAATGGCATATTTGATCCTAGCCTTTGCTCTTTTGTGAAGTTCAAATATAGGCCCCTGTCTGGGCTGACCTACTTCAAGCCAATGAGACCTAGCATCTCTGGAGGCCTGATACAGGTCAGCCACATAGTCTTGCCAACCTGGCTTATTGAATGAGGACTTATATTTATGGCTATTAAAAATACTTTCCCCCGCTTTTGATAAAGAATCTATTATACTATTGTAAAATTTAATAATGTCCTACCTACTAGTAATATCTTATTCAAGTACGAAAAAATAGCTGTAATTTTGTTGATCATACTAACAAAATACATAACTACAGTATACAACAAAAGTTTCAAGTATACTATTTATTGGTGGCTCCTTACGTCAATGACGTAAGTGCCTATGTTAATATGGCCTCGTTCCGGACTCCTCTGAGCCCGGGTTAACCTGGATCACGGTGGTCGAGAACCAAGATCATCATAGGGGTACCCCTTAATCATTCCTACGGTACGTCATTGGGTCGGAGCCACTGAAAAGTAGTAAATAAAAAGAAAAGAACTAGCACAGTTTGAACACCGCGCCTACGCGTGCTCACGGTCTACCTCTGTTTCCCATACACCTGCTAGTTGGCTGTTCCTCCCAGGAACCTTCTCTCTCGCCCACCGAGTCAGCCAAGGTAGACGTGCGTGTCCTTACCTCATGCTCAGGGTTACATAGCCCCTCTTGAGCACGTAATTTTTGGTCCATAGTGAATATTAGTGCAGTTGAAATCATATACGCGTTTAGGAATGTGTTTGTTTGGACCAATTTCACTTGTAATCCTGTAAGTAAGGACTTCGTAGTCTGGGCTGGTCGGCGGGCGTGTCATCAGAGCCACTTTCACTTTCTAAAACCTCGATTTATTGTGTTTATTTCTGTATGTCGTATCATACGAACCTCGGCTCCTTAGCGGCAGTGTCTTTTGTTCTGTGATAGTGTGTTTTAACATTGTAGCTCGATAGATACTGACTTAAGTGTTGAATTATATGCGAGTGTCATCAGCTTATATCTGCGAGTCCTGACAGACAAACCCCGGTTGTGCCCAAACCAGAGGTTGTTTATCAAGCCACCGTAAGATTTGTACTTGGGAACAAATTTCCTAAGCCTAATTTGTTCTGTGCTGGTTGTGTTTTAACATGATACCATGACAGATATTCTCTTAAGAGTGGAATTATAGGTAAGTATAAGATTCATATATCTATAATTCCTGACAGGTAGCCCCTGGTCGTGCCCTAGCCAGAGGTTATTTTTCAGGCCACCGTAATATTTTTTACTTAGGATCAAATATCCTAAGCCTAATTTCCAGAAAATTTTAACCTATTTCCATTCAATGCTTCACTCCACAATTCTCTACGATACTTTCAGTATTTACTTCCAAGTTTTCCTTTAAAAGTGAATAGGCCTACATATCACTTTAACATTAATCAAGCACTCGTATATCCTTTTTGTTTTCCAAGGGTATCAAGAGTACCCATAATGATATCATATTTGAATATATCCCACTATGATGTAAGAATCAAATACGACATGCTGTTAATTTTCCAAATACCCAGGTACCCTGGGCCCTATCTCAAAAGGTCCGGTTCCAAGGCCCGGACACCGGGACTGCCATATATGGTGAGTGGTGACAGTCCCGAGTGCGGACACCGGAACTGCCAGATATGGTGACAGTCCCGAGTGCCCAGTTATGCGGGCGATACTAGAATACCATACAACCTCAAGTTCCCGTGGTTCCCGAGTCCTTATCTCAATAAGGCCCGGTTACCAGGACTGCCGAGTATGGCGAAAAGTCCCGGGTACCCAGATGGGCCGGAAATACAATAATAACATACCACCATACAACCTCAAGTTCCCGAGTCCTTATCTCAATAAGGCCCGGTTACCAGGACTACCGAGTATGGCGAAAGTCCCGAGTACCCAGATGGGTGGGAAATACTATAATAACATACCACCATACAACCTCAAGTATTAAGGTCATCATGTCATGTGATAATCGTTCCCTAGGCTAAAGTAAGCCTACCCAGGAACATTAATTAATTTTTAAGAGGAAACACTATGAATGCAATAAGGTTTCCAATATACTGTACTCCATAATCTCGGGGATTAGATCTAGAGTGTAAATATTTTTTGGTAACATTAGGCTACCTAAGGCCATGAATATGTAGGCCTACATATTAATAAATTTGGGTGATAATGAATGTTTCATTTCACCTGGAATATATAAACTGAATGGATAGTTTATTCATGTGTTACACCAACTGTTCTATGAAACTTAAAGGCGTTAACACCACAGGCTTCCTTTAACCCTTAAAGAGCGGCGCCCGGCTATAGCCGGGCACCAATTTGCAGCAAGTTAGGAGCATTATTATGGCTTTTAAAGGGTTAAAATAGAGTGCAAATGGCCGGGAGTGCAGCGGGCCACATGTCCGACTCCCAGGGCCTACCACCGCCCACTGACTCACCCTCCCTGTGTTCTCGAGAGGCCGGCAGTGTAGCCAGTAGTGAGCGTAGCTGGGAAAAATATACCGCTATATGCTAAACTCCCATGTTACTGGTATTTACCTAATTGTATTTACCTAATTGTAGTTTACAGGAGTTGAGCTAAGCTCGTGTTGTCCCGTCTCTCAGTCTACTTTTTATCCAATTTTTTCTTGAAAATATGGATGTTCCTTGCCCCTGTATGAGAACCACGAGTGCTACGTAGCTCGTTCTGGTCTCATTTTGAAGCTTTTAGCGCCTAGTTTTTTGCTGAATAAATTTATTTTCATGCAGATACTTGATTTATCATTCAGGAGGGCCTGAATATGCCCAAATAAGCCCAAAACCCCCCGCTAGACGAGGGTTAAGAAACGCCGCCTGTAGCCTAACCTTCTTTTGTTTTATTTGATATTAAACTGACCTGATTAGTACATGTTCATTGGATACAATAATACCATACAAACATAAAGTCAAACCCGAATACATACAGACTACGGCCATCTACCCAAGCATTATATACCAAGTGGTATTATAACACAATACAACCGGGTCGTAACATAATACCATAAAATTGGCCGGGCTCCAGTAAGCCAGTTTACCAAGTACTCCAACGACTGTCAAGACGACAGCACATATTACTTTACCGAGTACTCTGACGACTGTCAAGATGACAGCATATATCACAACAAAATTCTTTTGAAAGTCTCGGTTACCGTAGGCCTAGCCTAAACAAAACAAAATCCACCGGGTACCCTAAGCGGACCCAAACTTTAATTTAAAAAACAAACCAAATCCCAATATAAAAATTTAACTAGAAATTATTACCGGGTACTCTAGGTTAGGTCAGACTTTAACCCGGTGAGACCCAGCGTCGCACGTGTTGCGTCGGCAGTGTTTGATCACCAACTCCCAGCGACGCATCACGTGCGTCCGACATATAAAAAACACTTACGTGGCTCGTAAGGTAGGAAATGGCGGGAGAATAGGAGGGGGAGGTACCGTAGTGTGTGTGGGAGCCGGGCCAGTAGGTGTGAGCGGGCCGAGACAGCCGCGCGGCTGGTGGTGGTGGGCTTAGTGGGGATAGTTTACACCCTTAGTTCACCGCCACTTTGAACCTTCATTACTCCGGTCGTATGGGAGCTAGAGGCTTGAGATTTATGTGAGACACTCCTTAGGATGTATGCCGTACAATGCCATACTCAGTTTTTACCCTAGTGCTCCCGGGCGGGTGGTCATGCGGGGGAGACGAACTATTGAACCCCCCCCCCCCCCCAAATGACCGAAATAATTTTTTTTTAATTTTTGTCTTCATTTCTCACCATTCTCTTCCATTTTGGCTCAACACATTTTTTTGAGGCTCCCCCCCCCCCCCCCCCCCCAAAAAAAATGTCCGAGGTGATTTTTTTTTGTTTTTTTCATTTCTCATCCTTGTCTTCCATTTTAGCAAACAAAAAAAATAAGTGAAAATGGCTTGGGACTGGGGTGAACAAAATATTATAACTAGCCGGGGCTCAACGGGTTAATAAAGAAGTCAGACCCCGTTAACTAAACTAACAGAATTAAGATAAGTGCGACAGCTTAAACAAGTAAGTTTTTCTAATCAGTTAAAAAAAAAAAAAAAAAAAAAATGTGGGTCAATCCAGAATACCAATATTCCCGGGTAACACCATACCGCCACCACCATAAGGGTGCCAGGTGATTCAAGGCTGTGCCTTACTGGGACAAGGACAATGCCAGGTCCCAGTAAGAGAAACTAATATTATTTTACCCAGCACCCTAAACTTTGTCATACTCTAAGAAAAACAAACCAGGGTTCCAAGAAAGGAATCAAATGGAAATTCTGGCCGGTTACTCTAGGCTGGGTCATACTTACTACCATTTTAATTAAAATAAACAATACAAGGCTAGTGCCCACCTTTTGCCCCCATGGTGGAGGTGTGGTGGAGTGGTCTTGCCACTGGCCTGGTAATCCAAAGGTCCCGGGTTCAAATCCCGATGTATCAATGGGAAGATATTATTGGGATGGAATTTGTGCTGTACCTGGTATCAGTGCATTACCACAAGCCCACCGAAACGTCAATAAAATACCCTCATTGTTCCCTGATTAAATAGCACTGTATGAATATTCCCATATTCAAAATATGCTATAGGGGTGCAATGCCTGGTGAGTTATCTGCTCAACAGGTGGCGTTGTGTGTGTGTAAGTGTGAGAGTCCGAGTGTAGGAGTACAAAGTACAAAGGAGTACAAAGGAAATCAAGCAACAACAGATCTAGTGACCCTTCTAGGTTGCTTGTCCTCCAAAATACTGAGGATCAAGTGTCCAAACAGTGGTTTAGAGTGGGTAAGGGAACATTGGAAAGGGAATTACTGCCCTGGAACTAATATCCGTGGCAGGATTAGGAAGTTAGTAGGGGACAGACAGATGGGTTAGTAACTGAGGGGGGGATAAAATAAAGTTATTCATTTACAAACGCAGTCAGTCGCGGGTTTGATGCGAGATATTTGTCTATGCGGAGTTTAAATGAATCAACGGTGATGCAGTCTATAACGTTTCGGGGAAGCCCATTCCACAAGTTGACAACTCGATTGAAGAAGAAATTCTTAGATTCGTGCGAGTTAAAAGATTTACCAATAATTTTGCAACCGTTTCCCCGCGTGTAATTAGATTGGTCGATAGTGAAGTACTTACTACAGTTCATATTGTCGATGCCTTTGATGATTTTGAACACTTGAATTAAGTCACCTCTTAATCTGCGCTGGGTTAAAGGAAATAGATTTAATTCTCTAAGACGCTCTTCGTATGGTTTGTTCTTTAGGCTAGGTATCATTTTGGTAACTCTACGTTGAACTCGTTCTAGCTTGTTTATATCTTTTTGGTAATAAGGGCACCAGGATTGAACGCAGTATTCCAGAAGAGGGCGGACTAAGGAATTGTAAAGGGTTAGGATAACTTCTTTGGATTTATGCTCAAATGACCTGCCTATAAAGCCAATTATTTTGTTTGCCTTCTTAACAACTTCTGAACATTGTTGACTCGGTTTTAGGTTACTCGATATTGTTACTCCCAGATCGGTTTCTCTGTTTACATTCTTAAGCTGAGTGCCATTCATCGAATAGTTTGCTTTCTCGTTTAGGTATCCGATATGTAGTACTTTACATTTATCCGCATTGAAACTCATTTGCCAAATTTGGGCCCAACATGACAATTTATCTAGATTGTGTTGCATATCGTCAACTTGTTCTTTTGAGAGTACGCTATTTGCAATTTTTGTATCGTCAGCAAATTTTGAGATTGTACAGGTGAGACCCTCATCTATGTCGTTGATGTAAATTAGAAAGAGAATTGGTCCTAATACCGATCCCTGGGGTACCCCGCTACTTACATTGGTCCATTTAGATGCCTTACCATTTATGACTACTCTTTGCTTTCTGTCGCTGAGCCAATTTTCTATCCATTTCAACACACCGTCTTGTATTCCATGCGCTTTTAGTTTTAGCAGTAAACGTTTGTGGGGAACTTTGTCAAAGGCCTTTTGAAAATCAAGGTATATAATATCTACAGCTTTACTCTCATCGTAGAGGTTGAGGATATCGTGGAAGAAGTCTAAGAGGTTTGTTAAACAGGAACGTTTTTTACAAAAGCCGTGTTGAGTATCTTTAAGTATGTTATTTTCCTCTAAGTGATTTACGAGTCTGTCTCGTATGACCGTTTCTAGCATTTTACATACAACTGAGGTTAAGCTAATTGGACGATAGTTACTGGGTAGGGATTTGCTGCCTTTTTTGAATATCGGTGTTACGTTGGCTAGCTTCCACTGATCAGGCATAGTTCCAGACTGCAAGGATTTATTGAATAGTAATGTCAGTGGTTTGGAGAGCTCATCCTTAGCTTCCTTTAGAACTCTAGGCGAGATTATATCCGGTCCAGGCGTTTTATTTACGTTGAGTTTATCTAAACAATTCAATACTTCTCTCGAGAGATCTGTAACGGTGATATTGTTTAGAACATCTGAATTATCAATCTGAATTGGCGATGGTGTAGGGATATCACTGAGGTCTTCTGTTGTAAAAACTGATGCAAAGAAGGTATTGAGGGCATTACTCATTTGTACTTCGTCTTTGGTGTATTCTCCATTTTCATCAACTAACGGTCCAACAGTTGAAGTAACTACTTTTTTCTTTCTGATATAACTATAGAATTCTTTCGGGTTTGTTTTACTTTGATTCGCAATATGTAACTCTAAGGTCTTTTTACTTTGCTTAATTAACTTTTTGGCTTTGCGTCGTAGCTCTACAAATTTCACCCGTTCTTCGTCATTTTGTGAGGATTTTAATCTATCATTAGCAAATTTGTTAGCAAGCAGGCAGTTTGAAATATCTTTATTCCACCATTTGGGCTTATTATTATGGCCTGGACGCCGTATTTTCGATGGTATGCAGTCTTGCACTGCTTTTAGGTAAGTGGTTTCGAATAACTTCCAAGATGTGTTTATGTCGTTATTGTTAATTAAAAAGCTCCAGTCAGTTTCTTTAAACATAGCTCTAAGTTTATGGAAGTTTGCTTTCTTGAAATTAGGGACTTTTTCGATGCTACTATTTGGTTCGTTACTAGTAAACTTTAAAGTGAAAGTTATCGTACGATGGTCGCTGTTACTGAATTCATCACCAACATTCAAATTCTCTATTAATTCTTCTTTTGTTGCAAGTACAATGTCAAGAACGTTATTACCACGGGTCGGCGTTCGAACAAATTGATAAAGCGAACTCTCTTGCAAGTTCGTATACAAGTCATGTCCGGAGTGTGAAGTAAGAGTATCGCCCCACTTGGTCACGGGTAAATTAAAGTCGCCAAAAATTACGGTATCTTGTGAGTTACTTACATCTGCAATTTGTTCGTAAATTTCTCGGTCAGTTTGCACTGATTGAGCTGGAGGTCTGTATATTAATGCAATATAAGGTCTGTATAGGGGGTGAGACAGTGAAGCACGGGAACGAGGTGGCTTCAGAGAGGGGGTCGTTTCGGGCCATGAGTGAGCACCGTGCCTCATGTGAAGGCAAGATGGCAGGTGCTCGTTGTACTCTACGTGCTTCACATGTCTCACTCCCTAGACTGGAACAAGACCTCACAGGCTTCACTGTTCATTGTAAAGCGGTGAATGTTAAGGCTCTCGGCCTATGCCCGAGAGGAAGTAAGTTGGAATATAGGGGAAAAAAATAAAAATAAAAATAATAAAAATGGTAGACATGACCATCTCACCTGTTGCTCCCTTCATTCGGCTAAATAACCCATATCTCTAAAGTGAGTTCACTGGGCAAAACTCTAGACATTTCCAAGTCACCTACGAAGTGTATTCTCACGAATTACATATTTTAACTAATTTCCAGGAAACAAGTACAAGTTTCCGTCCCCTTCCTAAAAAGGCTATACTTACCTAACAAATTTCCGGGTAATTATATCCAGTTATACCGAATATTAATTCACTAGGCTACTTCTTACATAAAAGACAACGGGAGTCGGATTAAAATAAACGGGACATAACTAGACCCTATTTTACCAAAACCTAAGTACAGTAGACCTAATAATTCCAGTATTAATTCCACCATACAACTCTGACTCCTTGTTATAATCTCCAGACTCAAGGAGCGACAACACTACCGGAGAAGAATCTTTTTCAACGAGTAAAACATCCCCTCCCCCTCCAAGTGACAACCACTGGAGTATCCTAACACCTTATATGTTAAGGTGAGTTCATTTGACAAATTACTAGACGTTTCCGGTTCACCGGCTAAGTGTACCTTCACTATCCATATAAGCTTTGCTTTTAATGACCCAAAAAACATGTATACCCTCAGGCATATTATCTATATGGAGTTCAGTTCAGAGGGTGCAAAGGCGGCAGTACGTGTGGAGAGTGAGCAGAGCGAGTTCTTTGACCTGAATGTTGGTTTGAAACAGGGGTGTGTGATGTCCCCGTGGTTGTTTACTGTATATATGGATGGAGTTATGAAAGAAATACTATCAAGAGCAGTGGATGTTGGTGTATCGCTGAAAAGGGAGGGAATTGAGTGGAAGCTACCTATACTGCTGGTTGCGGATGATACAGTTCTGATGAGTGATAATGAATGGGAGTTGCAGGGTCTGGTAAATGAGTTTGGAACAGTGTGCGAAAAACGGAATTTGAAGGTAAATACGGGGAAGAGCAAGGTTATGGTCTTCGAAAGGGGTGAAGTCACAGAGTGTGAGGTGAAGCTGAACGGTCAGGCTATGGAGATCGTCAACTCTTTTAAGTATCTGGGCAGTGTGTGGAGTAAAGATGGGACTATGGATGAAGAGGTGCGGGAGAGGGTACAACAGGGGAAGAGGGTTGTAGGAACGCTAAAAGCAGTAACAAGAAATAGGGTGGTCAGTATGGAAGTGAAGAAGTCCTTGCATGACAGTGTGGTAATCCCGACACTGACTTACGGAAGCGAAGCATGGACGTTGGTTGAGAGACTCAGACCAAGAGTTAGAGCAGTGGAAATGAATTACTTAAGGAGTGCGTGCGGAGTTACATGGAGGGATAGACAGACTAATGAGGAAGTAAGAAGGAGGTGTGGTGTGGAGGTAGATGTGCTGGAAAGTGTGAAAAGGAACAACTGGAGATGGTTCGGCCATATGGAACGTATGGAAAGCGAGAGAATGACTAAGAGGGTGTACGAGAGCGAGGTGGAGGGACAGAGGGGGAGAGGTAGACCGAATATGAGGTGGAAGGATGGAGTGAGGAACTACATGAACGAAGGCGGTGCTGGTTGGGGGGAGGGGCGTCGACTGACTGGGGACAGAGGTGCATGGGGGCGGTTCGTTCGTGGCCACCCCTTCGGGGATCACGGCGTCAGGCAATAGATAGATAGATAGATAGTTCAGTAAAATCTAACAATTCAGGTACTTTAAAAAAAAAAAAAAAAAATCTCCAAGTACCAGCAATACTAAAATAGGTAAGCTTTTTAGAATTATCTCTTCTAGAACTCCTAGCTAGTCCCCATCTCCCGACAAGAAAATGTCCGGATCTAGCAAGAAAATGACATAGGTCGGTCGGCTCAGAGCTTGCTTCAATTGTGCCGCCTCTCCACATCTTTCCCCGTAGAACTAGGGCAGCTGAGAGCGCCCATGAATTTACACTTTCTCCTCCACAATGCAGAACTTCTGCTTATCAGAATTAATTTATCCCCAGAGCTACTACTCTTTGGAATTCACTTCCTCGAATTGTTTTCCACAAACTTACAATCTACAAATGTTTAAATCCAGTTGTTACAAACATTTTATGAATGGAGGATGCCTTTAGGCACATGGACCTTTTTGCTTTATCTGTGTTTTTCCTTCCTCCGTTCATTGTCTCTTTAAAAAAAAAAAAAAAAAAAAAAAAAAAAAAAATCCCACTCTATTCCCCAGAAGTTCTGGAAATATCTCAGATCCCCAATTAATAAGTTGTAACCACCTAATTGACCGCATGATAAATACACCTACCCTGCACGGATTGACAAAGACGTTAGACTACGTCGAAGAACCCATGGTTACTGTCAACATTTTATCACACAACAACACCCCGCACAAGCCATGAGGCAAGTAGCAGAGTCTACCCCTCAACAACACCCCAAGTCCACACTTCATTTTTCAGAGGTGCTCCACGGGGTAATTCTTGGACGACAACCGGGAATGTCAAGATTGGCTCTTGTTTGCGCTTGTAGTGATGTTGTTGTTGTTGTTGTTGTTCCCCAAGCTGCCTGGCCGAACAGCCCCAAGGCCCCGAGCAAGGCCAAGGCCATAACCGAGCACCCCCACAGAACCCTCCCCGCCGACCACAATAAAGCCTGGGTGACCGAAGCCACTCCATGGCGGGGAGCTTGAGGAGGGTGCGGAAACGCCCGGGAAACCAAAGCCCCACCCAGGGCCCTGTGCCCCTCAGCAATTATGAAGAGAAAGTTGAGGGGCAACGGAAAAATGGGACACTTTGGCTTCCAATCTTGGTAGATTGGGAGGTCAATCCACGTTAGAGACGCCGTCACTTGAGATCTAGAAAATATATAAGTAAAAGGAACAGTCAGAGTAAGCTATGGGTATGGCAGAGATTGCTCAGTTCTCACTCTGATAGACCAGCCCATCACCACATGACTAGAACCCAATCCTCTCAGCATCAGCTAGGAAAGGCCCTAGAAAGCCGCCTTTGGCGGGGGGATAGCTCCCCTATTTCAACCCTTTTCGGGGTTGAGCACCCGCCCGCTTGTAGTGATGTAGGTGAAATCACCAAGGTCGATCTGGGGATCCACCGTTATTACAAAATTTGAAGCAACTAGAACTAGACAGTTTCTACTCACCCAATTGTCGAAGAATATCCAAAAGATATGGCCACTCTAGCACTCTCTTCACATGTAGTTTGATTCCCCAAACAACCTGAACGAAGTTCAGGCTCGGGTACTAAGCCCTCAGATAGATAGGTTGGAGCAGTTTAATAAACAAACTAACCCCTCCTCAGAGTTCAGGCCAACAATGGACAACTTCCTCTAGAATCAAAATATTAATGATCCAAATGTTGACAAACAATGTTGTGTCTTAGGTGCCAGAAGGCATTCCAGCTTTCTATCACACATATTTCTCTCCCCAAAAGAGACAGTCTACAACTAAAACCCTACAATAGACATGGTTACTCCTCAACAAATAATTCACAATAGAAAGTTCAGGATATTAACTAGTTACCAAGTAGAACTAATTCTACAGTCAAAGGTCTGGATAATTACTCCAGATATAGAAGAGTCCTCTGGCACATCCCAATACAAGAGGTACCAAAAAAGGTCCTAGCTATCCCATTCAGTATAAGAGCGAGAATGTTCACCAGAATTCCTTCCAGCGTGGACATAGCTCCCAGTTTTCACCAAGGGAGTGAAACAAACTCTTCCCCCTCTACTCAAAAGTCAGCATAAAAATACTGTTTAGCCTTCAAGATTGTAGATTACTGTGGTCCTCTCCACTCCATAGCCAAAAAATCAAACCCTGATAGTCACGTAACATGTGACAAAAGGAGGTTTCAGAATAAATTTAGAGAAATCAGAATTCTCACTCCTACACAATCAGCAGGAGTAGGAGTAATCGGGGATACAAAACTCCAGACTATAAAACAAAATCCATCCAATGCCAAGTCTTCAAATATAACCATTCACAGTATTACATACCAAGACTGTAAACAGGAACTGTGTTTTGAGTTCAAAATTATAAGGCTCCTAAACTTCCTCAGGTTAAAAGAGCTAATCTGACCAGGCAACAAAACCGTTCCACTAACACCTCCCAATTCCCTCCTATTCATCCCAAAGAGAATTCGACATACCTTGGCGTTGCGGGGGAAAATTCTCAAGTAAAGGTAATCAGTGACACATTGGCCAAATCCACCTCTCACTTTTGGGATTGGACACAGACGCTTCGGATCTGATAGGGTGGCACTATCAGTCGTTCTGAAGTTCATCAGTCAAAGAAAATGGACAACCTTTAGTCAGTGTCTATACCCAAGAACTAATAGCCCCGCATTTTTCCCAAAGTTCATGCAATATCATTGACCTCCAGGTCTATGTCATACCAGATGGACACCATGACAACTGTAATTGGCTTGGAGAAACAGGTCCCTACCCGGACCAGTTCTCTCTAGAATTACTCGGGTAAAAGATATGCTTTCTAGCCCAAAACATTCCCCATTAATCCAGGCAACAACTCTACCAGGGTTCCCCAACCCGTAGACAGATATAACACTTGCGATATGGACATCCTCTAAATGGCTACTATCCTGCGACAAGGAAGTCACAGATACACTCACTAGCCAATACACAGCTTCAACTCTAAGACAGGATAGTTCACGCTTGATACAATTTACACCTTGGAGTGCAAGTTCAAAACCAGCAGTCTCCATCGGTTGCTGGTCGCTGAAGCACCTAAATTTCTTAATTTACTTTAAAAGAGCTAACAATTAACACACTTATAAACCACGTATCGTCATAAATAAACCCTTCTTGACGCATACTAGTTTATCTCTGCCCCAGAAAGACCAACAGGGTTTGTTAGGCAGGCTGGTGTTAATCTCAGAGCCCCTAATCGTCATTCGCTTCCTCAATGGTCAATCTCGAAGGACCTAACATTGTCACAGTCTAGGCCTTCTCCTGTGAGACCACATATGACAAGAAACTTAGTAAGTGCGTATTGTCAAAGGACCCAGACCATTGGCCAATGGGTCTCAGAACTGACATCCATGACAAGGTCTACCTAGTTTTGCTACTAAGGAAGACTCTGTACATATTGTTACTACACCAGAGTAATCACAAAAAGGAACACCAGGAACATCTCTCCACACCTTTATCTATTCCTGCCTTGACAAGAGCAAAAATACTCCATGCTCTATTCCCTGTTAATGCACTATACTCTACTGTAAGTCTATTACTCCTAGGAATAAGACACAATTGTGCTTCCCCCGGGAGGGTCAAATAAGGTGGGGAGAGAAAGTGTTATCATCCCTTTTGCAAAGATAATGAAGGAAGCTGAACCTCAGGTGATCGCAAAATCCCATGATAGGCACATATGGTCCGCTACCATTAGTTTTCCTAAATGGGTGTTTTCAGGGGAAGATATAACGCAGACGGGCCTGTTGGCCCTCTAGCAATGCGTCCCTAGCCATATACTTGTCGGTACTTCCGGAGAAGTCCCAAATTACCAAACATAGCTGTAGGGCAGGATGATGCCCCCCAAAGCCATTAAGTAGATGGTTATGTTTATTCAATGCCTTATTACCAGGGTGTAAGAAAGTGCGTCCTACCTGTCACCTTAAATGAAAAAAAGGGGGGGGGGGGGGGCACGTTAAGTCCAGGACAAGTTGGCAGGACACACAACCCGGAATGGATAAAAAGAGTGCTATTACTGCACTAGATCTGTTACATAACAATATCGATACGTTATTGCCACTATATATGCATAGCTTTATTTTTATTTTTATTTTGTGATATACAATTATCAGTATTCACACCTCAGTAGTTCTGTCTTTCCGAGATAAGGCTTCTTTAATGGTACCCGCCTTATACATCTTTTTCTTACGACTATACTCTTATATTTAGACACATGTCAC
Organism: Paralithodes platypus; assembly: GCA_032716605.1. NCBI lineage: Eukaryota > Metazoa > Arthropoda > Malacostraca > Decapoda > Lithodidae > Paralithodes > Paralithodes platypus. The sequence continues at coordinate 35,391,260 of CM064521.1, read as the reverse complement.
AGTTTTCGTTTTGGTCTTCCTAATAGTTTCTCGCGGTTTAGCGTAATGAGCTTATGTAGGTCCCTCCACCGGTCGTGATATTCTAGGCACTTACGTCATTGACGTAAGGAGCCACCAATAAATTACGGTTTTGACAACCCGTAAGGGAAGGAAGGAAAAACTACTATTTATTGGTGGCTCCTGGAGTCAATGACGAAGAGTGCCCTCCCACCATCCCCTTCCCATACACATGCTCAACTTGATATTACATTAGAGAAGGTTCCTGGGAGGAACAGCCAACTAGCAGGTGTATGGGAAACAGAGGTAGACCGTGAGCGCGCGTTGGCGCGGTGTTCAAACTGTGCTAGTTCTTTTCTTTTTATTTCCTACTTTTCAGTGGCTCCGACCCAATGACGTACCGTAGGAATGATTAAGGGGTACCCCCTATGATGATCTTGGTTCTCGACCACCGTGATTCAGGTTAACCCGGGCTCAGAGAAGCCCGGAACGAGGCCATATTAACATAGGCACTTACGTCATTGACTCCAGGAGCCACCAATAAATAGTAGTTTTTCCTTCCTTCCCTTACGGGTTGTCAAAACCGTAGTATACTAATTGAAATAATGAAATGCTTGATATTAAGAACACAAAACATGGTTGAGTAGATACAATTGGTATGAAAAAGGATCAAAATTAGTACAGAAATAATATCGTACATTCATATCGCGCTGTACTTGGTATAACATTTATCGTACATTCATATCGCGCTGTACTTAGTATAACATTTTGCACCAAATTTCAAAGCTTAGAGACAAAAATACTGTACTGTAGCTTAATTTCATACCGTACCAGACTGCGGTACCGTACCAAACTGTGTTTTCCCCCTGGGGGTTAGGGAATAGAATATGCCCCACGTGCCTTCTGCGTGTCGTAAGAGGCGACTAAAGAGCTTGGGTCGGTGGGCTTGCGACCCCCACCCGGAAAAAATATCTAAGCAAAGAAAAACGAACGAACAGCCTCGGATGCGGACGGAACCAACGTTGACGAACCACGACCGACTAAGGACATGCCTTCGGACATTCTGAGAATGGCTACGTGGAATGTTAGTGGCATGAATGATGGCACAAAAGAGAGAGAGGTTCTGGAAGTGTTAGTGAATGCCAGGCTGGATGTATGTGGAATGACAGAGACCAAATGGAAAGGTTCAGATGTGAGAGAGTGGGAGTGTGGAATGGGTGTGTGTGCTGGAGTGAGTGAAGGAACAGCGAGAGAAGGTGCATGTTTGTTTGTAAGTAGCAGATGGAAGGAATGTGTAAGAGAGTATGGGTCTGTGGGTTCAAGGATTGTGTGGGTGAGAATGAAAGTAGGAATACAAACGTGGGTGATTGTATGCGTGTATGCCCCGACAGAGGATATACTTGAAAGAAAGAAAGAGGAGTTCTGGATGAATGTGGAGGTGTGCCTGGAGAAGTTTGACAAGAACGAAAGAATATTTCTGATTGGGGATATGAATGGTAAGGTGGGTGATAGGAAAGTTGAGGGAGTGGTGGGAGGGTGGGGGGTACCATCAGAGGTGAATGGGAATGGTAGTGCACTTGTGGACGTATGTGTGGGGAGGAGGCTGTGGATAGCCAACACCTTCTTCCGACACAGAATGATCCACAGGTACACGTGGAAACGGATGTTGACGATGAAGGATAAGACAGTGGTGGAACGAAAGTCATTGATTGATTATGTATGTGTGGATGAACGAATGAAGAAATCTGTGATGGATGCTAGGGTGTATAGGGGTATTGGAGGGGGTCTGTCTGATCATTATGTAGTGGTAGCTAAGGTTAGGATACAAAAGAAGTGGGTGAGGAGAGCTGAAGGGAGGCGAGAGGAGGGTGGAGAGGTTGCAGGAGGAGGAAGTCAGGGAGGAGTACAGGAGAGCAGTGGAAAGACGACTAGGTGGGTTCGACCTGGAAGTTATGGAGGAAGTGGAGGAGATGAGCAAGGTGTTTAAGGATGAGATCTGTGCAGCATGTGAGGAGGTGTGTGGAGTGAGAAGAGGGAGGGGAGTGAAAGGTACAGCATGGTGGACAGAAGAGGTAAGAATAGCTGTGGAAGAAAAGAAGAAAGCATATAGAGAGTGGTTGGGTACATACATACATAACATTTTAAGACTGAGTGTTCCACACATAAGTGCAGTTTCAGTCTCTTGTCCTAATGGCGGCGTTCCAGGCAACCCTGTTAAGGGCTGCTTCACTTGTCAAGTTCTTGGATTTGAGATCGGCGCGTATAGTCCGATCCCAGGTCTTCCTCGGTCCACCCCTTGGTGCAGCTCCCTCCACAATCACAGACCTGCATTTTGTCACCCAATTTTGTTCATCCATTCTCTCCACATGTCCATACCATCCCAGTCTACTTGTACGCATCACCTCGCTAATACTCTTTATACCTAAACGTCTCCTCAGCTCAACATTTGTTATTCTATCCTGTAGCCTGGCCCCACACATCCATCTCACCATTCTCATCTCATTACGCTCCATTCTGTTGACATCCTCTACTTTAACGGCCCATGTTTCTGAGGCATACGTCATTGCACTTCTAACACATGAGGCATACACCTTTCCCTTCAGGGGGAGAGGCATTCTTTTCATGGTCAGGATTGGCATCAATTCTCTGAACTTCCCCCAGCCACACCTAATTCTAGCAACAGTGGCAGCCTCGGCCCCACCACCGGCAGAGATGGTATCTCCTAGGTAACAAAACTTGTTCACCAGCTCCAAAGACTCATTTCCAAAATTCACAGCCACAGGATCATCACTTAACACAAGCTCGCCTTTGCACACTACGCACTCAAATTTCTCTATTTCTGACTTATCCTTCGGCAGGGGCCCCTTTATTCTACTACAGCGCTTACTCCCATGGTGTACCCAACATCGACAGATGCTACATTGAATTGAGTTAACGCCCACTCCCTTTCCACACACTGCACATGGGTATGCACCGCTCTTTTCCACATTGCCTCGTCTCAAACTACAATGCATAACCTTGGTTTTGTTAATATTGACTCTTAAACCCTTGCTCGCCATGCCCTCTCTCCACTTTCTGAATTTGGCCTCAGCATCCTGCATACTGTCAGCTATTAGGACTAAATCGTCTGCATAAAACAGTTCCAACGGGAGTCCGCCTCTAAAAACTCTAGACAGCGCCTCCAAGACCATAATAAAGAGGAGGGGGCTTAACACTGAACCCTGATGGACTCCAACACGGACTGCGAATTCATCACTCAGTACACCTTTCACCCTTACCGAACTTCGCGAATCCTCATACATCTTCATTATCACACGCACCAGCCACTCTTCCACACCAAGTTTCCTCATAGCCCACTGTACAACATCTCTAGGTACCCTATCAAAGGCCTTCTCCAGGTCCACAAACACAAAGTAAAGATCCCTGCCTTTTAGTAGGTATCTTTCCTGTATCTGCCTGACTATGAAGATAGCATCGGTTGTACCACGTCCTGGCATAAAACCAAACTGCATATCATCAATAGAGATGCTTTGCCTGATCAAACCCTCAAGGACTCTCTCACAGACCTTCATGATTTGGTCAAGCATTTTCAGGCCCCTATAATTTCCTCTATCCAGCGCATCCCCTTTTCCTTTGTATATATTTACTATTACACTTTTGAGCCAATCCTCTGGGATTTTCTCATCTTTAATAATGGTGTTTATCAACTCAGTGACTAAGTTTACACCAATCTCCCCTGAGGCTTTTATCATCTCAGCGACAATGTCGGAGCAACCTGGAGCTTTACCGTCCTTCATTTTATTGATTGCGTCGCTCACTACAGCTGGTGCTATCAAAGGAGGGGGCCCAGATATTGGTTTTTCGATACTAAGCTGTTCCTTATCCCATTCAAACTCTACATTTAGCAATCGTTCATAGTGTACCTTCCATGCTTCTCTGATTTCATTTTCTGCATACACAATCTTCCCATTATCATCTCTAACACACTGTTCACCTATAATATCCCTACTATCATTTTTAACTCGCCTAGCTAGGTTGAAGATCCCATTGGGATTGTCAGTGTTACACACTTGTTCGAGGACCAGGTCCTTAATGCGATTTTTAGCATTGTAAATAACTCTTTTGGCAGTTCGTTTAGCTACCTGGTATTCCTCCCTGCTGCCTCCTTTCTTCCATGCTTTGAAGCATCTCCTTTTCTCTTTCACAGCATGTTCTACCTCATCGTTCCACCACCAAGAGGTCTTATTCCTTGGGTGACCCTTTGTTTTCCCACAGACTTTGTCAGTGGCAGCGATAAGGCTATGCTAAAGAAAGTTCCATTGGCTATTTACATCGTTAGGCCTAGCTTCCTTATTTCTATTCATTTCCTCCAGTTCATTATGAAACCTATCCCTAACTTCCTTGTCCTTCAGCAGCCACACTTTCCTTTTGGGTATGTAAACCTTCTTGCGCTTAGGATCTCTGTATAATCTCATGTCGCACACAAGTAGCTTATGCTGGGGGATACATTCTTCGCTCGGGATGACCTTTACATCTCGAACTAGTTTCCAGTCTTTCCTGTTAACCAAGAAGTAATCTATCTGGCTACTGGAGACCCCAGAGTTATATGTGATCAGGTGGCTCTGTCTTTTCTTGAACTTTGTGTTACACACAACCATGTTGAGTGCAACGCAGGACTCCAATATATATTCGCCTTCTAGATTTCTCCTTCCGTAACCAATTCCTCCATGTACCCCCTCGTATCCATCTGCAGATGCTCCCACGTGACCATTGAGGTCCCCCCCCACGATAGTTATTTCGTTCTCCGAGAGGCCTGAAATGACACTGACGGTGTCATTCCAGAAGTCCTCTTTTATCTCTTTCTGTAAACCAGCCTGTGGGGCATATGCAGATATCACATTCAGAATTCTTTCACCAACTTTCAACTTCAAAACAATCAGCCTTTCACTAACTCTCGTAATCTGAAGCACACTTTCCGCCAGCTCTTCAGCCACCAGAACACCCACTCCTCCTTTCGCTTTATCAGTCTCCACACCCATCCAGTATATCCTATATCTTTTCCTCCTTCCGACAATCCACTGTACCCCATGCCTCTTCCAGAGTGTTTCCTGGGTACAGCAGATGTCCACTCGCCTCCTCTCACACATCTCAACCACTTCATTCGCACGCAGATTCAAACTACCAACATTCACACTAGCAAGTCTGAGTTTGTGGGGGGCATTTGTCATTGTCCTGTGCGGTTTTGTTTCATAGTAGTAGAGGGAATGAAGATTCCGAGAGACAGAAACGAGCGAGGTACGTGGAGAGTAAGAGGGTGGTAAAGAGAGTAGTGAAGGAAAGTAAGAGAAGAGTAGATGAGGAATTTGGAAGGAATCTGAGTGTAAAATGGAGGGAGAGTAAGAAACTGTTCTGGAAAGAAGTCAAGAAAGTTAGGGAAGGTAGCAAGGGAAACTAAGGGTGTGAAAGATAAGAATGGGAGAATGCTAGCCGAGAAGCAAGAGAGAGTCGAAAGATGGAGGGAGTACTTCAGTGAGTTGCTAAATGTAAGGAATGAAGAGCCAGCAAACATAGCTGGATATGGTATGGGAGGGAGAAGAAGAGAAGTAGTGGAGGAGGAGGTGGGGATCAGGAGGTCAGAAGTGTGGGAAGCCATGAAAAGAGTGAAGTTGGGGAAAGCACCAGGAACAGATGGAGTGTGTGGGGGAAATGTTGAGGTATGGTGGTGAGATAGTGATAGAATGGGTATGGAAAATGTGCAAACTAGCATGGGAGAAGGGGAGTGCACCCGATGACTGGAAGACTGGCATAATAGTCCCCCTATATAAGGGCAAAGGGGAAAGAGGAGTGTGTGGTAACCACCGAGGAATATGTCTTCTAAGCGTAGTAGGGAAGGTATACAGTAGGGTAGTGATTGAGAGAGTGAGTGTGAGAAAGGAGAAATGGATAGGCGACGAGCAGGGAGGTTTTAGGAAGGGAAGAGGATGTGTAGATCAGATTTTTACCCTGAATTGTGTTCTGGAGAAGAAACAAAAGGTGTATGTTGCCTTTATGGACTTGGAGAAGGCCTATGACAGAGTGGATAGAGAAGGTTTGTGGAAAGTACTTAGAATATACGGAGCAGTGTTGCCAGATTCTAAATGCAGAATTATTGTATTGTGACCACAAAATTATGGAATTTGCACCAAAATTATCGTACACACTACTATATATATATATAAAGGGAATGTTGTTAAGCATTTATTGATTTAATTCGTAATGCCCAAAATAGATTCAACATAAAGAGAAGAGATAACAATACTAATGGTTTACATGTCTAATATTATTACTTTAATAAAAGTGAATAAGTTTTTCCTAAGAAACAATTACACATTTTTATCTAGTAGGCCTATTGATCTAAATCATTATGAACCATTCTTCGAAATCCTCGGTTGTCTCAGATGTGTTATATACTGTAGTTCCCTTTCCAATTCTGATTAATTTCTTACTCCCTTTATTCATTTACTTAGAAACAATGTGATTCTCTAAGAGATTCATTTGGATGTTCAATAATTCCCTGAACTCTCTCCCAATTTATGTTGCATCTTGGTTTAATTCATATAATAATATAGTATTTTTGTTAAAATCGTAAAATTATCGTACAAAACGTACGATAATGAGAAACACTATCGTACATCGTACTAAGGGTCAAATTATCGTACATGTACGATAATTATCGTACGTATGGCAACACTGATACGGAGTAGAGGGCAAGTTGCTGAAAGCAGTGAAGAGCATGTATGAGGGTGCAAAGGCGGCAGTACGTGTGGAGAGTGAGCAGAGCGAGTGCTTTGACCTGAATGTTGGTTTGAAACAGGGGTGTGTGATGTCCCCGTGGTTGTTTACTGTATATATGGATGGAGTCATGAAAGAAATACTATCAAGAGCAGTGGATGTTGGTGTATCGCTGAAAAGGGAGGGAATTGAGTGGAAGCTACCTATACTGCTGTTTGCGGATGATACAGTTCTGATGAGTGATAATGAATGGGATTTGCAGGGTCTGGTAAATGAGTTTGGAACAGTGTGCGAAAAACGGAATTTGAAGGTAAATGCGGGGAAGAGCAAGGTTATGGTCTTCGAAAGGGGTGAAGTCACAGAGTGTGAGGTGAAGCTGAACGGTCAGGCTATGGAGATCGTCAACGCTTTTAAGTATCTGGGCAGTGTGTTGAGTAAAGATGGGACTATGGATGAAGAAGTGCGGGAGAGGGTTGTAGGAACGCTAAAAGCAGTAACAAGAAATAGGGTGGTCAGTATGGAAGTGAAGAAGTCCTTGCATGACAGTGTGGTAATCCCGACACTGACTTACGGAAGTGAAGCATGGACGTTGGTTGAGAGACTCAGACCAAGAGTGAGAGCAGTGGAAATGAATTACTTAAGGAGTGCGTGCGGAGTTACATGGAGGGATAGACAGACTAATGAGGAAGTAAGAAGGAGGTGTGGTGTGGAGGTAGATGTGCTGGAAAGTGTGAAAAGGAACAACTTGAGATGGTTCGGCCATATGGAACATATGGAAAGCGAGAGAATGACTAAGAGGGTGTACGAGAGCGAGGTGGAGGGACAGAGAGGGAGAGGTAGACCGAATGAGAGGTGGAAGGATGGAGTGAGGAAGTACATGAACGAAGGCGGTGCTGGTTGGGGGGAGGGGCGTCGACTGACTGGGGACAGAGGTGCATGGAGGCGGTTCGTTCGTGGCCACCCCTTCGGGGATCACGGCGTCAGGCAATAGATAGATAGATAGACCAGACTGCCAGCCTTGGTATCCAGCCAGGACTCGACCTCTCTTTCATATATAGTTTTAAAGATTGAGGTAAATATCTGAACAATGATACTTAGTCCAGATATTTACCTCTCTTTCAATATAAATATCCAGATGACAGGGCCTGTACACTCAAATGCTTGAACAAATCTGCGTTATTTCCACATAGCGATTTTGATTAGTTCTTTTGCATTTATCTTGTATCGTCCCAGTTTTGGTTTGTTTATTTTGCAAGTTTTACATTATAATAATACTAACATTGGAATTCTAGACGATTCGGTTTTTAACCACCATGCACTCCCTGCTCAACACCTCCCATTGACTAATTCCTTGAACGTGACGATAGTGCGTTATGTGTGCGATTAGTTTGCTTGGGACCCAGATTAACTTGCTCATGTAGTAATGTACACCCTATGTGGTGGATTGTGTTCTTTTATTTCATAAATTTTATTTTAGTAAACGTTGTTTCCACATAGCGATTTTGATAAGTTAATTTGACTTTATATTGTCTTTGTCCCAGTTTTGGTTTGCAAGTTTTAAATTTTAAATTATCATTCATGAGACACTGTTCTCCTACAACATCTCTACTGTCATCCTTAACTCGCCTAGCTGGATATTTGCCACAAATTGCTAGACCTGAGTGTCCAAATTCTTGACGTTTACCAATGGCACGGAGTGGGATCGAACTGCTGACCCTTTGATCAGCAGTCAGATGCGCTACTTACCATGCCACGGCCTGCTTCAATTTAGTTTTAAGATTGTAATGTATAAGAAGGAATACAGGAAAACTGACATGCAATTGCATTGCTTGGGCTATTGTATTACTTAAAATGTAAAACTTGCAAACTTAAACAAACCAAAATTGGGACAAGGACAATATAAAGTCAAATTAAATTATCAAAATCGCTATGTGGAAACAACGCTTACTAAAATGAAAATTATTAAATAAAAGAACACAATCCACCACATAGGGTGTACATTACTACATGAGCAAGTTAATCTGTTTCCCAAGCAAACTAATCGCACATATAACAACGCACTATCGTCACGTTAAAGGAAGTAGTCAAGTTTGGGAAGTCCGGGACGTTCTGGCAAATTTTTACTAAACTCTGCATGAATAAAGAAACTACATGTTAAATGTCAAAATATTATTTAAAATCAAATTTGCAACATGACAAGACATTAACAATAGTACAAAATAAAAATATTGATAAGATATCTATACTATTACAAAATAATATATAAAATACAGTACAGCACTCACTAACGATAGTGCTATCGGGTAGGTACCTGTAAGCATAGCATGCCTCAAGTGACCCCTATCAATAACTACCCTACAAATAACCTACATTTATAGCACAAATAAACTAAGGAAATCGCAAAAGTAAGCAATTGATACTATCGACAATGAATACATATAATATAAAGACAAATAATTGCAAAATATGAAGTAACAACAGATTTAAACAAAGAGTACTCTATTAACAAGAACAATAAATTTAAAAAATCATCAATATTAATATTAATAATAATAATAATAGAAAAAGAAAAAGATAAACAATAAATACAGACAAAAAGTAAGCAGAGGTTATACAAGAAACTTCAAGTTAAAAATGCTTGATTAAAATTATTGATGTCAAATTTTAGAATACAGTCACAATAATTGACCCTAAAAAGATTAAATTTATGGAACAATTTACTTGCCTCAAAACCTCTGTCCACTAAGAGTCTGTATAGTAACCTAGCTCTAGCCCAAAAGTCATCTACTTTAGTGCAGATTTTACAAAATCTTATTAATTGGGAATAAAAACAATTATAAGTTATTTTACTATCGATATTACTACTAGGGAAAGGAAAGTTTATTACGTTAAAATTAAAATCATCAACTTTGTGATATACTTTAAGTATGCACTGTTCATTAACAATCTCTATATTTATATCAAGAAAATTTTCAACTATAATTTACGTTACATTGTGTGAGGGGAATAGAATTAGGGTAAATAAGTTTAGCAACTTGATTAAAATTTAACAAATTGCAAACAAGAATATCATCAATATATCTACTATTATTACTTAACAGTTTAGCAAGTGCTAATTTTTCTGGAATTTTATTTTTCTTGCTACTGTCAACTAAGTCTTTTATATATTTAAATTCTAAAGCAAGCAAGAATAAGTCTGCAATTAAAGGGCTAGCATTTCCACCCATAGGAATTCCTAATATTTGTTTGAAAATGTACGGCCCGAATCTAACATAAGTATTGAAAAGGAGGAATTTAAGTTTAGTTCTATCAAAATATACAGAACTAGTGGGAGTAGAGCTAAGTGATGCATTATTAAAATATGTATAAACATTTATGAAATAATTACCATTCCACAGACATAATAACTGTTAAGCATAATTTTAATTTTTCATATTGAACAATAATTACTAAAATGAATGGGCTTGGCTATAGGAATGGTTATGAATCCTCTCTCCTTTGCCAGCCTGACTGAAGGTGGTATGTGCCATGGAATTAAAATTTGTTGGAGATACACAAGATGACTGAGATATCTAAGCCAAAGAATGATAAGGAGCTTGTCAATGCCTTGTCATCTCTCCGAAGATTCCATCTCCTCTTTTACTAATCTGTAGGCTTCTTTGAAAGTTAGTGGGGGCTGCTGCTTCTTCTTGATATACTGAAAAAGAAAGTACAGTAAGGTGTCAATTAGCCATATTTAAATTACACCTAACGCCCTCCGGATCCCGTGGCGGTACCACGTAAAAAGATATACCAAAAGATATTTTGGAGATTGCGGTCTCAAGACAAATTTTGTCACTGCATGTTTGGCAATTGAAACTGAGGGCAAACTTAATTGAGTATGCGAGAATTAATTTATCTTTAATAGTGACGAATCTCACACCCAATATAAGATCATGGTAAAAGAATAATTAATTAATTCAAACATATATACAGTACTGTACTGTACAGTAAGTCCTAAAATCCAGAATCTGATAGTCAGGAAAGCTCAAGAATCCAGAATTTTTTTCATTTGAGAATTTTTGGTGAAAAAATAAGAAAAAAGAAACGTAAAAAGAAGTTAAAATCGGGAAAATTGCCGAGCCAAAACGTCCAAACACGCACAGATGCGTGATTCACACTCACGTGAGCGTGTGTGTACTGTACTTGTTTTAGTGTTGTTATAAGTATCCAAGAGGTTATATAGGACTATTTTGACTTTTTGGGAGTAATACAATGTTATCTGTGTATGTGTGTGTATGTGTGTGTGTGTGTGTGATTACCGATTAGGCTAATAATATATAGTTGATTAGTTGGCATAGTTTGAGTTTCCGAGGTTAGAGAGGGATGATCGACCAATGACAACCCTATTGTCAAGTTTATCGATACCGGTAATAATTTTTGTTAGTTGCCTGGATTGCACTGCAAAGGCTGTGTTAGTTCAAAAAATCGTAATTTTAATCGAGAATGTAAAGTAACTGTCAGGTCATGAGTGGATGACTCACTCACTCTCACTCTTTGTCATTACATTTTCAAGTGAATATTACCTTTTCAGTATTATATAGTGTGGTGTATCGGTGGGTGGAGAGGAGTGTGTCGGTATAGGCCTGATACATGACTCGTTGGCTGTCCAGGAACTGTCTTGTAAGAGCCACTTGCTGCCTCATCACCTGGTCTACCTCCAGGGCCTCAGATGACGCTCGGTAACCTAAGACATAATACAAACCCTGGTGCATAAAAGGCAATACCAATACTCGGGATTATAAAAAAAAGGATAAGTGGGGAATTGGGGCAAGTAAATACATATATACATACATAAAAGGTCAAATATACACTAGTATATTGAAGATCAACTACTGTATCTACTGGAAGGCTACTCGGGTGCATAAAAGGTATACAAAAAATATATGCTGTACTGTAAAACCCCTCCAACAACAACTACAACAATCCAGCTTTTCTGAGCTATCAGAAGAGACTGGATGACTCCGTCGTCGACACCTGCCAGGGATGTAACACAGCACCCCATACCATTAAACACATCATAGAAGACTGCATTTCACATAACCACTTACGCCAACAACACAATCTACACTCAATAAGAGCTCTGTGGGAAAGCCCGATCGTGGCCATGGCCTTCCTCAGGGACTCGGTGCTGTTCGGCCAGGCAGCTTATGGAACAACAACAACGGGCGTTTCCGCGCCCTCCTTAGCTCCCTGCCATGGAGTGGCGTCGGTCACCCAGGCTTTATTGTGGTAGGCAGGGAGGGATCTGTGGGGGCGCTCGGTTATGGCCTTGGCCTTGCTTGGGGCTGTTCGGCCAGGCAGCCTGGGGAACAGCAACAACAACAATATACGGACTGCAATACAATTTGACATAGGCCTAGCATATTTATATCTCCACATTGAAATGGCCTAACCTAGGTTAAATATATATCTGGAGGCAGAACTCGCTATTATCTTGTGAATAATGAAGACTAGAACGGTTTACATCAACTGGTTCTCGTTTGAGGTGAAAAATAAAAGTTGTTTTGGCTTTAAGACCACTTTTATTTTGATTGCGCGGCAGCCATACCATCGGCTAGGCTAAAGTTTGTTTGAAATATTTATATCTCTGCAAAGAAATGGCCTAACATAAGTTAGATATATATCAGGAGGCAGAAATCATTGTTATCTTGTGAATAGTGAAGACTAGAACTCTCTACTGTACACACTCAGGTGTTGTTGATGTGAGACAACAAGTTGCTAAGCCACTAGCCAGCCACTAATCTACCAAATTCATAAAAATATGACCTATTCATATCTACGTACATAAATACATACATACATAAATTTAAAGATCGAGTGCTCCACACAGAGTGCAGTTCCGGTCTCATATTCTACTGGCGGCGCTCCAGGCAGCCCCATTCAGAGCTGCCTTATTTGTCATTTTTGTTTTAATTCAGGTCTTTCCCTTGGTGCAGCTCCCCCCACATTCATGGACTTGCATCTTTTCACCCAACATAGTTCAACCATAGGAGTTTTACTTATACTGTGTATATATATACAGTATATATATATATATATATATATATATATATATATATATATATATATATATATATATATTACAGTATATATATTTTGTTTTAATTAATTGTCATTGTTCTTTGTTTAAATCTGTTGTTGCTTCTTTATATTTTGCAATTATTTGTAGGCCCTATTTATTATATTGTATCTATTCATTGTCGATAGTATCAATTGCTTGATTTTGCGATTTCCTTAGTTTATTTGTACAATAAATGTAGGCTATTAGCAGCCATTAATATGATTTTTGAAGTAGTTTTCATGAGTTTAATTTGTAGCATATTCGCTCTTTGTAAATATAAAACTAGATTTCTCTAAATGTCTCAAACCTTTGTACAAAATATATTATCATTTCAGTTCCTCTATTCAGAGGTTTATGAAGTAAATAATATTCATCCAATGTAAGTTTCTTAGAAGTGTTTGACATTATATAGCGCTTAAACCTCATGTAGAGTAGAATATTATGATAGTCCATAAAATAAGACGGGCTTTAACAATTATTGGTCTTGACCATGGTCCCGGGCGAGTCGGGCTTATCAATTTTGCTGCCTATACGGTACGAGAACCTCTATCCGTAAACAGGTCTTCTCGCCGTTCTAGGATTTCGCCATTCCTTTACTCCTTATTACTTTATCACAAAAAGCATGATTATATTTTCATATAAGTCTATCTATCTATCTATTGCCTGACGCCGTGATACCCGAAGGGGTGGCCACGAACGAACCGCCCCCATGCACCTCTGTCCCCAGTCAGTCGACGCCCCTCCTCCCAACCAGCACCGCCTTCATTCATATACATCCTCACTCCATCCTTCCACCTCTCCCCCTCTGTCCTTCCACCCTCTTAGTCAATCTCTCGCTTTCCATACGTTCCATATGGCCGAACCATCTCAAGTTGTTCCTTTTCACACTTTCCAGCACATCTACCTCCACACCACACCTCCTTCTTACTTCCTCATTCGTCTGTCTATCCCTCCACGTAACTCCGCACGCACTTCTCAAGTACTCATTTCCACCGCTCTCACTCTTGGTCTGAGTCTCTTCTCGAACGTCCATGCTTCGCTTCCGTAAGTTAGTGTCGGGATTACCACACTCTCATGCAAGGACTTCTTCACTTCCATACTGACCACTCTTTCTTGTTACTGCTTTCAACGTTCCTACAACCCTCTTCCCCTGTTGCACCCTCTCCCGCACTTCTTCATCCATAGTCCCATCTTTACTCAACACACTGCCCAGATACTTAAAAGAGCTGACAATCTCCATAGCCTGACCGTTCAACTTCACCTCACACTCTGTGACTTCACCCCTTTCGAAGACCATAACCTTGCTCATATAAGTATGCTCTATTAATTGATGCTATGTATTATCACAATATGATAAGTTTTTACAAGAAATCAACAGAAGTTCTGGAAAATTAAGTAAGCTGTCGATATAGTTTTTGGAAACGAAAATGACAGTGGGTTGCTCGCGCGTGTGAGTTCGAGGGATGAGGGAGAGTGTGTATCCTACGTCGGCAGTGATGACATGAGATCCTGCCATATCCTCATATAAATACGCGTCCATATGTTTAGTGAGTTTTAACAATAGTTAAACTTACTGACAGTAGCCTATTTCACTGTAAATAATTCTACTATAACATGTGTTTATTATATATACTATTTCTATAAGGATTTGGTGCTTAGTAAGTTAACATTCATACTTTGTAAGCAATTTGTGGATTCTCATAAAAAAAAAAATTTGCCATGTGTAATGAGTATAGGGTTATAGTTGATACATATATTAATTGTGTGTGCACAAATAGATATGTTACTACCAAAAAAATACCATTTGTGAATGGAGTGTCTTTAAAACGAAGCTTATTATATTGTTGAGTTACCAAGTAAATTACCACTTGTCATAGGGTCCTGCGACAATGCGACAATTTTCCGACTTGTGGTCACCCCAAGAAGCTTGTCCGTTGCGCGTCTAATTGTTAGGGGTCACTTGAGGCATGCTATGCTTACAGGTACCTACCCGATAGCACTATCGTTAGCGAGTGTTGTATATTTTTTGTACTATTATTGATATCTTGTCCAGTAGCAAATTACCTTATTATAAAATTTTATACAAATTGTAGTTTCTTTATTCATACAGAATTTAGTAATATTTACCAGAACATCCAATACTTCCCAAACTGACTAATTCCTTGAACATGATGATAGTGCATTGTTATATGTGCGATTAGTTTGCTTGGGAACCAGATTAACTTGCACATGTAGTAATGTACACCCTATGTGGTGGATTGTGTTCTTTTATTTCAAATTTGACTTTATTAAGCGTTGTTTCCACATAGCGATTTTGATTAGTTCTTTTGCATTTATCTTGTGTCGTCCCAGTTTTGGTTTGTTTATTTTGCAAGTTTTACATTATAATAACAACACCTTACTTCATCATTCTTTAGGTCACGGAGCCTATGGCTCACATTGACCAGATTGATCATGGGGACTGAGGTTTGGGTGAATTGGAGATATAACACACTAAGACTCAAGGCTTCCAGCTGTTAACACAGATAGAGATATTCTCCCTACATGGGGAACACTCTGTTAATAATACTACTACATCAAGATTGTCCCTATATTACAACTCTTACTGTTCCTGAATATCAAGATTAATAAATTGTTCCTGTAATTCATACCGTTCCTGCAACTCTTACTTTGTTCCTGAAGGTGAATAAAAATTAATAGTTGGCTAGTTAATAACTATTCAATTCTTCCACTAGCTAAATATAATCCTCACTGCCTTTATAGTAATTAAGTAGTGGTGGTGGCCTATACCTTATCTATTTCCTTAAAATGTATGCTGCACTATACTGTTATCTGTTTTTCCAAGCTGATGGTAAATTGTCATATATTTATCTTAATTACTTAGCTGTTATGAAGATTTTGTAGTGAAATAAGTTGTTAATTATGAAAACTTGGCAAGAAGATGAAGCAGAAGAAACTTACTGTAGTAGTTTCCTATTTTTCCATAAGGTATCAAAAAATCAGCTGCTAAAGAATTCAATTTACCGTCAGATGAAATACAACTGGTCTTAGTATATTGATCATATATTATACAGTAAGAAAGTTATTATATTCAAAATTAAATACAAATATATAAAACTGAAGTGACGGGGTTGAATTTATTGGTGGCTCCTGGAGTCAATGACGTAAGATCCTATGTTAATATGGCCTCGTTCCGGGCTCCTCTGAGCCCGGGTTAACCTGGATCACGGTGGTCGAGAACCAAGATCATCATAGGGGGTACCCCTTAACCTATCAAGTGCGCATGGGGGTAATTGGAAACGTCCCCCTGTGCTGACGTATTTGAGGTGTTTCCGTCACTAAAATATTCATTGTACCATTAATAGCATTAATACTTATCCATATGCGCCTATTATGGGTTGATTATAAAGGTATTAACCTGAAACAACAATAAAACGAGTGAAAACAGCGTTTGGATGGTCAAAATCGGAGATATAGCCCGCGAGTTGTATAATGTATGGGTGAGGCAAGCTGCTTTCCCGCCAATTTCCCCCAAGGCCACTGAGACACAGTCGATCGATACTCTCTCTCTCTCTCTTGCACTCGCTTGCCATCAGTGATGACAACACCCTGCTTGCAACTCGCTAATGTTAGCACGAAAATATACCTCAGAATAAGGGAATAACAGGGAAAATAGGTGATAACTGAAGGAGAGGAGGAAAGTGGGGAAGGAGGGGAGGTAGAGGACTGAGATTTTGCATGGCCCAGGGGCCAAAAAAAAATAAAAAAATAAAAATAAACAAAATATTTTTTTTTCGATGTCAAAAGTTGATTTTTTTTTTCACTCACTCTTAAGAGTCTCCCAGCAGTCCGCCAGGGGAACTCTTAAGAGTCTCCCAGCAGTTCCCGGGTTAATCATTCCTACGGTACGTCATTGGGTTGGAGCCACTGAAAGTAGGAAATAAAAAGAAAAGAATTAGCACAGTTTGAACACCGCGCCCACGCGCGCTCCAGTCTTCCTCAGCTTCCCACACACCTGCAGTTGGCTGTTCCTCCCAGGAACCTTCTCTCTCGCCCACCGACCCAGCCAAGGTAGACGTGCGTGTCCTTACCTCATGCTCAGGGTTGCATAGCCCCTCTTGAGCGCGTCATTTTTGGTCCATAGTGAATATTAGTGCGGTTGAAATCATATACTCGTTTAGGAATGTGTTTGTTTGGACCAATTTCACTTGTACTCCTGTAAGTAAGGACTTCGTAGTCTGGGCTGGTCGGCGGGCGTGTTATCAGAGCCACTTTCACTTTCTAAAACCTCGAATTATTGTGTTTATTTCTGTATGTCGTGTCATACGAACCTCGGCTCTTTAGCGACAGAGGCTTTTTGTTCTGTGATAGTGTGTTTTAACATTGTAGCTCGATAGATACTGACTTAAGTGTTGAATGATATGCTTGTGTCAAGCAGCTTATATCTGTGAGCCCTGACAGACAACCCCCGGTTGTGCCTACTGCCTAACCAGAGGTTATTTTTCTGCCACCGTAAGATTTGTACTTAGGAACAAATTTCCTAAGCCTAATTTGTTCTGTGCTGGTTGTGTTTTAACATGATACCATGACAGATATTCCCTTAACCCGTACAGCCCCAGCGACGCGCCTGACGCGTCGGCGATGTATGTAACGCACAGCCCCAGAGACGCGCCTGGTGCGTCACCCTAATTGCGCCGACCGTAACCTCATGTGTAGCCACTCAAGAGGGCTCAGATTTGTATGGGAACTGTGTACGTATCCCACGCAACCGTGCCGATGGTTGAAAACTCTCAAAGTCCACGTGCGTGCGCGTGAGCGCGCAATAACCTGGTTTTTTGGGGTATTGCCTTCAATTTTTTACTCTTGTAAAATATGTTTTCGGGGGCTCTGTAGGACCATTCTTTAAGCTTTTTGAGCGGTTTTTCGTGGTTTTTCCTTCATTCCTAACCCATTCGCTATTGTTTCTGGAATAAAACCATTTTTTGAAAACCGGCCGGGTTCTGGTGAACAAACATTACAAAACTAGCCGGGGCTGGATGGGTTAAGAGTGGAATTATAGGTAAGTATAAGATTCATGTATCTGTAATTCCTGACAGGTAGCCTCTGGTTGTACCCTGGCCAGAGGTTATTTTTCAGGCCACCGTAATATTTGTACTTAGGAACAAATTTCCTAAGCCTAAATTTCCAGAAAATTTTAACCTATTTTCATTCAATGCTTCATACCACAATAAACTACGATACTTTCTGTATTTACTTCCAAGTTTTTCCTTTAAAAAGTGAATTCATATCACTTTAACATTATTCAATCACGAGTGCCTCATCATATTTACCTTCAGTCAACTTAAAGGCATTTGTTTCATTAGAACCAGCAAGACTACAGCTGATAGTCTCTATACTGTATTACAAAATGAAATACAGCATTTCATTATTAACCCTAGGCCCTATCTCGATAGGCCCGGGTACCAAGGCCCGGATACCAGGACCACCAGATATGGTGACAGTCCCGGATCCCAGATGGGCGGATAATATCATAACAACATACAACCTCAAGTTCCCGAGTCCTTAGCTCAATAAGGCCCGGTTACCAGGACTACCGAGTATGGCGAAAGTCCAGGGTACCCAGAAGGGCCGGAAATACAATAATAACATACCACCATACAACCTCAAGTTCCCGAGTCCTTATCTCGATAAGGCCCGGTTACCAGGACTACCGAGTATGGCGAAAGTCCAGGGTACCCAGAGGGGCCGGTAATACAATAATAACATACCACCATACAACCTCAGGTATTAAGGTCAGGTGATAATCGTTCCCTAGGCTAAAGTATGCCTACCCAGGAACATTAATTAATTTTTAAGAGGAAACACTATGAAGGAAATAAGGTTTCCAATATACTCAATAATCTCAGGGATTAGGTCTAGAGTATAAATAATTTTTGGTAACATTACCTAAGGCCATGAATAGGCCTATGTAGGCCTACATATTAATAAATTTGGGTGATAATGAAGGTTTCATTTCCCCTGGAATATATAAACTGAATAGATAGTTTATTCCTGTGTTACACCAACTGTTCTATGAAACTTAAAGGCGTTAACACCACAGGCTTCCTTTAACCCCTTCAGACTCATATGATGCAGAGGTTGCCAGATTAGCCATAATAAATAGAGTTCTCTCACTTATAATTACCTCTCCAAAATTAGTTTTCTGCCCACAGCTAACTCAAATACAACTGCAGAGGTTGAAGTAACTAAACTAAAGGTTTCTAAATACCCATGATGGTAACAAAGGCTTTAAAGTATCCCTAATCGCGTCATATGTCGGGGTTAAGAAACGCCGCCTGTAACCTTTTATATTTTGATATTAAACTGACCTGATTAGTACATGTTCATTGGATACAATAATACCATATAAACATAAAGCCAAACCCGAATACATACAGACTACGGCCATCTACCCAAGCATTATAATACCGAGTGGTATTATAACTAATGCAACCGGGTCGTAACATAATACCATAAAATCGGCCAGGCTCCAGTAAGCCAGTTTACAAAGTACAGTACTCCAACGACTGTCAAGACAACAGCACATATTACTTTACCGAGTACTCTGACGACTGTCAAGACGACAGCATATATCACAACAAAATTCTTTTCAAAGGCTCGGTTACTCTAGGCCTAGCCTAAACAACATTTTTTCCACCGGGTACCCTAAGCGGACCCAAACTTTAATTTTAAAAACATACCAAGTCCCAATATAAAAATTTAACTAGAAATTATTACCGGGTACTCTAGGTTAGGTCAGACTTTAATAAAGAAGTCAGACCCCGTTAACTAATAGTTAACATACCTAACAGATTTAAGATAAGGGCAAAAGCTTAAATAAGTAAGTTTTCTAATCAGTTTAAATTAATAAAAAAACAAAAAACAAAAAACAAAAATGTGCGAGTCAATCCAGAATACCAATATTCCCGGGTAACAGTTCCATACCGCCACCACCATAAGGGTGCCAGGTGATTCAAGGCTGTGCCATACTGGGACAAGGACTATGCCAGATCCCGGTAAAAGAAACAAATATTATTTTACCCAGTACCCAAACTTTGTCATACTCTAAGAAAAAAACAATCCAGGGTTCCAAGAAAGGAATCAGATGGAAATTTTTGCCGGTTATTCTAGGCTGGGTCATACTTATGATCATTTTTATTTAAAATAAACAATACAAGGCTAGTGCCCATTTTTGCCCCCATGGTAGACATAACCATCTCACCTGTTGCTCCCTTCATTCAGCTAAATAACCCATACCTCTAAAATGAATTCACTGGGCAAAACTCTAGACATTTCCAAGTCACCTACGAAGTGTATTCTCACGAATCACATATTTTAACTAATTTCCAGGAAACAAGTACAAGTTTCCTGTCCCTTCCTAAAAAGGCTATACTTGCCCAACAAATTTCTGGGTAATTATATCCAGTTATACCGAATATTAATTCACTAGGCTACTTCTTACATAAAAGACAAAGGGAGTCGGATTAAATTAACGGGACATGACTAGACCCTATTTTACCAAAACGTAAGTAGACCTAATAATTCCGGTATTAATTCCACCATACAACACTGACTACTTGTTATATCCTCCAGGCTCAAGGAGCGACAACACTACCGGAGAAGAATCTTTTCAACAAGTAAAACATCACCTCCCCCTCCAAGTGACAACCACTGGAGTATCCGAACACCTTATAGGTTAAGGTGAGTTCATTTGACAAATTACTAGACATTTCAGGTTCACCGGCTAAGGGTACCTTCACTATCCATATAAGCTTTGCTTATAACAATGACCCAAAAAACAGGTATACCCTCGGGCATATCTATATGGAGTTCAGTAAAATCTAACAATTCAGGTACCTTTTACAAAGAATCTCCAAGTACCAGCAATACTAAAATATGTAAGTTTTTTAGAATCATCTCTCCTAGAACTCCTAACTAGTCCCCATCTCCCGACAAGAAAATTTCCGGACCTAGCAAGAAAATTACATAGGTCGGTCGGCTCAGAGCCTTCCAGTAATAAACGGAAGAATAAGAAGAATAATAACAATAACATTACTCAATTAGCTTTTACAAAATGGGTACCACATCATTTGTTACAAATATGATGGGTACCAACCGGGTTTAACCCCAACTAAGGATAGTCCATTAAAGCCGTTAGACATATTCCCATTGGGGTCCTGGGAAATTATCAAACCACAAACATAAAAGCTACCCACCTTGGAAGTCCCAAACTTATCTGACGTGTAATCAGGATTTCAAATCCTGCACCCTACACACATATCCCCAGGCCGGGGACAATTATCTGACATGCCGGTCACCCTGCTAATCCTGTTTTCTCCGAATAAACAAAGAATTACCTGCCTCCTCTACCGCCTTGGCTGAGCCAAGTGCTGAACATGTCATCCCCTCCCCCTCCTTTCCTAGTATGGCTAGGTGATACTATTGAATAACAGGTTGATTCAACCCTGTGGTTTTCTCCACCCACATTGATTCTCCCTAAAAAAACTGAGTCAGATGAATACTGAAGCTGAAATACATAAACCCAGGAGGCTAGTTGGGCTAATTTCAAGTAATTTTTATTAAATCCATGCATTAATGTGGCAAGCAAACCCAACGGAAAATTGTTACGCCTTTAGATAAGACTATCCGAGATCTCAAAGTAGTTATCTTGCTCCTTCCAGATCACAACATGACATACCAAACACAGTTCCACTGGCTCAGGTACCTGTCCATCCTAAACAACCTGCTCGTAAAATAACAGCTCCCGATACAGGAAACAACCACCAGAGTAACACCTACTAATGCTGACACAGGTCTTCCAAATTTGGCATCACTACCAAAGTAGTGGATTATTAAAATGGACGAGCTGAAGAATATACGTACAAAGAAGCACAAGGCCCTTTGCTGGACGTATTAAAAAAAAAAAAAAAAAAAAAAAAAAAAATCCCAATTTAATTGGGTGCGAAGTACTTTTCTTACACACAGACACCCACGGTTCCTTCAGGAAACGCGGCAACCCATAGTCTGGCGTGAATAAGACGGAGGGACATATTACCATTAAATCTCTCTAATCTCTATAAATCCAGAGGTTGCTCCACAAAAAAATTCAAGGAACAAAAACCCTACGATGGGGGTATACACTCTAAGAGATGACCCAGGGGCCGAGTGGTTGACCGAGTCAAATTTTGGAGGATCTCCAATTTACCACTAGGCATACATAAAAAAACTCCCACTCTATACACCAGAAGTTCTGGAAATATCTCAGATCCCCAAATAATAAGTTGTAACCAACTAATTAACCCCATGATAAATACACCTACCCTGCAAGGAATGACAAAGACGTTAGACTACGTCAAAGAACCCAGAGGTTGCTGTCAAAATTTTATCACACAACAACACCCCGCACAAGCCATGAGGCAAGTAACAGAGTCGATCCCTCAACAACACTCCAAGTCCACACTTCATTTTATCAGAGGAACTCCACGGGGTAATTCTCGCACGACCACCGGGAATGTCAAGAGTGGCTCTTGTTTGTGCTTGTAGTGATGTAGGTGAAATCACCAAGGTCGATCTGGGGATCCACCGTTATTACAAATTTTGAAGCAACTAGAACTAGACAGTATCTACTCATCCAATTGTCCAAGAATACCCAAAGATATGGCCACTCTAGCACAATCTTCACCCAGATTCACATATACAGTAGTGTGATTCCCCAAACAACCTGAACGAAGCTCAGGCTCGGGTACTAAGCCCTCAGATAGATAGGTTGGATCAGTTTAATAAACAAACTAACCCCTCCTCAGAGTTCAGGCCAACAATGGACAACTTCCTCTAGAATCGAAATATTAATGAACCAAATGTTGAGAGACAATGTTGTGTCCCAGGTGCCAGAAGGCATCCCAGCTTTCTATCACACATATTTCTCTCCCCAAAAGAGACAGTCTACAACTAAAACCCTACTGGTGATGGGCTGGTCTATCAGAGTGAGACCTGAGCGATCTCTGCCATACCCATAGCTTACTCTGACTGTTCCTTTTACTTATATATTTTCTAAATCTCGAGTGACGGCGTCTCTTCCGTGGATTGACCTCCCAATCTACCAAGATTGGAAGCTAAAGCGTCACATTATTCCTTTGCCCCTCAACTTTCTCTTCATAATTGCTGAGTGGCACAGGGCCCTGGGTGGGGCTTTGGTTTCCCGGGCGTTTACGCACCCTCTCAGCCCCCCGCCATGGAGTGGCTTCGGTCACCCAGGCTTTATTGTGGTCGGCAGGGAGGGTTCTGTGGGGTCGCTCGTTTATGGCCTTGACCTTACTCGGGGCCTTGGGGCTGTTCGGCCAGGCAGCTTGGGGAACAACAACTAAAACCCTAAGATAGACATGTTTACTCCTCAACAAATCAATTCACAATAGAAAGTTCAGGATACTAACTAGTCACCAAATAGAACTGATTCTACAATCTAAGGTCTGGATAATTGTTCCAGATATAGAAGTCCTCTGGCACATCCCAATACAAGAGGTACCAAAAAAGGTCCTAGCTATCCCTTTCAGAATCAGAACGAGAAGGTTCACCAGAATTCCTTCCAGCACGGACATAGCTCCCAGCTTTCACCAAGAGAGTGAAACAAACTCTTCCCCTCTACTCAAAAGTCAGCGTAAAAAAATAAAAAATAAAAAAATACTGTTTATCCTTCAAGTTTGTAGAATACTGTGGTCTTCTCCACTCCATAGCCAAAAAATCAAACCCTGATAGTCACGTAACATGTGACAAAAGGAGGTTCAGTATAAATTTAGAGAAATCAGAATTCTCACTCCTACACAATCGGCAGAAGGAGTAGGAGTAATAGGGGATACACAACTCCAGACTATAAAACAAAATCCATCCCAAAGAGAATTCGACATCCCCTGGCGTTGTGGGGGAAAATCTCAAGTAAAGATAATAAGTGACACATTGGCCAAACCCACCTCCCACTGTTGGGATTGGACACAGACACTTCGACTCTGATAGGTCGGCACTATCAGTCGTTCTGAAGTTAATCAGTCAAAGAAAATGGACAACCTTTAGTCAGTGTCACATCATACCCAAGAACTAACAGCCCCACGATTTTCCCAATGTTCATGCATTATCATTGACCTCCAGGTCAATGTCACACCAGTTGGACACCATGACGACTGTAATTGGCTTCGAGAAACAGGTCCCTACATCTCTACCAGGGTTCCCCAACCCGCAGACAGATACAACACTTGCGATATGGACATCCTCTAATCCAAATGGCTACCATCCTACGACAAGGAAGTCACAGATACACCCACTAGCCAACACACAGCGTCAACTCCAAGACAGGATAGTTCACGCTTAATACAATATACACCTTGGAATGCAAATTCAAAACCAGCAGTCTCCATCGGTGGCTGGGTCCCTGAAGCACCAAAGTTTCTAAGTTGACGTTAAAAGAGCTAACTATTAACACACTTATAAACCACGTATCGTCATAAAGAAACCCTTCTTGACGTGTACTAGTTTAAGACCAACGGGGTTTGTTAGGCAGGCTGGTGGTAAGCTCAGAGCCCCTAATCACCATTCACTTCCTCAATGGTTAATCGAAAAGGACCTAACGTTGTCACAGTCCAGGCCTTCTCCGGTTAGACCACATAGGACAAGAAACTTAATAAGTGCGTATTGTCGAAGGACTGAGACCATTGGCCAATGGGTCTCAGAACGGACATCCATGACAAAGTCTACATAATTTTGCTACTAAGAGTTCTGTACCTTTTGTTACTACACCAGTGTAAGAACAAAAGGAACACCAGGAACATCTCCCCACACCTTTATCTATTCCTGCCTTGACAAGAGCCAAAATACTCCATGCACTATTCCCTGTTAATGCACTATATACCTACTCTAAGTCTATTATTCCTAGGAATAAGACACAATTGTGCTTCCCCCATAAGGGTCAAATAAGGTGGGGAAAGAAAGTAAGGGTGTGAAAGATAAGAATGGGAGAAAGCTAGCCGAGAAGCAAGAGAGAGTCGAAAGATGGAGGGAGTACTTCAGTGAGTTGCTAAATGTAAGGAATGAAGAGCCAGCAAACATAGCTGGATATGGTATGGGAGGGAGAAGAAGAGAAGTAGTGGAGGAAGAGGTGGGGATCAGGAGGTCAGAAGTGTGGGAAGCCATGAAAAGAGTGAAGTTGGGGAAAGCACCAGGAACAGATGGAGTGAGTGGGGAAATGTTGAGGTATGGTGGTGAGATAGTGATAGAATGGGTATGGAAAATGTGCAAACTAGCATGGGAGAAGGGGAGTGCACCCGATGACTGGAAGACTGGCATAATAGTCCCCCTATATAAGGGCAAAGGGGAAAGAGGAGTGTGTGGTAACCACCGAGGAATATGTCTTCTAAGCATAGTAGGGAAGGTATACAGTAGGGTAGTGATTGAGAGAGTGAGAGTGAGAACGGAGAAATGGATAGGCGACTAGCAGGGAGGTTTTAGGAAGGGAAGAGGATGTGTAGATCAGATTTTTACCCTGAATTGTGTTGTGGAGAAGTATCTGGAGAAGAAACAAAAGGTGTATGTTGCCTTTATGGTCTTGGAGAAGGCCTATGACAGAGTGGATAGAGGTTTGTGGAAAGTACTAAGAATATACGGAGTAGAGGGCAAGTTGCTGAAAGCAGTGAAGAGCATGTATGAGGGTGCAAAGGCGGCAGTACGTGTGGAGAGTGAGCAGAGCGAGTTCTTTGACCTGAAAGTTGGTTTGAAACAGGGGTGTGTGATGTCCTTGTGGTTGTTTACTGTATATATGGATGGAGTCATGAAAGAAATACTATCAAGAGCAGTGGATGTTGGTGTATCGCTGAAAAGGGAGGGAATTGAGTGGAAGCTACCTATACTGCTGTTTGCGGATGATACAGTTCTGATGAGTGATAATGAATGGGAGTTGCAGGGTCTGGTAAATGAGTTTGGAACAGTGTGCGAAAAACGGAATTTGAAGGTAAATACGGGGAAGAGCAAGGTTATGGTCTTCGAAAGGGGTGAAGTCACAGAGTGTGAGGTGAAGCTGAACGGTCAGGCTATGGAGATCGTCAACTCTTTTAAGTATCTGGGCAGTGTGTTGAGTAAAGATGGGACTATGGATGAAGAAGTGCGGGAGAGGGTACAACAGGGGAAGAGGGTTGTAGGAACGCTAAAAGCAGTAACAAGAAATAGGGTGGTCAGTATGGAAGTGAAGAAGTCCTTGCATGACAGTATGGTAATCCCGACACTGACTTACGGAAGCGAAGCATGGACGTTGGTTGAGAGACTCAGACCAAGAGTGAGAGCAGTGGAAATGAATTACTTAAGGAGTGCGTGCGGAGCTACATGGAGGGATAGACAGACTAATGAGGAAGTAAGAAGGAGGTGTGGTGTGTAGGTAGATGTGCTGGAAAGTGTGAAAAGGAATAACTTGAGATGGTTCGGCCATATGGAACGTATGGAAAGCGAGAGAATGACTAAGAGGGTGTACGAGAGCGAGGTGGAGGGACAGAGAGGGAGAGGTAGACCGAATATGAGGTGGAAGGGTGGAGTGAGGAAGTACATGAACGAGGGCGGTGCTGGTTGGGGGGGAGGGGCGTCGACTGACTGGGGACAGAGGTGCATGGGGGCGGTTCGTTCGTGGCCACCCCTTCGGGGATCACGGCGTCAGGCAATAGATAGATAGATAGAAGAAAGTGTTAGCATCCCTTTTGCAAAGATAATGAAGGTAGCTGAACCTCAGGTAATCGCAAAATCCCATGATAGGCACATATGGTCCGCTACCATTAGTTTTACTAAATGGATGTTCTCAGGGGAAGATATATCTCAGACGGTCCTGTTGGCCCTCTAGCAATGCGTCCCTAGCCATATACTTGTCGGTATTTCCGGAGAAGTCCCAAATGACCAAACATAGCTGTAGAGCAGGATGATGCCCCCCAAAGCCATTAAGAAGAAGGGTATGTTTATTCAATGCCTTGTTACCAGTGCGTCCTACCTGTCACCTTAAATGAAAAAAAGGGGGGGGGGGGGCCACGTTAATTCCAGGACAAGTTGGCAGGACACACAATCCAGAATGGATAACAAGAGTGCTATTACTGCACTAGATCTGTTACATAACAAGATCGATACGTTATTGCAACTATAAATGCATAACGTTATTTTAATTTTATTTTTGTGATATACAATTATCAGTATTCACACCTCAGTAGTTCTGTCTTTCCGAGATAAGGCTTCTTTAATGGTACCCGCCTTATACATCTTTTTCTTACGACTATACTCTTATATTTAGACACATGTCACAGTTTTCGTTTTGGTCTTCCTATTAGTTTCTCGCGGTTTAGCGTGATGAGCTTATGTAGGTCCCTCCACCGGTCATGATATTCTAGGCTCTTACGTCATTGACGTAAGGAGCCACCAATAAATTACGGTTTTGACAACCCGTAAGGGAAGGAAGGAAAAACTAATATTTATTGGTGGCTCCTGGAGTCAATGACGAAAAGTGCCCTCCCACCATCCCCTTCCCATACACATGCTCAACTTGATATTACATTAGAGAAGGTTTCTGGGAGGAACAGCCAACTGCAGGTGTGTGGGAAGCTGAGGAAGACCGGAGCGCGCGTGGGCGCGGTGTTCAAACTGTGCTAATTCTTTTCTTTTTATTTCCTACTTTCAGTGGCTCCAACCCAATGACGTACCGTAGGAATGATTAAGGGGTACCCCCTATGATGATCTTGGTTCTCGACCACCGTGATCCAGGTTAACCCGGGCTCAGAGGAGCCCGGAACGAGGCCATATTAACATAGGCTCTTACGTCATTGACTCCAGGAGCCACCAATAAATATTAGCTTTTCCTTCCTTCCCTTATGGGTTGTCAAAACCGTAATAGAACGGGGTCAAATGTCACCTGTAGGATTGCTAGCCTGCAGGTGAACAGGAAGGAGAAGCGAGATACCAAACAACAAAGAAGAAACCATTTACCAAAGTACCCCCTATTCCCAGGAAATTCCCATGCTCCAAATACCAGGGAAACAGAGGAGTACTGTACCCCATATCACCAGGAATTTCCCATGTTCTACAAACCAGGGAGCGGGGTCATCTAGGTCAGTCACCCAGACAAAATGGTAAGAGTTGGATCCAATCACCGTCCAGCTTTCAAACTGTCTCCACCAATCAACAGCTGTCATTCGCCCAGCAGCCAAATTTGCATTACGATGAACACATGTTTATGCAAATGCAACACCAACGATCGAGTGCTATCGGGATAAGTAAATGTAATAGGTCTTGTAATACGTTAGTGTTCCACATAACTCTAAATCACAGTGAGAAGTTAAAGAAGAACTGAGTTATCCAAAGTATCAACAATAAACCTTAATTATAGCATAATCACCAGAGTTACGATTATGTCTGTTCTAGACTCAGTGACTCTTCAGAGTATTAAATAAAATACCTATTATCATTATGTATCAAATAATACCTATCCCGTATGTTTATGTTAAGTATTAACCTCACCAATTATATCACAAGAATTCACTATATCCTTGTAACATTATTAACCCATCCAACCCGGAAGGGCTCTTGAACGCCCATAACAACCTCGGCCCGCGCAACCCGGAAGGGCTCTTGAACGCCCATTGCTTGAATGCGTGCTTTCGAATGCCGCGCGTACATTTTTGGTATCATGGGACGGTAGGTGGCGCCACCAGGCGTAAACGACGCCACAGCAACAGTATCTACCCCGACGCCATCATGGACAGTACGCCAAATAGTGATTCCGCTGTGTCTGATACCGTGCTTCCTACGACGCCCTTGCTAGTTCGTCGCGCCTTACCCCGACGCCATCGCCTAAATGTGTTATCTCCCGGAGGTATTGAGACGACATTGAGACTTTATGAGCGAGCTGATGCCAAGCATAATGTTGATGATGAAGTCAGTGACGACTCCAGTAATTATAAGTCGAGTGATTATGGCCATGAGAGTGACAAAGAAGAGCAATTCCTGGGATTTGCGAGAGAACATGACAGTGATGAGAGTGATGAAGGTGATGTACCAGTTGTTGAGGAAGCTGGTTTACCTAAAGACAGTGAACTTGAGAGAGTGAGTGAGTGGGAGAGTTCAAGGTCACTCACCAAATTTCGCATAAGTGACACGACTCCAAGCCCTTCCCCAGGTAAATCGCCTTTCAAGCTACATTTGTATAAGCAGAAAATACTTGAGAAGGCGGCCGCGGCAGCTAGGGAACAAGCAAAAATACTTGGTGAGGATGAGGCTGTGAGTGAGGGTCAGCGTGGTGACCCTTCTCGTCCGCCATTGTCTCCCCTTATCTACCCACGCCACCCAAGATGACCCGGATGCCCCGCATTCTTCCCCACCACCCCCACCATTGCCAAGGGTTGAGGACCCCCCACTTTCGGCCTATTTGCCTCCTAGGTCCCCCGACAGGAGACATACTGCTGCCGAAAAGGGGAAAGGTAGGAAATATACCAAAAAAATTAAGAAAAGTAAGAGAGTTTTGTTCGAGGCTCCCGCGGCGTCCACCCCGGCCGGCCCCAGCCATACGTCCCCGCAACTTTCCCCACGGTCCTCCCCACCTCTCCCGCCTTCAACATGTCTTCCTGAAGAAGTCTTTGAGCTCGCATCACCAATACCTGGGCCTAGTGACAGTGAAACATTGCTTTCTGTCACTCGTCGCAGGCCAAGGAGCCCAGGACCTCGGGGGGACACAGCCTCACCTGCCACTCCTTCCCCACCTCGCCCACCCGCACGCCGCCCACGCATCACTGGTTCCCCGCCAGATTATGTGGGGGCCACTGATGATGAAGGGCACCTCTCTGAAGACTCTGGCCATGATTACATAGGTCCACCGTCAGGGCAAGATGACCACTCTGACGATGACTATATGGACATCGACGACCCTTGACCCATCCGCTTGGCCCGGCGTCGTGCTGCCCGCCGCCCTGGCCGACGCCCTCGCCCTCGCCTAGGGCGCGCGCCTCCCGAGTTGGCCGTGGGCGTGCTGGGCCACCAGCTGGAGCTCCTCGTCAGCGTAGACAAGACCCATTCTACGTTTTTCAGTGGCAAGACGTAGTTGATGAGGATGGATACAACCCTGATGTGCCAGCTTTTAATGAGGTACTGGAGGGTTCAGGCATTACCCCCAATTTTCCTGCAGGCCCCAATGCTCCACCACACGAACTATTTGAGGCCTTCTTTGATGAGGAGGTGGTAGGCTATGTTGTCAAAGAGACAAATAAGCAGCACCAATTCCAGGTCCACTTTTTGGGCAAGGTGACCAAGGGCCACATGAGGCAGTGGACCCCAGTGACTCATAAAGAGTTCATGGTGTTCCTGGCACTCACCATGCTAATGCCTCATGTCAAGAAGCATAGGTTGCCTGACTATTGGATCACCAATGATCTCATATCCACCCCTGCCTTCGGGAAATATATGTCTCGCGACCGGTACCTTGATATCCTCGCAGCGCTCCATCTTGTCACCAACACCGACGTCCACCTCGGTGACAAGCTGTGGAAGATTAGGACGTTGTATGAGATGATGCGAGAACGCTTCACCTCCTACTTCAAGCCCTTCCGCAAGGTCGTCATTGACGAGTCTCTTGTGCTGTTCCGGGGAAAACTCAGCTTCCGGCAGTACATCCCCTCAAAAAGACATCGCTTTGGCATAAAATTCTTTGTGCTGTGCGACTGCCAAACTGGCTATGTCCTGGACTTCCTGGTCTACAGCGGGAAGGAAGGGGACTTGCTTGTGGACCCCCTCATTGGCTTTGGCAGAGCAGTGGTGCAAGCCATGATGGACCGCTACTTTCACAAGAATCACGTCCTCTACACGGACAATTATTACACGTCCCCCACTCTCTCACAGTACCTGCATGAGCGCAAGACGGGGACTGTAGGCACAGTACGAGGGAAAAGGAAGGGCATGCCACCTTTCCCTCCAAAGACCAAAAAAGGTGATGTGTTCCGGAAGAAGTCGGGGCCCATTCTGGCTATCCACTGGCACGACCAGCGGAAGGTCAACCTCCTGACCACCATCCACAAGGGGGAAATGGTGGAGACTGGCAAGGTGGATCGCCGCACCCAGGCCAGGGTGACCAAGCCCGATGCTGTCCTGGACTACAACATCAACATGAGGCTGGTGGACAAGTCCGACATGCAGATAGGCTTCATTGACTGCCTGCGTACCTCGTGCAGATGGTACAAAAAGTTCTTTCTGCATATGGTGGACATGTCAGTTCTGAATGCCTACAATATATACAAGCTTCGGAATGTGAACACACCCATGAAGTTCAATAGCCTGCGGAGGTTCCAAAAGCAGGTGTTGACGGAGCTCCTGGAGAAGTATGCTACGCCACAGAGGGCAGTGGCACATCCTGGGCCCGCCGTTATTGACCGCTTGCAGTGTGCTCAATACTTGATTAGGCACAGGTTTGGTTCCCTGCCTCAGAATGAATCAGGAAGAACACAGCAGAAGCGGTGCCATGTCTGCTACAACAGCAGGGTGAGGCCGAGGCCAGGTAAAAAGTCAACCATGGAGTGTGTGGAGTGCAAGGTGGCACTCTGTGCTTTAGAGTGCTTCTTTGATTACCACTCCAAGCTGGAGTTCTAATAATCATAGTGAAAGTGCCAAAGATAATGACAATATGTACAGTATATATATAGGCAAAAAGTGGAAGTAAACCAATTTATTGTTATACAAAAGTCATGTATTATGAACACATTTATACAAATACAATTACACCATAATAATATGTGAAAGTGACACATATGTATATACCAAGTGACATTCATATGATTAGAACCTATAGAAATATATAAATCAGTGAAAAAAGACACAATAAATTGTATATAAAACGTTTACAAATCCTATAACTAAGTGAAAGTGACAAGACCTAATATTTGATGGCCAAAGTATAATAAACACCTGTGATAACGAATAATCAGTGCCTAATACAACAATAACCTACCTCAATTACTAATAAAATGTACGGTATCGAGTGAAAATGAGCATTATCAGTGACAGTGACACTCTCTAAAGCATATTTGTCAAAGTGAAAGTGACACAAGACCTAATATTTGATGGCCAAAGTATAATAAACACCTGTGATAACGAATAATCAGTGCCTAATACAACAATAACCTACCTCAATTACTAATAAAATGTACGGTATTGAGTGAAAATGAGCATTATCAGTGACAGTGACACTCTAAAGCATATTTATCAAAGTGAAAGTGACACAAGACACAATACTTGATGGCCAAAGTATAATAAACACCTGTGATAACGAATAATCAGTGCCTAATACAACAATAACCTACCTCAATTACAGTAAAAGTCCGTTAATCCGACGACCGATGATTCGAATCTCCCAATAGTCCGAATTTTTCAATTTGAGGCCAAATCCGAATTCACCCGATGGTCCGAATTTCAAGAAGTCCCAAAGTCCCCTTTTTGAGGCATTAGGCCACTCAAATGACACATAATGGAGCACACACATATCATATGTTCATGAATTCACTTTAAAAGTTTACCATTGTCATTGTAGCCTATTACCTACTTCAAAACATTCAGATTAATGGTCAAAGGAAGCTACTGATATAAACGTAAACACCTTCTTCTTCTTCCACATCGTCTGCTAGAGAGTTTGTTTGCTCTTGAACGCATCCTTGGGACGCTCCGATGCGCTACTGGCTTGCACCGCATTTTCTGGAAGCGCATTCAGTCTTGAGCTTGAAAACGCACCTTTGGACGTATTAGTCTTGAGCTTGAAAACGCACCTTTGGACATTCCGATACGCTACTATTTATAGTTCAGTGATCGGAGCGTCCCAAGGGTGCTTTCAAGACAACAAGACAAGGGTGCTTTCAATACAATATAATATAACAGAGCACGTCACAAAAGGAAAATCACAAAAGGAAAATTACAAGAACCTCTCAGGGAAGTGCCGTTGTTAAGGCATTACTTCCCGAACCACATCTGATCTTCAAGAGCAAGACAAACTCGCTAGTAGACGGAAGAAGAAGAAGACGTTTATATCAGCAGATTCCTTTGACCATTAATCTGAATGTTTTGAAGTAGGTAATAGGCTACAATGACAATGGTAAACTTTTGAAGTGATTTCATGAACATATGATATGTGTGTGCACCATTGTGTCATTTGGGTGGCCTAATGTCTCAATGTTTTCGTTATACACAGGTTCATAGGGGTAAAGTCCGATAATCCGAAAAATCCACTAATCCGAACGAGGGCCGGTCCGCTGCCCTTCGGATTAACGGAAGTTTACTGTACTAATAAAATGTACGGTATCGAGTGAAAATTAGCAATATCAGTGACAGTGATACCCTAATAAACATATTTTATATAATTGGCCTCAAAATAACTAGAAAAATATCAAATAAACATCACATTCTCAATATCAAACACTAAAATCGTCTAAGGGAGATAAATACTTTGGCGCGACGAGCGGCTAGGTGCGTCGTAGCCATGGCCGGGGCGACGCGTCCGAACGCGGGAAGAATTTGCCGCCGAAAAGCACTCGTCTTCCCGCGCTCACCATTATGCAACCAGAGGGGCTAGAGACCTCTACTCAACGCCATTCGACAGAGGAAGGTTTGTGGAACATTATTCTTTTTTATTCACAACATTACATGCCATATTCATTGACTTACAGAGTAGTTAACATAGCCCAAAGATCGTCAAAACACCCGGTACCGCAGCACAGTCGCAAGCTATAGCCCCCGGGGCTGGAGGGTTAAAGAAAAGAATTAACCCAAACATAGTCTCAAGGAAGTTGAAGGAAAAGCAAGCAAACATCCACTGGGGTAATGTTCTTAAGGCTGAAAAGCACGGAGCATCTAACAGCAGTGGAAAATAGTCTCCCCCTCCCCCTCCCTCGAGAATACAACGAGCCCTGTTGTGTTCCCTCTGACGTCCGGATCCTGAAGTCCTGAATGTGAGAAGCAGCTCCTCCTGAAGTCCTGACCAGTGAATCTACGTTCCACGTCGGCCAGACTTACGCTCGAGCCACTACCCTCCTATATCACCCTAAGTGTCTCTGAGTATCTTACGTTGCGATTATTGTTGTGAAGGTAAGGTAAAATATGTGAATATTCTATTGCTAAACTCTATATAGATCTGTGCTCAAGATTCTTAATTATTGCGTATGTGTTAATCCTTCAGAACTTATATTTATTGTTATATAGATCTGTGTCCAAGATCTAGTGTTAATATTCTATCTATAACTCTCCTAGAACGTACTACGCATGCGTTACATACTCGCGTTAATTAATCACTTAGCCGAATACTCAGATTTTCCTTGTGTATGTCCATTCTATTATGTATGTAGCAGGTCGAAGTTGAAGTGTATTCCATGTATTTATTCCCTTCTTAATTAAATAATACTTTTATCTAGAACCTACGCTCAATTTCACATTCTTTTTATCTCAGTCCCCCCTTTTCAATAAGTTTTATTGCTAATTATTCAAATCCAATTTCTTCGAGAAGCTTTGAATTACGCTTAGTTGCATTAAGTGTTTACTTGTTTATTGTATGAACAATATATTCGTCCACTCCATTATTGATGTAGATAATCTTGATTCATCTTGTCTAGGAATTCTAGTCCTGTATAGATCTGTTATCTAATTATTCATCATCTCGAATACGCCATTTTGTTCTGTATTCCATATAGGAATCTGTTAACTCGTTCAGACCTCCTTTATACCTTATCAGGTATTTCCATCTAAGTACAACTTTGTCGTGTACACTATTTTATATTATTAGTATTATACTTATCACTAGTACACGCAATTTTATTTACGCGTTGCTCTATTTCCATTAACCCTTTTATTTTCGTTAACGATTATATTGACTGATTCAGTTCAGGAGATATTTAACCTTTGATTATTCATCAGTAGAGACAAATTATTAAATCTGAATTCCTCGACCCGAAAGATTATTATCGCATACTGTATAATCGTTGATTAATTATATGTTCATACTCTAATTTTCTCATCATAATCCAAGTACAGTCGACCCTCGATTTAATAGACTAATAGGGGGAAAAGCTTGTCCGTTACTGGAAAAAGTCTGATACTGGAAAATTCCCTCCAGACTTCTGTTTTTGCCCAAATATGCCAAAATAATAAAGATTTTAAACTTTCTATGTATAAGTTCAACCTAATTAGATAGAAGAGAATAAAACAATATAGGTAAACAGTAGATAGAAGAGAATAAACAATTCAATGATACAAATAATGTGCCCGCCACCTAACGGACAGAGTCCGTTAAATCCGAAATCCGTTGTATCGAGGTCCGTTAAATCGAGGGTTGAGTAGAGACTGTTACGTATGCTAAGTGTATTCCATTGCCTACTTGCTATTACCCGGTACTTATAATAGTTAAGTTAACTCTCAGTCCATACTTCAGATCTCGCCATACTCATGATTTCCATATTAATCTGATTATGTCACGCAATGAAGATTCTCTTCCTATGTACAAATCATAGGTAAGATATCATATCTATATTTACAGTATATGCAAGTGAATAAACCAGAAGTATAATTTACATGTGTGTATTTATTGTGTTCTGTAGCACCTAATTGAGTACCTAATTGTGAATAAGAACGTGTTAGATGTGTTCCTGTTGAGGATATTTTGAGCCTATAAGTCCATAATTGGAGTTTAGTAAAGACCATATAACGGGCTAAAATATATTATAACCCGACATAACAAAAACTTACTAACCTTCTAAAATACCAGGCCTAAAGTTAGTGGAGATGGCATGTGGATTTGATCCATACACATGGTGACAATAGTGAGAAGATGGATGCATTACGTAGGCTGGTATGTACTGGAATGGATAAATCATATATAATTACATCAGCATACCAAAATGATGTACAGTATTCTTAACCTATGTACTACTCTTTTAATTTAAATACATTTGCAAGCTATTATTGTTCACTTGAGGTAAATTTAGTAAATGGCACATATGCAAAACCCTATAATTCACGGGCTATGGCATAGTCAGTAGCACGTCTGACTGACGATCAAAGGGACTGCAGTTCGATCCCATGCCATGCCATTGGTAACCAGCAAGAGCTTGGGCAACTCGGTCTAATGATTTGTGTAAATGTCCAGTTAAGTCCTTGTAAAACAGGGCACATCATAGCCCTGTCAATCAAGGGAGTGCACAATATTAATAACTGCAAGGCCACAGAACCACATGAAACCTCAAAATTAAGCCCAGGACTATTTTTGCCAACTTCACAACTACAATTTAACCAGCAAACCTAAACTTTATTTGATGCAGAAACTGCCCCACAAAATGTTTTTGCGAGGCTACCACCAGGCCAGGCCAGGATTTGAACCCGGTGTACCAGTCTGCTTTTCCCCCCGTCCGAAATTCCCCCCGGGGAATTTCTGGCCCGGGATAGATTTCCTCCGGGGGGAATCTTGGCCTAGGATATTATTACCCCCTCTTGGCCAAAATTCCTCCCCACCCACCCGGTTATATGGTAAGTGTATCAATGACTTTAACATGACTGAAACAAACAATGACTCGACCATCACAACAAAATAACTAACATAACGAAACATCAAACAACGCAATTCATTGAGTTCAACATTAAAACCATGACT
Source organism: Paralithodes platypus (assembly GCA_032716605.1). Classification (NCBI taxonomy): domain Eukaryota; kingdom Metazoa; phylum Arthropoda; class Malacostraca; order Decapoda; family Lithodidae; genus Paralithodes; species Paralithodes platypus. The sequence goes on along the minus strand of CM064521.1, from coordinate 35,354,682 downwards.
TTAACCTAAAGAAACTGCGTTATATTAGGAAGAAGTGCGAACCATACTGTGTTAAAGAAGGATATTTAATGCATAAACAGCGCATAAATGGTGAAGTGCAAATACGCCAAGTGTTGATGAAAACGGAAGTGAGCCGAGTTATCAAAGCTTGTCATGAAGGTTTTGGAGGGGCACATAATATGAGTAGAGATAAAACCGTTGGAAATATAACTGCTAAATATTTTTTTAAAGGCAATAAAGAACTTGTATCTGATTATATTTCTAAATGTGATAAATGCCAGAGAGCAAGTAATAAACCCACAGTGCAAGCTCCAGAGTTGCATCAAGTGCCTGTTATATATGTTTACCCTTAGATCATTCATTTAAATTTTTTTTTTTTTTTACCTAAATAATAAGTGAAATGTATATTTTAAAATTCCTTTAGGCCTATTTATTAAAATAAAGAGCCATTCATACCGTATGCTTTCGTTAAACAGTCCTACAATAACGTAATTATATCAACTAATGGGTCTTATATATATCTATCTATCTATCTATCTATTGCCTGACGCCGTGATCCCCGAAGGGGTGGCCACGAACGAACTGCCCCCATGCACCTCTGTCCCCAACCAGCACCGCCTTCGTTCATGTAGTTCCTCACTCCATCCTTCCACCTCATATTCGGTCTACCTCTCCCTCTCTGTCCCTCCACCTCGCTCTCGTACACCCTCTTAGTCATTCTCTCGCTTTCCATACGTTCCATATGGCCGAACCATCTCAAGTTGTTCCTTTTCACACTTTCCAGCACATCTACCTCCACACCAGCCCGTAGCCTAGTAGGTAGAGCTCTCGTCTCACACACGAGGGGTCGGGGGTTCAATCCCGGCCGGGCGGAGACAAATTGGGCTTGTCTCCTTTCATGTGTTAGCCTCAGTTCACCTAGCTGTAAATAGGTACCTGGAATAAGTGGACGACGTTGTGACGTCCCTTCTGGGGTTGGCAAAAATGGTACAAGGCGAGATGGGTATCATATGGTTCACCTAAGCTGATGGCTACCTAAGCCTTCGGGCGAGACGGTACCGTCTATAGTGAGAATGGTACCATACAGATCCACCCTAAGCCTTCGTTTCCGATGTCGCCAATTGGCTAAAAATACAGACTACACACACATCCACAGCCATTCCAACAGTACATAAAACACTTAACATGCATTTCACGCAATACATTCCCAGTTAAGGAGGCGCGATAATAATGAGCTTAGCTCGCATTGCGTGGATTCCCCTTGACGAACAAGTAACTGAGTAACCACACCTCCTTCTTACTTCCTCATTAGTCTGTCTATCCCTCCATGTAACTCCGCACGCACTCCTTAAGTAATTCATTTGCACTGCTCTCACTCTTGGTCTGAGTCTCTCAACCAACGTCCATGCTTCGCTTCCGTAAGTCAGTGTCGGGATTACCACACTGTCATGCAAGGACTTCTTCACTTCCATACTGACCACCCTATTTCTTGTTACTGCTTTTAGCGTTCCTACAACCCTCTTCCCCTGTTGTAGCCTCTCCCGCACCTCTTCATCCATAGTCCCATCTTTACTCAACACACTGCCCAGATACTTAAAAGAGTTGACGATCTCCATAGCCTGACCGTTCAGCTTCACCTCACACTCTGTGACTTCACCCCTTTCGAAGACCATAACCTTGCTCTTCCCCGTATTTACCTTCAAATTCCGTTTTTCGCACACTGTTCCAAACTCATTTACCAGACCCTGCAACTCCCATTCATTATCACTCATCAGAACTGTATCATCCGCAAGCAGCAGTATAGGTAGCTTCCACTCAATTCCCTCCCTTTTCAGCGATACACCAACATCCACTGCTCTTGATAGGATTTCTTTCAGGACTCCATCCATATATACAGTAAACAACCACAGGGACATCACACACCCCTGTTTCATACCAACATTCAGGTCAAAGAACTCGCTCTGCTCACTCTCCACACATACTGCCGCCTTTGCACCCTCATACATGCTCTTCACTGCTTTCAGCAACTTGCCCAGCTCTCCTGAGCTATCAGAAGAGACTGGATGATTCCGTTGTCGACGCCTGCCCGGGATGTAACACAGCACCCCATACCATTAAACACATCATAAAAGACTGCATTTCACACAACCACTTACGCCAACAACACAATCTACACTCAATGAGAGCTCTGTGGGAAAGCCCGATCGTGGCCATGGCCTTTCTCAGGGACTCGGGGCTGTTCGGCCAGGCAGCTTAGGGAACAACAACAACAACAACAACTTGCCCTCTACTCCGTATATTCTAAGTACTTTCTACAAACCTTCTCTATCCACTCTGTCATTATATAAGGGGGTAAAAATGGCCAAGAGGGGGGAGAAATATCCTAGGTCTGATATTTCCCCCGGAGGAAAAACAGCCCAGGCCATTTTTCCGGGGGAAACTTCAGTCAAGGGGGAACAATTTCCTGCTACACCGGGTCCCCACGCTTACGAGGCGAACACTCTCACCACTAGACCAAGAGAAGTACTCCACTTGTGCTGGTAGCACAAGCGATATTCTACATCGTATTTCCGTTTAAACTCTCTACCACAACTGCTGGCATTATAACCAAGTACGGTATATCTATAGTAGAATGGCTTTGTCTCTGGCTTACCTTATGTGTTCCACAAAAGGTCTGTACTGTTCCTATAGCTCAGCATTTCAATATTCTCTATCCCTTAATAATCTTTCCCCATGCAATACAAAGTTTCTCTTGCTTCAACCCTTAGCCTGACCTCGTATGTCTCCCTTCACCTATAGATTGCTAACATTAAATTTTCTTAACCCGGCAGCTATGATGTTCCTTCCGGAATGTTCTTTCGGCGCGTTGAGATGTTCCTTCCCATATCTGAGATTTCAAACCTCTCCCCCTGAAGGGAAAGGTGTATACCTCAAGTGTTAGAAATGCAATGACGTATGCCTCAGAAACATGGGCCGTTAAAGTAGAGGATGTCAACAGAATGGAACGTAATGAGATGAGAATGGCGAGATGGATGTGTGGGGCCAAACTGCAGGAAAGAACAACTAATGATGAGCTGAGGAGACGCTTAGGTATAAAGAGTATTAGCGAGGAGATGCGTACAAGTAGACTTGCCGGGTCACACACCACGGCGAGGAGGCAGTGCAGGAACCACCCATCTGCTACCATACCTCCCCAACGAACCGGGGTCACTGGGACATCATCTCTGAGAATTTCTGAGAGCTCTAGCCTTAGCAACTGTTGTAGCCAACCAGTTAAGGCAAGCCAGTACACCATAGGGATTTACTTAGCCTATATGTACAGCACCCCAACTAAGCCTCTCAGATATCCCTTTATAGCTGCCACCAGTGAAGTGGCCTCGAAACGGCACCATATTATTTTTGCCGCCTTTACAATTACTCAAAAATTTTACAATTTAAAATCTTTACAATCACATCCGAACTGTGTCTGATGCGGAAATTCGCCCCAAATGTTTTTGGGCACGGCCAGGGCGAGATTCGATCTCGGGCCCGCCACGTGGGAGGCGAGCGCTCTAGCCACTACACCAAGAGGAGTACTCCACTTGGGCTGATAGCTCCAGCAATTTTCTGCATCCAGTTCTGTTTAACTACTTGCCACAACTGCTGGCATTACATGGGATGGTATGGGCATGTGGAGAGAATGGATGAACAAATTGGGTGAAATGAAGCAGGTCTGTGATTGTGGAGGGAGCTGCACCAAGGGGTGGACCGAGGAAGACCTGGGATGGGACTATATGTTTTAAAATTAAAATGTAAAACTTGCAAACTAAACAAACCAAAATTGGGACAAGGACAATATAAAGTCAAATTAAATTATCAAAATCTTGCCAATTTTGAATCCAAAAACTTGACAAGTGAAGCAGCCCTTTACAGGGTTGACTGGAATGCCGCCATTAGGACAAGAAACTGTGTCCGAACAGTCCCGAGTCTGGTAGACCGAAGCCGCTCCAGATGCCAGAGGCCAGGGAGAGTCTCTGAGAGGGCAGCGAGAGAGGGGACCATCAGCCCACGGGCTTGCACCCCTGGGCCAATGCCCCAACCGTCCGCAGCCCCCCTTGCAGTGCCACCCAATCGGGCTATCTCGCTAGCACCTACATACGTAAAATGTTAAGACTAAGTGCTCCACACATACGTGCAGTTTCAGTCTCTTGTCCGAATTCGCCCCACTACCGGGTATTTCATATTTCTACACAAGCTGAATCACGCTGAAGCAAGGTGGCTATTTCGTTGGTTTACTGGATTCAGTGCTTCAGCCATCCACCATCTGTGCGGCCAGCATTTTTGAAGCGTTAACCATGAGAAACAAACCTGCATCACTTCTGGCTTTCAGTCCGATGCTCTACTGATATACCGATCTCTGCCATACCCATAGCTTACTCTGACTGTTCCTTTTACTTATATATTTTCTAGATCTCAAGTGACGGCGTCTCTTCCGTGGATTGACCTCCCAATCTACCAAGATTGGAAGCCAAAGCGTCACATTTTTCCTTTGCCCCTCAACTTTCTCTTCATAATTGTTGAGGGGCACAGGGCCCTGGGTGGGGCTTTGGTTTCCCGGGCGTTTCCGCACCCTCCTCAGCTCCCCGCCATGGAGTGGCTTCAGTCATCCAGGCTTTATTGTGGTCGGCAGGGAGGGTTCTGTGGGGGCGCTCGGTTATGGCCTTGGCCTTGCTCTGGGCCTTGGGGCTGTTCGGCCAGGCAGCTTGGGGAACAACAACTGATATACCGAAGCTACCTAGTCTGTATATGTCCCTCATCCAACCTTGATAATAACCCCTCTCCCAACCCCATACACAAATATATCAAACATTGGTAACTTACCCTTGGATCAAAACTGTGACTCCCGTGTCTTCTTCTATAGTGGTGTCTTTTTACTTCACTGTCAGAAGAATCACTGCTGCTGGATTCTGAAGAGACCCATTTATGGATCTTTTTCTTCTTCTTTAACCTTTCTACTTTCTTTCTAGTTTTCCTTAATGATTCTGGAGAATTACGGGTTATCTTATTCTTTCCAGATAATTTAGTTTTGTCCTTTCTATCAGATATTTCTTTGGATATTCTGTGACTGCATCCTGAAGATTTACTGAATGAACTATATGACGCATTCTTCTGCAAGCTACTATCCCTTACATGCACAGATACTGATGAAATATTCTCTTCACTTAAGTTATCAGACGATTTATGTGCAGCCATTGCATTAAGACTTGCTACATCACCAGCTTGTGTGCCTGCATGTTTTTTGTCTATAGGTTGAGCAGGTGTTAGTTGGCTTAGTGAGAGTTTCCGGTTCCTACTCTGGTTGGTTAGGTGCTCCTCCACAGACTGGTCCTCCTCACTAGCCTCAGTCTTCACCACCGACTCCACAACGTTGGTTTCAGACGAGGTGGTAATATTTTCTTCGGACACAACTTCTGGTTCTATCATGTCCTTTTGGCGTGTTTGAAGTTTGGCTAAACTTTCAACATTAAATTCTATGGAGGACTTTCTTCTTGATGAGCGAAAAATGTTATTTGACACTTGGGCCAATAGCATTCCAACTGGCTTTTCATAATTATTATCCTTTTCCTCACTATGACTACCGGAATTGAAACTATTCTCATCATTATCACTTGATAGTGATTTTAATTTCTTAGCTTTTACACACACAGAATTTTTGTTCTCTCTCTCTGACTGCGAGGAGCTTTCTGCACCATTAATATTGGGTATTTGACCTAAAATGTTTTCTACAGTCAATATATTTTTTATATTTAATACATCATCTATACAATCATCACCATTATCACTAGTATGTGTCTCATGACTAGAATATGAATTATTATATGGACTTTCCAATAAAGAAGCCTCATTTAGATAATTAATCAATTCTTCATCTACTGATGATATATCACTCCTAGCATCAGGCCTCTTATGGTGTGATGAAACTGATTTTATCATTATGGCACTAGCAGTTGCATTGTTTGCTTTTAATGAATCATTAGTATTTGAATTTTTACTTGATACAGTTTTCCTTAAATATTTCTCTTCCAAGGTATTAAATTTTGCTTGTGAACTACCTACACTTTTGCTCTGTCTATTACTGTATTTGTCACTAAGTGCTGCTATATCATATAGAGAACCAGATGGGGCCTTTTTTTGTTGATATCTAGCACTGTGTTTTTGTTCTGGGAGGTCACTTTCATCAGACAGACTTGAATCACCTCGGGGTCGATCACTTGGGCTTGAACACCCAGGGGACGGGTCATCTTGCCATGGTTCAGCTATGTCCTTTTGTAGGCTAAAGGTCTTTTTGCTTAATTGATTTAGGTATGCCTGAAATAAAAGGAAACAATCAGTCTGTGTAAATAACAAACATGAAATACTGTACTATAGTCTCCTTCTCACTCAAAATGGTTTATACATACAATGGTTTAGCATCATTTTTTCCATTACATGCATTGTAACGGCTCAGACGGGGTTGCCTTTCAGTAGTTGGAGTGTACTGTAGTACAATAAAGTTGTGCCACAGCACTGCCCCACTAAGTCATCACTGTGGCTGATGTTGGTATAGTGCTAACCGTGCCTCAGCAAGACTCAACAGAGTCCCCCTGCAGCACTTGCACCTGCAGTACAGTATCTGCAACCACACCAGCCGTAACAGTGTTACAAAAAGACAGCACCATAACAAGACTCTACTGTACATTAGGCAATTTGGACTATAGAACAATAAAGTCCTGCCCCAACACTGCTCCAACATGCAAACACTGTTGCCGACACAGGTGTGGTGCCAAACAGCGCCCAGGTAAAACTCAGTCCCCTGTGGCACCTATCCACACCCCACCGGCCTCGGCAGTGCCATACCAAGACAGTGCTAAGATAAAGACTTTATTGCATAGTAATATCATTCTTATCGCAGATAGTGCGCAGGAAGCAGAGGCGAAGTTCAAAAGATGGAGGGAAGGTATGGCAAACAAGGGTCTAAGAGTTAACATAGATAAAACGAAGGTCCTGATTAGTGGAGTAGGGCGTGGTACTATGGAAAGAAGCGGCGACTATCCATGCGCAGTATGTGGGAAGGGGGTGGGAAGTAATTAAATTCAATGTTGCGTCTGTAGTGACTGGGTACACAAGAGATGTAGTGGAGCTAAACGACCTTTGACAAGAATCATAGACTTTGAATGTGCAGTGTGCAAGGGAGATCTTGTAATAAATGACCCGCCTGTCAGTGTTGATTTCGACAGTGTAATGCTGGAGTGTGTGAAGAAGTTCTGCTACCTGGGCGATACGGTTTCCGCCGGAGGTGGCGCTGAAGCTAGCTCCATTGCTAGAGTCAGAAGTGGCTGGGGAAAGTTTAGAGGGCTGTTGCCACTCCTGACCATGAGAGGGCTCCCACCCCACCTTAACCCCTCAGACCCCATAACAAACGAAGGCCCGGAACACGGATGGGCTCTTGAGCACCGTAAGCTTGTTTTGAAAGCCGTCCGTCCGACGCATATAAACACAGCAGGTTGGACCGACGCCGCGCACCTCCAAACACAAGAAGAGGCTTAGTTTATTATTGTGTGGTCTGCTAAGCCAAATTCAGTAGTGAAAAGTGTGTCATATTGCTAACATTGCCTCGAAACTCTCTCCACGGAAATCGTCATCATAACTGAACCAGTTGACTTAGAGAGCTCTACTCAATGCCAGTCTACAGGTATGAACTACATCTACGCTGGGAGATGTGTGGGAATGCGGTAGCAGTTAAAATAACAAAGATACGGTAGCCTAAGCGTAGACATTTTTCGGCCAAATCGCCCGGATTTCGGGGATATCTTATAGAATGCGAAACCGGTCTGTGAGGGCTAAAGGGCATAGCTCATAATATATTATTACTCAGGTATCCCCAGAATCATCATTGTCAATGTACAACATACTCCTATGTAAAATATTAGGTGGCTGGGTTCTATATATAAATAAATACTGTATATGCAATTTTTTGTTTTTGAGGGGGTAAATTTTGTGACGTCACCGTGGTATATATTCCACGATGACGTGGTATAGAGTACCTATATTTTCACAATACCACCCTCGGTCAAACTAATTCCCTTTGTCATGTTGTGGAGGTGCCAGTTTCTCTAATATGTTTCCCAATAATAGCCCCATCATCCCCCATGGAAAACGAAGGGATGTCTTACCTATCACATAATGATTCATATACAGTAAACCCTCGCCATCTCGGACCTCTAGAGGTCGGAAACCCGTACTAGCCGGACTGGCTACGGCCTCTCGGACATGTACTTCCGTATTTCGGACATTTCCGTCATCGTTCCGACAGTGTCCGACGTTGTCGGATGACGCCCTCACGTCACCGGGCAATAAGGGTGAATATCCGACGAACAGAAGGGACGTCCGATACCATCTACATCCGGGGCAAATTTTCGTTGCGTGAACTATTAGTTATATGGGATTAATTAGGTTAGGTCCGAACCATCAGGCATATACCCCTATAATGTTCGTAAACACCAAATAAAAGTCATAATAAATTGTTATAATTAATAAATGATATACAGTAAACCCTCGCTAACTATAAGGGTCGTATTTATCATTAATATGATATATTTTCACATGGATGAAAAAAAAAAAAAAAAAAAAAAAAAAAAAAAAAAAAAAAAAAGTATCCCCGCACTGTAGGCCAAATCCCTCCCCTCCCTGTCCCAAGCCTCAACTCCAACCCCGTTACTGTGATGATGTTGATAAGCCTATCTTATTTATTATTTATCTATGTGCTGGAAGGATATTATATTTTTCAATTCCATCACATTAGAAATTATTCAAAGATCACAAAAAGTCCAAATAAGACATAGTTATGTTATTGTATAAGGGAGTTAGGTAGATGAATTAGAGAGATAGATAGATAGAAAGAGTGTATATCAAGGGAAAAAAAAAAAAAAAAAAAAAAAAAAAATCTATCAAACGTAAATCTTCCGTCTCTGCTCGCACGGAGGGGAGGGTTGAACTATTGTGTTGACTATCTTATTTATTGTTTATCTATGTGCTGGAAGGATATTATATTTTTCAATTCCATCGCATTAGAAATTATTCAAAGATTACAAAAAGTCCAAATAAGACATAGTTATGTTAACCCTCCAGCCCCGGCTACGCATTACATAAATATTGGCCGAAACCCGGGTGTTTTGGCCGAAAAACGTCTAGGCTAGGCTACCGTATCATTGTTATGCTGACTGCTTCCCGCATTCCCGCGCATCCCCAAGCGTAGCTGTGTTATTTACCTGTAGAATGGCGTTAAGTAGAGCTCTCTAAGTCAACTGGTTGAGTTGTGATGATGATTTCAGTGGAGATAACTTACAGCAACAACAGCCACTTTACAATACTTTTCGATACTTAACAACAACATACAGGCACACACGAACAAGCGACGCTCTCCTTCTTGTGGCCGGAGATGCGGGGCGTCGGTCCAGCCGGCTGTTGTTTACATGCATGCGTCGGACCGACGCCTCGCACACCAAGCTCACAGGCTTTCAACCACTGGTACAATGTTGTACCACCCGGGTTCCTGGGGGCAAAACATAATGGTACACACGTGTACCATCCGAGTTTGAAGGGTTAATGTATAAGGGAGTTAGGTAGATATGCATTAGAGAGATAGATAGATAGAAAGAGAGTTGCAGAGGGGGAGTGAGCGATTTTATGTGGGAAAAAAGCTAAAAAATACCCTGGCCTTCGTTTTCTAGGTTGACGCGGACGTCTCTCTTGAGGTCGGATTTTTTCCGTAGTCTCCGATTTCATTGTTGTCTCGGACGGACATTGGTTAGGTCGGATTTTATCCTCTGTTAGGTTGGACACAAGCCGGACTCCGGACATCTCGGATTTTCGGTCATCTCGGACTGGGTCTCCCCCCAATTAGTCCGAGATAGCGAGGGTTTACTGTACTGTATTAGTAAATTAAAGTAGAGAACATTGAAAATAACCTAAATTATCCATATAGCCGGAAAAAATACAATTGAATTGGAACTTTGATTCCTCGCTGGTCTCTAGTTAAAATTGTCCTATGTATGGTACCATTCACAGATCGAGTTGCCAACGGCCACCAGACTTTTGCCGAGCTCGAATGTACAGTAGGGTCTCACATAAAACGAGTTTATGGTCGATAAACGAGGGCGTTTTATGCGAATTCGTTTTATGTGAACACAGCATTTTGGTGGCGCAATATCGTCAATGTTCACTGTAAGCGAAAATTTTCGTACAAAGCGAACGATATTTCGTACGTTTTGTACGATATTTCGGCGTTTTATATGAAAACGTACGATATTTTGTACGTTTTGTACGATATTTCGGCGCTCTATATGAAAACTCCTTGTATTTGCCCCACTTTGGCGGCGGACTCGTTTTATGTGATCACATTCGTTCTGATCGAAAATTAAATATTAATATTTTAGGTCGGTCGTTTTAATCGAGACTCGTTTTATGCGAACACGTTTTATGCGGGACCCTACTGTATCTACGTTAATTCTCGGTCATTTCGTGACATATTCCATTAAGACTTCGTTCACAGATGCCTTCTGATGTTGTGTAAGCGTAAATTACTATTATGTGTGATATAGCGGTAAATTAGGGAGAATAATTCGTATTGATAAGCTAATTTGTTTTCAATATTTGTACACGAGTCTATCATAACTGCTACATCTACAGTACTTATAGAAGGCAAAGGGGTATAATCCTGTGTAGCGGGAGGAACTGTTCTTATATCTGAGCCGTTACAATGCATGTAATGGAAAAAAGACGTTAAACCAATGTATGTATGTATTGGTAATGTTACAATATATTTTTATATTTTACATTCATAAATAGTCCACTAATAAACTAGGTTAGGTTAGGTTAAAAATATTGTTCAATTTTCCTAGTAAATAGGTATCTGAAAACAGTTGGTAAATCTACAGTTATACTACCCCCCCCCCCTTCAAAAAAAACCCTTTTAGCGTGTTTTTGGATGGTTCAGCAGATGCGGAAACTTAATCTTTTTAATATTAACCCTTGTCTAGCGGGTGCTCTGTGGCCGTTTTGGGCCTTTTCAGGCCATTCTGACTGCTATATCAACCATCAGTATGAAAGGAACTGTATTGCGCCGAAAACTAGGTGGAAATCGCTACACAATGACGTCACATACAGCTACGTAGCACTCGTGGAGCACTGACAGTGTTACCTCGGAGATGGAAGTTTAGCTGATTTTGCTACATTGCTCACTTTTAGCGAACTATTGGTTACACTGTCATCCTCCCGCGCGGTGGGGGAACTGGAGTTAGTGTGGGCCGGGAGGCCACAGATGTCGGACGTATGGATCATTACTATCCCACCCATTTTCACTCGATTTCCACCCTTTTTTCACCCGTTTTTTGCCAGTTTTTTCAACTCGACTTATGTTGCGCGCCGCTCTTTAAGGGTTAATGTCACTAATTTTCCCATGGATTTATATAGTTTTCTGTGTAAATGTTCATCAATATACTGTACAGTATAGTGTTTGGAAGTAATTACAAGCCTCTGAAAAAACGTTTTCCCCATGACTTATTGTCATCATCATATATATTGACAGCAGGGGGGCAAAAAAACAAGTACAGTAGGGTCTCACATAAAACGAGTTTATGGTCGATAAACGAGGGCGTTTTATGCGATTTCGTTTTATGTGAACACAGCATTTTGGTGGCGCAATATCGTCAATGTTCACTGTAAGCGAAAATTTTCGTACAAAGCGAACGATATTTCGTACAAAGCGAACTATATTTCGTACAAAGCGAACGACATTTCATACAAAGCGAACGACATTTCATACAAAGCGACGATATTTCGTACAAAGCGAACGACATTTCATACAAAGCGACGATATTTCGTACAAAGCGAATTTTAGGTCGGTCGTTTTAATCGAGACTCGTTTTATGCGAACACGTTTTATGCGGGACCCTACTGTACGCCGCAGCCCAACCGACTGTACACCCAGGTAAACAAACCGCGGACGAAGAAACCGCGGCGAACGAGTCTCACTTTGCCGAAGGTTTGTAATACTTCAATGTACAGTATCTATTTCAAGTCAAATATACATTTCCGCGCATCATCAAACCATACTAAGTCTACTACTAATAATATTAACCTATTAGTATCAACAGAATAGCGACAAAATAGGAGTAGTATAACTGTAGCAACAGTTCTACCCGCTACACAGTATCTTACCTGCAACAGCTCCCGGGGCGCTAACCGCATTTATTTTGGTGGATTTTGATTTATGTTATTGCATTTACTAACTTAACCTAATACAATAACATTAAGTAAAAATATATCGAAATACAGTTGTGATTTTTTTTTTTTTGGTTCAAATGATAGGCATACGCTGTTTTAACCTGACACAATTGCACGGGGAAGAATAGTAGGCTACGGTACGTCACACCGTAGATGATGTTGAATTTGTAGGCTACATGCCCTTTTTGTGCTTCAAGGAAATTGATGTACAGTAATCAAGTAAGGAAGTATACTGTGAAGATACTTTACATGCATAGGCTTGTATACCTTATGTGTGTGTGTATATATATACATTAGTATATTAGTACAGTGGTCCCTCGCGTTTGGCGAGTTTCAGCTTGGCAAAACACAGTACTGTACTGTGTTGGCGATAGGTTGAATATGGTACCAGAATCCGAATTTGGTGCTTCAAATGCACTTTTGGCGAGAATGCTGACGTCACGGAATGACGTCGGCCCAGAATGCACCGCCCGCAAGCGTCCACAACCACCACACTCGCTCGTCTCACCAGACCTAACTCTAAATATTTCATGGTAAATAAAATCTGTTATCTATTATCTATTGTCTTTTTTATTGCTGTTAATGTTTCATGTATAATTTCTTTGCTTTTAACCCGGCATGTGCTGATCTCCTTATAAGAGTTTTACCGCTGCGCTGCGGAACTCCTCATATAATCCAAGGCCTAAAAAAAACACACACATTTAAATCAGCCCCCTTTTTTTTTTTTTTTTTTTTATTGCCCCTTGGCCATGCCAAATATCGCTCCTCCACATCCCCTCCTTCCCCGCCCCCCCCTTCAATTATCACCCTTTCTCCCTGTTATTCCCTTATTCTTAGGTATATTTTCGTGCTAACATTAGAGAGTTGCTAGCAGGGCGTGGTCATTTGTGTTACCAAGCGTGGGAAAGAGCGAGAGAGAGAGACTACCACGCAACAGTGTCTCTCCAGCCTTCATGACGGCTGGCTGGCTGGCAGGCTGCCTCAGCCTTAAGTTATGTAACTCCCGGCCTCTATCGCCGATTTTGACCATCCAAACGCTGTTTCCATGTTTTATTGTTGTAACAGGTTAATACCTTTATAATCAACGTAAAATAGGCGCATATGGATAAGTATTAATGATATTTATGGTACGCTGACGATTTGAGTTTAGGAAACAGTCTAAATACCTCCGCACAGGGAGGGGTGGCCAATACCCTACCTACGCAGCGGAGAGGTTAAGCAGTTAAAGTACGAAAATGGAGGTCAAAAGAGTGAACTCGGGCCTGGTCAAAGACTAATGGATAATTTTCCCATTTAAAGTACTATTCGCGTTTGGCGAAATTCACTTTTGGCGCTGGTTTGGCTAGACTAATTAAATCGCCAAACACGAGGGGCCACTGTAATTCGATCACCACTACTTAAGTAGGATGAATCAGAATCAGGTTATAATTCCTTTATTACCATGACCGGTACAGTAGGCCTATACTGTATTTACGGCTCATTAAAATCAAAATTCGCTTTGACCTAACTTTGCGCTGGGAACCTATCTCTGGGTCTTATTGGGGGTTGACTGTAGGCTATAACCTTGTGTGAAGGCATAAACAACAACGTACTGTATTATGATATAACATACTAGTACCGCGGAGTCAAGATGGCGTCTAGATGGTAACACCTGGCGGTAACCCTACAATATAAACTTACCCATAGGCAAGCGGTCATTTCAAAGGGCTAATCTCTTGAACAAACAGTAGTGCCAATGTAGCATACGTATAGCTAGATCTGGAAGAATTTACTTCGATCTAATAGCATTTGGGATGGATGTAGTTACCAGGTGTACCACTACCGACATACAACATAAATCATCTATAGATACTTATAATAAAATAAATACTTCTAAATCTATAATACTAGGTTAGGTTAGGTAGTTTGGTTAGGGTAATGTATTTTTGTATCCAAAGGCAGTCAAAATAGACGGGAACATGATGCGTAGTGTAAACAAGATGGGCGGTACACCCGGTAACTACATTCTTGCCTAGCATTTTCTTGCATCTAGTGACATGAATTCTAGCTATATTTTAGGAATATTAGCGATATTTAACAATATTAGAGAGATCATGGTATTATTCTATATATTGTTGCCAGTATTTTACTATCTAGCGACATTCTAGCAACTTTTGAGAATGGATCTAGCGCTATTTTGTTTTTAGTTTTGGTAACCTGGGACCGAACTGGTTATTTATTTCTCTCTTGGATATTTATTATCAACTGTCCAAGGCTGTATAGGTGGGTTCAATTGACAAGGGTGAAGGTAAATCTGGAGTCATACATAGAATAGAAGCTAATTAGCAAGGATTGGAGCTGGAATGAGTGTAGCATTGGTAAGTCTGTAAAACAAATTCAGAGGCGTTTTTTATGACGCCTTTAGACTTTCACATTAACTTCGAAATCTTCTCAATATTCTCCTGGCGTCATAAAACACGAATGAATTTCGTTGTCAGGAGTATGATTCACAATTCAGTTGTTGCGCGGGAAGCTAAGCCTTTACAACGGCGCCTCCCTTTTGCTTTTTTGTTTGTTTTTCCTTTATGTTCAGTATGATTTTATCTTGTCCTCCAAAAATATATATATTATCTTCTTTACCCTATCTATGGTCTGTCCATTAAACAAAGTTTCTAGGGGTGAGGTGGGCAAAGCCCCCCTCAACCTATTATTGTATCTCATGACCAGCGTTGGTTAAATTGTTTTGTTACTGGTCGTGGAATACAATAATTGGTTGAGGGGGGTATTGTCATAATTTCGGGTGGATGGGACTCGTAAGCCTTGGTCGGCAACCCACCTAGAGGAGACCTTTTAAAAATCCGGGTGGATGGGACTAGTCAGCCTTGGTCGGTAACCTGTCTAGGGGAGTAAACCCTGATACAAATCTGTTCTGCTTATCTAAGTGTAAGGCAGGTTAGTGGATGGACTAGCCGAACACCACTGTAGAAAAATAGTGCTAACAAGATAAATAGAGGGCCTCGGAGTCGGACGGATCCTAAATTGAGTGGTCAATCTTGTAAATCCAGCTGTTGGGTAAATTGTTTTGTTTGCTGGCCGTGGGATACAATAATAGGTTGAGGGTGTATGGTCATCATATATATTACCAGCAGGGGGCTAAAAACAGCTGAATGTGGGATAATTTAGTACAAAAATTAGTCAAATAGTGACTTATGTAAACAAGGCGGACGGTACGCCAGCTAGGCTATAACCTCATCCTTACCGGCCGTAGGGTACAAAAATAGGTTGAAGGGGGCCTTTGCTCCCCCTCACTTATCATATATATTACCAGTAGGGGGCAAATAACAGCTGGTTGTGGGATAATTTTGTAAAAAATGTCAAATTAGACGCGAACATAATTGCGAGTGTAGGCTACGACTTGTAAACAAGGCGATGCATAGCAGCGTATGCCAGCTAACACAACCCTTAACCAGAAGTTTAGCCACCTACTAGGCAAGGATGTAGTATTCGGGCATACCACCCGCCTTGTTGTTGTTCCCCAAGCTGCCTGGCTGAACAGCCGCAAGGCCATAACCGAACGCCCCCACAGAACCCTCCCTGCCGACCACAATAAAGCCTGGGTGACCGAAGCCACTCCATGGCGGGGAGCTGAGGAGGGGGCGGAAACGCCCGGGAAACCGGAAAAAGGCCCTGCGCCCCTCAGCAATTATGAAGAGAAAGTTGAGGGGCAAAGGAAAAATGTGACGCTTTGGCTTCCAATCTTGGTAGATTGGGAGGTCAATTCACAGAAGAGACGGCGTCACTTGAGATCTAGAAACTATATAAGTAAAGGAACAGTCAGAGTAAGCTATGGGTATGGCAGAGATCGCTCAGTTCTCACTCCCGCCTTGTTTAACTTACTTACTTACCAGTACTGTATAACTATGCGAGAAGGATTACACTACGCGGACGCTCCTGATCACGTTCTCGTCTACTTTGACTGCCGTGGGATACAATATAAAGTTGAGGAGGGGCTTTGCCTCCCCCCCCCCCCCATGACTTATTGTCATCATATATATTGCCAGCAGGGGCAAATAACAAAAAATAGCCGTCAAAATAAACGAGAACTAATTAGGCTAACCGCAAGTGATCGACCTATATAAATTCGACGATCGTACGCCTGGATACTACATCCTTCCCATCCACACGAATTGACAAATTACCCCTAAGGGTCGAGAGTTCGTGCCCCCACCAGGGCTTGATATTTTCGTGAGGCTATTTCCGCATTTAACGAAGTTTAGGTGTGTTGGTAAAATTGTTCAGATGGTTGAGAGTAAGATCGCAGCTCCATAAATCCTCTTTCGGGTATGGTGTAAAAATCCGCCCTCGTAGCTGCGCAGGTGGGGTAGTGGCCACCCCTCCCTGTGTGGAGGTATTTAGACTGTTTCCTTCACTCAAATCGTCATTGTACCATAAATATCATTAATACTTATCCATATGCGCCTATTTTAAGTTGATTATAAAGATATTAACCTGTTACAACAATAAAACAAGTGGAAACAGCGTTTGGATGGTCAAAATCGGCAAATTAGATCTGGAGTTACATAACTAAAGGCTGAGCCAGCCTGCCACCCCTCACGACGTCTGGAGTGACACTGTCTACAGTGTCGTGTTGTTCCCTCTCTTTCATTCGCTGTGTAGCACATACAAGGACAGCTTGCTTATGAATCGCTATTGATAGCACGAAAATATACCGACGAAATAAGGGAATAAGAGAGAGAATAGGTGATAATTGAAGGGGGGGGGGGGGGGGGATGGAGGGGATGTGGAGGAGTGATATTTGGCATGGCCAAGGGGCAATAAAAAAAAAAAAAAAATGTATACTGGGCTGGTTAAACCCTTCCTACCCGGGCTGTCTCAGCCAATGACGGTCGCCCCTACCCGGGCGATATGGCCGAAAAACGTCTAGGCCTAGGCTACCGTATTTATGTTTATTTTCACTGCTAGAACTTTCCCAATCATCTATAATCGTAGTGCGGTTTTCAATCTGTATTTTGGCATTGAGTAGAGCTCTGTAAGTCAACTGGTTCAGTTGTGATGACAATTTCAGTGGAGCCAATATTGCAGAGATGTTGCCAATATGGGGGCTTTTTAGACACTAATTTCGTCATGACGTCAGAACAATAACATTGAGGAGTCTTCTCCTTCTTGTTTTCGGAGGTGCGGTGACGAACGCTTGGGTTTGTTGACATACGTCGTACGCACGGCGTTCGGACCAAGCTTAATTAGGCTATTAAGCTCATGCCTTAGATAAGGCATACCGGGTATTGGCCCTTCTTTCGTGCTGTCATTACCTACGGCAGACCGGGTAGGAAGGGTTAAAAAAAAAAAAATTTAGGCCTTGGATTATATAAGGAGTTCCGCAGCGCACCGGTACACCTTATATAAGTAGATCCGCACTTGCCGGGTTAAAATTGCTGAACTTTATGCATAGCCTAATTCCAAAGACCGTAAGACGAACCATTCATTAACACAATTAAGAATAGCCCAGGTCTAGGTGTATAGAACCAAATAATGGTATCCTATTATATTTTTTGGCAAGGGTTGCGTTAGCAGGCTTACTGTCACTTAGTAGCTTGTTTACACCGAGTCGTACATTCGCAGCTAGGCCTAGCCTATGTTCGCGTCTAATTTGTCTGCCCTTTCTTACAAAATTATCTCACGGCCAGCTGTTATTTGCCCCTTGTTGATACTGTATGATGATAACAATAAATTATGGGGGGCAATCCCCCCCTACCTTTTCTTGTATCCCACTGCTAAATAATGGGTTGCTCCCTCACCACCTATGACTTATTGTCATCATTATAATTATATATTACCACCAGGGGGCATATTAACCCCTTCTGTACTGGTGACGTCCTCCTCGTTATATGCTGGCAAAATAATAATTATTTTATTCAGCTTAGGAATGACCTCTAGCAATTAACCTCTTAAGTGCGCATGGGGGTAATTAGACACCTCTCCCTGTGCGCATGTATTTGAGGTGTTTCCGTCACTAAAATATTCATTGTACCATTAATAGCATTAATACTTATCCATATGCGCCTATTATGGGTTGATTATAAAGGTATTAACCTGAAACAACAATAAAACGAGTGAAAACGGCGTTTGGATGGTCAAAATCGGAGATATAGCCCGCGAGTTGTATAATGTATGGGTGAGGCAAGCTGCTTTCCCGCCAATTTCCCCCAAGGCCACTGAGACACAGTCGATCGATACTCTCTCTCTCTCTCTTGCATTCGCTTGCTATCAGTGATGACCACACCCTCCAACCGGATTTCTAATGTTAGCACGAAAATATACCTCAAAATAAGGGAATAACAGGGAAAATAGGTGATAACTGAAGGAGATGAGGAAGTGGGGAAGGAGGGGAGGTAGAGGACTGAGATTTTGCATGGCCCAGGGGCCAAAAAATAAAAAATATATATATTTTTGTTTTCGATGTCAAAAGTTGATTTTTTTTTCACTCACTCTTAAGGGGACCGACCGGTTAATTTAGGCTTAAAAAACTCGAAATCCTGAAAACACCAATAGGTGTTTACTCAACAAGAGTCAACATCCCTTCATAAGCCAGTGAAATGTTATTAGTGAAAACCCATTGGAAATAGTATTTTTTTATGTTTTCCAAACTTTTCCTGTAATTCTAAAAACGTTATATAGCGAACTTTGAAATTAACATGCTCAGTAACTACTGGTAGTACGAGGAGCATACCTATATAAATCGAAAGAGCGTAAGCTACTCTACAACCTACCATACGCTTTATCTTCTACTTTGCCATGTTCCCGCATAAAATATTGTAAATCTAAAAAACAAAAGTAAAAATGTTCACCTAATGACCTTAGACTTTCACCTGTTTTTCTCAGAACCTATATTGCCGCACTATCGGATGTTATTTTACAGTTATTATTGGACCTATAGGAATGGTGTATATACCATTAGAAAGGTAATTAAAAACAATAAAAGGCCTATAAACCAAATTTACTCTAATAATTTAAAAAATTTCACAATATGTCGTCAAAGTTGTAATTTTTGTATAAATATATTCGCCTGAATCCGTCATCACCTAAATCGAACAAATACACTAAATATATAAAATGTGTTTTATAGAAACTATAGATACACCTTTTGTGAGTTGTTTGATCACATAAAACATGTGCTATGGGGATTTCTGTAGGAGTTTATAATTTTCTGCAGTACTATGATTTTCAATATTTGTTTACCTAAATTGCAAGATTTTTTTTTTTTTTTTTTTTTTTTTTTTTTTTATCTAGTTTTATGGTCATATACACCTGTGCCAAATTTCATTTAAATTGATAGTAAGACCTGAAAGTAGCGTAATTATCCGGTCGGTCCCCGTAAGAGTCTCCCCGCAGTCCGCCGGGGGAACTCTTAAGAGTCTCCCCGCAGTTCCCGGGTTAATAGGCTACAGACTATCTCATTTAATCCTTCCTAAGCTGAACAAAATTGTTTAATAGTTTTCAGAATATAATGAGAAGGACATCACCGGTAATGAAGGGGTTAACAGGGTATGTCATTAGGTCAGGTTTGGAGTTTACATTTGGTTAGGGGATAGGGGCTTAGGTTAGCCTATGTTACTCTGCCCCTGTCCTGAGGTGGGCGGCAGTGCCCATATTGAATACCGGTTATACTGGGATAGGTTAGGACAACACTTTAATATAGGCTAGGCTAGTATTGGGATTCCTCATCAATTATCTCAGAGTGGATTATGGTCCGGTTGAGAAAACCTTGCATTAGGCCTATCACTCCCTCCCAGAGTTCCCTACTTGGTTAGGATTTCCATAAAGCTTTATTTTCAGAAATACATGTACAGTAGATCATAAGCCTAACCACAATTTTGCTTTTCCTTTCTGTGTCTTTCACTTCCAAATTTAATTTACTTTCTAGGCCTAGGCCAAAATATAGGTTTTTGGATAGGCAAAGAAAATATTGAAGTAGGGTAGGCTATTTAGGCTTCCTTCTAGTGTCCTTCACTGCCAAATTTAATTTACTTTTTATGCCTAGGCTATAGACTAGGCCAAAATATAGGCATTTGGATAGGCAAAGAAAAATATTGAAGTAGGCTAGGCTATTTAGGCTTCCTTCCTGTGTCCTTCACTGCCAAATTTAATTTACTTTCTAGGCCTAAGCCAAAATATAGGCTTTTGGATAGGCAAAGAAAAATATTGAAGTAGGCTAGGCTATTTAGGCTAGCCAATGACTTGTAACCCTTAAAATTACATAATCCCGTTTCAATACTAATTATCGAAATAATTATCTAGGCATGTTAGCAGCCTATTTAACCCTTCAAACTCGGATGGTACACGTGTGTACCATTAAGTTTTTCCCCGAGGAACCCGGGTGGTACAACATTGTACCAGTGGTTGAAAGCCTGTGAGCTTCTTGTGCGAGGCGTCGGTCCGACGCATGTAAACAACAGCCGGCTGGACCAACGCCCCGCATCTCCGGCCACAAGAAGGAGAGCGTCGCTTGTTCGTGTGTGCCTGTATGTTGTTGTTAAGTATCGAAAAGTAGTGTAAAGTGGCTGTTTTGGCCATAATGTTATCTCCAATGAAATCATCATCACAAATCAACCACTTGACTTACAGAGCTCTACTTAACGCCATTCTACAGGTAAATAACACAGCTACGCTTGGGGATGCGCGGGAATGCGGGAAGCAGTCAGCATAACAATGATACGGTAGCCTAGCCTAGACATTTTTCGGCCAAAACACCCGGGTTTCGGGCAATATTTATGTAATGCGTAGCCGGGGCTGGAGGGTTAAGGACTTGGGAGTCGTGTTACAAGAGCCTATAGGCAGCCTATCGTCACTTTATGAAATTCAAGTCTAGGCCTAGGCTAATTGGCTTCCACATTTCTATTCATATAGGATAACACAATTATTATATTACACACATTATGTTACTGCTGTTTGCGGATGATACAGTTCTGATGAGTGATAATGAATGGGAGTTGCAGGGTCTGGTAAATGAGTTTGGAACAGTGTGTGAAAAACGGAATTTGAAGGTAAATACGGGGAAGAGCAAGGTTATGGTCTTCGAAAGGGGTGAAGTCACAGAGTGTGAGGTGAAGCTGAATGGTCAGGCTATGGAGATCGTCAACTCTTTTAAGTATCTGGGCAGTGTGTTGAGTAAAGATGGGACTGGATGAAGAGGTGCGGGAGAGGGTACAACAGGGGAAGAGGGTTGTAGGAACGCTAAAAGCAGTAACAAGAAATAGGGTGGTCAGTATGGAAGTGAAGAAGTCCTTGCATGACAGTGTGGTAATCCCGACACTGACTTACGGAAGCGAAGCATGGACGTTGGTTGAGAGACTCAGACCAAGAGTGAGAGCAGTGGAAATGAATTACTTAAGGAGTGCGTGCGGAGTTACATGGAGGGATAGACAGACTAATGAGGAAGTAAGGAGGTGGTGTGGTGTGGAGGTAGATGTGCTGGAAAGTGTGAAAAGGAACAACTTGAGATGGTTCGGCCATATGGAACGTATGGAAAGCGAGAGAATGACTAAGAGGGTGTACGAGAGCGAGGTGGAGGGACAGAGGGGGAGAGGTAGACCGAATATGAGGTGGAAGGATGGAGTGAGGAACTACATGAACGAAGGCGGTGCTGGTTGGGGGGAGGGGCGTCGACTGACTGGGGACAGAGGTGCATGGGGGCCGTTCGTTCGTGGCCACCCCTTCGGGGATCACGGCATCAGGCAATAGATAGATAGATAGATAGATGTTTCTTTTATTCGAAGCTATGTATCGTATGTGCCAAATATACAAGGTATAGTGTAGGCCTACGTCTCTCTAATTCGGAAAGGCCTTGAACACCCTCCTCCTAAGTATATAAACACAACACTGAGTTAGTGAGTTCTTCACGACGGTGATGGTCCGGCGCACGCACGATCGAGTTGGTGGTGAGTGACATGCGTTATATTAATATTTCATTTATTCTCAGGTCTAGCATTCTGTTTACCTACTGTCGACCATTAAAGCATTATAATATGCAAAACTGTAATACCAAAGAGGAAATTTCAGTGGTATTAGTTCTTTTTAATCATATCCCCTATTATAATCCATTGACTCTGGCACCTCCGAGATCATCTCGTGGAGAAGATATGCCTGAGTGCGCAACTGACTACATTTCTTTCCCGTGTGAATAAGGAGCTGGGGACCTTTTAGGTATGATAACGTTTCCGGACTTTTTACTGGGCTGGCGGATGCACAAAAGCTTCGCGCCGACGACTTTTAATGTAGTCGATGCCGGAGATACCGTTATAATAAACGCCACAGGCTAGCTTGTGAACCACTGTGAACTGGGTCTTAATTTTGGCTGTGTTTTCAAAGGTGGCCCTTCACCCCCCCCCCCCAAAAAAATAGAAATATCTAATGTGAATTTGTTTTCTATTTTAGGGTAAAAATTATAAAAAAGCAAAGAACATGTGCATTGTGCACATGATTGCATAGCTTCGAATAAAAGAAACATAATGTGTGTAATATAATAATTGTGTTATCCTATATGAATAGAAATGTGGAAGCCAATAGAATGGTGGACAGAAGAGGTAAGAATAGCTGTGGAAGAAAAGAAGAAAGCATATAGAGAGTGGTTGGGTAGTAGAGGGAATGAAGATTCCGAGAGACAGAAACGAGCGAGGTACGTGGAGAGTAAGAGGGTGGTGAAGAGAGTAGTGAAGGAAAGTAAGGTGAGGAATTTGGAAGGAATCTGAGTGTAAAATGGAGGGAGAGTAAGAAACTGTTCTGGAAAGAAGTCAAGAAAGTTAGGGAAGGTAGCAAGGGAAACAGTAAGGGTGTGAAAGATAAGAATGGGAGAATGCTAGCCGAGAAGCAAGAGAGAGTCGAAAGATGGAGGGAGTACTTCAGTGAGTTGCTAAATGTAAGGAATGAAGAGCCAGCAAACATAGCTGGATGTGGTATGGGAGGGAGAAGAAGAGAAGTAGTGGAGGAGGAGGTGGGAATCAGGAGGTCAGAAGTGTGGGAAGCCATGACAAGAGTGAAGTTGGGGAAAGCACCAGGAACAGATGGAGTGTGTGGGGAAATGTTGAGGTATGGTGGTGAGATAGTGATAGAATGGGTATGGAAAATGTGCAAACTAGCATGGGAGAAGGGGAGTGCACCCGATGACTGGAAGACTGGCATAATAGTCCCCCTATATAAGGGCAAAGGGGAAAGAGGAGTGTGTGGTAACCACCGAGGAATATGTCTTCTAAGCGTAGTAGGGAAGGTATACAGTAGGGTAGTGATAGTGAGAGTGAGAACGGAGAACGGAGAAATGGATAGGCGACGAGCAGGGAGGTTTTAGGAAGGGAAGAGGATGTGTAGATCAGATTTTTACCCTGAATTATGTTGTGGAGAAGTATCTGGAGAAGAAACAAAAGGTGTATGTTGCCTTTATGGAATTGGAGAAGGCCTATGACAGAGTGGATAGAGAAGGTTTGTGGAAAGTACTTCGAATATACGGAGTAGAGGGCAAGTTGCTGAAAGCAGTGAAGAGCATGTATGAGGGTGCAAAGGCGGCAGTACGTGTGGAGAGTGAGCAGAGCGAGTTCTTTGACCTGAATGTTGGTTTGAAACAGGGGTGTGTGATGTCCCTGTGGTTGTTTACTGTATATATGGATGGAGTCATGAAAGAAATACTATCAAGAGCAGTGGATGTTGGTATATCGCTGAAAAGGGAGGGAATTGAGTGGAATCTACCTATACAGTTCTGATGAGTGATAATGAATGGGAGTTGCAGGGTCTGGTAAATGAGTTTGGAACAGTGTGCGAAAAATGGAATTTGAAGGTAAATGCGGGGAAGAGCAAGGTTATGGTCTTCGAAAGGGGTGAAGTCACAGAGTGTGAAGTCACAGAGTGTGAGGTGAAGCTGAACGGTCAGCCTATGGAGATCGTCAACTCTTTTTTAAGTATCTGGGCAGTGTGTTGAGTAAAGATGAGACTATGGATGAAGAAGTGCGGGAGAGGGTACAACAGGGGAAGAGGGTTGTAGGAACGCTAAAAGCAGTAACAAGAAATAGGGTGGTCAGTATGGAAGTGAAGAAGTCCTTGCATGACATCTATCTATCTATCTATTGCCGGACGCCTTACTCCCCTTACGAGGATGGCCATACACAGAATGCCCCAAAGCGGACCTATTCCCTGTGAGAGGGACAACCCAAGCCAGTTTAGTGAAGGACTTACAGGATTGACCACTCAATATAGAATCCGTCCGACTCCGAGGCCCTCTGTGTATCTTGTTAGCACTATTTTTCTACAGTGGTGTTCAGCTAATCCATCCACTAACCTGCCTTACCCTTAGGTAAGCAGTACGGATTTGTATCAGGTTTACTCCCCTAGATGAGTTGCCGACCAAGGCTAACGAGTCCCATCCACCCCCCTCAACTTTCCCTTCATAATTGTTAAGGGGACCGCCCAGTATTTATTTATAGAGGATGATGTAAGGAGGATTTTTTTTTTTTTTTTTTTTTTATCTCTAGATCAATTAGTTCCTGAATTAGGGTGGAATTAGCGTGGAAATTAGCTCGAAAATACAAAACAAATTCTGACATTGATAGGCTTGAAAACCAGGGCACTGTACAGTATAATCTTTTTAGTGATCAGACAGCACAGCACAGGACAGGTGGTTTTACAACTCTCTCGGCTGTTTTTTTTATTTTTTTATATAACTGCGGAATTAGGTGACTCGGAAATTAGGTAATTTTTTTTACTCGGTAGTTAGCTACCTATGCCAATGGGCTGTGTCTCAATGCAAAAAAAGGGCTCAAGAGATTTATAGAGCATTTCACGCGCTTTCCAACGGTATAAGTACGGTACAGTACCATCCTTATACGATCAGTAGTTACTGAGTAGATTTATAGAGCATTTCACGCTCTTTCCAACGGTATAAGTACGGTACCATCCTTATACGATCAGTAGTTACTGAGTTATTGTCGATCAAATGTCGAAACCTTACATAAGGACATTAGAACATTTCGAGAAAAAGGCTTGTAAAGTTCAGTGATATCTTCACTCCAGTCTAATTACATATAACGTAATATACATGTTCTCTATTTCGGTGTTAGGCATTTATACGTAAGTTTATAAATTCATATTTATTCATACAGTATACTGTATAAGCTTTCCACTAATATTTAGCACCTGGTCCTTTTTTCAATATACTGTACAGTACAGACATACCACTGGGCGGTCCCCTTAACCCATCAGACCCGGCTATGTATTCCATACCGAAACCCGGGGTTTTTGGCCGAAAAACTTCTACGCCTAGGCTACCGTATCTTTGTTATTTTGACTGCTTCCGCATTCCCGCGCATCTCCAAGCGTAGAGGTGTTTCGTACCTGTAGAATGGCGTTGAGTAGAGCTCTCTAAGTCAACTGGTTCAGTTGTGATGCTGATTTCCGTGGCGATTACTTTGTGGCGATATCAGCCACTTTACACTACTTTTCACTACTTAACAATAACATAAAGGCACACACGAACAAGGACGCCTCTCCTTCTTGTGGTCGGAGATGCGCGGCGTCGGTCCAACTGGCTGTTGTTTACATGCGTCGGACGGACACCTCACACACCAAGCTTAGAGGCTTTCAAGCTGCCGGAGCCTCAGAGCCCTTCCGGGTTCCGTGGGGGTGTTTTTTATGGATGCCTCAGAGCCCAACCGGGTTTGAGGGGTTAAGGGACACAGGGTCTTGGGTGGGGCTTTGGTTGGCAAGAATGTAGTTACCGGGTGTACCGCCCACCTTGTTTACACTATGCGGATGCCTTTGGATATAAAAATACATTAGCCTAACCAAACAACCTAACCTAACCTAGTATTCATGCAGTAATGACAGGGGGCAAATAGCAGAAAATATAGCGTCGAAATAGACGGGAACGTAAGTGCAGAGAGGGATGGAGGTGAGAGAACAAGAGGTCACAGCTACAAACTAAAAGTGCTTAATAGTAAATCTGATCTGAAAAGTAAAAGATTTCCTACCAACTCGATTAGTGGGTGGAACAAATTGCCAGCCGAAGTAGTGTCTGAACCATCAGTGCATAGTTTCAAAGCACGGTATGACAAACATATCTTAGGAGGCGGGAATTAACGAGCATGCTCACTCCCGCAAATACAACTAGTGTAAGTACAACTAGTGTAAGTACAACATGACAACTGTACACCCAGAAACTACATCCTTCCCCTTTGGTTTCCCGGGCATTTCCGCACCCTCCTCAGATCCCCGCCTCGGCGCCTTGGAATGGCTTCGGTCACCTGAGCTCTAGGCTATTAGTGGTAAGCAGGGTGGGTTTTGTGGGGGCGCTCGGTTATGGCCTTGGCCTTGCTCGGGGTCCTTGAGGCTGCTCGGTCAGACAGCCTGGGGAACAACAACAACAACAACTGTTGACATATATAGTACAGTATTAGCTTCCTTGGCTTTATCTTTGTATACAGTATACCTGACAACATGGAAGTATAAAACAAAGGGTAAAAGTTTATCACCAACCATATACGAGTTTTTCAGGTAATTTGTTGTTTTTTATTTTTTATTTGATATACAGTGATGTTTAATACGGAGGACCGTCGCATTTTAATATTTTCAACATTAGCCTAACCTAACCTAACCGAAAACTAACCTGTCTCGCTGACGGTCTAAACCCAGCTCACGTTCCCTGTTTATGGGTGCTCGACGGTCTAAACCCAGCTCACATTCCCTGTTTATGGGTTCGCGACGGTCTAAACCCAGTTCATGTTCCCTGTGTTATGGATGAACAATCCAACAGTTTCTCGTATTTCACTTATAGTGATTTTGCGATGGTAATTACATGTACAGCAACAAAGTATCGTTCATGAAAGTGATAAAACACTGATAATCATCGATGGGGCCCGTAACTGGTTGGTCATAAACTAATACCAAACAAAGAACCGACATACCTCTACGTCACTATCCGATGCCATTTTGCATCTGAAAGAAAGAAAGTCATTGTTAATACCGGTACCAGTAATAAATAACAAGTGCTTACTGCTTAGTTTAGATAATGTACAGTAGGTTTTGACTACGAGATACAAATACCACAGTTAAGGCAAGAAGGATGGGGGATATAGACTTTTTTTTTTTTTTTTTTTAAAGAGACAATGAACGGAGGAAGGAAAAACACAGATAAAACAAAAAGGTGCATGTGCCTAAAGGCATCCTCCATTCATAAAATGTTTGTAACAACTGGATTTAAACATTTGTAGATTGTAAGTTTGTGGAAAGCAATTCGAGGGAAGTGAATTCCAAAGAGTAGTAGCTCTGGGGATAAATGAATTCTGATATGCAGAAGTTCTGCATTGTGGAGGAGAAAGTGTAAATTCATGGGCGCTCTCAGCTGCCCTAGTTCTACGGGGAAAGATGTGGAGAGGCGGCACAATTGAAGCAAGTTCCTCGGAACAATTGCTGTGAAAATATCTGTAGAATAATGCAAGGGATGCAACGTTTCTTCGTATGGATAATGTAGGAAGGTCCTGTGTGATTGCAGGGTTATTGATTAATCTAATAGCTTTATTTTGAATTTTGTCCAACTGCCTCAATGCAACCACTCCACTTCCACCCCACAGAGGTGAACAGTAATCCATCTGAGAATGCACATGACTTTTATATATTACGGCCAACTGCTCGTCAGTGAAGAATTCTCGAACTCTGTACAGGAGTCCCAGTTTTTTAGAGGCATTCTTAGCAATGCTTCTAACATAATGTGTCCAGCTCAAGTTAGTAGTTAATGTTACACCGAGAATGTCAATACCAGGGGAAGTGGGAATATTTACATCATTAAAAAATATAAGGGAGTCAGTGAGATTCTGTCGGTTAGAAAATTGAATGTACTTGGTTTTCTGTGCATTAAAGGAAACTAGATTCTTTTGTCCCCATCCATTAATTCTAGAAAGGTCCTGGTTCAGAGAAATTGCAGTGTTTATTTTTGAATTTGTAAGATCGGGTTGGGTGAAAGAATTGGTAAATGTGAAGGAACTGTGGAGTGTTGAGTCATCTGCGTAGGAATGTATTGGATTATGAGTGGTAGATATGAGATCATTGATATGAATGAGGAACAGAATTGGGGCCAAAACTGATCCCTGGGGAACACCAGCATTTATTGAGTGAAATTGAGAATAAAGGCCATCTACCATTACACGTATTTTTCTGTTATGAAGATAAGAAGAAATTAGTGGAACTAATGATGCAAGGCCGTAGTGTGACATCTTCGACAATAAGGATTGATGCCAGACTCTATCAAATGCCTTTGATATATCCAGTGCTATTGTATGTGTTTCACCACGTTGGTCTGTAGCTTGGTTGATTTGATGCGTAAGAAGGCAAAGCATGTCTGCAGTTGATCGACATCGTCTAAAACCATATTGCCTATCACTGATTAATTTATTATTCTCAAGATGCTTAATTATGTGATTATTTAATATAATTTCAAAGACTTTACCAAGAGTGGAAGTTATAGCTATTGGTCTGTAGTTTGATGGATCTGAAGAGGCACCTTTTTTAGGAACTGGATGGATGTTTGCTTCTTTCCAGGGTACTGGGAAACATGAGGTATGAGTACACAGACGGAAAATTTTGCCAATACAGGAGCGAGCACCAAGGAGCAATTCTTAAGTACTATTGGAGGAATTTCATCTGGACCAGGAGCCTTATCTACTGAGAGATTCTGCAAAATAGTTTTGACATGTCTGGTGTGGATCTTAAGTGAGGGAATTTCAGGCGAATTAAAATTAAGTACAGGGACATCTTGATTTATTTCATCTAAGGTTGAGTTGGTGGAGAAAATATCCGCAAGAAGGTTAGCTTTACCTCGTGGGTCACTTACAAGATTGCCAGTCGGAGATTTTAATGGTGGAATGGATGAAGCAGTAGTGAAGTTGGATTTAAATGAGTTAAGAGTAGACCAAAATATTTTGTTATCATTTGGATTATTTAGAAGTTTATTTGCCTGCTTGTGGAGAAAGTTTGATTTAGTTAGGTTTAATACAGTTTTGGCATGATTTCTGATGTTTCTAAAGTAATTAAAGGCTTCATGTGTTTTTGATCTTGTGTATGCATTGTAGGCTATTGCTTTTTGTTCAGTTACTCTAGCACAATTATGGTCAAACCATTTAGGTGAATTAGATCTTTTACTGTACTTTTGATGAGGAATAAATGTTTCCATTCCAATTTTTACAAAATCTTGTATGTGGCTCAAGGTGGAGTGTGCATCATTAGAAAAGAAAGAGGTCCAGGGAATATCAATAAAGAAACCTTGAAGACCCTCCCAGTCTGCCCTATCATAATGCCATTTAGTCACCAAAACAGGTTCAGAGTGGGAAGGTGTGGTAGGTGATAGACAGGTGGCCTGTATCAGACAGTGATCAGAAGATCCAAGCGGGGACCTCACTGTAACATCATAATTTTCTGAATTGGTTGTTAAAAATAAGTCCAGTAGGTGGGAATTATGATTAGGATTATCTGGTACACGGGTGACTGTCCTATGTAGCTACAGTAAAGCAGTATGATTCCTTCCAGCACCAACTTTAGATTTATCTTCAGACTGTGTTGGTCTACCAGGCAATGAATCCATAGACTCTCTGCTCGAGAGTATTTGTGAGGAGAAGAGGGAGGGGAGGGGAGGGGGGAAGAGATACCCAGAAGGATGAAAGGTATACAGAAGAGAGTGTAAGTTGGAGCAAAGTGGTAGGCCATATGGGCAGAGTGTCAAACAAAAGCCAAGTTCATTATTTATATTTTCTATTATTGTATATTATGTGAAGCTCTAATTATTGTTTACAGTTCAAATTATGTCTTCGGAAGTGATACAATGGCCAAAACAATGCTATTTCATGTTAGTTTTCTTGTATTCCTTCTCATATTCATTCAAGTGGGGAAAGACGAAGTACTGTACCGTACCAGGCAATGACATGGACCAAGTTGTTTGTGTAGGGATTTTTTTTTTTTTTTTTTTCTATGTGGATGAGGGAGACAAAAGGCCTGTGACGATTGCCTTCCCCAGAGTTGAAAGAGTGACAGGGCCAAAATCAAGGAATGTTCAAGCCAAAATGCCTGGACACACGGAGTTTGGAGCAATTTAAGTCATAGGATGAGGGAAAAATTAATTCAGGGAGAGTTCCAAAGCTCAGCTGTTGAATAGAAGAAAGATTGGGAATATTGTTTCACTCTTGGGCTGGAGATTTACAGAGTAGGGGTGGATGTGTCGAAAGACGGGTGCTACATACTCTACTTAGAGGAGGTGCTATACACTGAGAGAGTTCTGAGGAACACTGATTGTTGTAATTGTGATAGAATAGCGAGAGATGCAAAATTGTGGCGAAGAGAGAGAGATTGCTGAGTGGACGCGAGTTAATGAGACGCGCCACGATAGGCTTTCTTTTCTACTTTGTCTAGAAGAAGCTGTGCAGGGGTAAAGAAACCCCGCGGGCGGTTGAGCACACCCAGCTTCTGGGAAGCCGTTTTAGCAAGAGTAGTAATATGATCTTTCCAAGAGAGATCAGAAGAAAAAGAGACACAGAGAAAACTGAAAGAAGATGAAGGTCACAAATTACATACAGTAATAGGCGGAAATCGGCTCTTGTCAGATGACGGGCAACACAATAATTGCGTTAAAGACAATTCAGGAATCTTTATACAGCGCTGGTTAGGCCGCACCTGGAATATGCAAACCAGGTGTGGGCTCCATATATGGTAAAGGATATAGAAGCAGTGGAGAAAGTGCAGAGGAGAGCTAGCAAGCTAGTACCAACGTTGAAGAACGCGGGCTATGAGCAGAGGTTGAGGACACTGGGGCTTCCGACACTGGCATATAGGAGAAAGAGAGGGGATATGATAGAGATTTTTAAGATAGTGTCAGTAAAGTATGATGAGGATGTGTGTGAAAGTATCTTCTTGATGCGGGAGGGAACAAGAACGAGAGGACACTCTAAGAAAAATTACAAAGAAAGAAATAGGCTTGAGAAGGCAAAGAACTCATTTTGTGATAGAGTGGTAAATGAGTGGAACGCACTGCCCCAGTATGTAGTCGATTCCGAATCAATAAAGGAGTTTGAAAGTAATCTTGATAAAGTATGGGGAAGACAAGATTTGAAGTTTGATTATAAAGCAAAAATACAGAATAGTAAAAATTTTGCGTCTGCTACCGCCGCCGCCAACACCGTGAACGACCACAGCAGTGCAAGTACTGGTACTGAGCTGGATACACAGTAACACAGGCCTAGTTTGCCTTTTTCCAGAGGATCTACTGTAAGAAACTAAGAAATTCTTCCGCCATCTTACTAAACAGGACAAGCTCAATTGAAGAAGAAGACTGAATAGATCCGAGCTATTGTCAGGGTAAATATTTACCTATGTTCCCGTTAAAATATCCTCAAGTAACCTATTAAGAACTGGTCAGGGGACTGGTTAGAACTTATAGGATGTTTAATTGAAGTGCGGAAATCAGTATTTACTGAGAAATAAGTCTTAAAATGCGCTATGTTTTACGGGAGGGTCTGTACGCCGCCACATACGTGCGGCCCCGCCCACTGCCCAAAATGTACAAATATTATATTAGATTAGATTAGATTAGATTAGATTAGATTAACCTAACCTAACCTAACCCTAATATATAATTATAATATAACATAACATAACATTACCTGGGAAAGAGAGGGCAGGGACCCTGGGTGACCCATAGCGCATTTTAAGACTGTTATTTCTCAGTAAATACTGATTTCCGCACTTCAATTAAACATCCTACAAGTTCTAACCAGTCCCCCGAACAGTTTTTAATAGGTTACTTGAGGATATTTTAACGGGACCATAGGTAAATATTTATCCTTTTTTGACATTTGAATATCAATTGTCAAACATCGAGCAGTTGTCAGGCGGCTAACCCTTACCCCATACCAATACCTATACAGTAGGCCTACTCTGCAATTAAAATATTGACACATGTGCATCATGAATGGACTAGCGACTTCACTAGCTAACTTGCTGATAACAATTTTCTTAACCCGTTCAGTACCAGGGACATCCTTTTCCTCATATTCTGGCAACTAT
Source organism: Paralithodes platypus (assembly GCA_032716605.1). NCBI lineage: Eukaryota > Metazoa > Arthropoda > Malacostraca > Decapoda > Lithodidae > Paralithodes > Paralithodes platypus. Next base: position 35,322,300 of record CM064521.1, on the reverse strand, counting down.
TAGACAATTTTATTCAGCTAAGGAAGGGCCTCTAGCCATAATAAAGCTTCAAACTATCTCAAGTTTCTCAACCAACCCTTTTGTGTTTTACCGACCACACTCCCCACAGATTATCAGATCCTTCCTCTTCCTTAACTGCATAATGTTGTCTAAGGTAAATATAGGCTAGTACACGTCGCTGGTACTCAAAGGGATAAATTAAAATGTAAAACTTGCAAACTAAACAAACCAAAATTGGGACAAGGACAATAGCCTATAAAGTAAAATTAAAGGTAAAAATTGAAGACAACCCGGACATGTGGGATCTCATTTCTAATGGTAGTTTTGGGCTCCTATCATGTTATGCTTCATTGCTAGGCTAGGCCTACTGTATATACTTTTTATCCACCAGATTTTTTTTTTCTTGGCTTTAGCCTATTTTTATTTTTTAGCATTAGGCTAGGCCTAACCTAACCAAAAAACGTAACCTAACCTAACCTAAATGTATTTGGGGGTTATTAGGTTAGGTTGGGTTAGGTTAGGTTAGGTTAGGTTAGGTTAGGTTAGGTTAGGTTAGGTTAGGCCTAGGCCCTAGCCTAATGCTAAAAAAATAAGGTACGATTTTAGTTACTGGACACCTATTTGACAGGTACCACCGAGGATTTAATACATATTTGTTTTCGGTTTCCACGCATCCAACACCAAGCTACACCTTTTTCTGGTCCGGCAATAGTATTGAAAACGATATAATAACTTTTTAAATGTGGTTTTCGACGAGAATAAAACGGGGCGTTTGGGCCGAAAATCGGCCGGGGGGTGGGGAGGTCCGTCGTCGCTTCGGATCGTCGCGGTTTGTTTACCCAGGACGCTCGAGGTTACTACGGCCAGCTGTTTTACTTGCCCCCCTGCTGGCCACATAGATGACGATTATTATAATTCACGGGGGGGGGGGGGGGGGGTAATGGGGGGCAGAGCCCCCCCTCAACCCTGTCCTGTATCCCACGCCCTATAACGCAAGTTTTTATAAAAAAAATTGACCCAACAAGCTTAGCCATTTGAAGTCGACCGCCAAGGCGGCGGGACCAGGAAGTCACTCCGAGCGTAAAGTAAACAAAGCGACGCTACCCTACTTCCACGAACGCAACCGAGTTGTCTTTATATTTTGTCTCATATTATCATTATTAAAGTGTCCCCACTGCTTTTTTAGTGTTTCGTACACCAGAAAAGGGTGTAGCTTGGTGTTGGATGCGTGGAAACCGAAAACAAATATGTATTAAATCGTTGGCGGTACCTGTCATATAGGTGTCCAGTAACTAAAATCGTACCAAAAATAAAAATAAAGCCAAGAAATTGTTTTTTTTCCGGTGGATAAAAAGTATATAGGCTAGCCTAGCAATGAAGCATAACATGATAGGAACCCAAAACTACCATTAGAAATGAGATCCCACCCAGGGTGTCAAACGACGCTGTTTTTTTGAGTGATAACGCAAACGAACTTTTTGTATAATAACAGAACCTCCCCCAAACCTTTTTTTTTAAGAAACAAAAAAGGTAAATTGACACAATTTTGGTCTCCATATTTTCCATCTTGATTGCTTTTAGATTGCAGGAAATGCTGTTTTAGACAAATAAATTCTCAACAAAATTCTGGGGTATGCCCCCGGACCCCCCTAGAGCTTGCGCCTTCGCCGCTCTGTCGACTGTCGCGCTATAATGATAACAAAATAATAAACCATAATGATAACACAACTCATATTTTGTGGATTGACACCCTGAGATTCCCACCTGTCCGGATTGTCTTCAATTTTTACCAAATTAAATTATCAAAATCGCTATGTGGAAACATATGTGGAAGTAGGCCTACTCAAAATTACGAAAATAGGGGCTCGGGATCAGAACGAGCCAACTGACACCACCAGCAAGGCCCGGAGACTTGGACACTACTCAAATGCTATATTTTCAAGTAAAATCTCAACTTCCGTGCTTCATCAAAGTAGGCTAGGCCTATATCGTCTGACAATAATCATAACGACCCATTCTGAGCAACAATGTAGCGAAAAAAATAGGGGGAGTAGGGCCAGTAGGCCTAGCCTATAGGTGAAGATTTATCTACCTTTCTAACAGTCTAACATTAAGTTAGGCCTAGGCTAAATTAGGAAAACAAAATTGAGTATAACTAAATAAGTTGGTCACCAATTATTTTGCAATATTTGAAAACAAATATGGATTTTATATGCTCTAAACATAATATGAAAATGTGTTTTAGGCTAAGCCTCGGCAAAACCTAATAAAAATATATGGTACTAAAATGGAATTTTGTGGTAACATGGTTGTCAATACCTCCCTAGCCTATAGGCGGCACCGATTCGTACACACGCCATTTTCACCTGTCTCCCGAGGTCTGTCCACCAGCTTTTTAGTCCACTCCACCTGCCCATCTCTGTCGATAGGTTGGGTTGTTTGGTTAGGTTAATATACTAGGTCTCAGAAACAAGATTCGTAGTTGCGGTAGTATTTACGGTATCTGGACACTTCGAGCGGAGGCGCATTTAGGTTAAGTTAGGTTAGGTTAAGTTAATTAGGTTAGATTGTGCATCCGCTCTATCAGGAATTCGCTCGAAGTGACTCTCATTCGTATTTACAGATACGGCCGAATACCGGTAGGCTGCTAAATGGGCGCCGGCCCAACCGCCATGTTGTATCCCACGTAGGCCTACTAGGTAGACTACTACGGACACATTGTAGGCGTTAATATGAAGTTGAGGTATGGATCACCCTATTGTGTGTGTGTGTGTGTGTGTGTGTGTGTGTGTGTGTGTGTTGGTTTATATTTATGTTTAGTTGTTATTATCATTTGTAATTTTTTTTTTTTTTGGGGGGGGGGATAGTAGTTATAAATTAGCATTGTTTATATTGACACAGTTCAGATAATTTGTCTTCAGCAATGACGTCAGTAGTTGTAAAGTGTAATCTATTGAGTTTAACCGGTAGTAGGATAAATCATATAATAGCAGAAATCCTGGAGGGAGTAATCTATTAAATGTCTGGTAATAAATCCACTGCCAAAATTGACATAATTCATAATCAGAACAGTTTCCAATAATCTAAATATGAAAGCCAATGTTCCAATGAGAAGGAGAGAGAGAGAGAGAGAGAGAGAGAGAGAGAGAGAGAGAGAGAGAGAGAGAGAGAGAGAGAGAGAGAGAGAGAGAGAGAGAGAGATATATATATATATATATATATATATATATATATATATATATATATATATATGTTGGGATGGATTAGGTCATGGCTAATTGGTAGGAAACAGAGAGTCAGCATAAATGGTACCAAGTCAGAGTGGGGAGCAGTCAAAAGTGGTGTCCCCCAGGGATCGGTATTAGGTCCCCTGTTGTTTCTTATATACATAAATGACCTAGATTTAGGTATAACTAGTAGGATAAGTAAATTCGCAGACGATACTAAAATGGGGAGATCAATTGATTCAGATAGCGATATAGAGTGCCTCCAAAGGGATCTAGATACCTTACATGAATGGTCAGTAAATTGGCAGATGAAGTTTAACATTGACAAATGCAAGGTATTAAAGATAGGAAGATGCAAACAAATGTTAAATATAAACTAGCTAATTTAGAATTAGAAAATTCAGACTGCGAGAAAGATCTAGGTGTGTTTGTTAGCAATGATTTGAAGCCTAGAAAACAGTGTATAGGCGTTCGTAATAAGGCAAACAGGATTCTCGGGTTCATCTCTAGGAGTGTGAGTATAAGAACTGCTGATGTTATCTTAAAACTTTACTTGTCATTAGTGAGACCCCATATGGATTATGCTGTCCAATTTTGGTGTCCTTATTACAGAATGGACATAGATTCATTGGAGAGAGTACAGCGTAGAATGACAAAAATGATCCATAATATTAGAAATCTTCCGTATGAAGAAAGGTTGAAGAATTTAGGCTTACATTCGTTAGAGAGACGCAGAGTTAGAGGGGATATGATAGAGGTGTTTAAGTGGGTTAGTGGGATTAACAAAGGGGACATGACAAATGTACTAAAGCTCAGTGATAGCGAAAGAACTCGTACCAATGGTTTCAAATTAGATAAATTTCGTTTCAGAAAAGATATAGGCAAATATTGGTTTGGTAACAGAGTTGTAGATGGGTGGAATGGACTACCAAGTGCTATAGTGGGATCTAAAACTGTAGGGAGCTTTAAGATAAAATTGGATAAGCATATGGACGAGAAGGGTTGGGTGTGAAGGGGGATCAGCCGGGTTGGGCCAATCAGCGCTCTGCAGACCCCCATAATCCTGCGTTAATCTCTAACCGTTTTGGTAAGATGATCCTCAGGGTATTAGAGTGTTGAGCCTATAATTGGGCTTTGTAATTGATTTGGGGTTGTGTGGGACAGGGATCTGCCTTGCTTAGGCCAATCGGCTTTCTGCAGACTCCCATTTTCTTATGTTCTTATGTTAGGTGTGGATTAGGCTTGTATCCAATGTACTAGGTCTATGTTACTGGATATTTATGATTTAAATAAGTGCTACGTTTTCGATAAATCTGGTTAGGCCTATATGGCTTTGCAATTAGGGAAATCATGAGCCGATTTCCGACATTTAGGCTAGTTAGTCTTTTTCGATTCTCAAAATACGATCCAAGTTTTGCCAAAAATTGGCTCGGGTTTTCCAAAATTATGCTTTTTGGGGTTTGCAATTTAGGGAAACATGAGCCAAAATTCTAAATTAGGTTACTGTAATTTGTTTACTCTTAAAATTCGAAAAATCCGAGCCAAGTTTTGCCAAAACTTGGCTCGGGTTTTCCAAAATTCGGGTTTTAGCCTATGGCTTTGCAATTTCGGAAAACCTGAGCCAAATTTCTAAATGAGGTTAGCCTACTGTCATTTTGTTGTCTACAAACTCTCATAATCCGAGCCAGCTTTGGCCAAAACTTGGCTCGGATTTTCGAAATATTGGTTTTAGGCCTTATAAATACCTTAAAACCCGAGCCAAGTTTTGCTAAAATACGTTTTAATCGCCGTTTTACGCATTTAACCCCTCATTTTCCTTGTACTTCATAGCCCTCCCCACTATCGGGCGGCGTGTCTTATATCGTTGTATAATGGGGAAAACGGTTTCGCCGAGGGTTGTAATTATTTCCAAACACTATAGGCTATATTGATGAAAACTAACAGGGAAAAATAAAAAAATCCATGGGAAAATTGGTGACCATCTTAGCCTAGGCCTATTTAGTTTTTCCAAAAATTGTTTCATTGAAAGTGGTAGGCTAAGGCTGCTAAGCTCAAACTTCTCAAAGTTACCGCATAGGCTATGTCACAGGACTGGTTAATATTAACAAGGCATTAGCCTATCCATAACAATATAACCTATTAGGCCTAGGTTATTTTAATATAGCCTAGGCTATATTATTTTTGTTTTTGCAAGTAACAAGTAGCCTACTGTAGTAGGCTAGCCTAGCCTATTAAACAAAAATCAATTTTCTTTAATTCAACATAGGCCTAATAAATCCTTCATTGACGATTATGTATATGCATACAATAAACATTGAACTTCGTTTGATTCCTTATAAACTTTACTGAAATTACTAAAGACTTGTCATTTATTAAAAACAACACAATTTCCCCTCGACACTTTCCCCAACGAAACGCACATAAGACCAAAACAAACCTTGTAGCCAATGGGAATACTCCACAACTGTGTTGTAGCCAATGAGCTCCATCCATGTGAATCTTCTCAACCAATCACAGACCTCCAAGTTAGAAACAACACGCCTATGTTTATATTATAGATGACACAAGTCTAGAACCTCTTTAACTTCCAGAGTATACATATCAATGATTTAGACCCTAAACTGAATGTCCATAACATGAAACATATATTACAAATACTATCTTTTATCATAGAATATTATTTCTAATAATACCGAGTTACTTGAATACTTTATAATCCATGTTATTTGATTTTCAATCAAAACATAGGAGGATTGATATTTGAGCTGCGGGGGGATTTGAATGTATAAGTAAAGAATTTGATTTTCTGAGCAGGGGCAATTGGTTTCCTTATGATACTATGCCACGGGGACCAATGAACGCTCTCCACTTGTATGAGGGAGCGGGCAATATCAGCAGCAGTCGTCCGTCGGCGGAGAGTGAGTGGAGAAGTTGTGGTCGGTGGTAGTCCTGCCGCATAAGTTGAAGCCATGAAGATCTGGATAGTTGTCACCCTCTTCGGGGTTGCCCTCGTCGAATCAAAGGTTTATTTCGATGAAAGATTTTCTGAAAAAGGTGAGCTATTACATTATATTCTAAACTATCAGGTTGTCTCTTAGTAACTTAGTTTAATGAGACAAATTAAGGATTGTCTGGAGTTGCCCGGTTGGCGATTTTTGCCCGAGTGCAACATCCTTAGGGTATTTTATAGAATAGGCCTAACTACTCGATTACGGGATTCCTGTTAAGTTATGGAACTAGCCTAATTTTTGTTCTTGCCTTACTCAAGGACCCATACATCATTCCTATAGCCTAGTAGCCTGTCATTACCCGTTACCGATAATTTTTGTTGTTTAATTAACTTTAGTTAATGAGTGTTTCAGCACCAGTGTCTCCACTGCATAAGCCTATAACTGCCACCCATCATAAGTCGGATAATGTATTGATTACTATAATTCGGTATTTTTGTTTTGTTTAGGATTAGGCTAGGCCTAGGCCTAGTCTAGCCTAATGATGTGAGCACGTTATATCAGGGTGCCAAAACAGAAATTTTCCAGTTCTGGATCATTTTTCTAAGCTTACAAGGATCAACTTTGCGCGGCGTCTGCGGGCCCCTGCTTCATAACGGGGTCCGGGGGGCGTAGCCCCCCGGCCGCCGGAGAAATTTTGAGATGTGAAGGTAAATATATGCACAATAGGCCTACATGCTCAAAATTTATTAAAAGGAATGAATAATATTGTAAGTAAAAGGGATGTTATGTATGTTTACTGGTGTTTAATCAGGATACTAGGGGAGCTGGCTGCCTGTACTTCAGTCTCAAAGAGATGCACTTCAGGTCCACTAATATAGGCATTGAAAACAGGTTTTTAAATTATTCTTAGCAGTCCCTGTTTTAGTTTTGTAACTTTTGTCCAATAAAGATTTCATGTATATTTGTTGTTGCATTCCAAGAACTATTACCTACTTAATTTATATCCTTTCATATGATACATAAGAACATAAGAACATAAGAAAATGGGAGTCTGCAGAAAGCCGATTGGCCTAAGCAAGGCAGATCCCTGTCCCACACAACCCCAATTACAAAGCCCAATTATAGGCTCAACACTCTAATACCCTGAGGATCATCTTACCAAACCGGTTAGAGATTAACGCAGGATTACGGGGGTCTGCAGAGCGCTGATTGGCCCAACCCGGCTGATCCCCCTTCACACCCAACCCTTCTCGTCCATATGCTTATCCAATTTTTTCTTAAAGCTCCCTATCGTTCTTGATCCCACTATATCACTTGGTAGCCTATTCCACCCATCTACAACTCTGTTACCAAACCAATATTTGCCTATATCTTTTCTGAAACTAAATTTATCTAATTTGAAACCATTGGTACGAGTTCTTTCGCTATCACTGAGCTTTAGTACATTTGTCATGTCCCCTTTGTTAATCCCACTAACCCACTTGAACACCTCTATCATATCCCCTCTAACTCTGCGTCTCTCTAACGAATGTAAACCTAATTTCTTCAACCTTTCTTCATACGGAAAATTTCTAATATTATGGATCATTTTTGTCATTCTACGCTGAATTCTCTCCAATGAATCTATGTCCATTCTGTAATAAGGACACCAAAATTGGACAGCATAATCCATATGGGGTCTCACTAATGACAAGTAAAGTTTTAAGATAACATCAGCAGTTCTGTTACTCACACTCCTAGAGATGAACCCGAGAATCCTGTTTGCCTTATTACGAACGCTTATACACTGTTTTCTAGGCTTCAAATCATTGCTAACAAACACACCTAGATCTTTCTCGCAGTCTGAATTTTCTAATTCTAAATTAGCTAGTTTATATTTAACATTTGTTTGCATCTTCCCTATCTTTAATACCTTGCATTTGTCAATGTTAAACTTCATCTGCCAATTTACTGACCATTCATGTAAGGTATCTAGATCCCTTTGGAGGCACTCTATATCACTATCTGAATCAATTGATCTCCCCATTTTAGTATCGTCTGCGAATTTACTTATCCTACTAGTTATACCTAAATCTAGGTCATTTATGTATATAAGAAACAACAGGGGACCTAATACCGATCCCTGGGGGACACCACTTTTGACTGCTCCCCACTCTGACTTGGTACCATTTATGCTGACTCTGTTTCCTACCAATTAGCCATGACCTAATCCATCCCAACAACGACCCTCCTATTCCTATTCCTATTCCTCCGACCCTCTATACATGAGTTACTATAGAGTACTGGTTAAAATACATACCGGTACCAAGTTTCAAGAATAAACTTTGATTAGAACATTTGTTTGTCTATTATTTTCCCTGGGCCGAGTAAAAAATACCTGGGTAGGCTATTCCCATCTCGGGTTAAGTACAATCAGTAGGAACGTAGAAACTTACTTTAATTTTCACAACTTTAAAAGACTCAAGATTCTGCGAGGCTAATTCCGAAAATATTCAATCAAGTCTCCGTTACCCCCATGAAGTCAGGTTATAGTAATGACAAGACATACCAATAATATATGTTAGTTAGCGGGTGTGTGGACTGTGGGGATAGTGGCAGCCCCCACTTTGGACACTAAGACTAAGTAAAGTTAGGTTAGGGTAAGGTAATGCAAATTATCTACTCATAACATGATAAACAATTGAACAATAAACTACTGTACTATATTCCTTGAAGAAATAAAAACAAACTATGGTCAATATTTACGAGTCCCACCACAGCTGGAATCTCATTTCTAATGGTAGTTTTGGGTTCCTATCATTCTAGGTTTCATTACTATATACTTTTTATCCACCGGAAAATATTATTATTTTTTTTTTTTTTTTTTTTTTTATTTTTTTTTTTAGCATTAACCTAACCTAACCTAACCTAAATGTATTTGGGGGCTATTAGGTTAGGTTATTATGGTTAGGTTTTTTAGTTAGGTTAATGCTAGGCTAAAAAAAAAAAAAGCCAAGAATTTTTTTTTTTTTCCCGGTGGATAAAAAGTATATAGCATAGAATGATAGGAACCCAAAACTACCGTTAAAAATGAGATCCCAGCTGTGGTGTGACTCGTAAATATTGACCCAAACAATTGTACATAAGGCTGCGGAAAGATTCTTTAGTGATACCCAAGTCATGGCCGGGATTCCGGGAAATCTATAAATGCACTGTAGGCGGTAGGCCTAGCTGCTGGCTGTACACTTATTAAATTGTACCGGTAATCTGGCTAAAAAGTTACCGGTATACAAAATGAGAACATAGAGGCAGGGTGCAGATCCCACTTTGGACACTAAGTTTGGACTTTGGTTAGGGTAAGTTATTGCAAATCTTCCACTCATAATATAAACTACAATAAAATAAGATACCAGTAGATAAGATACTACTGTAGCCTATTCTGTCTATAGCCTATACCTTGAAAACAAAAACAAACGGTAAGACTGCGAAAGTATTCTTCAGTGACAGGTCTACCCCTATAATCCCACGGCATGACGGCAAACTGTTATTGTCATAGGTTATAGCCTAGCCAGGGTGTCGAATGACGCTGTTTTTTTGAGTGATACAACTTTCTGTATAATGATAAAACAAAATTAATCCTAGCCTAGGCCTAGCCTACGTATTTTTATATTATTATTTTAAAAGTTAGACATCTAAAATAGGCCTAGGCTTAGGCCTACTGTGTTCCAAAACTCAAGAGTAGCCTAGGCTAGGTTAGCCTAGCCTAGCCTTACAAAAAAAAAAAAAAAAAAAAAACAGGAATGTTGGTCTAGGCTAAGTTTAATATACACTTCCCAGGTCATTTTAACAGTTCTATTACTTCTATATATCATATAATACACCATAGAGTAAGTTTTTAATAACTAGAAAAAAAGGTCATCTTCTAAATAATTACCATAATTGAGGACCTTCGCCATTCCCGGGTTAAGAGTGGGCTCTGAGTCTTAGCCTACCAGATTCCCAGCTGCCTAGCTAACTTTATTTTTTACTGTCTTTAACCTCAAATCTTCCTTGATCTTCATTAGCCTATCAATACATTATACATAGCCCCACTAGTGGGGGCAGTCGTAAGATTGTTGGATAATGGGTTATCCTAAGCCTAATATGCCTAGGCTACTCATTTCTGCTTCAAATCATCATAGGCCTAGGCTAATACAAGTAGGCCTAGGCTTATCTGGAAAAAATAATATGCTTGGCTACATACAAAATCGCTGTTTGGTGCTTGCTAGAAGTCCGGTTTATCCAAAGTATCTCCTTGAACTTATACCTTATATATGAGTTCCCCAAGATTAATATGCACAATTTTAGAATGTGTAGGGCACTCGCACTTCACATGAAGTCAATGTTATATTCCAGCCCCTTAATTCACTCTATTTTTCCACAAATATATCGGTAAATAACAGCTAACACATTTCCAAGTGTTCCACAGTTGATTGGCGGCAAGCTAATTTGAAGTCATCATTGGATTATTCTCGGAAACACCACAATGGAAAACATTGCTGATATTAGTTCGTTGTTTTCCATTAATCAAACCACATATATACCCCTGAAAAACCAATAATTCATCATAAAATCGTACTAATTTATAGCTTACCTTATGCCTCAAGGTCTTGCGCTCTTTGTCAAACACATAAAATTTATATTCATGCACTATTTTTAAGAAATTAGAGACCCCATAAAATTAGCACATACGAAAAAATATCGTGTATTTTGTGGGAGTTTAATTAAGATCAGATCAGAAAATTAACATTCAAACTTAAATTAATATTTTACATTATTCATTTCAGTGAAATTTAGTCAATATATTAAACACATGGAGTAGTTTAGTTAATATATACATAGTTTTAGATAAATACCTATTATTATCCTTTAATCTACATATTATTGAGCATTCGAGTGCCAATAAAATTACGGTAGTTGTGTTCGTCTTGACTCAGCCTTCGGCGCAATATAACATCGGAGTGTAGGGGTACATTGGTTGTTTGTTTGTTTGTTTGTTTTAGCGGACTCTCCCATCCAGGAGTTCGTTCTATGAACGATGGCTGTTTCCTTATTGTAATATATATTTGTTATATTGGTGCTAAAGTCTGTCACCTCATCCGAACCGAACAAGTTGTGTTTTCACAGTGTAAACAAATCGCTCTCATGACTCGAGCTCTGGATTTATCCGTTTATATTTACATTAGTAGCTGCATTTGGACTTCAATACAGGTGATATATAATACAGTAGTTCTAAGATCATAGCCAATGTAGAGTACAGTGTAGAGCAAAGCAACTATCGTTTGATGAGTGTAATGTAGAAATAGAATGGCAGGTTTAGCGGGGCTCCCGGCCGCCCCGGGACAGTCACAGGCTCTTAGCCTATTTCAGTATCAATATTTTTTCAATGTTAGGTTCGGGATCACAAAGAAAATGGGCGAATTTTGGCACACTGGACCACATGGCCTAATGCCCTTGCTTATGGTCTTTATTCTAGACTACTCTACGCATCGAATAGTAGGCTGAATCAACAGACTAGCCTATAAACAAGTTAAAACAGCTTTATTATTACAGGAGTCCGTGATAAAATATAATATGTATGTTTATACATAGGCTAATCTTTATTAGTTAGTTTAGGAAGGACCTCTAGCATTCAAATATAGAGAGCAACGTGGGGAGACACTGCTTTTAATTTTTGTTAAACTACTTTATTATAAAGTCATTGGTAAAATATAATAGCCATTATTTCTTCCTGGGGGTGTTCAGCCTGTGAAAGTCTAACTTTCTGCGATGGGGTGCAAATTTGTTGATTGTTCATAGCAAAAATTACAATTCCAGTTGATTCCCAGCCCCTCTTGCACTGCTTTTCTGTATGCTTTTCTTGTGATGCCAGTACCACAGGTTCGGTGTTGCCATAGATTGCAATCACACTGCAGTCCCTTCCGCAAAGGACGCACATCCTTAAAGCATACTAAGCATTAATTGATTAGTCATTATGTTCGTTGTAACGATGCAGTGTAAGAAACTAAGATTTGTTACAGTTTCAACAACTGAATTAACTTTGCACTGTTTCCTGTTTGATTCACTCCCACTCGATCACTGCTTAATCATCTTCGAAATATTTAAGTGTAGGCTATATATAATAAAAGTATTAGGCCTATTACATATATCGTATGTAGTTGACTCGACTCATTGTATCATTAATTTTCTTTGAACATAAGAAAATGGGAGTCTGCAGAAAGCCGATTGGCCTAAGCAAGGCAGATCCCTGTCCCACACAACCCCAAATCAATTACAAAGCCCAATTATAGGCTCAACACTCTAATACCCTGAGGATCATCTTACCAAAACGGTTAGAGATTAACGCAGGATTATGGGGGTCTGCAGAGCGCTGATTGGCCCAACCCGGCTTTGAATCCTTTCTTTATCAGTAGTGCACCTACTTATAGGCTATTGACTCAAACCACTAAAGTAATACGTTGTTCGAAGCACTGATTATTAAAGGTGTCAAAGTTGCGTGTTTTGATAGTTAAATCTTTCAAATCAGTGAGCCGCGTTTTCAAGCACCCCCCACTATCTCCGATAGACTGGAAAAGGTGTCGTTTTTGTTTGAACCCTTTCTTTATCATTGGTGGGCCTACATTGTATTTGGAAGACCTAATTATGTTAATTCAAACTACTCCAGTTTGAATCCATTGTTCAAAACACCGATTAAAGATTTTCAAATAAATGGGCCGAGTCGGTAATGAAAGACGGGCTGAGTTGGTACCTAGTTGGTAATGCAAGACGGGCCGAGTTGGTAGTAAGTGAGCCGAGTTGGTAATCTTAGATGGGCCGAGTTGGCCCTACACCGGCTGCCTGTACTTCAGTCTCAAAGGGATTCACTTCAGGTCCACTAATATAGGCATTGAAAACAGGTTTTTAACCCATGTCTAGCGGGGTGTTTTGGGCTCATTTGGGCATATTCAGGCCCTCCTGCATGATAAATCAAGCATCTGCATGACAAAAAAAATTATTTAGCAAAAAACTAGGCACTAAAAGCTTCAAAATTAGACCAGAACGAGCTACGTAGCACTCGTGGTTCTCTTGCAGTGATGCCACGAACATGGGAGTTTAGAATATATCCGTATATTTTTCCCAGCTATGCTCGGTACTGGCTACACTGCCGGCCTCTCGAGAACACAGGGAACACGAGTTAATGGGCGGTGGTAAGCCCTGGGAGTCGGCTGTCTGGCCCGCTGTGCTCCCGGCCATTTGCACTCTATTTTAACCCTTGTCTAGCGGGGGGTCTGTGGCCGTTTTGGGCCTTTACAGGCCATTCTGAGTGCTATATCAACCATCAGCATGAAAGGAACTGTATTGTGCCGAAAACTAGGCGGAAATCGCTACACAATGACACCACATACAACTACGTAGCACTCGTGGAGCCCTGACAGTGTTACCTCAAAGATGGAAGTTTAGCTGATTTTGCTACATTGTTCACTTTTCGCTAACTATTGGTCACACTGTCGTCCACCCGTGCGGTGGGGGAACTGGAGTTAGTGTGGGCCGGGAGGCCACAGATGTCGGACGTATGGTTCATTACTGTTCCACCCATTTTCACTCTTATCTTCACCCATTTTTCACCCGTTTTCTCAGTTTCTTTCACTCGACTTAAGTTGAGCGCCGCCAATAAGGGGTTAAATTATTCTTAGTAGTCCCTGTTTTAGTTTTGTAACTTTTGTCCAATAAAGATTTCATTTATATTTGTTGTTGCATTCAAAGAACTATTACATACTTAATTTATATCCTTTCATATGATACATGAGTTACTATAGAGTACTGGTTGTTGTTGTTCCCCAAGCTGCCTGGCCGAACAGCACCAAGGCCCCGAGCAAGGCCAAGGCCATAACAGAGTGCCCCCACAGAACCCTCCCCGCCGACCACAATAAAGCCTGGGTGACCGAAGCCACTCCATGGCGGGGAGCTGAGGAGGGTGCGGAAATGCCCGGGAAACCAAAGCCCCACCCAGGGCCCTGTGTCCCTCCGCAATTATGAAGAGAAAGCTGAGGGGCAAGGGAAAAATGTGACGCTTTGGCTTCCAATCTTGGTAGATTGGGAGGTCAATCCACGTTAGAGACGCAGTCACTTGAGATCTAGAAAATATATAAGTAAAAGGAACAGTCAGAGTAAGCTATGGGTATGGCAGAGATTGCTCAGTTCTCAATCTGATAGACCAGCCCATCACCACATGACTAGAACCCAATTCTCTCCGCATCAGCTAGGAAAGGCCCTAGAAAGGGGGATAGCTCCCCTATTTCAACCCTTTTCGGGGTTGGGCACCCGCCCACACAGTACATCGAGTATAAAATACATACCGGTACCAAGTTTCAAGAATAAACTTTGATTAGAACATTTGTTTGTCTATTTTCCCTGGGCCGAGTAAAAAATAGGATTTGGACGTGAGGAAATCAATGGGACCAGATGGAGTGGCTGGATGGATCCTCAAAGAATGTGCGGAAGAGTTAGTGGAACCAATCTATGAAATCATCAAATCTTCACTGAATGAGAGACCTGCCAGTGGAATGGAAGAGAGCTAACATAGTACCAATTTACAAAGGAGGAGACAGAAAATCCGCTTAACTACAGACCGGTGTCCCTCACCAGCATTGTTTGTAAAATTTGTGAGAAAATTATAAGGAAAAAGTGGACACACTTCATTGAGGGACAGGGGATGCTTAGCGAGAAACGGTTTGGATTCAGAGAAGGGAGATCTTGTGTATCTAATTTATTAAGCTTTTATAGCAGTTGTAGATGTTACACAGGAGAGAGGGATGGGTTGACTGTTTACCTGGACCTGAAAAAGGCCTTTGACAGGGTGCCTCACAAAAGGTTATTGTGGAAATTGCAGGTTGTTGGTGTACATGGAGGTAAAATGGATGGAAAACTTTTTAATAGGAAGAGAAATGAAGACCACGATAAGAGACTAATATTCACAGTGGAGGAGTGTGACGAGCGGAGTACCACAGGGATCAGTGTTTGGTCCGATAATGTTCCTACTTTATGTAAATGACATGCCAGAAAACTTTAATAGTCATATGAATATGTTTGCGGATGACGCTAAGATCATGAAGAATGTCACCTGTATAGAAAGTTGTCAGGATCTTCAAAAGGACCTAGATGAGTTGCACAGATGGAGTCAAACCTGGAAAATGAGTTTCAATGCAGAAAAGTGTCATGTTTTGGAAGTGGGAACAAGTGAGATAAGGCCAAGCTGGGAGTACAAATTAGGAATTGAAATGGTAGCATTCAAGGAGACTACTGCAGGACTCTTCTTCTTCTTACCTCTGACTGGGTATATGCTATCCTAGTGTATACTACCCTATACCCCTTTGAAAGGACATTAGCCTAACCTAACAACCTTACCTAACCTAACCTAGTATTATAGATGGGGGCTGCCGCCCCCACACCCCCGCTTTGACTTAGATTTTTGGTGTATTTGTCTGTGAAGTGGGTATTTTTCAATTTGTTGATAACGAAAATCCTCCATGCGGACTATATGGAGAATCTATTGGTGCCTATTTTCCCTAATAAATTGTTTCTCATAACGGCTCACTACTGTCGTTGAATATTATCATTGAAATAATCGGCAAAACACGGCATGAGAAGGACCTTGGAGTGATAATACAAGATGATCTATCCCCGGAGAAGCATATTAACCCCTTCAGACATATATGACTCAGAGGTTGCCAGATTAGCAATAAGAAATAGAGTTCTCTCACTCTTATAATTACCTCTCCAAAATTAGTTTTCTGCCCACATCTAACTCAAAGACAACTGCAGAGGTTGAAGTAACTAAAATAAAGGTTTGTAAAAAACCCTGATGGTAATAAAGGCTTTAAAGTATCCCTAATAGGCTCAAAATTGCGTCATATGTCGGAGAGGGTTAACATGATCATTGGAGGAGCATATGGAATAATAACCAATACGAGAGTGGCATTTAACTATTTGGATGAAGAAATGTTAAGAAAACTGATAATGACTGAGAAGCCCAAGATTAGAATATGCAGCAGTGATATGGTCACCACATTTGAAAAAACATATAAACAAATTAGAGAAAGTCCAAAGGATAGCAACGAAGATGATTCCAAGATTGAAGGAGTTGACATATGAGGAAAGACTCAAGACACTACAACTGCCTACCTTGAAAGAGAAGGGAACGAGGCGACTTAATAACTATGTTCAAGGGAGTAAAAAGTTTGGAACGAGTAGATAGGGAAGATCTATTCGTGAGGGATAATGCAAGGACAAGAGGGCACGAGTTTAAGCTGAGGAAGGGCAGATGTTGTAAGGACACAAAGAAATTCAGCTTCCCATATAGGAGTATAGAGACTTGGAACAACTTGGAGGAGGTGGTGAGAGCGAGGAACATTAACATGTTCAAATCTAGGTTGGATAAAAGTAAATATGGAAATAGGGCAACATAAGTTATGTTAGTCCAAAATACTGGGAATATCCATTACGATACTTGTCTAAGTAAAATGGATTGATTATAAAGTAACTAAGACAGGACAACATGAGCGCTGCTCAATTCCTGTAAACTACAAATAGGTAAATACACCTCACAATGTGCCATGTGGTAGAAACCTAGGCTAGGCTATGCACGTTATGTAGGCTACACCTAACATTTTAGTCTTAGGAATATCGTAGGTCATGGTTAGGCAGCAGAGGCGATATGATTTTTGCTGCAGACTACTTGTAGGGTAAAACACTGAAGTGAGTAGGCCTACTCTGTACTTTTCTTCCGTAATTGAGTAGGCTACCGCCAACTTCAGCTGGGTGGTATTCTTTCTTTGGTCAAATTGGATTTTCGGTCACGTGTATCTTTTATATTAGGCTATAGGCCTAGGCTAAACCTTTTCCTAATTATTTCTTTCATTGATTAGTGTTTTAAGGTGTGGTAAATCTACAGTTAGCTACCCCTCCCCCACTATCCCCCCTCCCCACTTCAAAATACGCCTTTTAGCGTGTTTTTTGGAAGGTTCAGCAGACGCAGCAACTGGAAAAAAAAAAAAAAATTAGCATATAGGCTAGCCTATTGTCACTAATTTTCCCATGGATTTATAGTTTTCTGTGTTAATTTTCATCAATATATAATGTTTGGAAGTAGGCCTAATCTAATTACAAGCCTCTGAAAAAAAAAATCAAAAGCCCCCTCACCCCCCCATGACTTATTGACATTAGCCTATTGTCATCATCATATACAGTATATTGACAGCCGGGGGTAAAAAAAAAGTACGCCGCGGCCCAAACGACTGTACACCCAGGTAAACCAACTTCACTTTGCCGAAGGTTTGTAATGCTGTACTGTACTTCAATGTATCTATTTAAAGTCAAATATACATTTCCGCGCATCATCAAACCATACTAAGTCTACTACTAATAATATTAACCTATTAGTACCAACAGAATAGTGACAAAATAGGGATAGTATAACTGTAGATTTATTTAAGGTGTTTTTCCTTCTGCAAATTCATTTTTACAGAGGTTGCCAGATTAGCAATAAGAAATAGTTCTCTCACTCTTATAATTACCTCTCTAAAATTAGTTTTCTGCCCACAGCTAACTCAAAGATAACTGCAGAGGTTGAAGTAACTAAACTAAAGGTTTCTAAATACCCCTGATGGTAACCGAGGCTTTAAAGTATCCCTAATAGGCTCAAAATTGCGTCAAGAACGTGAGAGGGTTAATAACTAAGACCTATGGAAATGCTTAAATATATATTTTACCTTTAAAGTGGATTGTTAATGGGGTATCTGGCTGGCATGTGTAAATACGCCGAAGAAGAAAGACGGAAAGAATACCACTCGGCTGAAGTTGGCGATACTGTACAGTACTAATTTACGGAAGAAAGGTAGGTACGATTTTAGTTACTGGACACCTATTTGACAGGTACCGCGAACTATTTAATACATAGTTTTGTTCAGTTTCCACGCATCCAACACCAAGCTACACCCTTTTCTGGTGTACGAAACACTAAAAAAGCAATGGGGACCCTTTAATAATGATAATATGAGAAGAAATCTAAAGAAAACTCTGTTGCGTTCGTGGAAGTAGCGTCTCTTTGTTTACTTTACGCTCGGAGTGACTAACTGGTCCCGCCTTGGCGGTAGACTTAAAATGGCTAAGCTTGTTGGTAAATTTTTTGATGAAAACTTGCGTTACAGGGCGTGGGATACAGGACAGGGTTGAGGGGGGGCTCTGCCCCCCCCCCCTCACCCCCCCCCCCCCCACCCCCCGGCCGATTTTCGGCCCAAACGCCCAGTTTTATTCTAGTCGAAAACCATATTTAAAAAGTTATAAGTTTTCAATACTATTACCGGACCAGAAAAAGGTGTAGCTTGGTGTTGGATGCGTGGAAACCGAAAAAAAATATGCATTAAAACCTCGGTGGTACCTGTCAAATAGGTGTCCAGTAACTAAAATCGTACGGAAAAGTACAAAGTACTCATTTCGGTGTTTTACCCTATATTTGAAAATCTTAAATCAGTGTTTTGAACAACGGGTTCATTCTTTAGTGGTTTGACCGCCTTTTTTGCTTCCACCCTTATTTAACCCACAGTCTAATTTGTAATAATAAGGCTTAGGCCTAATTGATTTTGCGGTGGTAATGACATATATTACGGTGACTAATACTGCAAGACAAAGCTATAGAAAACTCATATCAAATTATATTCCTTATGTGACTTAAATTAATTTTGGTAAAAATTGAAGACCCCGGACAGCCTTTTTACTAGTTAACTCTAGTTTTTTGTTTACTTTTCTTTGATATACAGTGTTGTTTAATACCGAGGACGGTCACATTTTAGTATTTTCAACATTAGCCTAACCTAACCGAAAACTAAACTGGGAACATGAGCTGGTTTTAGACCGTCGCGTACCCATAAACAGGGAACGTGAGCTAGGTGCACCCATAAACTGGGAACGTGAGCTGGGTTTAGACCGTCTTTTAGTTTTCGGTTAGGTTAGGCTAATGTTGAAAATACTAAAATGCGACGGTCCTCGGTATTAAACAACACTGTATATCAAAGAAAACTAAACTAAAATCTAGAATTAACTAGTATAAAGGCTGTCCGGGGTCCTCTTCAATTTTTACCATAATTTTCCCTATCACTTGCTAGAGGTCCTAGACTCCTTCCTAAACTGAAAATAGGATAAATGTTTACCTATGGTCCCGTTAAAATATCCTCAAGTAACCTATTAAAAACGGTTCAGGGGACTGGTTAGAACTTGTACTGTAGGATGTTTAATTGAATGTCTGAAATCCGTATTTACTGAGAAATAAGTCTTAAAATGCGCTATGGGTCATCCAGGGTCCCTGCCCTCTCTTTCCCAGGTAATGTTTTGTTATATTAGAGTTAGGTTAGGTTAGGTTAATATAATATATAATATAATATAATATAATATTTGTAAATTTTGGGCAGTGGGCGGGGGGCCGCGCGTATGAGGCGGCGTACAGACCCTCCCGTAAAACATAGAGCATTTTAAGACTTTTATTTCACAGTAAATACTGATTTCATACATTCAATTAAACATCCTACAAGTTCTAACCAGTCCCCTGAACAGTTTTTAACCTAAGAAGTGCGCATGGGGGTAATTAGACACCTCTCCCTGTGCGCATGTATTTGAGGCGTTTCAGTCACTAAAATATTCATTTTACCATAAATAGCATTAATACTTATCCATACGTGCCTATTATGGGTTGATTATAAAGGTATTCACCTGAAACAACAATAAAACTAGTGAAAACAGAGTTTGGATGGTCAAAATCGGAGATATAGCCCGCGAGTTTTATAATGTATGGGTGAGGCAAGCTGCTTTCCCGCCAATTTCCCTCAAGGCCACTGAGACACATTCGATAGATACTCTCTCTCTCGCATTCGCTTGCTATCAGTGATGACAACGCCCTGCTTGCAACTCGCTAATGTTAGCACGAAAATATACCTCAGAATAAGGGAATAACAGGGAAAATATGTGATAACTGAAGGAGAGGAAGAAAGTGGGGAAGGAGGGGAGGTAGAAGACAGATTTTGCATGGCCCAGGGGCCCCCCAAAAAAAAAATCTGTCAAGTTTATTTTTTTTTCTCTGACTCTTAAGTCTTCCCGCAGTCCGCCGGGGGAACTCTTAAGAGTCTCCCCGCAGTTCCCGGGTTAATAGGTTACTTGAGGATATTTTAACGGGGCCATAGGTAAATTTTTACAGAAAATAGTCTAATAGTATCCAGAAAAAGATTAAAGGGGCATCACCTGTACTAAAGTGGTTTATCAATTTACTAACTAATATATGCTTTTACTGTACATATTTAGATTATGTATATCAAATATACAGGACTATATACTGGTTATTTTAAGTCGCATAAGAGATATAAATTAGTTTTCTATAGCTTTGTCTTGCACTATACATCACTGCAATGTAGGTCTTTACTGCTGCTAAGTAAATTACTTTTCATTAGACTTTGTTGGTTAAATAAGGGTGGAAGCAAAAAAAGGCGGCCATCTTGGTTTACTTTTGTTTTTACTTTGCCACTGTATTTTTAGTATTTTGACACCCTCTAGATCAATGGTAAGAGCCCAGGTTAGGTTAGGTTAATTACAAAATATGTTATATGGGGATCATGTCTTGACATTGTTAAACAATGGATAAAAATGCATTTCCAGAAGGAGAAACGCATTAAAACATTAATCAAAGAACTGATGAAAGGATAATACCGGTACATAAAAACCCATAAGTGACTTACAATACATACTGATCAATATACATATTTCATCAGTCTCTCTTCAACAGTGTTTTTTCTTTATAAATTTTTAAGTATTTTTTGGCTATTTAGCCTACGATTAGTAGAGTAGAATAAGTTAGCCTATCCTTTTTACATTTCACTCCTAACAGCTAGGTCCAATTCAGAGGTACCTCGATAATTTTTATACGGTAGTCCTACCAGTATATACATTTGATCTTTGACCCATAAATCATTCCTATAAGCTATATGGCATTAACATCGGGAATTAGTATTTACCCATTACAGTAGGCCTATCTAACTGTTAGGACAGCCTATGCCACCCAAAAAACATATTTGACATTAGGAACCTAACCTGGGGGCAGCCCCCTGCTGGTCTTAGCATTGATGTAGAGGTAGACAAAATACTAAATCTGGAAAATTTAAAAAAAATTATATCTCCACTGATTCAAGATGGCCACCTTGTTTCCACCCTTATTTAACCCACTAGCCTAAGTCTAATGGGTAAACCTGACTTTTCGGACAAACTGTGATATCAGTACAGTAGGATTTTTTTAGTATATATATAATTGGTAAATAGGATACTCGCTTCAGACGGTACTTGGATATTGGGTAAATACTCACTTCAGACGATACTGTACTTGGATATTGGGTAAATACAGTACTCGCTTCCGATAGTCCTAGATATATAAATCCACTAGATATAGACTAAAATTACGTACACACAAAACATCTGATGACGCTATTGTCGGCAGACTAGTGAGCCCCTCTCTACAACCTTCCTTCTCCAATATATTGCAATATGGGGTTATACTGATGATTTGGACCGACTGTTAGCCCATTATTTTTGTTTAGGCCTAATAGGTCCGGTAGAGCATACATCATTGCTATATACAGTATGTCCTTAAGAGCTGAAAGGTATTAAAGATAGGGAAGATGCATACAAATGTTAAATATAAACTAGCTAATGTGGAATTAGAAAACTCTAATTGTGAGAAAGATCTAGGTGTTTGTTAGCAATGATTTGAAGCCTAGACAACAGTGTATAAGCGTTCGAAACAAGGCAAACGGGATTCTCGGGTTCATCTCAAGGAGTGTGAGTAACAGAACTGCTGATGTTATCTTAAAACTTTACTTGTCATTAGTGAGACCCCATATGGATTATGCTGTTCAATTTTGGTGTCCTTATTACAGAATGGACATAGATTCATTGGAGAGAGTACAACGTAGAATGACAAAAATGATCCATAATATTAGAAATCTTCCGTATAAAGAAAGGTTGAAGAAATTAGGCTTACATTCGTTAGAGAGACGCAGAGTTAGAGGGGATATGATAGAGGTGTTCAAGTGGGATTAACAAAGGGGACATGACAAATGTACTAAAGCTCAGTGATAGCGAAAGAACTCGTACCAATGGTTTCAAATTAGATAAATTTCGTTTCAGAAAAGATATAGGCAAATATTGGTTTGGTAACAGAGTTGTAGATGGGTGGAATGGACTACCAAGTGCTATAGTGGGATTAAAAACGATAGGGAGCTTTAAGATAAAATTGGATAAGCATATGGATGAGAAGGGTTGGGTGTGAAGGGGGATCAGCAGGGTTGGGCCAATCAGCGCTCTGCAGACCCCCGTAATCCTGCGTTAATCGCTAACCGTTTTGGTAAGATGATCCTCAGGGTATTAGTGTTGAGCCTATAATTGGGCTTTGTAATTGGGGTTGTGTGGGACAGGGATCTGCCTTACTTAGGCCAATCGGCTTTCTGCAGACTCCCATTTTCTTATGTTCATATAAGGGAGAACAAAAATATAACGCTAAAATACACACCACAGCTAGAATAGCAGTGCCATCTTAATGGGTGATGGCAAAGTAACATAACTATAAATATTTTTTCGTATACTGTAGGCTATACTGTAGGGTTAAACTTTCGGAAATTAATGGGTAATAACCTAAATACGATAATTTCCTATTTTAACTCAAATCTGCCGCTGCACATGTTATTGTTGTGAACCTCTCGGCCCTCTCAGGCTCTCGCTGCCACTCATTGCCAGAGTAAGGTATGTCTCACAATACTGTGTTTTTTTGCACTGTTACCCAACCAGCAGGGGTGTGGGGGCGGCAGCCCACACTCATAATACTAGGTTAGGTAGGGTTGTTAGGTTAAGCTAATGTCTTTTTTACGCTTTTAACCCCTCATTTTCCCTGAACTTCATAGCCCTCCCCACTAGTGGGGGGGCGTGTTTTTAGATTGTTGGATAATGGGTAAATACTCATTTCAGCTCCTTCAGTATAAAATAAACACTATCTGAAGGAATATTTCAAAAAAACAAATTAAAACTAACTGAAATCGCTGTCGGTCCAAAAAGTCAGGGTTT
This sequence comes from Paralithodes platypus, assembly GCA_032716605.1. Taxonomy (NCBI): domain Eukaryota; kingdom Metazoa; phylum Arthropoda; class Malacostraca; order Decapoda; family Lithodidae; genus Paralithodes; species Paralithodes platypus. Next base: position 35,298,977 of record CM064521.1, on the reverse strand, counting down.
AACCCTCCTGGCCCGGGCTGTATCTCCAAAGGACAGTGTGGGCTACCCGGGCGATCTGGCCGAAAAACGTCTAGGCCTAGGCTACCGTATTTTGGTTAATTTTAACTGCTAGAAATTTCCCACGCATCTATGAATGTAGTGCGGTTTCCAATCTGTAGACTGGCGTTGAGTAGAGCTCTGTAAGTCAACTGGTTCAGTTGTGATGACTATTTTAGTGGAGAGCATTTTCAGGCGATGTTAGCAATATGACTATCTTTTCACTACTGAAACAACGACATACAGACATACAATAACAAAAGAGTCTTCTTGTATTCGGAGGTGCGGTGACGCAACGATCGGCTTTGTTTACATGCGTCGGACGCACGGCGTTCAGACCAAGCTGAATAGGCTTGAAAGCTTACTATCTTCTGAAAGGACACCCGGGCACCTGCCCTTATTTAGTGGTGTCATATTAAAATGACACCCGGGGAGGAAGGGTTAATGTTATTTTAATACCACAATTTGTTTTAACCCTCGGCAAAACTTAATACAAAGGTATGGTACTAAAATGTCTTTTTCGTAACAAGGTTGTCAATACGGTACTTCCAGTTATCGATAGCTCTAAAGATCCTATGAAAATGTGTTAAACCCTCGGAAAAACCTAATATAAAAGTATGGTACTAAAATTTAATTTTCGCAACAAGGTTGTCAATACGGTACTTTCCCGTTATCAATGTACTGTACAATCAAAGCTGAAGATTGCAGAGTGAACACCGTAGACTTCATCGACTTTCTTTCACCTTCGTATAATAGACAGCCATTTTTTTTTTTTTTTTACTAAGTGATTAGTACTCAACCAGCGGGGGTGTGGGGGCAGCAGCCCCCACCCATAATACTAGGTTAGGTTGTTGTTGTTCCCCAAGCTGCCTGGCCGAACAGCCCCAAGGCCCCGAGCAAGGCCAAGACCATAACCGAGCGCCCCCACAGAACCCTCCCCGCCGACCACAATAAAGCCACTCCATGACGGGGAGCTGAGGAAATGCCCGGGAAACCAAAGCCCCACCCAGGGCCCTGTGTCCCTCAGCAATTATGAAGAGAAAGTTGAGGGGCAAGGGAAAAATGGGACTCTTTGGCTTCCAATCTTGGTAGATTGGGAGGTCAATCCACGTTAGAGACGCCGTCACTTGAGATCTAGAAGATATATAAGTAAAAGGAACAGTCAGAGTAAGCTATGGGTATGGCAGAGATTGCTCAGTTCTCACTCTGATAGACCAGCCCATCACCACATGACTAGAACCCAATCCTCTCAGCATCAGCTAGGAAAGGCCCTAGAAAGCCGCCTTTGGTGGGGGATAGCTCCCCTATTTCAACCCTTTTCGGGGTTGGGCACCCGCCGGGTTAGGTAAGGTTGTTAGGTTAGGCTAATGTCTTTTCAAATCACTATCGGGGGTGTGTCTCAACATCGATAAATAGGCCTAATGGGGAAAATAGGTTTTCCCGAGATTTCTAATTAATTACAAACACTATATTATGCAAATGAACTATTTCTTTTATAAAAAAAACACTGAAAATTTGTGGTATTAAAATAACATTTTTCCAAAGTCAGGTTTACCCAATATGGGATATGCGCAGCTGTGCGTGATAGGTGATTGGCTAAATGGGTGTGATGTCATCCAGGGTATTCCAATGCTATTGGTTGATTATTTAGTCCCTTTTTATGTCGTTAGACAGTCTCTAGACATAAAAGTGTAGTAGTGGGGCAACTTAGCATAACAATTGTGCATTTTGTGAGGAAAGTACCAAATTTGGCACACTAGTAGACTCCTATTATGAACAGATTTGGATATTGAGCCATCTCAAATTCAGTCCCTGATGGCTGTGGCAGCCCCCTTTCAATTACTTTCCATAAGAGTTCTTAAGCATTAATTTTTGCCCTAAACTGTATACCATGGTAGAGATGTCAAACTAGTCTCAAATGACTCGTATGGACATGGGTAACAACATATATTCGGACAATGTTTGGCTAATGTTGACCGTTTGACTTGTACTGGTCCCTGTAGTTCAACAAATTAGTGGCAAATGGCAACATTACTTACCAATTTGTGGCATGATGATAAACTACAGCAGACTGTACTAATCAAACTGTCATGTCTGAATATATGTTGTTACCCATGTCCAGACAAGTCATTTGAGACTAGTTTGACATCTCTAACATGTGTTTGTAAATTTCATTAATCGATTTTAGGAGTATAGTTGGTTGTTGGAAGGAACATAATTGATATTGGTTCAGGGGTAATTTATCGAGAGGACTTCCCTAGTGGTTAAGGCCCCATTAATTGCTCTTTCCATTCACATATGCATAGCCTACGTGAGTTGCAGTTGGGATGTGTGTACATGCTTAGATTGATATGCAGGATTCGAAGTTGCATAATAAATCGTAGGCAGTGTCCACCATTCTTTAACTGTCTTCGTGGTGCGATGCATAAGGTGTTGATTTTCGGTGTGAGCATCCTGGATTCGAATCCACGGACTGCCACATGTGTTTGTAAATTTCATTAATCGATTTTAGGAGTATAGTTGGTTGTTGGAAGGAACATAATTGATATTGGTTCAGGGGTAATTTATCGAGAGGACTTCCCTAGTGGTTAAGGCCCCATTAATTGCTCTTTCCATTCACATATGCATAGCCTACGTGAGTTGCAGTTGGGATGTGTGTACATGCTTAGATTGATATGCAGGATTCGAAGTTGCATAATAAATCGTAGGCAGTGTCCATTCTTTAACTGTCTTCGTGGTGCGATGCATAAGGTGTTGATTTTCGGTGTGAGCATCCTGGATTCGAATCCACAGACTGCCACATGTGTTTGTAAGTTTCATTAATCGATTTTAGGAGTATAGTTGGTTGTTGGAAGGAACATAAATGGTATACAGTTTGGGGCAAATATCAGTGCTTAACCCGGCAAGCGTGATAGGCCTCACGGAAGGCTTCCTATAGGGAACGCGATAGGCCTCACGGAAGCAAGACCATAAAAAAAGCCTTCCAAAAAAAAAAAAAAAGGCCTATCAAAACAAAGGAATTTTTCTCTAGGTGAGATAATTCCCCTCCAGTACTCATCCATGTAAATCTCACCCACCCCCCTCCCCTCCTTCCCCACCTTATTCCCCCCTCCCTCCCCTCCTCAATTATCACCTACTTTTTCCTCTTATCATCATTTATCGGTTATTTTTCTCCCGCGATAATGTAGCACAAGTGGGTTGCAGAAAAAATCGTTATGTAACACCCCAGACACCGGCCCACACCGCCCCGCTCGTCTCAGTTACCTCACAGACAGCGAGAGAGGAGGGTTGCCTGTGGCTCTCTCTCGCCTGAGATTATGACCGGGTGGCCAATATCTTCGGTTTTCACCACCCAAATGCTTTTCCCACTTATTTTAGCACTCTTGAAGGTTCATATATACATCATATATGTAAAATAAAAGCATACCAAAAACAAATAATGCTCTATATTGTAAATATAACTAATTCTGTCAGAATCCAAGGCTAGAAATGCACAAATAACCATCCTAGCCCCTAGGTCTATTTCGCGCTTGTCAGGTTAAGAACTCTTATGGAAATTAATTGAAAGGGGGCTGCCAAAGCCAATGTAGAGTAAACTTATGATGGCCCAATATCTAATTTTGATTATATTGACTATTTGATTGAGTGTGCCAATTTTGATACTTTTATCACGAAATGCACAATTCCCACAAATTCTGCCACTAAGCTTATGCCACTATAAGGAAGATGGTGGCACAGCTGTTTATAGGGAGACTATTATCTAATTATATATATCACTAGAATACATTTCAGCTCTTAATGACCTATATATAGCAATGGTGTATATGCTCTAGATTGGACCTATTAGGCCTAAAAAGATTGATAGGCTGTCTGTCCAAATGATCAGTATAACCACCTAATGATATATTATTAATTTCCAATGGTAATGACTTTTATGGGAATTATATAAGTCATAAAGATTGTATACAGTGCATGATTATAGAGGTACAGTACCTGAATTAGAGATGTATGATAACCTTGTCCAACTTTAACTCAAATACAGGTTTAGGCTATGTAGTTTAACCCTTTAGGACCGGTTACTATCTATCTATTGCCTGACGCCGTGATCCCCGAAGGGGTGGCCACGAACGAACCACCCCCATGCACCTCTGTCCCCGGTCAGTCGACGCCCTTCTCCCCAACCAGCACCGCCTTCGTTCATATACTTCCTCACTCCATCCTTCCACCTCTCATCCGGTCTACCTCTCCCTCTCTGTCCCTCCACTTCGCTCTCGTACACCCTCTTAGTCATTCTCTCGCTTTCCATAAGTTTCATATGGCCGAACCATCTCAAGTTGTTCCTTTTCACACTTTCCAGCACATCTACCCCCACACCACTGGGGGTTTTGGCCGAAAAACTTCTACGCCTAGGCTACTGTACCTTTGTTATTTTAACTGCTACCGCATTCCCACGCATCTCCAAGTGTAGATGTGTTTTGTACCTGTAGAATGGCTTTGAGTATAGCTCTCTTAAGTCAACTGGTTCAGTTGTGATGACAATTTCCTGGAGAGAACTTTGTGGCAATGTCAGGCATATGAGACACTTCACTACTGAAACAACATACAGCCACACAAAAACAAACGACGCCTCTCCTTGTGTTCGGAGGTGCGAGACGTGGGTCCAACCGGCTGTGTTTATAAGAGTCGGACGGACGGCTTTCAAAACAAGCTTACAGGCTTTCAAGCTTCCGGAGCCTCAGAGCCCTACCGGGTTCCGCGGGCCGCGTTTGTTATGGGTGCCTCAGAGCCCTACTGGGTCTGAGGGGTTAAAGACTAAATACCCATAAGGAGGTGCCAATGTGAAGGCAGAGCTGTAAAAAGAAAGTGCTGAGTGAGAGTTGGTATTAAGCCATATGGTTTGAATTGGAATGTAATAGGCAGAGTTGGCCATGTGGATTGTGGATATTTCCATTTCTTTCCGTTTTCACTAATGAAAATTTGGCACAGTTTCCAGAAGTCTGTAAGGTATATAGCGATAGTATAGAAAATAGGTTAAGTACGGTTACTATAAGTAGAAATGATGTGCTTAAGGAAATTGACAGACTGAAACCTCATAAATCGCCTGGTCCTGATGAGGTATATGCTAGAGTATTAAAAGAATGTAGGGATGAGTTAAGTTACCCATTAACATTTTTATTTAACAAGTCATTGGAGACGGGTATAGTTCCAGAAGCTTGGAAGCTTGCAAACGTAGTTCCGATCTTCAAAAAAGGTGACAAATCAATAGCATCCAATTACTGTCCCATTAGTCTTACATCAATCATAGGGAAGCTACTAGAGTCCATTATTGCTAGGAAAATTAGAAACTACTTAGATACATTTAATTTAATAAATTCTTCTCGGCATGGATTCACTCGGATGTTCTTGCCTTACTAATTTGCTTAGTTTTTTCTCAGAGGTATATGAAGCAGTAGATAATGACAAGTCATATGATATAATATATTTAGATTTCAGTAAAGCTTTCGACAGAGTCCCCCATGAGAGATTGATGAGAAAGGTTGAGGCGCATGGAATAGGTGGGGCGTTGTTGGGATGGATTAGGTCATGGCTAATTGGTAGGAAGCCGAGAGTCGGCATAAATGGTACGAAGTCAGAATGGGGAGCAGTCAAAAGTGGTGTCCCCCAGGGATCTGTATTAGATCCTCTGTTGTTTGTTATATACATAACTGACCTTGATTTAGGTATAACTAGTAGGATAAGTAAATTTGCAGAAGATACCAAAATGGGGAGAACAATTGATTCAGATAGAGATATAGTGCCTCCAAAGGGATCTAGATACCTTACACGAATAGTCAGTAAATTGGCAGATGAAGTTTAACATTGACAAATGCAAGGTATTAAAGATAGGGAAGATGCATACAAATGTTAAATATAAACTAGCTAATGTGGAATTAGAAAACTCTGAGAAAGATCTAGGTGTTTGTTAGCAATGATTTGAAGCCTAGACAACAGTGTATAAGCGTTCGAAACAAGGCAAACAGGATTCTCGGGTTTATCTCTAGGAGTGTGAGTAACAGAACTGCTGATGTTATCTTAAAACTTTACTTGTCATTAGTGAGACCCCATATGGATTATGCTGTTCAATTTTAGTGTCCTTATTACAGAATGGACATAGATTCATTGGAGAGAGTACAACGTAGAATGACAAAAATGATCCATAATATTAGAAATCTTCCGTATAAAGAAAGGTTGAAGAAATTAGGCTTACATTCGTTAGAGAGACGCAGAGTTAGAGGGATATGATAGAGGTGTTCAAGTGGGTTAGTGGGATTAACAAAGGGGACATGACAAATGTACTAAAGCTCGGTGATAGCGAAAGAACTCGTACCAATGGTTTCAAATTAGATCAATTTCGTTTCTGAAAAGATATAGGCAAATATTGGTTTGGTAACAGAGTTGTAGATGGGTGGAATGGACTACCAGGTGCTATAGTGGGATTAAAAACGATAGGGAGCTTTAAGATAAAATTGGATAAGCATATGGACGAGAAGGGTTGGGTGTGAAGGGGGATCAGCAGGGTTGGGCCAATCAGCGCTCTGCAGACCCCCCGTAATCCTGCGTTAATCTCTAACCGGTTTGGTAAGATGATCCTCAGGGTATTAGAGTGTTGAGCCTATAATTGGGCTTTGTAATTGGGGTTGTGTGGGACAGGGATCTGCCTTGCTTAGGCCAATCCGCTTTCTGCAGACTCCCATTTTCTTATGTTCTTATTTATTATATAGGTCCTTAGTTGTACTGTATATGTATTATAAGGGAGATGTAAAAGATTATAAAAATACTCTCCCAATAAACAGCACTGTCGCCTTCTGCCATTATTGTTTTAAAGTTTTATGATCAGTCTTGTCTAGATTGTCTTCGAAAATTACATCAAATGATCAACCAATGGTATTGGATTTTGCAGAAGTTTCCTGAATTAAGTCACGCCCATTTAGCCAATAATCGCTCACACTGGTGAGCAGTTCCCCACAAGGTTACAGAGTCATGAGGGAGAGGGTGGTTGCTGGCTTCAGCCTTCATTGTGTCATGTCTGTTGGTTGTACTCCCACATGTCATTTGATAAAATATTCTTAATTTTTGTTCATATCCAGTGGACATACAGTACTGTATATACAAAGGGCTGTCAGGAGTATCTACCAGTTATAGAACAATGGGTTTGGTTAAGGAAAATGGTTTTTGCCCCTACTGTTAAAATGGGAATTTGAAATCTGGGAGAGGGAGGAAGCCCCCTCAACAAAGCCTTTATCCCATGGCAAATGGTTATTGCCAAGTAGCTTATTTTTCCTTTTTATAGTCTAACCCTACATTTTCCAATTACGCCATCAGACGGTAGGCTACTCTAGGACCATACGGCTGGGAAAGTGTAGATAGCAGAGAGGTGTTCTAGATGGAAGGTTTTTAATTTCTTTGGTATGAGTGTTATTAGTCTGTATAAGTCGTCGAGGTGTATCCCAACTGGGTGCAAACATGATATACGGTACATGCTAGGATGTACTACCACACCCACTACATGTTCGCCTTGGCTGGGATCGAACCCAGGTCAAGCAGATTCACACGCAAGCGTGCTCTCTACTCGACCACCGCGGCTTTGATCTTCATAGCCCTACCCACTAGTGGGGTCTGTTTTTAGTTTGTTGGATAATGGGTAAATACTAATTTCCAACGGTCATTGGTTTCAAACAAGACTATACCATATAAAACAAAAAATAATAATAAAAGTGGGCCTTATTCACATAAGGGAAATCATTAGAATAGATATGGTTTTATCAGCTGTTATATCATGAGTTAGAATTAAGGACTGGCTAGGGACAATATTAAAGTTTATGTAATTAAATTCAGAAATCTATTTTATTGTGGCCTATAGGTTTCTTATACCATGTATTTCATTTGTATAGGCCTATGTCTAAATATACGTAAAAATTTATTGATCCTGAAATAACAAAATATCCTAGATCACAGGAGTGTTTAAATCTGCTGTGAGTGTAGCCTCGGCAACTCGCGTTGGGGAAAATAAGATTTGTGCCCCCCTACTGTTGAAATACGAGGATTGCCCCCCCCCCCCCCCCCTCTTAACATATTCTGTATCCCACGGCAAACCGGTATGGCCAAATAGTTATTTTTCGCTAGTGGGGGGGGGGGGTTTAGATTGTTTAAGGGGAGCGTCCGCCATGTTCTTCGAAATGGTCCGATAATTTTGATTTTTATACAGGTGATGGATAACTCTTCTAGGAACAACATATCCAAAAATCAATAAAATCGGACCAATAGTTTTTTCGCTACATCTGATTTTCGCAATTTCGGCAAATTTTCCAATCCTTATAAAAAGTTTATTTTTGGTCCAGTTGTAAGAAGTAAAATACCATTGGAAAGGAAAGAGGGAGAAAAATGCAATAAATCTGTTTGGCGGATTTTTGATAAATGCTATATTTTTTCCCGCAAGATTTTTTTTTTTAAGGTTGCAAGCCTCCTGTCAAAACTTTTATTAGTTTATCAAAAATCTGCCAAACATATTTGTTGCATTTTTACCCCTCTTTCCAATGATATCTTACTTATTCAAATTGGACCACAAATAAACTTTTTATAGGGAAAAGTGTAACACAAACCATAGTTTTGAGAAAAAGTAAAAAAAACAATTTTTTCAATTACCCAACGATTCCTCTCTCAAATAACTATCTATTGCAACTGTTTGCTATTGATTAATTTAATACATGCTCTGGCACTAAAATACAGTGCAATTTACTAGGTCTAAATCAATAATATGCCACCTGGACCACCCAAAAGGTATTTTATTAATTTGGCGCCTATGGTGTCATGAACCGCGCGCCTCATTTATGCCAAGTTAGGTAACTTTCGATTAATCTAGGGGGGGCGGGCATGTATTTAGGCTATTTTTTTATTTTAAAAGTAAAAAACTTTGCCACATTACTCCTACAGTGTTCCCATCACCTCTGCAATAAAAATCTCCATTTCAGATTTTCCAATCCACACCAGTTTGGGCCATGGTGGACGCTCCCCTTAACCCTTGTCTAGCGGGGTGTTTTGGGCTATTTTGGGCATATTCAGGCCCTCCTGAATGATCAATCCAGTATCTGCATGAATTTTTTTTTATTCAGCAAAAAACTAGGCGCTAAAAGCTTCAAAATGAGACCAGAACGAGCTACGTAGCACTCGTGGTTCTCATGCAGTGGTGCCACCAACATGGGAGTTTAGCGTATAGCGGCATATTTTTTCCCACTACGCTCACTAATGGTAACACTGCCGTCCTCTCGAGAACAGAGGGAGCGCGAGTCCGTGGGTGGCGGTAAGCCTGGGTGTCGGACGTGTGGCCTGCTGCGCTCCCGGCCATTTGCACTCTATTTTAACCCTTTAAAAGCCTTAATAATGCTCCTAACTTGCTGCAAATTGGTGCACGACTTAAGTAGAGCGCCGCTCTTTAAGGGTTAATGCATTTCCTATTATCACATCAAAACACCCTTACACAACTCTAAAATAGATAAAAAAAAAACATAAAAAAAATTGTTTAGCAATTTAATTACATAAACTTTATTGACCCTGGCTAGTAATAGCCTATGTAGGAAACTTAAATTTTATAAAATTTGCGTAATTTTGTTACCGTTTCAATGTTGCTATCTGATGCTGGCTTTAAAAATGTACTAGGATATATTAGAGGTGGTTGACATTTACACAGCATAAGTTACTATGTATGTAATGCTTTCTCTACTTTAGGAGAATATTTTCTAAATATGTATTTCTTATGCAGATTGGGATTCTGGATGGGTGCAGTCTGAAAACAAAGGAAAGGAGTTTGGAGCATTCAAGTTGACACCTGGTAAATTTTATGGTGACGCAGAAGAAGACAAGGGTATCCAAACTTCTCAGGTTGGTAAATTAAAATCACTGAAAATGAGGCTTGGCTGGGGTAACTTACTAGTCTCAGAATTTATTTTAGAAAAACAAACTTGCTATTAAAAAAGGAATAGACGGACAGGGACGTACTGGTAATTATGTAGCAAAGAACTAATAGTAAGTGCTGGTGGTGAAGCCAAAGAGCAAGGCCTAGCTTGACCAGGCCAGAGTGTATGTGGTTGATAAAAGCATTAAGAGTCGGACTGCCCTTAAGACTGTTCCTGTCAACAGCTGCAAGGTGACAAAACTGGTACCCTCATATTTAACCCTCAAAGCACCAGCGTCATTCGTGTGTCGACAGCATTGTAACTCCCTGCCTGTACCAGCGTCGGCTATAGTAGACGGCTCATCGAACATTGATAGAAGGCTCTTAGAGGGTTCATATTTGTTTGGGAACTGCTTTAGGATCCCACGGAACAATACAAATGTTTTGCAACCCCCAAAGTCCGGCCGTGTGCGTGTGGGCCCGCGTGGGAGTGATTTTCCAGTATTTGGCCTACCCATCACTCCATCTAATTGAGACTCCGCCGCCCCCCAGGACCCCTAAATGATCTAGGCGAGCATTTTTTTTGTTTTCCTTCATTGGTAACCCATCCCATATGTTTAAAAAAAAATACAAAGTGACTGGGTCGGGAGTGCATTTATATACAGTAAAAGTCCGTTAATCCGACTACCGATGATTCGAATCTCCCAATAGTCCGAATTTTTCAATTTGAGGCCAAATCCGAATTCACCCGATGGTCCGAATTTCAAGAAGTCCCAAAGTCCCCTTTTTGAGGCATTAGTCCACTCAAATGACACCTAATGGAGCACACACATCATATGTTCATGAATTCACTTTAAAAGTTTACCATTGTCATTGTAGCCTATTACCTACTTCAAAACATTCAGATTAATGCTCAAAGGAAGCTACTGATATAAACTTAAACGCCTTCTTCTTCCACATAGTCTGCTAGAGAGTTTGTTTTGTTCTTGAACGCATCCTTGGGACGCTCCGATGCGCTTCTGGCTTGCACCGCATTTTCTGCAAGCGCATTCAGTCTTGAGCTTGAAAACGCACCTTTGGACGTTCCGATACGCTACTATTTATAGTTCAGTGATCGGAGCGTCCCAAGGGTGCTTTCAAGACAACAAGACAAGGGTGCTTTCAATACAATATAATATAACAGAGCATGTCACAAAAGGAAAATCACAAAAGGAAAATTACAAGAACCTCTCGGGGAAGTGCCGTTGTTAAGGCATTACTTCCCGAACCACATCTGATCTGATCTTCAGGAGCAAGACAAACTCGCTAGTAGACGTTTATATCAGCAGATTCCTTTGATCATTAATCTGAATGTTTTGAAGTAGGTAATAGGCTACAATGACAATGGTAAACTTTTGAAGTGATTTCATGAACATATGATATGTGTGTGTGCACCATTCTGTCATTTGGGTGGCCTAATGCCTCAATGTTTTCGTCATACACAGGTTCATAGGGGTAAAGTCAGATAATCCGAAAAATCCACTAATCCGAGCGAGGGCCGGTCCGCTGCCCTTCGGATTAACGGAAGTTTACTGTATATATATATATTTTTTTAAATCAGCTTGGGCTTAACCCTTGGTTCCAGGTTGGGCTTTCAGAAGCCGATTAGCTATTGCCTCTGTGAGATCCGGATGGGCTGCTGAAATTCATTGCTTTTAATCTAGGGCTTAAAACCAATTAAAACCGCACTAGACAAAGTTTTTGTTGTCTTGGCGGGTCGTCTGTATAACTAACAAGAACACACAGCCAGCTAGTCAGCTGACTACTGCTTGAAGGCAAGCCTTACGAAAGCTTTGTATTGATTTTCCCTAGTCCCAAACCATGCTTGGAAGCAGATGACGGTGACTTAGGAATGGTTACAATGGTGAAATATATCTGTAATCAATATTACATAATACATAATCAATAATAAATTGTTGAACGAATATAAACAACCGTAGCCGCGGTCAGCATAGCGGCGGCGCTGCATTCGGACGAAGGTCGGAATTCCCACTTAACTCGCCGTAATATTTCTCACCTCGCACAATAACTACACTATGTAGAATCGCATGGCATCTAACATATCTACCTCTGGTATGCATAAAAACTTGGTTAGGCCATATATTTGCAGAGATATGAGCATCGGTAAATTACTAATTTTGGGAGTAAACTATGAATTCTAGGCTTTAGTCCTGCTGACTGACCTAAATATTTTTTATCATAAAAACTGAACCACTTGGTCTAGAGACTTCTAGTTATCACCAAAAGCAAGACAACGAAAACTGCCGTTGAATATATATATAGAAGCTACTATGGGTTTCAGAGGCCGTGTGGCATAGTTTTTCGGGAAAAACTTAACAAACAGTTGGATCAGTATATTTTGACACCGCTTTTTTCACACCGTCCCCTAATTTTAGTCAATATAGTGCATTACCAAAAGTGTAGAAATAAGCCGCTTGTCCCTGTGTCATGAGGTTAAGGTCACACATTAATGACTAAGAAACGGACGAGGCTACCGTGGCTTACCTGTGAGAACCACCAAACCATTATTGCTCCTCCATCAAACACGGTAGTTGTCAGCCACCACCCAACCCTATTAACGCCTTTAGATTAAAGTTATCTGTCCATATAAAGTCTAAATATACAAAAATACATACTTTTGTATATTTATACTTTATATTGACAGAACTTTAGTTTAAAGGCGTTAATAGGGTTGGGTGGTGGCTGATAACTAGTGTTTGACACAGGTAAGCCACGGTAGACTCGTCTGTTTCTTAGTCATTAATGTGGGACTTTAACCTCGTGACACAGGGACAAGTGGCTTATTTCTACACTTTTGGTACAGTGCACCCTCTATATTTCGCGGTTCTTAACAAGGATTTCTCAATAGTGCCTGATAAAAAAAATTACCCCTATTTATCTCTATATTGGAAAAATTCTATAGTGCGTGAAAGTCTCAAAAATATATATGTATTTTTTTAAGGATTCGAAAAGTGGTGGAAAAGTTTCCTGCAGTCAATCGGCACACATTTATAGGTGTGGTTCGCCCGGCTCAGTTTTTGTGTACCCTCTGACACTGTCTAATGAAGTCAAAGATTAACCTTAGTGGTATGTCCTAATTTGTTTTAGTATGTGATTTGATGTGCATAAATGCTAAGGAAGAAATGATAATAAAGATTACTAAATAAATATTGCTTAACCCGTCCAGCCCCGGCTAGGTTTGTAATATTTGTTCACCAGAACCCGGCCGGTTTTTAAAAAATAGTTTTATTCCAGAAACAATAGCGAATGGGTTAGGAATGAAGGAAAAACTACGAAAAACCGCTCAAAAAGCTTAAAGAATGGTCCTACAGAGCCCCCGAAAACGTATTTTACAAGAGTAAAAAATTGAAGGCAATTACCCCAAAAAAACAGGTTATTGCGCGCTCACGCGCACGCACGTGGGCTTTGAGAGTTTTCAACCATCGGCACGGTTGCGTGGGATACGTACAGTTCCCATACAAATCTGAGCCCTCTTGAGTGGCTACACCTGAGGTTACGGTCGGCGCAATTAGGGTGACGCGCCAGGTGCGTCTCTGGGGCTGTGAGTTGCATACATCGCCGACGCGTCAGGCGCGTCGCTGGGGATGTACGGGTTAAAGGTAAATGGGAACGGGTAGATGGGGCTAGTCAGCCTTGGTCGGCAACTCATCTAGGGGAGACAACCTTATAAAAATCTGGGTGGATGCGACTCGTCAGCCTTGGTCGGCAACCTGTCTAGGGGAATAAACCTTATACAAATTACCGAAGGGCGACACGCTCATCGGTGCCACTTGCTTGTGGCGAACTCTACAATAGATACAATAGATAGAATAGATAAAATATTTGAAGACCTGGAGAGATTTAACCGTAGGCCTATTAATTTCGCAACTCTCACAAATCATAATAGAATCCACTCTTGAGTTAATATATTTAAATATTCAATAGACCAGATTATTTATTTTTGGATATGGATATTGTCTAAATATCATGAATACAGAAATTTATAGAACTGAGTTACGATAAAGACTAATATTAGATGAAATATGCGAAAACCCTGGAGTTAGATAGCCTAGCCTGTGTTTTTATATAACTGGCGAAAATGAAAGTGATGTAGGAACACTGAACACTAGTGCTTTAACCCCTCCTCCCCGGTTGTCATTTTAAAATGACACCACGGGAGATGGCCAGGAGCCCGGGTGTCATTTTAAGGGGTTCTTCCGGGCATACTCTTATGAACGTGTCAGTGGAATTCGTTCAATTTCATTTATATTTGGCACACTTATAGGGGACCTAAAACTAAGAAATTTCAAAAATTTTAATTATCTAGGACAATTATTTTTTGTTAGGTGTAATTAGTGTGTAAATGTAATGACTTAAAATCCAACGCTCATTTAAATGTTATTGCTTGATTGTTTCAATGTATTGGGGGTACTAACAATAGGTGTAGTTACAATATATCTGCCTTACTTTTTCCATTTTTGATCTAATTTTGCAATGAGGGAGTTTGCAATTAGGTACAAATTAGGTGAAAAATGTCTCGGGTTGCGGTGTCGAAATGGTTAAGAAATTAAAAAAAATAGCCAGTTTATTGTAGGGAATTGTATGCCCTTTCCAATGACACCAGAATCATTGTTGTAGCATGTTTGGTTGCGTCAGAGTAACGCCGACAAGTGAACTTTCTTACGTGAGGTACTAAGGCATGAGAGCTGTTGCAAGCCAGCCGGCCAGCCGCACCCTACCTCTCTCGCAGCTTGGACCACACTGCTCGTTCTCCTCCACCACCACCACACCCTTCGTTGTTACCAGGGTTGAGTACCAGATACTGCTTGGAAAAATATCTAAGAAGGTCATATTTTCACCATTTTTTTTTTTTGTTTTTTTTTTTTTTTCATATTTTTTTTTTTGCAATTCCGAAACCAATAAAGCATTTTCTACGCGTCTGCGCCCGCGAAAGTTTGAAACTAGCCCAGAAATAAAATGCTTCCAGACTGAATATCGCCTCAGGACTTTCACTGATGACAGAGGGATGGGTGATGATGCCATATATCGGGTTGCGAAATATTGCCGTTCTGAGCACTTTCATGAGAGTATGCCCGGAAGACTCCCTTAAAATCTATAAGCTTGAAAGCCTAAGCTTGGTTTGAAAACCGTGCGTCGAACCGTATGTAAACAAAGCCTGTCGGAGCAACGCGCACCCTCGAAATAAAGAAGTCCGACTTTTGTTACAGTATTGTTTTGAAGAACAAGATTAGTTATTATTGTGAGATATTGCTAAAATTGTGGCAAAATGCGCTCCACGGTAATAGTCATCACAACTGAACCAGTTGACCTAGAGAGCTGCACTTAACGCCAGTCTACAGATACAAAACATGGCTAAGTTTTGAGATGTGTGTGAATTCTCTAGCACTTAACATAACAAAGATAGGGCTAGCCTATTAAAACGTTTTTCGGCCAGATCGCCCGGATCTCGAATGTTCTTAGGATGGCGAACCCGGGCAAGAAATGTTAAGTAGCCAAGTAACATAATGCGATTTGGAAAAGGAAGCCAGAGTGGCAGATTACAATCGTAAAAGTAAAGTTTCGAAGAATAGTCAGGTCCATCCAGTTTTGTTACGGAAACTATGCATATTTTATGTTGTCTAACCTTCAGTAAAAGTTATTATATTTATCATAAAAATTAGAATTAGGGTTGGTAAAGTGAGAGGGATGCAAATAAATAATTTAAGTAAATGACTGGCTGCATTCCAATCGTGGTTTTCCATCGTCTCCATAGATGGCGTTGGTGATGCCTATCAGCTGTCTGTTATTGTTTATCACAAGTGTTAGTGACCACATGACTCAGTCTGTATGTATGATTATATAGGATATTTGGAAAGTCTCATGGTGTATTTGAAGTACATTAGTCTTACCTTTTATAAACTAATATATGTAAAATTAAGCCATTTTAATATTCGTGGCAAAGTTTCCATAGCCTAGGCCTATACGATTGAAATACTGGGAGAGTAATTGTAACCTACGGTCTTTTTTATTTATTCCATTTGAATTAATACTTCTATTTAGTGCGTGATTTCATGGTCTCTATCTCGCGAAATAGAGGGTGCACTGTAATGCATTATATTGACGAAAATTAGGGGACGGTATGAAAAATGCTGTCAATATCATACTGATCCAACTATTTGTTAATAAGTTATTCCCGAAAAACTATGCCACACGGCCTCTGAAACTCATAGTAGGTTAGGCCCATTTTTTTTTGTATAAAAAAAGCGCGGTAAAATCCCGAGAATTCGATATTTTACCCGGGTTCAGCTTTGACGGGAGTATTTAACCCACTGTGCCCTAGCGACGCAGGGTTTGCGTCCACAATGTATGTAACGCTAAACCCCAGCGACGCATGGTTTGCGTCCTGGCCGGTCCGGTCCTATGGCACCCCGAGGGCTCAGATTTGTATGGGAACTGTAAGTATCCCACGCACCCATGCCGAAGGTTGAAAACTCGAGTCCAACCGCGTGAGCGCGCAAAAACATGTTTTTTGGGGGAAATTGTCTTCAATTTTTTACTCTTGTTAAAATAAGTTTTTGCTCTGTAGGACCATTTTTTGCACTTTTTGATCATTTTTTTTTGTCCATCATTCCTAACCCATTCGCTATTGTTTCTGGAATAAAAAAAAAAATCAGAATCAGACAGTCCTGGGTGGTACATTTATTAATATTTAGCTGGTACTCAGCGGGTTAAAGGGCCCGAAGCTGGAGGGTTAATGGGTAAAACTTCCCATCATGAAGGCAGAAGAGGATGCTGATAAAGCATCAGCAATTAAACTACATTGACTTCTGACTTTTCTAACAAATGTATGTTTAAATAAATCTTTGATAATCATTGTCTTAAGGTTGAGAAGACCATTTACAGTGTGCAATGATTTGCCTTGATACGGCCAGTCTGTTAAATCTCTGAAGAGAATACAGGAAGGTTGAACAGAAATGGCGCTCACAGAACAGGCTGGACATAATCACACTGAAGAACTGGTCACACAGTATGACTTGTGGCAATGACCAGAAAGTTAGATGTAGCCATAATTAGTGTGCTTGGTCAAAAGAATACTGTATTCATGACTGCAAGACCTGCTTCTACAGTATATCTGACACTCGGTTTGCTTTTGACTATTGTATTATTAATGGGCAAGGTATCTTTTACAGTATAGGGAGTTGGACGAGGCCTCCTTCAATGATTAATTTTGAATTTTACTCCAACCACGACAAAGTGTAAAAGGTGTTAGTTTCCACTGCTATTAGCTTAAAAAAAAATTTTGGGGGGGGGGGGGATGTATGGAAACCTTTAACATAAAGTAAATCTGTGAAGTTCGTAACGAAAATAAAAGTGCACCCAATGTGGTAATGTAGTTTCTCCCACACTGGATAAACTGTAACTAAAACTGAAAACAGTCTCATGAACATCTGGAAAAAGCCTGGAAGATAAGGGTGAGAGTCTTATAGAAAATTACTTCTATTTACATTAAAATTCTTGACATTTGAAAAGAATTTTGGCATCTCATCTATGGCAGTGTTTAAAATATTTTGGGTGCAGCTTTTTGATAGACTTTACTTATAGCCAGAGGTTCTGGTTTTAATTCTTGAATGTGTAGTTATTGTTCCCCAAGCTGCCTGGCCGAGCAAGGCCAAGGCCATAACAGAGCGCCCCCACAGAACCCTCCCTGCCGACCACAATAAAGCCTGAGTGACCGAAGCCACTCCATGGCGGGGAGCTGTTGAGGGTGCGGAAACGCCCGGGAAACCAAAGCCCTACCCAGGGCCCTGTGCCCCTCAGCAATTATGAAGAGAAAGTTGAGGGGCAAAGGAAAAATGTGACTCTTTGGCTTCCAATCTTGGTAAATTGGAAGGTCAATCCACGGAATAGACGCCATCACTTGAGGTCTAGAAAATATATAAGTAACAGGAACTGTCAGAGTAAACTATAGGTATGGCAGAGATCGCTCAGTTCTCACTCTGATAGACCAGCCCATCACCACATGACTAGAACCCAATCCTCTCGGCATCAGCTAGGAAAGGCCCTAGAAAGCCGCCTTTGGTGGGGGGATAGCTCCCCTATTTCAACCCCTCTCGGGGTTGGGCACCCACCCTGAATGAATGTGTAGTTATAGTGAAAAGATATTTAATTTTCAGGTTGCTTACTATATCCAGATATGCTGGTTCAGATTCCTGAAAGTAGTAGCTGAAAATTTATTTTATTTTCAGGATGCTCGATTCTATGGACTATCTACAAAGTTTGAGCCATTCAGCAATAAAGACAAGCCCTTGGTTATCCAGTTCTCTGTGAAGCACGAGCAGAACATTGACTGTGGAGGTGGCTATCTGAAGGTGTTTGACTGCTCTCTGGACCAAAAGGACATGCATGGAGAATCACCATATTTAATCATGTTTGGTAAGCTTACCTAGATTATGCTATAAATATAACTCTGAATCTTGGCCAATTAGGCTTATTCCAACAACCCATCAAATGCAAAAGTAAGGAAAGGAGCATGCCGATTTCAGCAGTCTTAATATTTCTTATTTATAACGCCTCAAGCATGTACTTCCAGGAATTACAGTACAGTACTGTATTAAATTACATAGTAAGCATCTGTTATTGCAATGAATTACAATTATAATGTAAAACTTGAAAAATATACAAACCAAAACCGGGATGACACAATATAAAGACAAAAGAGCTTGTCAAAATAACGCTGAAGTAAAATATAATTTTTTAATTATGAACACTAAACCACCACATAGCATATACATTCACTACATAAGCAAGTGAATCCGTTTCCGAGCAAGGAATTAAGGCATCTGAGTATTAGGAGTGTCAGTGAAGTGATGCGCACGAGCTGACTTGGTTGGTTTGGACACTTGGAGAGAATGGATGATCAGAACTGGGTGAGGAAATGCCGGACTGAGCGTGGGGGAGCTGCGTGTAGGGGTGGACCTAGAATGACTTGTGCAGGAAATGAGAGCCCCTCTGCCACTTAGCCCAACCCCCAAAGTTTAAAAAAAAAAAAAAAAAATTGCAACACACTCCCAACCCTTATCTATGAGACTCTAACCCAAAAGTGAAACCATATTCCCAATATTTCTTCTATTAAACAGCTGAGCTCTGAAACTCTACTTGAATCCATCTTTCCCTCATCCTATGACTTAAATTGTTTCAAAATCGGGTGTCCAGGCATTTTGGCTTGTACATTCCTTGATAATGTCAGTCACTGTCAACTCTGGGGAGGCCCTCTTCACAGGCAGTTTTGCCTCTTCTCTCTCATCCAAATAAAAAACACAGTATGTATATAATATTGCAGCGTACTTGAAGTCTTAGTGGAAAGTTGGAGGTTGCTTCCCTAGATTTTTTGATAGAAAGCTGAAAAACCTACCTCATTCAAGGCGTTTTAGTGAAGCAGTTCTCATAAAAATTAGTTAAAAAAATAAAGCCGCTAGGGTGATGACAAGATTAGTTAACGCACAGACAGTCTGTGAAAAGTGGGTGGCTACTTCCCTATACTTTAAGTTATAGGAAAGTGGGTGGATACTTTCATAGACTTTCTGTAAAAAGATTAATACCTGTAGTGATAAAATGTCGGCCCATTAAATGTAGAATAGTTAGCTGCTGGTACTTCAGACTGTAAGACAAGCTTTGGATGATAGAGGAATGACTAGATCAGGCAAGGGAAGTGGTAATAAACAGGAATGAATGGAGAATGCTTGTGAATAGATAAGTGAACACGTGGTAATTTGGGGGAAGGGGTCTGGCGCAAGTTGGACTAGATAAGTCAATCAGGCGCCTGGCCCGGGGTGACTTTCTATGAAGGGTGCGCCTGGAAGTGTGGTGGGCGGGCGGGCTTGTGGTTTCGCTCTGTTGTATGTCTACCTGCCGAGATCGGAACCTCTCCGGGTGGTCGGGGAGTGCTGGAGGGACCTTGGTGACCCTGGTCTCTGGGTCTTCTGGATGACCTAGATGTGTGTGAATTTGTATTTTGTTTTTGTGTGTTCGTTATTTTCTGTTGTGTTGGGCCCGAGTATAAAGATAGATAGATAGACTTAAAGAACTTTTATAGTAATATAAATACTTATGTGGATGGTTAATATAGTAAAAGATAAATTACACACTACAGTACTGTATAATTTAATTTTTATTTTAAGCCTTTACTATTTTCAGAATTTGAATACAGTTGAAAACACTTGCATGATACGTACGTCGTATGTCCAGAAGACGATGGTGTTTTTAAATTGTCAGTATATTTTCAGATATCTTAACTTTTAATATAGCTCATTGTTAGTGCATGATATCCTCTATAATTCACTCACTATCAGAGTAGGCTATGTTATAAAGTCGTATTAGACAATATAAAAACACTATTTTTGAAAAATAGTAGTCTGGATTTATTTATCTTTGGAAAATGATAAACATTCCGTATAAAATAGGAGCTTTGTTGTGCATTATTAGTCTTTCACTGTTATTCATGTTTACTAATATTGTATCTTTAACAATACCAGTAGCTTCTATTACATCTTCAGCATTTATTGGGGTACTGTATTATAAAAGGCAATATATTATAATGTAAAACTTGCAAAATAAACAAACCAAAACTGGGATGATAAAAGATAAATGCAAAAGAACTAATCAAAATTGCTGTGGAAATCACGCTTAATAAAATAACATTTTGAAATAAAACTACACAATCCACCACATAGGGTGTACACAACTACACGAGAAAGTCAATTTTGTTTATATACTGTAATGGTTATGAAGATGAGGTTTGTTAGAATATAATCTCCAAGACTATCCATGCAGCCTTACTGCTTGGCTACACAAATTTATAGAAAGGCAGTGTTGCTGATTTGTCAAAGTGAGTAACCAAATTCTGTGCCCCACTGTCTTCACTAAAACAAGAATTACTGAAGTTAGGTATGGCAAGTACAGTAGAAGACGCCAAATTTCACCGATAGATCCAACCAACTATTATTACACTTTTAATGCTTCGTAAAACTCCCATCATATACAGTACAGTATTCTACTTTCAAATTCCTTCTATTGAAACCTTGCCGTCCATTCACAAACTAATTTAATTTAATTTTTGTTTTTTTATTTAGCCAACCATAATACATACCATAATATAAAATAATACAATAATGTTCTGGCTTAGCCTTTAGAGAGTGAACTCTCGTATAAATAAATAGCCATCAGCACATGCTCCTGCACTAGATTTTTTCTAAGTGAAGATTACAGTTTAGGATATTGGAATATTTATGTAATATTTAATCCGCTGACATGAAAAACTGGTGAATTTCAAAAGTTTAAGCATTGCTGGGTTAAAATGAGTTAGATTAGCCAAAGTAAGTTTTGGTTCAAATCTGTTAACTGGTACAATCGGTATTTTTTATATTACGGTAATGAAATCCTGCCCAAATTAAGAAAACTAGAATATATTATAATTTTGTAAATTAAATTTAATTTATAATTGTGATTTGTTTCAGGCCCTGATATCTGTGGTCCAGGAACAAAGAAGGTTCATGTGATCTTTAACTACAAGGGAACAAACCACTTGATCAAGAAGGAAGTTCGGTGCAAGGATGATGTGTTCTCCCATCTGTACACTTTGATTGTGAACCCAGACAACACATATGAGGTGCTGATCGATAATGAAAAGGTCCAGTCTGGAGAACTAGAAGAAGACTGGGATATGCTGCCACCCAAGAAGGTGAAGGACCCAGACGCCACCAAGCCTGAAGACTGGGACGACCGCTCCACCATCCCCGACCCTGACGACACAAAGCCAGAAGACTGGGACCAACCTGAGCACATCCCCGACCCTGATGCCACTAAGCCAGAGGATTGGGATGATGAAATGGACGGTGAATGGGAACCACCCATGATTGATAACCCCGACTATAAGGGAGAATGGAAACCAAAACAAATTGACAACCCAGACTATAAGGGACCTTGGATCCACCCTGAAGTTGACAACCCAGAGTATACTGCCGACCCTGAACTCTACAAGTATGACGAGGTCTGTATCGTAGGATTGGACTTGTGGCAGGTTAAGTCTGGTACCATCTTTGATAACTTCCTGATTTCTGACGACATTGAGGAAGCGAAGAGAATTGGGGAGGAAACCTGGGGAGCCACCAAGGATGCTGCCAAGAAGATGAAGGATGAACAGGATGAAGAAGAACGTAAAAAGGCAGAGGAAGAAGCCAAGACAGCGGAGTCAGACAAGGATGAAGATGATGAGGACCTTGATGATGAGGATGAAGATGACATTGATGATAATGAGCTTGATCATGACGAGCTGTAAAATCAATTATAGCAGCAAGTAGGAATCATGCTCTAATTTAACAGTAGAATAGACTAAAGCCTGTGATCATGAAGCTCTTAGAATCATAGACTTTGGTCTAGACAAGTTTGAAGGTCTTTAAGTGGATGTATTCCATTTGAAGAGATATTTCAACTATTGCTGTAACTATGTCCTGCTTGGATTGATATGCATTTTCATAATCATCTATAAATCATCCTCATTTTCATAGTGTATGCAGCACAACCTTGTATGTTTGTAAGAGTCCTTTGTGTGAAAATATTGCTGTCATTGTTAGACCTGATTATTGACAGTATTGTATGTTTGAATGAGTGATTTCCAATAAACTAATATTTAATTTTTGCCTATCATTTAATTTCATAGACCTGTTATGCAAATATAGTTAAATTTATGAAACTCCACAACTTAAACTGAGATGCATGCTAAACTCAAACAAAACTTTAACTATACTCGACAGTAAACTCCAAAAATAGCAAAACTGAATAAAGATATGTTTATCAAAACTTTTAAAGACCACAGGCTGCCAACTGGCCAGGGTAAAACAAAGCACTGTAGAGGATAAATTGTGCAGGCATATTGTCTAGCTACATTTCTAAGTAGAAAGTAAAGCATTGACAATTTCCTATTTCCATCTTCAAAACTTATAGATCAGAAGCACCGTCTTCCACATTTACCAATATATGCATCTACTGCAATGGGGATTAACTTGCATATTTGAAGCTTGGGCAATGGACATGCTTGTTGTTGTTGTTTTTCCCCAAGCTGCCTGGCCGAACAGCCCCAGGGCCCCAAGCAAGGCCAAGGCCGTAACCGAGCACCCCCACAGAACCCTCCTTGCCGACCACAATAAAGCCTGGGTGACCGAAGCCACTCCATGGCGGGGAGCTGAGGAGGGTGCGGAAACGCCCAGGAAACCAAAGCCCCACCCAGGGCCCTGTGCCCCTCAGCAATTATGAAGAGAAAGTTGAGGGGCAAAGGAAAGATGTGACGCTTTGGCTTCCAATCTTGGTAGATTAGGAGGTCAATCCACGCAAGAGACGCCGTCACTTGAGATCTAGAAAATATATAAGTAAAAGGAACAGTCAGAGTAAGCTATGGGTATGGCAGAGATCGCTCAGTTCTCACACTGATAGACCAGCCCATCACCACATGACTAGAACCCAATCCTCTCAGCATCAGCTAGGAAAGGCCCTAGAAAGCCGCCTTTGGCGGGGGGATAGCTCCCCTATTTCAACCCTTTTCGGGGTTGGGCACCCGACATGCTTGTGAAAATTTATGGTTGATAGTACACTAAAGGTGTATCTAAAACTTTATTTTGTTTTCAAATCCAAACTATATATAATCTTATGACTTATCTCCCAACACTTAATGAATCCAATAGTTTAAGATATTTCTGGAAAACATTACTGTACTAAAATGTCAAGCAAAGTTAACCCACTGAGCCCCAGGCAATATATAATATAAATGTACACTCCAGGCCCAGCAGGTTGTATATATATTTTTTTTCTCTCCAGAACACACCTGGAATGGGTTAGAAATGAAGGAAAACTAAAAAAAAAAAAAACTATCCCCCTAGGTCATTAAGGGGTCCTAAGGGGCGCCCGAAAGTCTAGAGTTAACATGGGGAAATGGGTAGGCAAAAAAAAATGCAAAAACACGTTTTTGCACGCGGTTGGACTTGGAGGGTTTTCAATTAAAATGTAGAACTTGCAAACTAAACAAACCAAAATTGGGACAAGGACAATATAAAGTCAAATTAAATTATCAAAATCGCTATGTGGAAACAACGCTTACTAAAATGAAAATTATTAAATAAAAGAACACAATCCACTAAATGAGCAAGTTAATCTGTTTCCCAAGCAAACTAAACGCACTATTGTCACGTTACAGGAAGTACTGTAGTAAAGTTTGGGAAGTCCGGGATGTTCTGGCAAATTTTACTAAACTCTGCATGAATAAAGAAACTACATGTTAAATGTCAAAATTATTTAAAATCAAATTTGCAACATGACAAGACATTAACAATAGTACAAAATACAAATATTGATAAGATATCTATACTATTACAAAATAATATATAAAATACAGTACAGCACTCGCTAACGATAGTGCTATCGGGTAAGCATAGCATGCCTCAAGTGACCCCTATCAATAACTACCCTACAAATAACCTACATTTATAGCCCAAATAAACTAAGGAAATCGCAAAAGTAAGCAATTGATACTATCGACAATGAATACATATAATATAAAGACAAATAATTGTAAAATATGAAGTAACCGATTTAAACAAAGTACTCTTTTAACAAGAACAATAAATTTAAAAAAATCATCAATATTAATAATAGAAAAAGAAAAAGAAACCATAAATAGACAAAGTAAGCAGAGGTTATACAAGAAACTTCAAGTTAAAAATGCTTGATTAAAATTATTGATGTCAAATTTTAGAATAGTCACAATAATTGACCCTAAAAAGATTAAATTTATGGAACAATTTACTTGCCTCAAAACCTCTGTCCACTAAGAGTGTATAGTAACCTAGCTCTAGCCCAAAAGTCATCTACTTTAGTGCAGATTTTACAAAATCTTATTAATTGGGAATAAAAACAATTATAAGTTATTTTACTATAGATATTACTACTAGGGAAAGGAAAGTTTATTACGTTAAAATTAAAATCATCAACTTTGTGATGTACTTTAAGTATGCACTGTTCATTAACAATCTCTATATTTATATCAAGAACATTTTCAACTTTATAATTTAAGTTACATTGTGTGAGGGGAATCGAATTAGGGTAAATAAGTTTAGCAACTTGATTAAAATTTAACAAATTGCAAACGAGAATATCATCAATATATCTACTATTATTACTTAACAATTTAGCAAGTGCTAATTTTTCTGGGATTTAATTTTTCTTGCTACTGTCAACCAAGTCTTTTATATATTTAAAATCTAAAGCAAGCAAGAATAAGTCTGCAATTAAAGGGCTAGCATTTCCACCCATAGGAATTCCTAATATTTGTTTGAAAATGTACGGCCCGAATCTAACATAAGTATTGAAAAGGAGGAATTTAAGGGCATCTTTAAGTTTAGTTCTATCAAAATATACAGAACTAGTGGGAGTAGAGCTAAGTGATTCATTATTAAAATATGTATAAACATTTATGAAATAATTACTATTCCTAACGAACCTGTCAAAGTGCAAATCTATAATAAAGCAAAGCTCTGAATATACTAAATCTAAAGGCAAATTGGTATACAAAGTTGAAAAGTCGAAGCTATGTACCGAGGTAACTTTCGGCATGGTATTTATTTTATCAATAACTTCTAACGAATTGTCAACACTCCAATAATAGTTAATGCCAGTTCTTCTCATGATGGTATTACAATATCTTTTATGAGTACTTTTAATGTATTTTAAGCAATTTAAGCAATTTACGACTTGTTCTGATAGTTATTTAGTGGTAGCAAATTTTGCTCCGGCAATAAAGCGATATTTATAAGGTCTTTTATGAAATTTAGGTAACATGTATAATTTTGCAATGCACTTGTTCTTATCAGAAAGTTTAATATCAAATGTTCTATTTTTCTTGGTATGTTCATCGATTAAGTTATCAATATTCAGATTATTTTGAATTTCATAAACAGAATTACCACAAATATTTTTACGTAATGTTACCCTTAAAATACCTAATTCTTTTTTCATGTTTTCAAGATAAAATTTCTTATATGTGAAGCTATAATTATTGCTGGCTTTATCTACTGTAGTGATTACAAAATGTTTATGTAAATTTATTAAATCAGCTTTAAGCTTATTATAATTATAGTCTATAAAATCTGAAAGATTAAATTCATTTTTAAGCAAGAACATTTTATTTCTAATTAACTTAATTAATAATTTAGACCATGCTTCTAGTTCTCTCGCATCGCAGCACGCAATTTTTAACAATTTATCTTTTAATTTATTGACTGAAAAAACAATATCTTTTAAAATTATGTCCCATGTTACTTTATTACTCCCTATTCTAAATTTAAACCCTTTACGACATAGCTCCGCTAATTTGTCGTTTACGACATAGCTCCGCTAATTTGTCGTTTGCAAAATGTTTAACTAGTTCTACATCACCTCCCCGCCAATGGGGAGCCACCTTGTCGTGGTGGCTGGGCTTGAAACGGGGTCGTTGGTGTCACTCTTTAGGGCAGGGATTCAATCGGCGTCGTGGACAAAGTGCCCCCCTGTCGTCATTGGGGTAAGCGGAACCTCCCGGTGACGACGTTTTTCGTGTTCCCATTTTTGTTTTAATTTTGCGGAGGATTTCCTCCCTATTTTAACTAAATTGTGCCGGCTAGGCTCGAGAGCCTTCCCTCGCTGAGTCTGGAGTACTGGCTCCTCTCCGTTTACAGGGGCCGTGGCGGTCTAGCTCACCGCCCGAGGGGGCTGGTCCCGGGAGCGGCGACGTGGTTGCCCGCGTTGATGCCCCTGGGGTCGCCCATCAGTGAGGACCGGTCTCGGTTCCAGGGGTCCGTTTTCCCTTCCTGGTGGGTTTCCTGGCTTCTGTCCGGCTGCCCTCCATTACGCACAGATTGGGGATGATTGCAATTAACTTTGCCCTCGGTCCCAGTATAGCGGTTTTGCCTAAGCTTGGCCTTTCTGTGCGTTTTGGTGCTATCCCCCCTCATCTAGGGGGGTAGGGTATGAGGATGAGCCCCCTGGAGACCTGCCCCTGTTTGCGCCACCGGTATAGAGGCTGGGGCTCCCTGACTCACGATGGAGGGTTCTCTGTTGGCCCTTCTGGTATGTTCTTTATTTATTGTTTTGTTTCTATTTTTCTTTTTCTTTTTCTTTCTTTTTTTCCCCTCTGTTATGTTTTTCTTTCTTTTTTGATTTCCGATAAAATGAAAATAGAATAGTAAAAACAACTAGGGTCATCATGGATCAGCCATGCAAACCTCCTCCCCTGGATCCAGCTTTGGCGCCCCCGGTACTTGACCTTTGCATTCCCCTGGACTCTTCATCTGACCTTCCTCTGCCCTCTGAGTCTACCACCTTGGACACCTCCCCTCCGAGTTGTTCCGAGTCTGATGCTCTCTCACGCTCTGATACTAAATTACCTGCTTCTACGACTAAGGATTCCCATCCTCCATCTGTGGACCCTACAATGACCCCTGTTCATATCGACTCTCCACAGAGCCCAACTACACCTGCCGCTCATGATTTAAATGTCCCTCCCCTCTCCCAAGATAAGAGAGACCCTCCTTGTGTTGAGTCTCCTGTTCAAACCATAGACCTTGGCGGGCCGGGTTCTCTTGACACGCCCTGCTCCTCAGCACTACCCGTTAACCGACTTACAGTTTCCACTGACCACCTGCAGAGTGACACCAGTGTTGGTGACCCTTCACCTCCCATCGACACTGTTTCTCCACCATTTCAGCCGATTGTTAGTTCAGCCACTACTTCCACCTCACTCGTTGCAACTCTGGAGCCTCACATGCATCATTCCGGCCCCCAACATCGGCGGAAACCTCGGCGTCAGTTTGTCCCCAATGCCACCCTCCGGCACTTCGATTCAATTTTTGGCGATGATGACTGGCCGCGTTTCCTCGTCATACGACCGGCTTCCTACATCTCGGGGGGGGCTAAGTTAGAGAACCTCCTCCTCTCGGCGCATGCAACTTCGGACTTATCGTTCCGTGAGACTGGTAATAATGATTGGATTGTGGAAACCACTACTCTTGCCCAATCTGAGACATACCTATCTCTTACTACCTTGGACGATATCCCTGTTACTGTCACGAAACATAACGACCTCAATTACATCCTCGGTACTGTTGTTCTACCCTCAACTTATGACCATGACGGACTTCCTGATAAGTCGACCCTCCTGTCGTCGTTGCGCTTGCGTTATCCAAATGTGCACGACGTTGATTTGTATAGTATCCCAAACAAATCAACTCCTTCTCATCCTCTCCGCATAGCTCGCATTAAGTTTAGTGGACGTTCCCTCCCACGAGACGTCAGGATCGAAGGACAAAGGCGTGAAGTACGACCTTATGTCCCCAAACCGTTACAATGTACAAACTGTTCCACCTTTGGTCACTCAGCTGGTAGGTGTAAGAAGGTTCGGGTGTGTGCCTTCTGTAGCTCCGTCAAACATGCTACCCGTTGGAATTGTGGCACTCCAAAGTGTGTTAACTGTGGCCTTGAACACCATGCTCGCTCAAAGCAATGTGTGTTCTACATGTACAATGCTGAGTTAAAGCTTCTCATTCGTCGGTCAGGCATGTCTGTCAGAGAATCTAAGCAAGAACTGAGAGTAAGAGATGTTAAAGATCCCTCTAGAGATATGACTTACAGTGCTAGACTTCGTGCACCTACAACTGACGTTTCTCCCGGTAGTCGACGACGTGAGGACAGTGATGCTGTGTTGGATTCACCCCTTTCTAGTCCAGCCACTGTTCCCCTCTCCAACTGATTTCATGCACTGAATACCCCTCCCCCTGTTCATGAAGCCTCCACCCCAAAAGCATCCGCGTCCCCTTCACCAGTAACTGATATTCAATCCTTGCCTCTTGCCCCGGCTCCCTCTACCGATGTTGACGATGTCATGGATTCTACGCCCTCCACCAGTAAACGCCGATCTGATGCTCTACATTCTCCCTCCTCAGATCGTCAATCTCCCTCCGTAAAACGTAAGACCCTCACAGCCCGACCTATGCCTCCCAAACCTCAACGTGTCCCTCCTCGCTCTCGCATCTTCCGCTCTGATATGGGTTCTCCGTCCCAGCCTCCCTCACTCCACACCCCCTCTACGCCTGCGTCCCCCCCGCCTACTCGTCCTCGACCTCACGCACCTATCAATGTTACCGCCTCGGGCTCCCATGCACCCCACTGCGGCTGTCATGACTGCTTTGTGCGGGAGTATCGCCGGACGCCTACCCGCACTAAATCCACTGTTGCTGCGTTGATACGCTCCTTTCTCCGTGACCGACGTTTACCAACCCCTGACAACACCGCCTCTCATAACTCTACGTGCTTATGCGCTTTTCACTTAAAGTCACGTTCAGATCTTTCACACTCCAAGATAGCTACTATCCTCCATGACCTGTCCTCTAATGTGTCCCCCCACCGTCCACGTCGAAACTCCCTGCCTTCTCATGACCCTCCCCCCAGACCCGTTCCTCTTCATCTCCAACAGCCGAACAGTGCTGTTAATTTACGTAACCTGACGTCTCTCACTTAACCTGTTCAATCCCTATATACTACAATGGAATTGTAATGGTCTCTCATCTAGAGTCCATCTAGGTGAGATCCAGCGTTTACTCTGTGTCTATAATCCAATGTGTATTTGTTTACAACACATTGGAAATTATAATAAATCCATCACCAACTACCACCTTGCGTGCTGTTCTCTATCCCCTGATGGAGAATATGGCACAGCAATTTATGTCCATCATCGAGTAACTTTTGACTTGTTTCCCATTCGTACAAGTTTCCTACAGCACTCTATCCTTACTCTTCATATCCCCGATGGTGACTCTGTTACCATTTGCAATATCTATAACCAACCTGCTTACAATTATGACCTTTCCTTGCTTTCTCAGTTTTCTCTACACTACCCTCTCCCATCTTACTGTTGGGTGACTTTAATGCCCATAGCCCTATATGGGACCCTACTTCCTCCAATCCTGATACAGCCGGTTCGCAGATTGAACATTTGCTTTTGAACCGTGACCTTTGCTGCCTTAATGAGGCCGACTCACACACTTACTTTTCTGCTTCCCATCATACTTATTCCTCTGTTGATGTCACCCTGTGCTCCACAGCAATTGTTGATAAGTTCGAGTGGCGGGTCTGTGTTGATACGTTCTCAAGCGATCACTTTCCTGTCATCCTGTCTTACTTGCAATTCCGTCCATGTCCTTCGCTCCCTCGCTATAACTTCCACAAAGCTGACTGGGATGCATATGTCCTCCACACCAGACAAATCCCACCTTTTAATCCCTTAAGGGATCCTGATGAAACGCATTCATTCCTCGTTAATTTTTTTACTAATGCAGCTACTAAGTCTATACCCCAGACGACTTCTTCCCCCCTACGTCGTCGAGTCCCCTGGTGGGACAGCACCTTATCCACTCTTGCTAAAAGTAAACATGAATTAGGCCGCCGCTTCGATAGTCTCAATAAACGTTACAATTCTTTATGTTCACGCTTACCTTTACGTGATGATCTTCTATGCCATTCCATCTCGTTATTGATGGATATATGTGCCATCAAACCTCACTATAATCGACTATCAGCTAAATTCCGTCGAGAAGTCATCCGTAGTAGATCCGAATCCTGGAAAACTTATGTCTCCACCATTTCCCCGTCTACCCCGATATCATGCGTTTGGCATAAATTCAGGAATATTAACAGCCTTCACATTGCCCCTCCGCGCCATGCTTTGGTACACAGTGGCCGTACTGTTCACGATCCCCTTGAGATATCGAACCTCTTGGGTCAACATCTTGCCCATGTCAGCAGTAATGAGAGGTTAGACGATAATTTCCGCCGCCATAAACTTGAAATGGAGTCGATCCCCCTCAACTTCTCTTCACCAGACACCTTTGATTATAATGCATGCTTTACTATGGATGAATTTGAACATGCACTCTCCAATTGTCCTAACTCCGCTCCTGGCCAAGATAACATAAGTTTTGCCTTACTCACTAACTTAGCCCCCCTTGCTAAATCCTACCTCTTGCAATTTTATAATCAGGTGTGGATCCGTCATCAATTTCCTACCTCATGGAAACATGCTATTGTCGTCCCAATTGCAAAACCTGGAAAAGACCCGAGCTTGCCCTCGAGTTATAGACCAATATCCCTCACCAGTTGTCTTTGTAAATTAATGGAGAAATTGGTCAATACTAGACTCATTTGGTTCCTCCGTCAAAACACTATTCTCACTCCGACCCAATTTGGCTCTCAGAAAGATCGATCTACTCTGGACTCGCTTACGTTATTAGAATCTCATATCAAGCGTGGCTTTGAAAGTAAGTCCATCACCGTCGCCGTTTTCTTTGACATCCAGAAGGCATATGATACCACGTGGCGGCGTCCCATCCTGCAACTACTTCATGATAGTGGTGCCCGTGGCCATCTACCTTTTTTTATTTCCAACTTTCTTTCTGATCGAACATTCCAGACTCGAGTGGAGGGAATTCTTTCTAATGTCTTTCCACTCGTCAATGGTGTTCCCCAGGGCAGCGTTCTCAGCAGCAAACTTTTTGTGCCGCGGCCATAAATAAAGTAATTCAACAATTGCTGCCGGAAGTCCATGGCAGCCTGTACGTTGATGATTTTACCATCTATTGCACTGCCCGTACCCTCAGACATGCTCAACGTATACTCAACATCTCCATCCAACGGGTGATCGCCTGGGCATCTTCAGTTGACTTTCAGTTTTCGGCTGAGAAAACTAAGGCAATAGTCTTCTATCGAGACAAACGCTGGCTCCGTGGCCAGTCAATATCGCTTCGAATGGGACCCTCTCCGATTTCTTTCTATCCCAGTGTTAAATTCTTAGGCGTAATCTTTGACCAACATCTCAACTGGAGAGACCATGTTCAGTATACTAAAGGTAAAGGCCTTCGTGCTCTCAACCTCCTCAGAAAACTATCCCATACCACTTGGGGTGCCAGACGTACCACTATGTTGATGCTCTACAAGGCGGTGGTTCTTTCCATCCTCGACTACGGCTGCCCCATTTATGGGTCGGCCTCTGCTTCCGTTTTGAAGATGTTGGACCCTGTTCATACGCAGGGTATGCGTCTCTGTACTGGAGCTTTCCGTTCCTCCCCAAATACCTCCGTCTTAGCTGAGAGTGGCGAGCCCCCGCTCTCCCTCCATCGCGATTTAGTTACTATGCGCCGTGCATTAAAAATTAAACATAGTGACTCTCCCACTAATTCCCTTTTCAGTGATATCTTCATTCCCGATCCGTGTCCATCTTCCCCCTCCTTTCCGATTCGTGCTACAATTCTCCTCAACTCTCTTGACTTTCACATTGCTGTTTCGCCGCCTGTTGTCTCCCCTTCCCCCCCATGGGTTATCTCTCTCCCCAATGTTTGCACTCACCTCTCCTTCCTCTCTAAGAGATATCCTTTTGTCCCTAGCCATCACTGCAACACGCACTCGAACACATACATCGTAAAGGCCCCCATTTTGCCATCTTCACTGACGGGTCTAAGACTGACTCTCGGGTGGGCCTCGCTGCTGTGTCCTCTACTAAGCTCCTTCAGTTTTCTCTCCCGCCCCAAGCCTCTATCTTTACTGCTGAACTTTTAGCTATCCAATCTGCTATTGACATTATACGTGACACCCCTCAACAGCCCTTTATAATTTACAGTGACTCTCGTAGTGCCCTCGAAGCGCTCCGTGCTTAATCGTCCTCCCACGTAATAGTTTTAGCCATAAAACACGCTCTCCACGAGATGAGCCTACGTGGATTCCTGGTCCAGTTATGTTGGATTCCTGCTCACATCGGTGTCCGTGGCAATGAAGACGCCGATGCTGCGGCTAAGAATGCTATTTTAATGATCCCTCGCCAGCCCCACCTTCCGTTAAGTGATTGGCTGTCCTTACTCAAGCCTTCTATTCTTTGCACGTGGCAATCTCATTGGGATGCTCTACCCTGCAATAATAAACTCCGTGCAATCAAACCTTCTGTCCGTCCTTGGCCCTCGTCTTCCAGGTCTCACAGGTGTGAGGAAGTTTTACTAACTAGACTTAGGATAGGCCATTCCCGGCTGACTCACGGTTATTTGATGTCCACTCCCCGCACTCCGCCCCCTACCTGCTCCTCCTGTCATTCCCCTCTAACTGTTCGCCACGTCTTTGACTGCCCAGATACTGCCCGTCTGCGTACGGTTTGTTTTGGTACTAAATCATTCACTGACCTTTTATCCGATTCTCCTTCCCCCCTATCGTACGTTTTTTGCGTCGCCTTAAGCTCCTTTCAGTAATCTGATCCAATCCTTCGGGCCAGACCTATGAGAGTTCCGTATGGAGCTCAGTGGTCTGGTTAATCTGCTCTACATAACTAACTAAATCTACATCACCTATTAATATGTGACATATCGGACAATAAATGAACTTTGCTAGTGCATCACGTCTGCTAGCTGGCATATCCATGACTCTTTCAGACACGCATTTATTATTATTGAAAATATCATTATCTGAAAGATTTCCTAAAACTTTATTATAATTACAAATAATAGACCCAACAGGTCGTTCATATGAATACACTATTAATGGTTTGAAATCTTTACAACCATCTGGTAACATGGACTTAACTTTCTTTGAATTAATAAGACTGTTAACATTAATTTTGTCTAAAATTTTAGAGGAATAATTTAAAGTGGACATGACTTTATCTTTAATACGGTTATCTTTGGATTTCTTAGAATTAGCTCTAATATATCCCATAAAAGCAAAGACTATATTCTTAAATTTATTTGTGAAATTATGTTTATTGTTTAGAGTATTTTCTATAAAAGGAGCAAAACTTTTCTTTTGTAGGCCTTTCAATGAATCTTTGAATTTTTTAATTCCGAAATTTCGATATAATGAATATAAATTATTAACAATAATTTTAATATCAGACCTGTTTTTCTTTTTATTAAATGTATTTAGTCTTCTATTACCGTGTCTACCAGGTCTTCTGTTTAAAACAGGGAAGTTAAAATATGGGTTATTAAAATCGTTTTTTAATAAATCTTTATACAAAATGTTGCCTACATTTTGTATTTGATTGTTAAGTCCAAATGGATAGATGGTCATTAATTTTCCAATCCAATAATTTTCTCTATCTAAAACATTTTGATTACTTTGAACAATTTCTATAATTTTGTATTTACAATCAAATTTAGTACAATCTGTGTTATAATGCTTATATAGAAGAATCTTGGAGTCGATGCCGTTCTTAATTCCTGATCTATGCCCGTAGGCTCTTTCTCTTAAACATTGCTCCGTCTTTCCAACATATTGTATACCACATTTATCACAGGTTATTAAATAGATAACATTCTTTACTTTACATGGAGATGTTACATTAACAGAAGAATTTAAAAACAAACATTTTGTATTGGTAATGTAACTTTTAAAAAATGTTTGATGTTCAAAATCAAATTCATTCACACAGAGTTTACATTTACAGTTATCATCGAAAAGACGCCGGTTATTTTCATTAGTATTATTCATTTTTAAGTTTTTGTAATTTTGTCGGGTGCGAGGGTACAGAGAATTATTCTAACACATAGTCCGTGGCCGGTCCTGGTTCGTCAACGAATACAAGTAAAGGAAGGGACAGTACATGGGGAACACGTCGTATACTAATGTTGCCACTAGTACAGACCGGCCTCACATCTATACTGTCCCTGAACCTATATAAATTAAAATGTAAAACTTGCAAACTAAACAAACCAAAATTGGGACAAGGACAATATAAAGTCAAATTAAATTATCAAAATCGCTATGTGGAAACAACGCTTACTAAAAATGAAAATTATTAAATAAAAGAACACAATCCACCACATAGGGTATGGCATTGTTGAGTGGGATACTTATGCAGTTCCCATACAAATCTGGGGATTTGCCCTGGGGATAGCCCTCTAGGTGCCATAGGACCGGAGTAATTAACCGCGACGCACCCTATGTGTCGCTGGGGTTTAGCATTACATGCATTACATTAGCATTACATGCATAGGTCCTGATGTGGCGGCGTCTACGCCGTGGGGCCACCTCCCGAGGCTGCCAACCGCGGATGGCTGCCGACCCTCCACAGCCGAAGACAAAATCAACGACCAGTGGAGGAAAACCGGATGCCGGCCGCGGGGAGCAGTTTCGGGAGCCAAACCGTCACAACCATCCCCTGCCCCCTCCCTGGGGGCACGGGTCCTTGGAGCGGCTTCGGTCGCGCCGGGAATTTCCACACCTCTCACACCACACACACACATCACACAGTTTTTCCTACACCGAGAAATGACTCTCCGGCTGTCATTTCTCGAAGACTTCTTCTAGCCGGAGACATTGAGAGCAACCCAGGACCCACGTTCACATACATATGTCCAACTTGCTCAAAACCCATCACTTCGAGTCGCCATACTAAGGGTTCAGTTCTCTGCAATTCATGTGGGAACTGGACCCACTTCACCTGCACAACACTTGCCTCCAAGAAACACTACACAAACACCTGGACCTGTTCCTCATGCCCCTCCCTCTCCCAGTCAAATCCCTCGCCTAAAACCCGTCCACCTCTCCTCCCCAACCCACCTAACCTTCCCATATCATCCACTCCCCCCCCTAAAACCCGTCCACCTCTCCTCCCTAACCCACCTAACCTTCCCATACCATCCACATCCTCAACTCAACACACCACACCCCATCCTAATCCATTCCAACCCCCATCTCCTGCTCCCCAATCCCCACCCCCACCTCACCCATCCCAACCCCCAGCCCCTCCCTCACCCCCACCCCCCCCATCACCCCCACCCCCACCCCATCCTCGTGCAGCAGCACCCAACATACATCGTGCACATAACATTAACATTCTTCAACTGAACATAGATGGCATCAACACAAAGAAACACGAACTCTCACACTTCATCAAACAACACAACATACACATTGCCATCTTACAAGAAACAAAACTCCGCACAACACAAAAAACACCCACATTTCATAATTTCACCACCATCAGACAAGACCGGGCTGTCGGCGGGGGCGGTGGACTCATCACCCTGGTACACAAAGAAATATCATACATAGTAACCAGTGTACAAACCAAATCACTCCTCCCCCCAAATGATAACACAACAGAAATACAGTCAATTAAAATACGCACTGGCAACAACTCCAACATAACCATCATAAACACATACATCCCTCCCCAAACATCCCCTACAGTACCAAATGAATACAGACCACACTTACAACACATCACAAACACCCCACACACCCCACACATCATCCTGGGTGGTGACTTCAACGCCAAGACGTCGGCCTGGTTTGTCGACAACCCCGACACAGACAGAGGGCTGGTACTACAAACCAAACCGATAACCTCATCATCCTTAACGACATCCATCAACATACCCATATTCCTCACCAAGCCCTCTATAACCCATCATCTCCAGACATCACCTTTTGCTCCCCAGAACTCGCCCCCACAACATCCTGGAGGGTGGTCAGAACCTTAGGCTCTGACCACCTCCCGATCATTATCACCACCAAAACCAGACTCACCCCAGCTAGCCACAAACACACATACACCAATTATAAAAGAGCTAACTGGGAAGCATTCACAAATGAGACAGAACAACACTTCACAACTCTAAACAGTACACCCATCACTAACATCAACAATGCTGTACACATACTCAATAAAACTATCCAAAACGCTGACAAGAAACACATTCCAAGAGGTAACAGAAAAAGACACAACCCCAACTTCACACCAGAAATTCAAAACCTCATCAGACAACGCGACATACTGAAACACTCCCCAGCACCCCACACACAAGACATCACACAACAAATTCAAGCACTCAACACCCAAACTAACAACAAAATACAAGAACAACAAAAACTAAATTGGAATAACTTCCTACAAACACTTGATCACAAAACAAACCCCAAAAAACTATACAAAACACTAAACAGCATCACACTTTCCAACAGCAACACAACACAATCACATGCTGCAATCACAACAACAGACTCTACTCCTTCATGTAAACAACAAGCAAACACTCTCATCAATCACTTTTCACATGTCAGCCACCTAAAACCTCACAAAGACGACCGACGTGTCATCCGACGTAAGAGACAATTCCCCACAGACCCTGACTATACACCCTTCACCAATCACCAGACAAAGCATATCATCAACAATCTCAAGCACTCACCCGCCTGTGGCCTAGACAACATAAGCAACATACACCTCAGACACCTGGGACCACAAGGCATACAAGCACTCACTAACATATCAAACTACAGCTATTCACACAACACAATACCAGACATTTGGAAGCATGGTATCATCATCACTTCCCCAAACCCAACAAAGACCCCACGCTACCCTCCTCGCACCGCCCCATCACACTCCTTTGCTCCCCCTCCAAAGTCATGGAACGCCTAGTATTACAACTAATTACACCTGACCTACCCCTAGCTCCAACACAACATGGCTTTAGGCCACTGCACTCCACAAACACTCTTCTCACAGACCTTACACAAAGAGCTTTCGACGGCATCAATTCAGCTAGACCACCACACAGATCACTATTAGCCACACTCGACATTAGTAAAGCCTTCGATGCCATCCCCCGCCACAACCTAACAAACAAAATCTACAACACAAACATGCACAACAACACAAAACGGTGGCTGGCCAACTTCCTAGCAGGCAGATGTGCACACGTATCTTTTGCCGGTCAGTCATCTAAAATCAGAAACTTTCCAAACGGAGTCCCACAAGGATCCGTCCTATCGCCCGCACTCTTCAATCTGTACATGCACGATATAACTACACCCAATACGCCCCAAATAAACTTAGCCTCCTATGCAGATGACATAACACTCACATGCACACACCATGACCCAAAAAGAGCAACAGATCTCCTTCAACCCTATCTCAACACACTACATGGCTGGTGCACTACAAACAGACTTAATCTAGCCCCAGCCAAATCCACCGCAACCCTGCTCACAAGTTGGACAGGAGAACACGAATACATCCCTCAACTCACCATAAACAACACACCCCTAACACATACACACACACCCAAAATCCTAGGAGTAACATATGATACTCATATGACATTCAAACAGCACACCACAAACATTAAAAAGAAACTGACACCCAGACTTAACGCCCTCAGGTCACTTGCTCACACAAAATTTGGACACAACAAAGAAACTACCACCACAGTATATAAACAATACATAAGATCAGTGATGGAATACGCAAGCCCAGCCTGGGCTTCTAACCTAGCTGAAACACATCATAAGACCTTACAGACTATTCAAAACAAAGCCCTGAAGATCATTACAGGCTGCACAGCTACTGCACCCACAGATCACCTACATCAAGAAACCAAAATCCTCAAAGTCAAAGACCATCTGGACATGAGAGGCACTCAATTCCTGGCAGCAGCCTCCACGAACCAAGACCACCCACTAAACTACATGGCAACACACCCACAGACACCAAGAAATATCAAAACAACACCCAGCACACGGTATCACACACAATTATTGTCCTCTCTCCCTCCCTGCCCACCCCGAACCAACTTCCAGAAGCACATCCATACTCATATCTCTCACCGATCCATCCACTCACTCACAGACAACACACAGCTGCATGCACGACCTCCCGAAATCCATCCTTCCGAATCCTCCCTTCCTCGCGAGGACAGAGTCCACCTGGCCAGGCTGAGATGCGGACACCATCCAGCTCTCCTGAGCTATCAGAAGAGACTGGATGACTCCGTTGTCGACGCCTGTCCGGGATGTAACACAGCACCCCATACCATTAAACACATCATAGAAGACTGCATTTCACACAACCACTTACGCCAACAACACAATCTACACTCAATGAGAGCTCTGTGGGAAAGCCCGATCGTGGCCATGGCCTTTCTCAGGGACTCGGGGCTGTTCGGCCAGGCAGCTTAGGGAACAACAACAACAACAACAACATGCATTGCCGACGCATACGCTGCGGCGCTGGGGTCCTGTGGGTTAATTTCACCACAGTAATTGTGCCAGATAATTAAAATTTGGCATGTATATATTTTAAGTGCTTCAATTTCTGTTTATCATGGCGAACCCGGACCGCCCACGGACAATGAGAAAGACTACTGTACTATATTGTTCGTCCCTGTTTTGGTTGGTTGGTTTTTCAAATATTACATTATAAAAGTCTAGAAAAAGGTAGACTCTTTCAGTGTGGGGATTTCCCGCTATAATTTTGATCATTCAGGCACTTCTGATTGCTTCAACAAGTGCTTATTTTGAAATAAAAAAAATAAAAAGTGAAGAAAGGGGCTTTCAAATGATGCCATAACTATCTCTGTACAGTAGTTACTTGGGTTCACCCGCAGCGTTACACAGTAATCTGCCATATTCGCAATTTTCTGCTAAATTTGCCTTTGTCAACTGTCTCGCTAGATGTGACTGGAGCTTCAGTGCCGCGGTGAACTTGCCGCACTCTTGATCACTCACGCTAGTCTCCACAGGCTTTAGTGGGCTAAATTTCCAGGATCGTTCCAGAACAGTTCCCGCAGTGAAAGGATTAAGGTTTAGCTATGGTTTATTATTATTTTATTTATATTTAATCTATTGCCGGACGCCATGATCCCTGAATCGCAATATCGCAATCCCATGAATGAATCGCCTCCATGCAACTCGGTCAGTCAGCCGACACCCATCCTCTTATCCAACACCGCTTTAACCCATCTTCTCGACTCCATCCTTCCACCTCTCGATCTACCTCTCGCTACCATACGTTCCACATGGCCGAACCATCTCAATGTCTTCATTTTCATACTATCCAGCACATCCACACCACACCGCTCTTTTACTTTCTCATTCGCCTGTTGATCCCTCCATGGAACTCCACACGCACTTCTCTAGTAATTTTTTTTTTTTTTCCACCCCTCTCACTCTTGGTTTCTCCATCAACGTCCATGCTTCACTCTCTTACATCAGTGTTGGGATTACCCCACTACCTAGCAAGGACTTCTTTATTTCCATGCTGACCACCCTATTCCATGTTACTGCTTTCATTGTTCCTACAACCCTCTTCCCCTGTTGCACGTAAGGTGAAAAAAAAAACTTCAAACCCATGGGTTATTTAAAAAAAAAAAAAAAATTTTTTTTTTTTATTTTATTAAATGTTATTTACTATATATATATATATATATATATATATATATATAATTAATTATGCAAGTAATAATATATATATATATACATCTATCTATCTATCTATCTATATTGCCTGATGCCGTGATCCCTGAAGGGGTGGCCACGAACGAACCGCCCCCATGCACCTCTGTCCCCAGTCAGTCGACGCCCCTCCCCCCAACCAGCACCACCTTCGTTCATATACTTCCTCACACCATCCTTCCACCTCTATCGGTCTACCTCTCCCTCTGTCTCTCCACCTCGCTCTCATACACCCTCTTAGTCATTCTCTCGCTTTCCATACGTTCCATATGGCCGAACCATCTCAAGTTGTTCCTTTTCACACTTTCTAGCACATCTGTATATATATACTGTATATATATTATATATATATACTGTATATATATATATATATATATATCTGTATATATATATATATATATATATATATATATATATGTGTATATATACTCGGGCACATACCCTGTAGCTGGGGGTACCCGATGGATTGGGGGCAGATTCTAAAACTGCAGTGAGTAGTCAGAGTTAGGTGTGGTAGGAGGAAGCTGATGGTGAACGTCAATTAAAGTAAAGTAATCTGTAATAGAGGTGCTCGTAGGGTGAATCTAGATGTGTGGCTGAATGGGGAAATACTGGAACAAGTTGAGTTATATATACCTAAGTGATATGCTGGGACGCAGGTATGGAAATTGAGGTAAAACAGGAAGGAAAGTTTTCGGAGCAATGGGAAGTACAGTACAGTATAATTATGGAAGGTGAGAAATCTTCAACCGGGAATAGTTGTGCCAACAATGATGTATGGGGCTGAGACTTGGGCTCTGAATGCAAAGGAAAAAAGAAGGCTGGATGTGATGGAGATTAGCTGCTTGAGTATATGTGGAGTGACTCTTGGACAGATTGAGGAATGAAGAGATACGTAGGAGAGTGGGGCAGCAGGAACCTTTGTTGGCCAGAGTGGACAGAAGGGTGCTGTGCAGGTATGGACATGTTAATCAAATGGAAGATGAAAGGATTAAGCCCCATTTACACGATAGAGCAGTGTCCGGCGGGCTGTACCCCCTCACCGGGCAAAATCTGTCTTAACACGCTTGTGTTGTCCACAAGGCCGTGACTGGCCAGTCAAAGTCTGCCAGTGGTCAGAGTAGGTGCTCGGCAGGGCTGGGTGCGGTACGATCACCATGGTTGCACCAACAATAATTGTAGGACAGTTAAAGCGAGATGTAAAGTGCTGTGTAGCATAATAATTAACATGTGCAAGCAGAAGAAAAAAGAAAGTTGTTTGAAGATAAATGATTTATTTCATCATCAGTTTCCTATTTCTTATATAATGATCCAAAAAACTAAATACGTGGGAATGTGGTATGTACTTTAATATGAAATTAAAGTCAACGTGATAAAAAAAACTAAAATTTGAAAAGATCCTATGCCAATAATCGAATGAAATCGCAAAATACCGTAAGTTACAGCTGCAATTACACTCTGATGCGTCTCATATTTATGTAATACAGTACACTGATTAGCTGAACCTATGGGTTTACCCTATCATATAATCTTTGATGGTGCTTCAATTATCACGATATTTGGTCAGCATATTTACATTATACCCCCTTGCCACATGACTCGTTGCCGCCGTTTGGGGGCTTCCGGGCTTGTAGGTGGAGCGGCCAAGGTTCTTGACCGCTCTCCCTATCACCTCCAACTAATTTTGTCATGTCCTTTTCTTTCTCCTCCTTTCTAGTTTTCGTTTTTCCCTCTTCCGCTTTCTCCTGGGGCTGCCATCAGAGGCCGGTCTCCCACCCTTGAACTTTTGTGGTCCCGTCCCTCCCTTCCCTTCCGGTTGACTTCCCTGTTTGCTTCCTTCCTTTCTCTTTAACTGCTTCGGAGGTTCTAGTTCACTGCTGAGTTGGCAGAGTCCACCTGGCGACAGGTGCTGCCGGCCAGGGCTCGCAAGGCTCGTTGCTGGAGGTTAGGCACTATAGGGTTGCTTTGGGGTTTCTGACTCTCTTCTCTCTTCCCAGTGAGTGTGTCAGGTGACTACGCCGGCCCCGTTCTCCGTGGGACAAAGCTGCAGGACAAATGCCCGGGTTGTACAAGGTCCCTAGCTCAAAGCCGAGACCTGTCCCATCTCAATTGGCCGCATTCTGGGTTTCGTGGCCCTGCGGAGGTCTTTCTCCCTTTCGTTGCCAGGGGCACCTGGTAACCGCAGTATCTTCTTCCATGCTTTACCCCCTTTTCTCTTGCTATGGTGACGACTTATGCTTTTTTCCCTGTTCTTCCCTGTTTATGGCTTCTGCTTTAGTGGTTCCGGTGAGTGAGCCCCTTGTGGCATGCAGCCTGCCACTTGGGGGTCTGTTGTCTGGCTGTCAGTCCGGTTCACCGCGGGAGCACGGTGAGTCGGGGATGGTTTTGGGTGCTCTCGACCGGCCCGCTGAAATATCCCTCGGTCGTCGCTCGTCCCTCTCGTCCATTACCGTTCCGGATCCTTCTACTACCCTTCCGTCTTCGTCACGTCTTTCTCCACTCTCCACTACCCAGGATTTCATCTCCTCTCCTGTAGTTATTTCTGCGTCTTCCTCTTCTCCCTCTTCTCCCTCTAGTCATGTCACCCTCGACCCTTTTCTGCCCTCCCTCCCTCGTTCTCTTTCCTCTTCTTCTCCAGTTTCGTCCTCTTCTCGTCCTCGCTCCTCCCTATGTCCTCTCTCTTTGCACCTCCTTCCTTTACTAAGTTTTTCTCCATCCCTGCTTCTGCGCCTCTAGGCGGTGATGACCTCCTCTTCCACCTGCGTCTCCTTCAACAGGTGGGAAAGGACGTCACCTTCCACTCCCGCCATGATGCCTCCCATCTTGTTACCGTCCAAAACGAACTTCAGGCTACTGCTATGTCCTCTTTCGTCGATTGTTCTGGCACCCCCATCCCGGCTCAAAAAGATCAACGACTCAACTCCTGTACAGGGACTGTCCTGATCCCCGCTTCCATCCGTCTCGGGGGTCGTCCATTCGCGGATTGCGCCGACCTCGTCAAGGACATCGTTGTCGCTCAAGAACACAAGGTGGTTAGTGTGGTATGCTACACTATCCCTCCTCGCGACCTTCACCGCCATCCCGCTAACATTGCCAAGATCTCTTTTGATGGACTTTCCCTTCCTGCCCATGTTATTGTCGGTAGTACTCGCCTCCCCGTGACTGCGTCTCTTCCCCGTCCACTCCAGTGTCGCAGCTGCTGGCGTTTCGGCCACCCGGCGAAGTTCTGCCATACAGCTGCTGAGAGCCCACTCTGCCCGCGCTGTGCGCAGTCCGGACATGCCGTTGGCGAATGTCAGTCAACGTCCCAGTTCTGTCTTAATTGCCGCGGGTCTCATTCGGCCGACTCTAAGATTTGCCCCGTTCATCTGTTCGAGTCTGAGGTTGCTGTCCTCAAAGCGAGACACGGCCTTACGCTCACTGCAGCCCGCCAAGAGGCTCGTCACTTGGGCTTCACCCCTCAGTCATTTTCCAAGACTCTGTCTCCTCCCTCCTCTTCTTCGCCTCCCTCTACCACGCCCCCCCCTTTTTCTGGTTCCTCGGTTCCTTCCACCGCCTCCGCTCCCTCCGTCCCCCCGGTCGCACCAGTTTCGTCATCTGCCTCCCTTCCTTCTACCGGTGCTTCTCCCGGATTTTCTCCTTCCTCCTCTTCTGTCTCCTCCGTTCGTCCTTCCGGCTCTTCCTTTTCTGTCCCTTTGTCTAACACTTTCTCTGTTCTCAGTCCTTCTCTTACTTCTGCCCCTTCATCTTGCTCTCTTCCTTGTTCCTCCTCTTCTAGTCTCCCTCAACGCTCTCACCGTTCCAAGCCTCCTCCCCGTTCTCCGTCATCTTCCTCTTCTAGTCGCCCCAAATCTCCTACTCGCTCTAAACTTCCCTTCTCCTCTACCAAACGGGCTCCTGTGCTCCGTTCTTCCTCGCCTGCTTCTTCTTTTAAACGTAAGGGTGGTCTCCGTGATGTGCGGAGCTCAAGTCCCTGCGAGAAGAAGAAGTCGCCTCCTTCTCCTTCTGTTTCCCTTTCTCCTCTCTCCGTCCAGTCTCCTCCTCCTCCCGTCACTGCATCCCTAGATTTCTCCTACGAAACCCTACCTAAGATTGATGAATTTATCCGTTCTTCCCGCCCACCACCTTCAACTGTTCATGCCGAAGTTCATCCTACCCCCTCTTCTCTCCCCCCTACCCCTCTCCCGCCTTCCCCTGCCCCGTCCTCTTCCTCCACTCCCCCTTCTGGCCTTCCTCCGGGCCCTCCTCCTCTTCCTCCTCCTGACCCTCCCCCTCTTCCTTCTCCTGCCCTTATCCCCTCCTTCTCTTCTCACCCGCCGTCCGTCCTTCCTACCTCTTCCGGCCCTCCTCCTTCCTCTCCTCTTTCTCTGTTAGACCTCCCTATGCCCCCCGGTTTCCAGTCTTCCCCTTCAACGTCTTCTCCAATTCCTGCTATTATTTCCCATCGTTAGCCTCTCTTGGCTATATTTTCCACCCACGGTGTTAACTGTATTTTGTAAATATGTTGTATATAGTGTACGTCTTTTCTTCCCTCTTGTACGCGTCTTCTTTTTATTCTTTTTTGTCTTTTTAATGTCCATTTTACAATGGAACATTCGTAGTTTTGCAGC
Source organism: Paralithodes platypus (assembly GCA_032716605.1). NCBI lineage: Eukaryota > Metazoa > Arthropoda > Malacostraca > Decapoda > Lithodidae > Paralithodes > Paralithodes platypus. Next base: position 35,254,016 of record CM064521.1, on the reverse strand, counting down.
ACATCGTGTTGATCTTCGTTACCTTATCTCTAGGTTTAGCCCACTTGTTATTAGTTTACAAGAATCGCGTTTATCTAATGCCCCCTCCCCATTACCTTTTTACTCCTATATAAGTTCTCCCCAATCCCAGTATGCTACTTGCCTCCTCGTACATCATGATGTCCCAGTGTCTCCGTTAACTATCCGTACCTCTCTTAAATGCACGCTTGCCAGTGTTCCTTTCACGCTGGCTTACAGTAGTTTCCATATACCTTTCCCCCTCGATCCCGATCGATGTTCCAGAATTAAACAGGATCCTTTCTCTATTACCTCCACCTTTCCTCCTTTTAGGGGATTTTAATTGCAGGCATTCCCTGTGGGGTGACTCTACCGTTAATACACGAGGTCGTTCCCTTGAGGCTCTGATTCGTACACACGATTTATTTCTTTTAAACACTGGTTCTTCTACGCATTTTGATAGCGGCACCCGTACCTTCTCATGTATTGACTTGTCTCTGTGTTCCCCTACACTATCCTTGGATTTTACTTGGAGGGTCTTTAATGATTACTGTGCGACTGACCACTTCCCAATTGTCCTCTCCCCTACGTCTTACTCCCCAGTGCCGCGCCCTCCCCGTTGGTGTTTCGATCGTGCCGACTGGTCATCTTTCGCTGATCTCGCCGTTCCGCCTAATCCGACCCCTGCTTTCCCGGATCCTGATGCCATGCTTACCAGTTTCCTGATGTTTGTGCTCCATGCTGCCTATACTTGTATTCCACGCACCACTCGGAGTATGTCTTCTAAGTGTGTACCGTGGTGGACTGCTCAGTGCACTTCGGCTTTACGCAATAAAAGAGCCAAGTGGAAGAGTTTCCGTCGGAAAAAAGGCTCTCCATATGAGCGGGATGCGTATACTCTTTTCAAACAGGCTAATGCCGTCTTCCGTCGTACAATCCGCTCTGCAAAAAATCTAGCTGGATGTCGTATGCCTCTACTATCAACGCAGATACACCTGTTCCGCAAGTCTGGGCTCGCGTCAGGAAGATTGCAGGGAAACATGCGCCTACGCCGGCCCCAGTCCTCCATACCAACACTGGCATTGTGGGCGATCCGTCTCTGGTGGCCAATATGTTGGGACAATATTTCAGTGATGTTAGCACTGGCTCCCATCTCCCGCCCTCCTTCCAGATGCATAAACGCCGTTCTGAACTTAAGCGACTTGACTTCGCCTTATCATCTGATCAGTTTTTCAATGCCCCCTTCTCCCAGGCTGAGCTTGAGTCTAGCCTGGGAGCCTGTAAGGATACGTGTGAAGGCCCTGACGGTGTCCATTACTTGATGCTGAAGCACTTATCTCCACCTGCGCTTGGCTTTCTCTTATCCATCTACAACCGTCTGTGGTCCACAGGCTTTTTTCCGGCTGAGTGGAGACATGCCATCCTTCTCCCATTCCTTAAGCCGGGTAAGTCGGGCCATGCACCAGCAGATTACCGTCCCATTGCCCTGGTCAGTTGTGTAGGCAAATTATTAGAACGCATGGTTCACTCCCGCTTAATGTGGCTCCTGGAATCAAGAGGCATCCTGTCACCTTTTCAATATGGCTTTCGCAAGGGCCGTAGTACTTTGGACCCATTATTGAGATTGGCGACTTCTATCTGCGATGCCTTTTCGGACACTAAGTCGGTTTTAGCTGTATTCTTCGAACTTGAAAAAGCGTATGATACTGCCTGGAAATACAACATCCTTCATACCCTTTTACGTTCTGGTGTGTCTGGCAACATGGCGGTATTCTTGAAGAACTTTCTCTGTGATCGTACTTTCCGAGTCAAGCTTCAGAATACATTCTCACGAACATACCCCCAACACGACGGTGTCCCACAGGGTTGTGTTCTTAGTACCATCCTTTTTATCCTAGCTATTAATGGTATTATTTGTTCTCTCCCTCTTGGTGTCCGTGCTTCTTTGTATGTGGACGACTTCGCTATTTACGCTGTGGGTTTGGATATCGCTGCCCTACAAAATCTCATGCAGAAGGCCATTGATGCAGCTGCGCAGTGGGCCCATGGTTTTCGGTTTTCGCCCTCGAAATCTTGTGCCGTCATCTTCACAAAACGCCATACAGTCCCGCATCCTGTTCTTATGTTGTATAACCGCCCTCTGCCTTACAGGTCCTCAGCTCCATTCTTAGGTCTCATTTTCGATACTCGGTTGACATGGTACCCGCACATTACTTCGTTACTGACCTCCACCACCCGACGGCTTCAACTCTTACAAACCCTTAGCCACTTGTCTTGGGGTGCAGACCGGACGACTCTTCTGCGCCTCCATACAACGCTTATTCTCCAAGATCGATTATGGCTGCCAGGTATATGCCTCCGCTGCGCGTACAAACCTTAAGCGCCTAGACTCCCTTCACCATCACGGTCTGCGCTTGTCACTAGGGGCTTTTCGCTCTACTCCGGTTATTAGCCTTTATGCTGAATCAGGTGTCCCACCGCTATCATCCAGGCGGGATAAACTGACCCTTCGATGTCATCTTCGCCTTCTGCAACACAGTTCGGCTGGTTTTCCTCCCACGGCTTCCGGCTTAGCCCCATCAGTGTCTGCTACTTCGTTCCCCGGTCGGGTCTCTGCTTTACTAGCCTCCTTCTCTTTTCCCATTCCATCGGTGCTACCCCTCCGACAGTCAGAGTTCCCCCCATGGCTACTCCCTCGCCCTACCGTTTGTACAGCTGCCCTCCCCCCCTCTAAGGCCTCTTCAACCCCACAGTTGCTTTATGCTCAGTTTGCGGACCATATGCTACGCCACTCTTCAGCCGTTCCAGTGTACACTGATGGTTCCAAGACCTCCGCCGGTACAGGGTTTGCGGTTGTGTTCCCGGACCGGACCTTCCAACGTCACATCCAATCATGTGCTAGTGTCTTTACGGCTGAGTTATTTGCTATTTTATTTGCCCTACGTACTATTTTTTGTTCACACCTGCATACCTTTGTAATTTTTAGTGACTCCCTTAGTGCTCTTCAGAGTATTCAGTCTCTTCCCGCTGTTAACCCCTTAGTGCTGGAGATTCAAGAATGGTTGTTCCGCATCGCTACTAAATTGAAGTCCCTGTCTTTCTGTTGGGTCCCGAGTCATGTTGGAGTGCCTGGCAATGAGCGGGTTGATTTTTTCGCCCGCTCTGCTATTACCTCTCACCGACTCGTGCCACGACGTATTCCTGCATCTGATTACTTCCCGCGTGTTACTCAATTACTACGTCAGCGCTGGCAGGACGAATGGACCTCCATGAGGGTGTCTGATGTGAAACTGCGTTCTGTCAAACCTTCCGTCCTACCTTGGAAGTCTTCCTCTCATCGCAATCGTCGTTGGGAGACCGCTCTAGCCCGTCTTCGGCTCGGCCACACCAGGCTCACGCATGGTCATTTGATGTCCTGTGATGTCCCCACGCTCTGTCCTTGCTGCCATATTCTAGTGTCTGTCCAGCATCTCCTGATCGACTGTCCGCGTTTCTCCAATGCCCGACGGCAGGCATTCCCCTTCATATCCTCCCTTAATCGCCCCCTTGTCTTAGCCGATATGCTTGGAGAGTCCCCCACTTTCTCCCTCTCACATCTTATGCGGTTTCTCCTCCATACCCGTCTCCTTCAGCTTATTTAATTAGTGTTTCCTAGTCTTCTTCTCCTCTACTCCGTATTGCGCCCAGCCCCACAACACCTCCGATGTTTTTTTTCCCCACAAAGTTTCTTTTGGTGCCACATAGTCTTTTTAGGCTTGGTGCGAATCCCTATTTTAATAATAATAATAATTTACATTAAACGAACATTAAATCAATAGTTAGCGCATAAGATCATGTCAGGGTGGCTTTCTCACAATAATAATATAAATAATTATTTTTAATATAATACTCATAAGCATAAAATATATACCGGTATAATACTAATAACGTCAATATAAATGGGGATGCTACCCATAATTTTTTTTAAAACTTAATTCATACCATCAATGACAAAATATAGTGCTTGCACGTAATACATCCTGGCTTCCTTCCACCAGATTTACCTGATAGACAAATGTATAAAAGGATAAAATATAATTGATAATTAATGATCAAACTACAGGTCTCCCTCACTATCCAATGTCCCGATTTACGATATTACTATAGGATTTTAGGTATTTGTGTTTGATTTTGTTTTTTTCTGGTCCCAGAACACATCCCCATTTACCTCATTAAATTTAGGGTTTGCTATATGATTTTCCTATTTTAGATCGGGTTTTCAGGAACGTAACCCAATCGTAAATCGAGGGAGACCTGTACATACTATTGCCCTCCTTCCACAGGCCCCCCTTTATCCCCATACCCGCCAGCAAACTACCGGTCAGTGTCTGGTGATTTCGTTCAACTACGGGCATGGCCATTCCCCGGCTTTGCCTGCTGAATTTGCCTCATGATGGACATTCCCCTAATGCTCGATCGTGTGGACAGGGTTTTACAAAGAGAATATGAGTCAGATACAAAGGGAGGTAGAGGGGTAGGAAGACCTCCATTGAGATTGAGAAACTGTGTAGGACAAGCGTTGAAAGATTAGATGAATTACTATAGATCAGGTAAGAGAAGTGGTAATTTTTAGGAATGAATGGAGAATGCTTGTGAATAGATAAGTGATAACGCGGTCGTTTGGGAGAGGGGGTCGGGCGCCAGTTGGACTAGATAAGTCAGTCGGGCGCCTGGCCTGGGGAGCCGGTATATATGAAGGGTCATGCCTGGATGTGAGGTGGGCAGGCATTGTGGTGTGCTCTGCTGCGTGTCTGCCTGCTGAAACCCGGAATTTCTCTGGGAGGTCAAGGGCCAGGGGAGTGCTGGAAGCACTTAGTGATCCTCACATACATCCTTGGTCTCTGGGTCTTATCCTGGGCGACCTAGATGTGTGTGAATCTGTCTTGCGGAATTTCGGTGTGAGTATCCTAGGTTCGAGTCCTTGGAGTACCACATGTATTCATTTATTTCACTAGTTAGGTTTATTTGTAAATTAATTGGTGAGTTTGTGAAAACAAATATGAATTTATATATATATAATATATACTGTATGTAGTATATATTATAGGTTTGATTCCCGGAGGGAAGTAAAGAAAACCTAATATTTAGTAGGGCCCCGTAATCATTGACGATATTGCCTATTAGTATAATAGTCTCCATTCAACATCCGCGTCAGCATTTTGAATCTACCGCGCGGAAGGATCATGGAGGACTCATCATAAGTGCACGCTTAATTATCTTATGGGATCGTCATTATGATTAGGTACCCTACAGAAAAAACTAAAAACTAAAAAAGAAAAAATAACTTAATATCTGTTATCATATGACTTCCCATATGTGGATTTCTTGTGTTGTGCTACCCCGACACCAGGCCCTCTAGCGGCCATCTCGACCTTCATTGAAATACCAAGATCAAACTATAGAAATCAACGAATGGGAAGTGGGATGGTTGGGAGGGACGTTTATCGTCAATGATTACGGGGCCCTACTAAATATTAGGTTTTCTTTACTTCCCTCTGGGAATCAAACCTATAATTTAATAGTGGCCCCTCCATCATTGACGATATTGCCAGAATACCAAGACTGGAGGGGGACATTCGTGACAATATCCTTAACCTCAGGGAAGAAAAATCCATATAAATTTTTTAAAGGTTTATTGTATGCATACAATATATTGGTGTATATTACAAAATGTTGGTGTATCGCTGAAAAGGGAGGGAATTGAGTGGAAGCTACCTATACTGCTGTTTGCGGATGATACAATTCTGATGAGTGATAATGAATGGGAGTTGCAGGGTCTGGTAAATGAGTTTGGAACAGTGTGCGAAAAACGGAATTTGAAGATAAATGCGGGGAAGAGCAAGGTTATGGTCTTCGAAAGGGGTGAAGTCACAGAGTGTGAGGTGAAGCTGAACGGTCAGGCTATGGAGATCGTCAACTCTTTTTAACCCGGGAGCTGCGGGGAGACTCTTAAGAGTTCCCCCGGCGCACTGCGGGTAGACTCTTAAGAGCAGAGACTTTGAACACGTACCAAAACCGCGCGTTTATAGCCAGGCGGCTGAAAATTGGTGTGGGTATAGTACTACATGTCAACTCTCGATACCACCCCGCCAAACGCTCGCCCCGCACTCGTGCAAGCACCACCGCGCCAGTAACCACGCACTAGTCATGGAGCCTACACGTCCCTCACGCTCGCTCCCTGATGACACAACCAGCCCTCCTTCTGGTGGTGTTAGCCGCCGTGGAAGGCAGAGGGTGGCTGCCAAAGACCCTAGCTACCAGTACGACACGCCCTACAGCTCAGAGGACGAATCACCAGCACCAAAAGCACGTAAAACACGTGCAAGCAGGGCAATGGCACAGAGGTCATTGGTCTTTCGGGACACTGCCACCACGACCCAGGCCACTGCAACAACCACTACCACCACCACTGCCACCACTGCCACCCCTGCCACCCCTGCCACCGGTACCAGCGACGCAGGAGGCCGCCCTAGGGCTGCATTACCTGCGGGGGCAGGAAAAATGAAAGGAACGGGCGTAGGGAAAAGAACCCGTACGCCAGCCACAGTGCCCCTACCACCACCAACACCACCAGCCGCCCCTGGCCCGGCTGCCCCTGCCGCCCCTGCCGCCCCTGCCGCCCCTGCTGCCCCTGCCGCCCCTGCCGCCCCTGCCCAAGGAACAGGGAAGGGGAAGGGGAAAGGGAGAGGGAAAGCGACTGGGAAAGCGACTGCTGGCCCTGGTGTCCCTGCCGGCCCTGTTGCCCCTGCCGCCCCTGCTGCCCCTGCCGCCCCTGCCGCCCCTGCCGCCCCTGCCCAAGGAACAGGGAAGGGGAAGGGGAAAGGGAGAGGGAAAGCGACTGGGAAAGCGACTGCTGGCCCTGGTGTCCCTGCCGGCCCTGCTGCCCCTGCTGCCCCTGCCGCCCCTGCCGCCCCTGCCCAAGGAACAGAGAGAAGGGCGACAGGCACCACCATCATCTTGCCATCAAGGCCACGCACCACTGCTGCCCCTGCCGCCGCCGCCCCTGCCGCCGCCGCCCCTGCCGCCGCCCCTGCCACCACCTCTGCTGTCCCTGTCCATAAGACTCCCGCACGTGCCAAAGTGACCCGGAAAACTCTTACACCATCTAAGTATGCCGCCCTGCTGTTTGATGGTGATTCGCAGGACATTGGCAGCCCGGGTTTCGACGACGAAGCCCTAGCACGGGACCAAGGGTGGGGGGATTTGGGAGTGGACAGTGGGAGTGAGTCCGACGTCGGTGACGAAAACGAGGAAGGGCATCGTCTGTCGAGTGAAGAGGAGGGTAATGATGATGAAGTGCTGTATCGCGACCATGGAAGCGATATTTCAGACGCAGAAGAAGACGCAGACGACATTCCGATCCCTGGCATGCCTTCGTTCGATTGGTCTGACGGGGTCAATTTTGTACCTGACGTGCCCCAGTTCAATCCTGGGACGTCAGGAACAACTGACGACTGGCCCTGTGATGATCAAGCGAACGAAAGCGACTTCTTCCTCGCTTTTTTCGACATGGAGGTAATGACGTACATCGTTGCCCAAACAAACGCCTACTACAGGTGGGTGTTTGGCAGATTGGACGTCCTTTCTCCAAAAGCGAGAATACGAGGCTGGGTGGATACGACTGTGGCAGAATTTCTGACGTTCTTTGCCTTGTTGTTCCTCATGCCTCTGATCAAGAAGCATGTGTTGCAACACTACTGGAAGCACGACCCTCTCATCGCCACCCCAACTTTCAATAAGTTCATGACTCGTGACAGATTTTTGTTGCTGCTAAGATTTATGCACTTTGCAGACAACGAAAATCCTAACAGGATTGACAGGATATGGAAAGTTCGGGAGGTGTTCACCATGTTGTTGGAGAGGTATAGGAAATACTTTTACCCCTTCCTCAATTTGGTGATTGATGAGTCGCTCGTGCTCTTCAAAGGACGTCTTGTTTTCAAGCAGTATATCCCCTTGAAGAGGCATAGGTTCGGAATCAAGCTCTTCGTGTTGTGCGACTGTGAAACTGGAATAGTGCTTGACATGATCGTGTATACAGGAACTGACATTGACGTACCGAAAGCCGCTGCCAATGACCCCATGGGCATGTCAGGTGCCATCGTCAGGAAAATGTTGGCACCTTACCTGGGCAAAGGCCACATCATCTACACTGACAACTGGTATACTTCTCCTGCTCTCTGCCAGTTTCTTTATGACAACCAAACGGGGTCATGTGGGACTGTCAGAAAGACAAGAAAGTTTATGCCAAAGTTCACAGGTGATGTCATTCCTCTCACAGATGCCTCCTCCAGTGACACACCTTCAGAAGACGACCTGGCCAAGGAACACCGCGAGAGGCATGTGCGAAGAAGGCGACGAAAGGGGCAGAAATACAAGCAGCTCGAGAAGTGTGGGAAACTGATAGCCCTGAAGTGGAAAGATAAGCGAGACGTCCACCTGCTTTCCACCGTCCACACAGGTGCCCAGGTGGATTCTGGCAAAATCCACTACCGAACCAGGAAGACAATCTACAAGCCCGACATGGTAGTGGACTACACCAAAAACATGCGCCTGGTGGACAAGTCTGACTGTCAGCTGTCAGGTGTTGAGTGTCTGAGGAAGACTGTGAAGTGGTATCACAAGCTCTTCCTCCACCTAGTTGACATAACGATGCTGACGCCTACAACTTGTGGTTGGTGAAGAAGGATATGGCCCCAAACCAGAAGCTGAAATTCCGGGAGTTCGTGTACAACGTCTCCTACCAACTCCTGGAGAAGTATGCCACCACCACTCACAGACGTACGGCATGGCGTGGGGATCACGTTCCTGACCGCATCCAGCTGGGTGTCGAAAGACACTACACAACCAACACCGAGCTGATTGGCACTCGTCACAGGCAGGTGCAGTGCACCGTCTGCAGCTCCAGTGTGAGGAAACCCCATGGGACCAAAAGAGTCACCTCAATGTGCGCCGAGTGCAAAGTTGCACTCTGCCGGGGTGAGTGCTTCAGGGACTACCACACCTTCAAGAACTACTGAGTGTCGGCCCCTGCCCTGCCCTGCCCTGCCCTGGACTCGCCCCGTGCCCTGCCCTGGACTCGCCTCCTGCCCTGCCCTGCCCTGGACTCGCGCCCTACCTTACCTGACCTGACCTAATTGATCACGCTACCTCATAATGTAACATATATATTATATAATGTATAAGTTCCAAAGATGTCCCTGTGATATAGCTTTTACATTATATAATTGTATGTTCATTATTTAGTTTATAAGTTTCAAAGATTTACATGTAATATGCCTTATTTTTTTAGTATATCAATATATATGTTTGTTATTAGCCTAAGTAATGTGTATATAATTATTTTCTTACCTCAAATGAATTGTACAAAAATAAATATGTTTCAATAAATCATGTCAAACCTACTATGATAATAAAATAAAACAATAAAAAAGAAAAAAAGAAAACAAGGTCATGTCATTGTATTCTTACAATATGATATATTCTATGAATATTTCATATTGTTTGAATACAATGGCATGATCTTGTAAAAAAAAAAATTTATAAAATTGTTTCTAGACAATATAAAACCTTCCCCATAACCCCCTCCTGGATTCGATCCCACTACCCTACGACACTTTGAGTTTTCCAGTCCGCGACCTTACCAACCATGCCACAGGAGCTCATACCAAATATCACTCAAAACTTCGTGTCTACAATCGAAATGACAATATACAAAAAAAAAATGAATTATCCCACCAATTTACGTTTGTAAATTGATGGGATTATCAATTATATCATGCCAAGGTTTATAATAGTTTGTCTCTGTCAAGAATTAGTAATTATATAACTTTATTCTGTCAAAAATTGCCCAAACACTCAGCAAAATTGCCCCTCTCAGTGTGACTCCACTCATTTTCACACGGTCAGGCGGTCACGAGGTGACCCTTGCCGCTCCTTGATTCTCCAGCTACAGCAGCTCTGTCTGGGAACAAAATTGGTATAAATACAATAATGGATAAAATACTCTTCACAAATACATTTGTATTGTATAATATTGTAAATAAAAATGAATAATAACTGTGTGGGTGTCGAAAATTGCTCAACCAGCTTTCTTATGTCTCACCTACGCGCGTATATTGGATTATACATAGTCATGACTGTCATACAAATAATTGCAGTAGGTCTCGAATATACATTTAGATTGCATATTACTTCGAAATAAATAAGTAAACGTTTCTCTGGTGGCAATCTACCCTTTCGCAGGTGTAAGGAGACACCAGTCTATATTTAGCCCTCTATCACAACAGGCAATCTGCCTGTGTTGACTCAGCACCGTCGCTGGTGGTCTATAAATATAGTACTTTATTTACAGTCAATGGCCTACATGTTTCTGTGGTACTTCACATGTGTCTAAAATGCAATGTCTGCTTGCATAAAAATGCAATTCTGAAGTCCATTTATATGTACGACATACGCATGTCTCAGTTTCTCTCTCTCTCTCTCTCTCTCTCTCTCTCTCTCTCTCCATTCCTGACTCATGTTATTGTAGACCTGTTGATGGCAACGAACACCAGCCATCTGGTAGACATAAGGGTCAAAATACCAAACATCAATACGCCTGGGGCGCCTCCACAATTATCACTAAGCTGGTTATCTATCTAGAGATCTGCCTGACTTCCATCTCTCCACGACTCACTCACTCACTGCACCCCTGCATGCCTCCCTCCCACCCACCCACCCACCCCCAACCCCCCCTTTCAGGCTTCCGTCTGCTAGAAACACATTCACAATTTGCGTAAATATCGCATCAATTGGGCTATATGCGGTATATTCCTTGTTATATGGGACGCCTACATATGTACACGTCTTTATTATAGCATGAGAGTGCTCTAAATACAAGATTGACGTGATATTTATGGCGTAACACACCCTCTCCCCCTTTCATTCCCACCACAACTCACTCACACCTTGGTTCACGCATAGAAACTCATTGATAATGTGCGTAAATATCGCATGAATTGGTTTATATGCGGTATATATTTTGATATATGGCACGTATACATACGTACAAGTATGTATTATAGCGTGACAGTGCTCTACGTACAAGATATACGTGATATGTATGGCGTAAACCACACTCTCAGCTCATAAATTGCCGCCAAACCTCCAACACATCTTCATTCCCGCCTAAATATTCTCTTATAATTCCCTTATATATTGCAATTTTTGGTCACTATGAGGCATATTCATTGTTATATGGGTGCCCTACACATGTATACATACTCTAAATAGCCTAAAAGGGCTCGAAAAAGGAGATATACGTGATAATACGCGGTAACCCACCCCCTCCTCCCTCTCCTTCTATCCCCTGCGCGCGTAAATATTCGGCAGGGAAATCTCGCCGCTGGATGACAATCTAGCCGCGCGGTGCCATTCGCTCCACATTTTTCAACTACGGACCGTTCCCCTACCCCCCCCAGACATTTTTTGGGGGTCAAATATATATGGGCCGATGCACGCAAACATTCCCTACACGATGATGTACTTTTTATCGAAATTGGCAATAGGTCCCAAAATCATCATAGGTGCGCACAGTCTTACCCTGTAGAAAACCCCCTGTGCGCCGCGGAGAGGTTAAGTATCTGGGCAGTGTGTTGAGTAAAGATGGGACTATGGATGAAGAAGTGCGGGAGAGGGTACAACAGGGGAAGAGGGTTGTAGGAACGCTAAAAGCAGTAACAAGAAATAGGGTGGTCAGTATGGAAGTGAAGAAGTCCTTGCATGACAGTGTGGTAATCCCGACACTGACTTACGGAAGCGAAGCATGGACGTTGGTTGAGAGACTCAGACCAAGAGTGAGAGCAGTGGAAATGAATTACTTAACCTCTGAAGTGCGCATGGGGGTAATGAACACCTCTGCCTGTGCGCATGTATTTGAGCTGTTTCCATCACTAAAATATTTATTTTACCATAAATAGCATTAACCTCTGAAGTGCGCATGGGGGTAATTGGAAACGTCCCCCTGTGCTGACGTATTTGAGGTGTTTCCGTCACTAAAATATTCATTGTGCCATTAATAGCATTAATACTTATCCATATGCGCCTATTATGGGTTGATTATAAAGGTATTAACCTGAAACAACAATAAAACGAGTGAAAACAGCGTTTGGATGGTCAAAATCGGAGATATAGCCCGCGAGTTGTATAATGTATGGGTGAGGCAATCTGCTTTCCCGCCAATTTCCCCCAAGGCCACTGAGACACAGTCGATCGATACTCTCTCTCTCTCTTGCACTCGCTTGCTATCAGTGATGACCACACCCTCCAATCGGATTTCTAATGTTAGCACGAAAATATACCTCAGAATAAGGGAATAACAGGGAAAATAGGTGATAACTGAAGGAGAGGAGGAAAGTGGGGAAGGAGGGGAGGTAGAGGACTGAGATTTTGCATGGCCCAGGGGCCAAAAAAAAAAAAAAAAATAATTTTTTTTTTTTTTTTTTTTTTTTTTTTCGATGTCAAAAGTTGATTTTTGTTTTCTCTGACTCTTAAGAGTCTCCCCGCAGTGCGCCGGGGGAACTCTTAAGAGTCTCCCCGCAGCTCCCGGGTTAATACTTCTCCATATGCGCCTATTATAGGTTGATTATAAAGGTATTAACCTGTTACAACAATAAAACAAGTGGAAACAGCGTTTGGATGGTCAAAATCGGCGATACAGGCCGGGAGTTACATAATGTATGGCTGAGGCAACCTCCCTCCCCTCCACTTTCCTCCACCTCTGGAGAGACACTGTCGATCGATACTCTCTCTCTCTCTCTTGCACTCGCTTGCTAACAGTGATGACAATGCCCTGCTTGCAACTCGCTAATGTTAGCACAAAAATATACCACAGAATAAGGGAATAACAGGGAAAATAGGTGATAACTGAAGGAGGGGAGGTAGAGGAGTGATATTTTGCATGGCCCAGGGGCAATTTTTTTTTTTTTTCGGTTTTAAATTGATTTTTTTCCCCCTGACTCTTAAGAGTCTTCCCGCAGTCCGCCGGGGGAACTCTTAAGAGTCTTCCCGCAGTTCCCAGGTTAAGGAGTGCGTGCGGAGTTACATGGAGGGATAGACAGACTAATGAGGAAGTAAGAAGGAGGTGTGGTGTGGAGGTAGATGTGCTGGAAAGTGTGAAAAGGAACAACTTAAGATGGTTCGTAAAATACCACAGGAACGAAAAACCTGAGAGCGAAACCTCCAACCCTAACGAGCCACAGGAACGAAAATCCTGAGAGCGAAACTCCCATCCCCAACGAGATCCCAGGCCCCTTTTCCTTTTCTGATTTGGTCTCTCTCTCTCTCTCTCAATTCATTCCACATATTATACGTCTCTCAATCACAGTCTTCTAATATACAAACCTCAATACTTTACTCACTGATATTCTTGATGTACCACCTAAGTATGTATTTAATTATGTAACCACCATACAGGCTATAATACTTTGTGTAGGTTCGAGGCGATCTAAGACACCTTAGCTTCCATTTCACACCAAATCAGATCGTGATTACGTCAGCCCTGTATTTAGTTACATAACAATCATAGCCCCCCAATTCTAACAATTCTATGTCTCTAACTGTAATGCCCTCGAAAATGTCCCGCACCCACAGTAATACTAACCCGAGTTGACGTCAGGTATAGCGTAAAATAGTCGTAGATGGTAAGTCCAATAAACTCATCACGTGAAAAACACCACGAGACTATCACCTGGTTCTTAAAAATCGGACTAAGGTTGCTATACTTTTAGTACGTCCGTGGTAGTACAGTGGGTTAGCGCGCGGGCCTGGTGGTGATGGTGGTGCGTCACTAACCAGGGTTCGAACCCCACCCAAGGCATCTCAAAACCTGTGGGTTTTTAGGGGGTTTAAATTCCCTTCAGAGGTTCGTACCCCGCGCCAGGTACCAGGAATGGATCCTAAATGTGGACCTGGGGATATTTCAATTCCTATTTAACCTGGAAAAACCTAGCATTTCATTGGTGGCAGCTAAGGAACGTGACCAGGTAGCTACGTGGAGCACCCGTCACGCGAACCCTAAAAACCATATTGAGATAGCTAAGGTAAAAAGGCTAGGATACCTTAACCCCTTACGAGGCTAGGGACTAGCCTAACTAAAGAGGAATGTGGTGTAATGCCCTCGAAAATGTCCCGTACCCACAATAATACTAACCCGAGTTGACGTCAGGTATAGTGTAAAATAGTCGTAGATGGCAAGTCCAATAAACTCATCACGTGAAAAACACCACGAGACTATCACCTGGTTCTTAAAAATCGGACTAAGGTTGCTATACTTTTAGTATGTCCGTGGTAGTACAGTGGGTTAGCGCGCGGGCCTGGTTGTGATGGTGGTGCGTCACTAACCAGGGTTCGAACCCCACCTAAGGCATCTCAAAACCTGTGGGTTTTTAGGGGGGTTAAATTCCCTTCAGAGGTTCGTACCCCGCGCCAGGTACCAGGAATGGATCCTAAATGTGGAGCTGGGGATATTTCAATTCCTATTTAACCTGGAAAAACCTAGCATTTCATTTGTCTCATCACGTGAAAAACACCACGAGACTATCACCTGGTTCTTAAAAATCGGACTAAGGTTGCTATACTTTTAGTACGTCCGTGGTAGTACAGTGGGTTAGCGCGCGGGCCTGGCGGTGATGGTGGTGCGTCACTAACCAGGGTTCGAACCCCACCTAAGGCATCTCAAAACCTGTGGGTTTTTAGGGGGGTTAAATTCCCTTCAGAGGTTCGTACCCCGCGCCAGGTACCAGGAATGGATCCTAAATGTGGACCTGGGGATATTTCAATTCCTATTTAACCTGGAAAAACCTAGCATAACATTGGCGGCAGCGGTGGTTCTTGATTCGGATAAAAGGTTGCATTACATTGCAAGTTTGGAACAGCCAGAACACGAGAACATCATGGCGCACCGTTCTCACATTCCCATCCCACATTATGATGGAGAAACTTATGAGATCGAAACATTCATGGACATAGTGAAACCCGTACTTGACCTAGTTTATACCACGGACGCAGAAAAAATAGCCGTAACATTAACGCACCTGGGAAAAGCCGTTTCCCTGGTTGCCTATCAAGTGCACCCTGCTCTCACCTGGGACGAATTTCGCCCAATAGTGATAGAAGCCATTAAGCCTTCGTTGGGCGTTTTCGTGGCCCACACCCGTATCCAAGACACTAAATTCGAAGGCGATTTAGATGCCACAGTGAATAAGATTGCCCAACACATAAAAAATTCTTTCCCCACGTTGACCAGAATCCAACAAGAACAGCAAATTCTGGTCAACCTTGTGTCGATTGCCCTCAGCAGTAAAAGACCATTTCCGTGTGCACGATTTCGTCGGATACAAAAAAGATCTCATCACGATCCGACGTATTTTGGCCGTGCGCACAGAAGCACCCACCCAAATCGCTGCAATCAAGAAGTTTCCCACACACCCGCAGCAACCCGACCACCAAAACTCCAAGAATGCCTACCCAGCCTCATCCTTCAACAACAGGCCCACCTACCCTTCCGGCAAGCCCCAACCCAGTAGACCCCGGTTCCAACCTACCCAGCCACGCAGAATCAACCGGAACAGGAACTACAACACCTACCAAAGTAAAAACCCTACCTTAGTCATTATCAACCCCTATGATTTCCCTGCCTGTAATGCTCAGTGTGCTTTCCATCAAATTCGTGACTCTGCCAAACTTCGCCCCTTTACTCCTCGCATTTCTGTAAATGAAGAGGAGTTGGGACAAGAGGAAGAGATGGAAGAAAGACACACGGAAGAAATAGCCCCTAACATGATCTCAGAAGATACCGAGGAAACCCTGGAGGAGGTAGATACCGATTCCCAGGATTTTTAAAGTTCCCCCCGCCCAAGATGGCCTCGGCGGGGGACACCATAACTGACCGCACTGCCCCCATTTATTACCTGGCCAAAATCAAGGACATTCCTGTCCGTTTGCTAATCGACACGGGAGCTGCCAAATCATGTTTGTTCAAATCTTACTATGAAAAACATCACCGACTATTTGGCCCTTTGTTAAAGACCACACAGCCACCACAGTCGCCACACTGCATGCCACAGAAGTGTTCCCTATATTCGGCCTTCCCCTTGCTCTTCTATCGGACAATGCCCCCGAGTTTAGTGGACACGTTTGGCAACAATTCACCCAACAATGCGGTATTAAGATTAAACACTCATCCCCGTACTGGCCTCAAGGAAATGCTATCTGCGAACGCAGCCATCGCACCATCAACAACCAGTTACGTACAAAAATTATTGCTCTTAACCCGGGAGCTGCAGGGAGACTCTTAAGAGTTCCCCCGGCGCACTGCGGGGAGACTCTTAAGAGTCAGAGAAAACAAAAATCAACTTTTGACATCGAAAAAAAAAAAATTTATTTTTTTTTTTTTTTATTTTTATTTTTTTTTTTTTTGGCCCCTGGGCCATGCAAAATCTCAGTCCTCTACCTCCCCTCCTTCCCCACTTTCCTCCTCTCCTTCAGTTATCACCTATTTTCCCTGTTATTCCCTTATTCTGAGGTATATTTTCGTGCTAACATTAGAAAATCCGATTGGAGGGTGTGGTCATCACTGATAGCAAGCGAGTGCAAGAGAGAGGAGAGGAGAGTATCGATCGACTGTGTCACAGTGGCCTTGGGGGAAATTGGCGGGAAAGCAGATTGCCATCACCCCATACATTATACAACTCGCGGGCTATATCTCCGATTTTGACCATCCAAACGCTGTTTTCACTCGTTTTATTGTTGTTTCAGGTTAATACCTTTATAATCAACCCATAATAGGCGCATATGGATAAATATTAATGCTATTAATGGCACAATGAATATTTTAGTGACGGAAACACCTCAAATACGTCAGCACAGGGGGACGTTTCCAATTACCCCCATGCGCACTTCAGAGGTTGACTCCTCAGACTGGCCATCACAACTAAAGATGATACAGTGGGGTATGAACACCTGTCCTCGGGAAGACGGTATTTCCCCTCATGAACGTGTTTACGGTGTACCCCCCCTGTTACTGCCATTCCACCACCACGCTCACCTTCCCTCCACCACCTCCACAATTGACCCATTGCAACATCTGCAAAACACCCTCCATACCGCCCTGATCTGTCAAGACACCAAAACTGATAACATCGATGACAAAAACCCTTTCGCCATCCATGACACCGTAATGGTAGCCAACCTCCCTATCACCTACAAGTTAGGCCCTCGCTATGTCGGGCCCTACACCGTCATACAAGTCCCAAATGCCTTTCAAGTCACCATCGACTATCACGGCGTGACTCGCACGCTCCGAACTAGATTCGTACGAGCGTTTAAACCTCTAAAGCCACAAGACATTACCCCACCCCACACGTCCGACCCTAAATTAAACACCCCTACTCACCCTCTCACTCAGACTACGAATATTCCCATACAAACCCCTAAGGACCTAAGCCCTCCAGCACCGAACCGACAAATCTTTTCTCAACATACCCCCCAAACTAACTTCCACAAACCCCAAGCCCCCACTATCACATCCTCTTCCACCATGACACCTTCCTTCACTTCTGATAGTCAAGTTCCTCCCCAACTTATCCAAGTACGAAAACCTCCACCCACAACCCCGACCACAACAGAAACCCTCCCGTCTAGCCCAGACATACCTCCACCAGGCACCACAGTGAGAAAACCACCACCCCCACCCCAAACCAAGTACACACCCAACCGCACCACACAATCTACCTCAGTAACCTCACGCTACAACTTACGCCCACGACAAAAATCGTTTAAAACCTCCAGAAAACACACCCTACTAACCAAGTTCCGTAGGGCTGCCAGACCACTACCCTCCTCCTCCTACTCCTCCTCTTCTTCTTCTTCGTCGAATTCTCCCCCACAAAGGGAAAGAAGACGAATAATCACCAGCAAATCACCAACCTCATCAAACAACACACCCCACACACGCCCCTACCCCCAACCCTCCAACTTAAATCTACACTCCTTACCCACCCGTCTAGCCCCCCCCCCGCATCCGCCCCTTTCCCCTCCACGATCCCCACCACCCCACCCACACACCGACCAACCTCCTCATCTCACCGAACCCCCAACCAACCAACCCCTAAGAAACCCCCCCCCCACAAAGTCACCCCCGAGAAAACCCCCACATGTCATTTACCTATAAAACGTGCTTCCCCTCAATATAAAACATCGTCGAGCGACTCAAGTCCCACGACAAACATCTACCTTCCCACCAGGACCGCCAGAGGTAGAATAATCAACAGACCCATCAGATTTAAAGACAGCGATACAAAAATAACACCCCGTTCTGACACTAAGGACCCAAGCCACACAACACACACACCCCCTCCTTCCCACACACCTCCTTCACCCACCTTACCTAAACCGATCTTGCGCATTGCCTCACTATATATTTCCAACCTACAACACCGCCCAAGAAAACCAAATAAAACCCAGACTCACATTCCCCCTTCATCCCCAGCTCTGTTGTCACACGTGAATCCCCTTTCGGTTAGTAACCCATTCACCACACTAAACAGACTTCCTGTCAATCCCACACACCTCACTCCGACCCCCACGGGGGAAAGCTACAAACCATTCATACGAAAGGTTAAAGTAAAAAAACCCACTGGACACTTGGCCCGTGTACCACACCCACACCAAGCCCGGGCAGCCGCCCGCCACAACACAGAGGACACATTCTTACAGGTATACATTGACCTGCAAAAGAAACCTGACCGTCGCTCTCGTGTTTGGTGGAACTTTCTAAATACCCTGAAAATGACCCACCATCACTATGCTTCTTTTTACTTCACCCTTGAGGCTCGAGGACGAGCCTATAATGAAGGAGAGGGAAGTAAAATGCCCCAGAACAAGAAGCCCACCACAGAAGCCACGAGCGAACACCACACAGAAACACCCGGAAGAAAGGTCCACAGAACGAAAGGACCAGCTGACCGAGCCAGCCATTTCAGACAGGCCCAAGCCCGCAGGGCTAAGCAGCTCCATTTTCCACACCTCACGTACACTACCCCTCGTGTCCTACACTCCTAACTACAAAGATGATGAACAGGAATATACATTCATATTAAAAACACCCATGCCCTGTCCCTATGTTGAGCCAATGCCAACACATCAGACAGCCATAATTATATCTATGTATGTTCTTACATCCGAGAAGTAGATGTTATATATCTTAGAAGTTAAAACACCCACGCCTGTCCCTAGACCTTGTATATCATTTCCCATGACGAGTATAGATATATGTAACCCGTGCTCAGTCGCCCCCTTGCATTGTTCCTCTAGTAACTAAGTGTCTAATATTAACTGCCACCAGTATTGATACGATATAGCGGCACTGTCCTTGTGTCGTATTGTGCCAAGTACAGATCAACCAGGTTTCATCACCTTATTAGGACGACGACTATAATGTCATCGTTCATCGATGTATGCAATCCTTAGTTTAAGTATTAATATTAATATTCCCTAACATCTTGTCTTGCCAGACTAAGCTTCTGAAGACCCATCGCCCCATAAATCTATGTATTCAATCCTTAGGTTAAGTATTTTTATCCGCCATTGTGTTCACCTTTTTCCATTTACTGTTCCACAATTGTCATACGTCTTCCCCTTGCCTCCTTCGTATCCACAGTCCACACTACGCCAATTTACTTCGTGTCATACACCTCTTACCCCAACCAGAGATTGTATAAGATAACCTGGTTACCAGTATCTGTCATAAGTACCCCAAAACAATAACTAAGTACCCCTACGAACTGCCGCTGTTGTTGGTATATTTATATTTCATAGAAAACGCAGTTCCCAGGGCCAACTAATAGTATCCATAACCCCTCGGACTGATCACATAACTCTATCTTTTCCAGACTCATATACCACCCCATAGTTGCATTCCCCGGTAGCATTTGGCTAACGTATTCTACTGCCTTTTCAAACTTCCATATCAACTGCAGCCTAATGCCACCCCCACGCCCAGAGACCTTAGGGTCAAATTCCCCTATAGCCCCCCTGCACTCCTCCCCTCTCATTATAAGACCCCGCACTTCTCTACTCTTGTCCAACCTAGCCTCTCTCTCATACCTCTTGAAGATCCTTGAATTGTCCGTTGCTAACGCTCTCCAACCTTTTATATATATACTCCTATCCAGCCTACCTTCACTTAGTAGGCCAGAACAACATTAGAACTTTACTAGCCCCTTGCATGCCATCTATTCTCTTACAACCCATTCACAACTCTGCACCCAATGGTCGTCGGTGCGAGGCTAGCCGCCTCGCCAGTAACTAACTTCTATTGCCATACTTCCAGATAAATGTGGCAGAGTTAGCAACCCCGTCTCCACCACATCCAGCAAACCCTACAATCAACAACCAGCCGAGTAAAACCAGCTAGCCAAGGCACCTTCGGTTTTGGTATTAAGGACGCCCACATCTGTCTCATACACAGAGGGTTATTACAAACACTGGTGATATGGCAAGCCCCTAGCCACAGCCGCCGGACGACTATCACAGAGAGAGGGCGCCCAGCTCCCCCTTTTTGCCCACCCGAGGAGGGAGACCCCCACCCCCGCGGAGGTATACCTGGCCCCTGTTTTGACTTATGAGTCATTGCCAGGTAGCACAGGAATTCTTCCTATCAATGAACTAACCATGCATGATTAACACCTTTACTAACCTCTATTAACTCACAATAAACCATTTACCTTTCTTGCATACTCTGATCACTAAATTAGCACCTCAGCTATACCATAGAATGAAGATTGAACAATCTAAGAGAGACGCTCGTATCACAGCTGTCCCCATCCTCCTCGCAAAGTAGATCCAGTCTCTCTCCCCTAAATACTTCCAGTATAGCCAAAATAGTACCTCTTACTAAGGCTCAGTTATATGAAAATATAAAGGCTTCCTATAGCCATGTGCCACAACAGTAAATACCATCTTACCTAGTCCCCATATCTATTGAGAGCTCAAATAAGTCCATAAGACTCGAGATCCCTACTGTCTACAGGGTCCAGAACCGAGCCTATAAATCTAGCTCCCGCCCGGAGTCAAATCAGTTGAAAGCTAGACACCAACCAGTGGTCACTACCCTGCAGTTAACCTCTAGCTCTGCCCTTGTGTTATTCCGGAGTTGAGAGATTCCAGATTCGGCAGACTCCGTGGCAGAGAAGACTAATAGAAGCATCTGTCCATGTACAAGTCCTAACGTGCACCTTATAACCTTCACACAAATTCGTGGGTATATAAGTGTGTAGCCAGCAACGATCGTCAAGAGATCCGACTTGAGAACTTCCTACATTTCGGACCATCTGGACGGCCGAGGAACCAGTCGTTAGCCCCCAACATCACCGGAAGCAAGATAACCAGGACCAGATCTACAAATACTGTTCAAGATTCATGTTGCTAGTACTAAGTGTTATAGTACTAGTTTGATACTCACTTATTAACTTTCTAGAAAGTGGCTAAAACCTTGCCCAGTGTAATTCATATTTAACCATTCCATTTGGGACGTACTAAGCGATCAGTGCTCTTTAATTAACAGGCGACATTGACTCTCGTAATTACCTTATTTAGATATTAAAACTCTAGTGATATCTAACGTTCGCCCACTGATTTGTGTTCTACGTATTTCTGCCATAAGAATATAAAACTTAGATCAGTACCCCCATGAGGTTACTAGAGATTCCGTGTTCTACAATATACGCGTGTCTAATCCTAACTGTGAGCTGCTACTTGGGCACGCGACCAGCCAGTAAGAGATCAAATCAGTGAAATTGAATTACACAAATATATTGAGGTCTTCCAGTAAATTAAAAACTTGCTAATTAAACCCGTAATCAGAAGAATATACCTGAACGTTGGAAGTGGGAGACTAGGCTCCATCCAGATCCGCTAATGCTAGCAGTTCCCTTCTATTATTTGTTTTGTGTGAGAATTACTATCTTTCTATGCTCTTTATTTATTTACTTCAATAAACGTGAACTTTTGTCGTGTTACCGTGTGTTTATTTTGTGTTCTCTGTTCCTCATACCTTGTATTGTGCATGCAGCCTTATATACCCAGTCATTCAGAACTCACATTACCCAAGTTAAACCTGTAGAAAAACAGGGCATAACACGGGTTAAAATTGATTTTTTTTTTCTCTGACTCTTAAGAGTCTTCCCGCAGTCCGCCGGGGGAACTCTTAAGAGTCTTCCCGCAGTTCCCGGGTTAACCTCTGAAGTGCGCATGGGGGTAATTGGAAACGTCCCCCTGTGCTGACGTATTTGAGGTGTTTCCGTCACTAAAATATTCATTGTGCCATTAATAGCATTAATACTTATCCATATGCGCCTATTATGGGTTGATTATAAAGGTATTAACCTGAAACAACAATAAAACGAGTGAAAACAGCGTTTGGATGGTCAAAATCGGAGATATAGCCCGCGAGTTGTATAATGTATGGGTGAGGCAATCTGCTTTCCCGCCAATTTCCCCCAAGGCCACTGAGACAGTCGATCGATACTCTCTCTCTCTCTCTTGCACTCGCTTGCCATCAGTGATGACCACACCCTCCAACGGATTCTAATGTTAGCACGAAAATATACCTCAGAATAAGGGAATAACAGGGAAAATAGGTGATAACTGAAGGAGAGGAGGAAAGTGGGGAAGGAGGGGAGGTAGAGGACTGAGATTTTGCATGGCCCAGGGGCCAAAAAAAACATTTTTTTTTTTTTTTTTTTTTTTTTTTTTTTTTTTTTTCGATGTCAAAAGTTGATTTTTTTTTTCTCTGACTCTTAAGAGTCTCCCCGCAGTGCGCCGGGGGAACTCTTAAGAGTCTCCCCGCAGCTCCCGGGTTAAGAGTCAGGGAAAACAAAAATCAATTTAAAACACCAATTTTTTTTTATTTTTTTTTTATTTATTTTTATTTTTTTTTGCCCCTGGGCCATGCAAAATATCACTCCTCTACCTCCCCTCCTTCAGTTATCACCTATTTTCCCTGTTATTCCCTTATTCTGTGGTATATTTTCGTGCTAACATTAGCGAGTTGCAAGCAGGGTATTGTCATCACTGTTAGCAAGCGAGTACAAGAGAGAGAGAGAAAGTATCGATCGACAGTGTCTCTCCAGCCTTGGGGAAAATTGGCGGGAGAGGAGCTTGCCTCAGCCATACATTATGTAACTCCCGGCCTGTATCGCCGATTTTGACCATCCAAACGCTGTTTTCACTTGTTTTATTGTTGTAACAGGTTAATACCTTTATAATCAACCTATAGTACGTGCATATGGATAAGTATTAATGCTATTTATGGTAAAATAAATATTTTAGTGATGGAAACAGCTCAAATACATGCGCACAGGCAGAGGTGTTCATTACCCCCCATGCGCACTTCAGAGGTTAAGGTTACCCTTTAGGCATATCTGGGCACCCCTAATATGTGTCTAAAAACCCTATTCTCTATATTTTGTAATTTATTTATTTCTGTTTTTGAAAAACCTATAACATTCGAGCCATACAGGACTGCTGGTATCACAATACTTTTCCAATATGTTTTTCCAATAAGTATCTTATTACAACTTTGTGATATTACCGGGTATGTAAGGTTAGCCATTCTATTTGCTTTATCCAAAGCTTCTATTTTCTGGGTTTTAAAACATTTTTTATTATCATTAATTTTTATTCCTAGATATTTAATTTGTTTTACCACTTCTATTTCTCGTATGTTGTTTGGTTTGTTTTTCATATTAAATATTAGGATTTTACTTTTGTCTTTATTTATACTTAAGCCACACTCTCCCCCTATCTCTATTAATTTATCTATTACTCTTTCTGCTTCCTGGATTGTATGAGCTAAGAGTAGTCCGTCATCGGCATAAAATAATGAATTTATTTTGAAACACTCATCTACAAAACCTCTTTTATTTTCTAACTGCTTAATTATCTCATTTAATTTAAATAATGTTGTGGACCCCGTACAGCCTTGTCTGATGCCGCTTGTTACCTTAATCTCCGTCTCATTTACTTGCCCCTTATTTATAATTGTACTATCTTCTTTATATATGTTACTTACTATGTCTATAACATTTGAATTTATATTTTAATTTTTTAATACTTTTATCAGTTTCTCCCTTCTGATTGAGTCATAGGCTTTTTAAAGTGTATTGAGATTACTATGAGTGACTTCTTTTGTTTAAATATTTTATCTATACAGTATTTCAATATAAAATTATTATTTTTGATTCTACCCTTATTTGTAAACCCACTCTGTGTCTCCCTTACCTCTCCATTCTCCCTAATGTGTTCTTTTATTTTATTTTTAATTGCTGTCGTCATGAAAAGTTTATATGATATGTCTGTTAAGAGCAATTGGCCTCAATTCATTTACCTTTGATTTATTTACTTTTGGTAACATAACATGTAATGCCCTCGAAAATATCCCGCAACCCCAATAATGTACTACCCGAGTTGACGTCAGGTATAGTGTAAAATAGTCGTTGATGGGAAGTCCAATAAACTCATCACGTGAAACACCACGAGACTATCACCTGGTTCTTACAAATCGGACTAAGGTTACTATACTTTTGTACGTCCGTGGTAGTACAGTGGGTTAGCGCGCGGGCCTGGTTGACCTATGGGGGTCATGGTCACTAACCAGGGTTCGAACCCCACCCAAGGCATCTCAAAACCTGTGGGTTTTTAGGAGGGTTAAACTCCCTTCAGAGGTTCGAGCCCCGCACCAGGCCCCAGGAAAGGTTGACCCTAAGTGGGTCTGGGGAGTTGTCAGGACAGAAAAATTCCCTTCACACCCAGCATTTCATTGGTGGCAGTCACGGAACGTGATCTGGTAGCTACATAGAGCACCCATCACACGGACCCTAACAATATTGAGATTGCTGAGGTGATACAGCTACGATACCTTACGACCTTAAAGAGGCTAGGGACTAGCCTAGTTAAAGAAGGATGTAATTTAATGCCCTCGAAAATATCCCGCAACCCCAATAATGTACTACCCGAGTTGACGTCAGGTATAGTGTAAAATAGTCGTTGATGGGAAGTCCAATAAACTCATCACGTGAAACACCACGAGACTATCACCTGGTTCTTACAAATCGGACTAAGGTTACTATACTTTTGTACGTCCGTGGTAGTACAGTGGGTTAGCGTGCGGGCCTGGTTGACCTATGGGGGTCATGGTCACTAACCAGGGTTCGAACCCCACCCAAGGCATCTCAAAACCTGTGGGTTTTTAGGAGGGTTAAACTCCCTTCAGAGGTTCGAGCCCCGCACCAGGCCCCAGGAAAGGTTGACCCTAAGTGGGCCTGGGGAGTTGTCAGGACAGAAAAATTCCCTTCACACCTAGCATTTCATAACAGTTTTTGACTTCTTCCACTCTTCTGGAATTACATTTGTGTCCATATTATTAAAGCACATTGCAAGTTTTTCTAAGCACTTATCACTTTGTGACAATGCTTTATAAAACTCAGGTTTCATTGCATCAGGGCCTGTTGCTTTTCTATTCTTTATTTTCTTTATATTTTCCTTTAATTCTCCCACTGTAATGTTTGGTTTCTCCATGTAGTTTATGTTTTTATTAACTCTTAAAGCCATTTCCATGTGTTCCCGTAGCTCCTCTGTAACTGTGATTGATTGTGTTCATCATTTACATTCATCCCTATTTTAAATAATTTACCTTCTTGCCTGTCCTCCATTTCTTTCTCTTTTAATTCTCTATACTCCCTATTTATATCCTCATTCCAAACTTCCTCGATGTTATTGTCATGCATTTTATATATAGGCCTACCACTCCAAAACATATTTAATTCCTCTACAGCCCTTTTATCTGACAATACTTCTCCTCCATCGTTATAAAGTTTTAATTATTTTATTTAGTTTTGACTTTTGTTTCTTAGTTTATTTATATATTTCCACATCTTTTTACTCGCATCTCCTCCCTCTATTATCTCTCTAGTCTTTTTCCTCTCATGTATATAAATGGCTTCCCTGATCTCTTTCTGTACTTTACTTTTTTGTTCCAAGAAAAGTATGTTACTTCTCTCCTCTTCCTCCCTATTTTTGGCATTTCTTCTTAATCTATTATAATATCTCCTCTTTTTTATACCTTTTCTAATACTGTCATTCATCCATGGTGCCTCTTGTTTTATTTTGTCTCTTCCTAATCTCTTCCTATAGGTAGTTTTAAGTATATCATCAGCTGTCTCCTTCATTACTCTATTGAAGACTCTTATATCGTTACTCTCTTCTCTCGTTATTCTGTTTTCTAGTTCCCTAATCAATTTGACTATGGTCTCCTCGTTTGTTTTATAGTATGCTTTTGTTTCCCATTTCTTCCCTTTAAAGGATTTACTATTTGAATTATTCCACTCAAAATATACCTCAATAAGGTTATGATCTGACAGATCATAAACTTCTTGCTTTTCATCTATTTTCATACTTTTAAAATCTTCATAAATTTTATCTGAAATTAAAACATAATATATTATGCTAGATTGCTCGTTTCTTCGCCATGTTATCTCCCCATTACACTCCTGGTCATCATTTAGTATATTTAATTTAAATTTATCCATCAAATCTAGTATAATGTGTCCATTATAATTTAGTTTTTGTTTACCTTTGAATCCTACATGGGCGTTCATGTCACCTAATATTATAACTCTTTCATCTTCCATTTGGTCTAAATGTCTCTCTCTATCTCCTTCTTCATTTCATCATTCCTTACCTTATAATTTACAGAAAAGTATAACAAGAACAAGTGTACAAATTGCCCATGTATAGATCCTTTTACATAAAGTAAATCTTTATTTTTACACTCTACCTTACTTAAACTTACTGTATCTGTTGTTTCAAAGAGTAACATTAAACCACCACCCTTCCTATCATTAATATTCCTCATACAGGTACTTTCAATTACTTCAAATCCATCCACCAAAATTTTTCGTATTTTAAATTGTGTCTCAGTTAGACAAAGAAAAATATTTTTATTATTATTATTATTATAGATACTAAACCCTTTAATTCTTCATATTTTGCTTTAGTTAACCCTTGTACATTTATTAATTTAAAAACTAAATACTCACTCCCCTTCGTCTTATTTCAGTCTTTGTTATCTTGCTCTTCCTCATCCTCCGATTCAAGGTCTGGCATAGGTTCCTCCTTCTCCTTCCTCATAGGGACCTCCTGCCTTGGCCTAGGACTAGGGTTACCGATATTGTATTCAAATCTGAGTCTGTCATCTTCTGTAACTCTTATCACCTCGTTCCTTCGAATTATCCACCTTCCTCCCATCTGCCGTTTGGCTTTAAGTTCTACCACTAATTCCTTGCTTTTCAACCTTTCTTCCTTTGTTAGATCTGGTGATATTCCTATCTTCTTTGCTTCTAGTTCTTCCCGATTGCTAAGTCTTTTGGCATTACTGAGCATTTTCTTCTTACAGTTTCTTACAGTAGATCCTCTGGAACAAGGCAAACTAGGCCTGTGTATTCAGCTCAGTGCCAGTACTTGCACTACTGCGGTCGTTCACGGTGTTGGCGGCGGCGGCAGCAGACGCAACATTTTTACTATTCTGTATTTTTGCAGATGGTATTTTTGGATGGTATTGCTGTGGAGTGTATAAAGAAGGGTGGAGATGTGATAATAGATTGGTTGGTGAGACTTTTCAATGTGTGCTTTGCTGTGTCAATGGTACCAATAGACTGGAAGAGTGCATGTATTGTGCCGTTGTACAAGGGGAAGGGAGATCGGCAGGAGTGTTCAAGTTATAGAGGTATTAGTTTATTGTCAGTGGTTGGAAAGCTGTATGGCAGGGTGTTGATAGAGAGGATAATAAAGTGTACGGAAGTTGCAATAGGAGAAGAACAGTGCGGTTTTAGGAGGGGAAGAGGGTGCGTGGATCAGATGTTTGCAGTAAGACAGTTATGCGAGAAGTATTTAGAGAAGCATAAGGAGATATTTTGGGCTTTTATGGACTTGGAAAAAGCATATGATCGTGTGGACCGTGAAGCAATGTGGAAGGTGTTAAGGATTTATGAAATTGGAGGAAATTTGTTAGCAGTAGTTAAGAGTTTTTATGAAGGGAGCAGAGCATGTGTGAGAGTAGGAAATGGTGAGTTGAGTGAATGGTTTGAGGTAAAGGTAGGTTTGCGACAGGGTTGTGTAATGTCACCATGGCTGTTTAATATGTTTATGGATGGTGTGGTGAGGGAGGTGAAAAGGAGAACTATGGGAAGAGGATTGGGTTTAGTAGGAAAGAATGGTAGAGATTGGGAGTTGAATCAGTTGCTGTTCGCTGATGACACAGCATTGGTGGCGGATTCTGATGAGAAACTGCAGCGGGTAGTCAAAGAGTTTGGTGTGGTTTGTGGAAGGAGGAAACTGAAGGTGAACGTCAATAAAAGTAAAGTAATGGTGTGTAATAGGGGAGAGCATAGGGTGAATCTAGATGTGAGGCTGGATGGGGAAATATTGGAACAAGTAGAGTGTTTTAAATATCTAGGAGGAACAATAAGCAGGAGTGGAGGTATGGAAGTGGAGGTAAAACAGAGAGTGTGTGAAGGAAGGAAGGTTTTCGGAGCAATGGGAAGTATGTGGAAGACGAGAAATCTCGGAGTGAAAGTAAAAAGTGCACTGTATCAAGGAATTGTTGTGCCAACAGTGATGTATGGGGCTGAGACATGGGCTCTGAAGAAAAAGGAGAAAAGAGGGCTGGATGTGATGGAGATGAGCTGCTTGAGGAGTATGTGTGGAGTTACTCGTAGAGACAGATTGAGAAATGAAGAGATACGTAGGAGAGTGGGGCAGCAGGAACATTTGTCAGCCAGAGTGGACAGAAGGGTTCTGAGCTGGTATGGTCATGTTGAACGAATGGGAGATGAAAGGCTTACAAAGAGAATATGTGAGTCAGGTACAAGGGGAGATAGAAGGGCAGGAAGACCCCCATTGAGATGGAGAGACTGTGTAAGAAAGGCTTTGGATGATAGAGGAATGACTATAGATCAGGCAGGGGAAGTGGTGGTGGACAGGAGTGAATGGAGAATGCTTGTGAATAGTTGAGTGAACACGTGGTCATTTGGAGTAAGGGGTCGGGCGCAAGTTGGACTAGATAATAGTCCATCAGGCGCCTGGCCCGGGGAGACGATTAATATGAAGGGTGTGCCTGGAAGTGTGGTGGGAGGGCTTGTCGCTTTGGCTCCGCTGCATGTCTGCCTGCCGAGATCGGAACCTCTCCTGGTGGTCAGGGGCCGGGGGAGTGCTGGAGCGACCTTGGTAACCCTGGTCTCTGGGTCTTCTCCTGGGTGACCTGGATGTGTGAGAGTTTGTGTTTTTTATCTGTGTTTATTTTTTGTTTTATGTTGTTTTTGTGTTTTCCCTGTTCTTGCTCTGTCTTGAGTCGGCTACCCCCAAAATGGGGATTGGGCCTGAGCATATAGATAGATAGATAGATAGATAGTATTTTTGCTTTATAATCAAACTTCAAATCTTGTCTTCCCCATGCTTTATCAAGATTACTTTCAAACTTCCTTATTGATTCGGAATCGACTACATACTGGGGCAGTGCGTTCCACTCATTTACCACTCTATCACAAAATGAGTTCTTTGCCTTTTCAAGCCAATTTCTTACTTTGTAAATTTTCTTAGAGTGTCCTCTCGTTCTTGTTCCCTCCCGCATCAAGAAGATACCTTCACACACATCATCATACTTTCCACTTCATCCCCTCTTTCTCAAATGTTACCAGCACTGGCCTAACCCTACCGTCAAATTTGAGTGTCCTCTCGTTCTTGTTCCCTCCCGCATCAAGAAGATACCTTCACACACATCCTCATCATACTTTCCACTTCATCCCCTCTTTCTCAAATGTTACCAGCACTGGCCTAACCCTACCGTCAAATTTCTTTCCTAACCTAATTACTTTCATTTTATATTCCTTCACTTCTAAATATTCCTTAAACAACACATCACGGCTCTCTTTATCATCAGTTTCCCTCTCCTTCCCATCTGTTTTTTCTGACTAGGTATGTTATACACCACTAAATTATTTCTACGCCGCTCTCCCTCTTGTTTTTCTTCTATTCTCTTCATGACCTTCTCTACAGTAGCTTCTACAACATCTTCCTTCTCATCCCACTTTTTCTCCATGTCCATCATCCTCCTTCCTAACATTACATTCTGTTCCTTTATCCTACTCATCTCCGTTCTCATTTTATTATTTTCATCCTTTAGCCTATCCATCTCGGCTATCATGTCTTTCACCAATCACCACCCTCTTAGCCTACATCCGTCACAGAACCACGAACATTCTCCACTCCCACTGTTAATCTCATCATACAACCCGTCACTTATTTTTGTGCACCTTTGATGATACCATACTTTACATTTTTCGCATTCCACAGCCTTATCAAAACCTTTGACATTGTTGTTACACTTGCCGCACGAATCTCGCCTGGTCATTCCTCCATTTTTTTTTTTGTCACTCCTCGATGGCGTCCCGGTTCCCGCAGCGCCACCGCCGGTCTCGATGTCCTTGCAGTCGTCACATCTCTTATCTTTGTCAACTACAGCAAAATATCCGCAAGCCCCATTTGATTTTCTTGTCATTGTTTGTCTATTTGGTCACTGTTTATGGATATTTTTTATCAGAAAGTTCAGAGCACGTCACACCTCCCGGTCATGTCAACAAACATGCCCGTCCTTAACCCGGGAACTGCGGGGAGACTCTTAAGAGTTCCCCCGGCGGACTGCGGTAAGACTCTTATGAGTAAGGGGGAAAAAAAATCAATTTAAAACACCAACAAATTTTGTTTTTATTTTTTGCCCCTGGGCCATGCCAAATATCACTCCTCCACCTCCCCTCCTTCCCCACTTTCCTTCCCTCCTTCAGTTATCACCTATTTTCCCTGTTATTCCCTTTTCCTGTGGTCTATTTTCGTGCTAACATTAGCGAGTTGGTAGCAGGGCGTTGTGATCACTGTTACCAAGCGTGGGAAAGAGCGAGAGAGAGACTATTGCGGAACAGTGTCTCTCCAGACAAGGGGAGGGGTGGAGGACAGGGAGGTTGCCTCAGCCATACATTATGTAACTCCCGGCCTGTATCGCCGATTTTGACCATCCAAACACTGTTTCCACTTGTTTTATTGTTGTAACAGGTTAATACCTTTATAATCAACCTATAATAGGCGCATATGGATAAGTATTAATGCTATTTATGGTAAAATAAATATGTTAGTGATGGGAACAGCTCAAATAAGTCAGCACAGGAGTGTGGTGTCTCATACCCCCCATGCGCACTTCTTAGGTTAAAGGGGCTAAGGTCTTGCCACCAGATACCCTACACCATTGCCAACAGCAACTACCTGCCAGCCACCGTAACAATTACAATGGTGCACAGAGTTTTGCGTATTCAATTTTCCCAGTAGCCTCTAAATATTCCAGGTTTTGACTTGTGACAAATTCACCGAGTTTCACGCAAAGATTTTGATAAACCCCTCAGGAGATTGTTACAGTGAAACCGTTCTGGCGGCGTTTCAACAGCCCGTCGAGATACTCATGAAGGCATTGCAGTCACTCACATGTAAACCACTGCTACATACCATAACAACTGAGCCTGGCAGACAGGTGCAAACGTCGTTGAGGCAGTACGACGAATCCCAGCTCCTGGATTTAGTGACATAACCAGCGTCACAATTGAAGAGGTGATCGGCAAAAGAACCCAGGAAGAGTTCATTGAAGAGATGTTGGAGTGGCAGAACATTGAGATGATAATAATAATAATAATAATAATAATAATAATAATAATAATATTTATTCAGTTAGCATTTTACAATGTTGGTACCACATAATATGTCACAAAAATGACATGTACCAGCCTTGCATAATTCCAACTAAGGATAGCCCAATAAGGCGTCAGGCGTATTTCGGTTTAAATTGAAGACAACCCGCATACGAGCCCCATCGATAATTATCATTGTTTTAGAAGTTTCATGGACGATACTTGGTTGGTGTATATGTAATTACCATTGCAAATTCATTATAAGTAAAATACAAAACACTGTAAAAAACTTCCCTCTGTATGCAAAACCGTCCCTCTAGATGCCGGCGCGCCGATAATACAAATGGCAGTCCAGGAGGCACCCCCATGTTAACACCAACCTGTCAGTCGAACGCCACTACATCTGGCGATCTTTTTATGCATGTGTGAACCAATTACAATGGCTTACGTCACATCTCGCCACTCGCGGAACCAACCACAGCCTTACATCATCATACTAACCAATCACAGTCCATCAATACGTCACGTCACGTCACGTCCGACGAACCTGAATGCGCCGGCTTTTTTGTCTACAGTTGGAGGATGGGTCCCGTACGTGTGTAGAAGTTGTGTTCTGGTTCCACATTCGATTATTAAGAAAACCTTTGAAGAAAATGAGCCTTCATTAAAGCTGTTAGTGGACCACAGAGTACTACCTACATCTGTGAATTGTGCGACGTGCGGGACTGTGTGCTCATATAGACAAATAAGGAGAGAATGGGTGTGTTGTGAGAATTCAAGAGTAAACAAAGTGAAATTTACCTATAAACTCGCAAGAGTTAACTTACTTTATTGGTTGATAGGGATAGATAGCTCAATGATAGTGGTAGGAATAGATAGAAGATATAGTGGCCACTAAGATATAAGAATTAGGATGACTTAGCAGGAAACAGGTGGTTGTATTGGAGCGGCTAGAAGGAGATCTTGATGAGGTGCTCCTTGGTGCTCGCTCCTGTATTGGCAAAATTTTTCCGTCTGTGTACTCATACCTCATGCTTCCCAGTACCCTGGAAAGAAGCAAACATCCATCCAGTTCCTAAAAAAGGTGCCTCTTCAGATCCATCAAACTACAGACCAATAGCTATAACTTCCACTCTTGGCAAAGTTTTTGAAATTATATTAAATAATCACATAATTAAGCATCTGGAGAATAATAAATTAATCAGTGATAGGCAATATGGTTTTAGACGATGTCGATCAACTGCAGACATTCTTTGCCTTCTTACGCATCAAATCAACCAAGCTACAGACCAATATGGTGAAACACATACAATAGCACTGGATATATCAAAGGCATTTGATAGAGTCTGGCATCAATCCTTATTGTCGAAGATGTCACACTACGGCCTTGCATCATTAGTTCCACTAATTTCTTCTTATCTTCATAACAGAAAAATACGTGTAATGGTAGATGGCCTTTATTCTCAATTTCACTCAATAAATGCTGGTGTTCCCCAGGGATCAGTTTTGGCCCCAACTCTGTTCCTCATTCATATCAATGATCTCATATCTACCACTCATAATCCAATACATTCCTACGCAGATGACTCAACACTCCACAGTTCCTTCACATTTACCAATTCTTTCACCCAACTCGATCTTATAAATTCAAAAATAAACTCTGCAATTTCTCTGAACCGGGACCTTTCTAGAATTAATGAATGGGGACAAGAGAATCTAGTTTCCTTTAATGCACAGAAAACCAAGTACATTCAATTTTCTAACCGACAGAATCTCACTGACTCCCATATATTTTTTAATGATGTAAATATTCCCACTTCCCCTAGTATTGACATTCTCGGTGTAACATTAACTACTAACTTGAGCTGGACACATTATGTTAGAAGCATTGCTAAGAATGCCTCTAAAAAACTGGGACTCCTGTACAGAGTTCGAGAATTCTTCACTGACGAGCAGTTGGCCGTAATATATAAAAGTCATGTGCGCTCTCAGATGGATTACTGTTCACCTCTGTGGGGTGGAAGTGGAGTGGTTGCATTGAGGCAGTTGGACAAAATTCAAAATAAAGCTATTAGATTAATCAATAACCCTGCAATCACACAGGACCTTCCTACATTAGCCATACGAAGAAACGTTGCATCCCTTGCATTATTCTACAGATATTTTCACAGCAATTGTTCCGAGGAACTTGCTTCAATTGTGCCGCCTCTCCACATCTTTCCCCGTAGAACTAGGGCAGCTGAGAGCGCCCATGAATTTACACTTTCTCCTCCACAATGCAGAACTTCTGCTTATCAGAATTCATTTATCCCCAGAGCTACTACTCTTTGGAATTCACTTCCCTCGAATTGCTTTCCACAAACTTACAATCAACAAATGTTTAAATCCAGTTGTTACAAACATTTTATGAATGGAGGATGCCTTTAGGCACATGGACCTTTTTGTTTTATCTGTGTTTTTCCTTCCTCCGTTCATTGTCTCTTAAAAAAAAAAAAAAAAAAAAAAAAAGGTCGTAGTGAAAGCGATTCTGAGGTTTGTGGCGATGAACCCGCCAGTTCCGAGAATGACGTATGCGCAGTTATATTCCACCAATGCGTCATTTAACTAACTAAAAGGATATACCGGATTGATTATAATGATAACCCGATATATTTATGGATAATAAACCCATATAAACTTAATACGAAATAGTATATATCTTTTATATAGATATATAACTTAGCCTAATGCTGGCGCCTAATTTGAACTTCCAGTATGTTTACTTAACCTAAACTGTCGAGTTACTTACGAGTCTCGGCACATTCCCACCACCAATATATACATTATCTACAATAATCCTGCAGCGATGTTAGATCTCCATAGCTGTGAAGAGCTAACAGCTCGGCGGCGAAGAATTAATCTTCCAACAGGATCATTACTGGCAGATGGTCCAGCAACCGCTGGTGACATAGGGGTGGAGTCGTGAGAGCTAACACCATCACCAGTGACCGCCGGTTGAGGGATCGAAATGCTTTCGATTTCCTGTTCCAATGGATACAACTTGACGATGGGTCGAGTGGTCAGGCCAGTCTTTGTTCTAATCTGGACCACTCTAACCAGATCATCTCGTCCGGGATAGTCTAACTACCCTACCAAGCTTCCAAAGGACACGAGGTCCCTCGTCATGTATAAGCACGATGTCATTTATCTTTGGCCATACACTGCTTGATGAGCCTCTTTTATTCTTATATGCTTCTCGTAGTGATGCCAAGTATTCATTAGACCAACGCCTCCATAGGTCCCGGATCAATTTATTGATGTAATTGTACCTGCTGTGTATCGCTGCTTTACTATCGTAAGTAGGATCCTGCAGCTCATCTAGCTGAATTAGGTCCTTTGGGAAGTCACGAAGTCTACGACCTTTAATACGACATTATGTATGTACGAAGGAAAGGAAACAACATCTGAAGCATCGTCGCTACCCTTTACTGTAAATACAGTTAGTTACAAGACAAGACATTAGATTGGATATTGGTGTGTCAAATATGTTTACTTATTGCATTATCATAATTTGAATGTATATCTATAAAGGAATTTCAGTAATCAGATTTTTAGTGTAGTAGCTGATGGAATTATAATTTGGTTAATAAGGCAAGAGTTATTTTATTCTTAGTATCTATATTGGTAAAAACCTATTTGTTTTGTTTGATTTTGTTTCAGCTTTCTGGAAGAAAAAAACACAATACAGTAATTACATACTGTGATAATATCTAGTTATCATGCATTTAAGGCCAGGAACGCAGGGCTTTGATTCGATGTACGTAGTGATAGGACTGATGGTATTGGCAATACCCCAAATCACCCCAAAACCATGTCCATTGGACCATTGCATGGGAGAGGGTGGGGATTGAGAACTATTGGTGCATATGAAATACAATATGAATGTAGATAAAATCAGAAGAGACTAGAGTATAATGTAAATCTGTTATCTTTATTATGAACAAAAGGGTCATGAAATAAATCTTTTACATTATTGTATAACCATATTATGAAATTAACAAAACATAAAATTAATGAATCTTTTGTTTTCTTGACATCCACTTTTGGGACAAATGAAAAATATTTATTTGGTTACGTTTGGTTAGGCGAGTTATATCTGGTTTAGTAACTAAGCTCAAAATAGGCATATTTAACGTAACACAATATACTTAGCTTTACCTATTATATATATATTGCTTTATTTTCCTCAATATAGCTTGGCATATAGCTTCAAAATGCTCCTAGCAATGCACACATTTCGAGAAATTTCTCGGGGGGGGCTTACAGCGCCCCCCCGAACCCCCCAGCTGCTTAGGCTCGCTTCGCTCGCCACAACCCCCCCCCTCCCCATTGTAATTAGGTATGGCCTCATAAACAGCCTTTGCGCCTCCCAAAGAAAAGCTAAAATGACGCCACTGCCAGGATGACACAGAATAGTCAAAATGACATTGAACAAACGCTTGGCAAAGGGTCTTTTTGGTCGCCGCTGGCAAGCATCCCACCTGTCTATACAGGTATTTTATCTGTGCTCTACACTTACTCAGGATAGATTCAAAAATTGTTTCACCTGACAAAGTCGAGTCCAGTTTTAGTCCGAGATATTTAACTTGTGACATTGTTGTTATAGGAATATCATTACAGTTGACTGAGAAGCCCACAATGTCTTTCAGGTTGCGTTTTGTTCCACATAAGATGGCTTCCGTCTTGCCCAGGTGAAGAGATAGTCTATTGTCCACTAGCCACTCACTACACGATTCTAGTTCTTTGGAGAGTGAAGCAGCAATATTTATTGGGTCTTTTCCTGAAACCAGAAGCACGCTGTCGTCAGCATACAGTAATAATTTGCACGAGACGCTCAGTTCCATGTCGTTTACATAACAGAGAAAGAGTAAGGGACCAAGGATGCTTCCCTGCGGGACCCCACAGTTAATTGGCATAGGATCAGATATATTATCATCAATTTTGACTCTTTGTGTTCTACCACTAAGATAAGATTTAAACCAGTTCACTGACCCAATGCCCATTGCTTGTAGTTTATTACAGAGGATATCATGGTCTACTGTATCAAATGCTTTTTGTAGATCAAGAAGAACCATACCGGTGTAGTTACCTTTAGATTTTTTTTTACGAATGTGATCTGTTAAGTGGATGAGACAGGAGTCTCTCGAGTACATGCATCTGAAACCTGATTGAAACTTATAGAATAGATAATTTTCTTTGAGGTAGTGTTCAATTTGGGTGTATACAGCTCTTTCAAGGATTTTAGATACAATACATAATATGCTAACTGGTCTGTAGTTGCCAACATCTAGTTTATTTTTTTTTATTTTTTATTTTTTTAAGAGACAATGAACAGAGGAAGGAAACACACAGATAAAACAAAAAGGTCCATGTGCCTAAAGGCATCCTCCATTCATAAAATGTTTGTAACAACTGGATTTAAACATTTGTAGATTGTAAGTTTGTGGAAAGCAATTCGAGGGAAGTGAATTCCAAAGAGTAGTAGCTCTGGGGATAAATGAATTCTGATAAGCAGAAGTTCTGCATTGTGGAGGAGAAAGTGTAAATTCATGGGCGCTCTCAGCTGCCCTAGTTCTACGGGGAAAGATGTGGAGAGGCGGCACAATTGAAGCAAGTTCCTCGGAACAATTGCTGTGAAAATATCTGTAGAATAATGCAAGGGATGCAACGTTTCTTCGTTTGGATAATGTAGGAAGGTCCTGTGTGATTGCAGGGTTATTGATTAATCTAATAGCTTTATTTTGAATTTTGTCCAACTGCCTCAATGCAACCACTCCACTTCCACCCCACAGAGGTGAACAGTAATCCATCTGAGAACGCACATGACTTTTATATATCACGGCCAACTGCTCGTCAGTGAAGAATTCTCGAACTCTGTACAGGAGTCCCAGTTTTTTAGAGGCATTCTTAGCAATGCTTCTAACATAATGTGTCCAGCTCAAGTTAGTAGTTAATGTTACACCGAGAATGTCAATACTAGGGGAAGTGGGAATATTTACATCATTAAAAAATATATGGGAGTCAGTGAGATTCTGTCGGTTAGAAAATTGAATGTATTTGGTTTTCTGTGCATTAAAGGAAACTAGATTCTTTTGTCCCCATCCATTAATTCTAGAAAGGTCCTGGTTCAGAGAAATTGCAGTGTTTATTTTTGAATTTATAAGATCGGGTTGGGTGAAAGAATTGGTAAATGTGAAGGAACTGTGGAGTGTTGAGTCATCTGCGTAGGAATGTATTGGATTATGAGTGGTAGATATGAGATCATTGATATGAATGAGGAACATAATTGGGGCCAAAACTGATCCCTGGGGAACACCAGCATTTATTGAGTGAAATTGAGAATAAAGGCCATCTACCATTACACGTATTTTTCTGTTATGAAGATAAGAAGAAATTAGTGGAACTAATGATGCAAGGCCGTAGTGTGACATCTTCGACAATAAGGATTGATGCCAGACTCTATCAAATGCATTTGATATATCCAGTGCTATTGTATGTGTTTCACCATGTTGGTCTGTAGCTTGGTTGATTTGATGCGTAAGAAGGCAAAGCATGTCTGCAGTTGATCGACATCGTCTAAAACCATATTGCCTATCACTGATTAATTTATTATTCTCAAGATGCTTAATTATGTGATTATTTAATATAATTTCAAAGACTTTACCAAGAGTGGAAGTTATAGCTATTGGTCTGTAGTTTGATGGATCTGAAGAGGCACCTTTTTTAGGAACTGGATGGATGTTTGCTTCTTTCCAGGGTACTGGGAAGCATGAGGTATGAGTACACAGACGGAAATTTTTTGCCAATACAGGAGCGAGCACCAAGGAGCAATTCTTAAGTACTATTGGAGGAATTTCATCTGGACCAGGAGCCTTATCTACTGAGAGATTCTGCAAAATAGTTTTGACATGTCTGGTGTGGATCTTAAGTGAGGGAATTTCAGGCGAATTAAAATTAAGTACAGGGACATCTTGATTTATTTCATCTAAGGTTGAGTTGGTGGAGAAAATATCCGCAAGAAGGTTAGCTTTACCTCGTGGGTCACTTACAAGATTGCCAGTCGGAGATTTTAATGGTGGAATGGATGAAGCAGTAGTGAAGTTGGATTTAAATGAGTTAAGAGTAGACCAAAATATTTTGTTATCATTTGGATTATTTAGAAGTTTATTTGCCTGCTTGTGGAGAAAGTTTGATTTAGTTAGGTTTAATACAGCTTTGGCATGATTTCTGATGTTTCTAAAGTAATTAAAGGCTTCATGAGTTTTTGATCTTGTGTATGCATTGTAGGCTATTGCTTTTTGTTCAGTTACTCTAGCACAATTATGGTCAAACCATTTAGGTGAATTAGATCTTTTACTGTACTTTTGATGAGGAATAAAAGTTTCCATTCCAATTTTTACAAAATCTTGTATGTGGCTCAAGGTGGAGTGTGCATCATTAGAAAAGAAAGAGGTCCAGGGAATATCAATAAAGAAACCTTGAAGACCCTCCCAGTCTGCCCTATCGTAATGCCATTTAGTCACCAAAACAGGTTCAGAGTGGGAAGGTGTGGTAGGTGATAGACAGGTGGCCTGTATCAGACAGTGATCAGAAGATCCAAGCGGGGACCTCACTGTAACATCATAATTTTCTGAATTGGTTGTTAAAAATAAGTCCAGTAGGTGGGAATTATGATTAGGATTATCTGGTACACGGGTGGGTTGGTTGACTAGTTGAGTGAGATTAAATGAGTCTGCAAATAGCTCACATTCAAGACCAGCATCATCAGTCCTGGCTGAATGAGTGAGCCATTCAACATTATGGACATTAAAATCACCCAACACAGTGATTTCAGAAGAAGCATTTAAGTTGAGGACACTGAGTTGTGAGGACAGAGAATCAAAAAGACTTTGCTCTGGAGGAGTATTTGGGGAACGGTAGATGCAACATATGTATTTAAATTTACCATCAGAAATTAATTTGTATATAGAATAATCAAAATAGGGACAATTGAAACTAGTAACCTCCTCCAGGGCAATTTCAGATTTTGCGAAGCAACATACACCTCCTTTAGGTCTGAAATTTTGGAGCAGTTGATAACCTGGAAAATTAAATCTAGACGTGTCAGATATGGATGTTACTTGAGTCTCTGTCAAAAAAAGGAGAGTAGGGGATTCTGCTTGAAGAAATTGGTGTACAGAATTGATGTTAGAGTGAAGTCCCCTTATATTGCTAAAGAAAAAGCTGCACCGACGAGCAGCTTTGGGACGTTGCAATGCTCTTGACACAGTCGCATGATGACGACCGGGAGGGCCCTGTGTCAATGACCCAACCCTGCCGGGGGTGGATATCCGAGGGACCACCAGGTTTGCTCTTAACAATTGTACTGCCATATTTATTGGGTAAGGTGTATGGTGTTACATGTATGATATGTAGTGGGAAGAGTAGTGTTTTATGGATAGAGGATAGCAATGTAGGGCAATGTCGTGAAGTTGGATCTGTATGTTATATAAAGAGGGTTTTCCTGATACCCCTGATGTGTGAGGCAGAAAGATATGTATCCAGCTACCAAGGCCTGGGAGAGAAAATGGAATTCAGGCTATTCCCTGAGTCTCCCGAAACCTTGGCGGTAGTACTTCCCTGGGCGGGGCTTCCTACCCCTACTACCTACTACTA
The DNA here is from genome assembly GCA_032716605.1 of Paralithodes platypus. Taxonomy (NCBI): domain Eukaryota; kingdom Metazoa; phylum Arthropoda; class Malacostraca; order Decapoda; family Lithodidae; genus Paralithodes; species Paralithodes platypus. The sequence continues at coordinate 35,213,463 of CM064521.1, read as the reverse complement.
CTTCCTTTCTTGAATAGAGGGGTTACAATATGGCTTCCTTCAGTTCAGCAGGTACAGTGTTGGTGTTAATTGACAGGTTGATGATGTGGGTTAGGGGACCTGCTATACCAATGGCTCCATCTCGCAGAAATTTGGCAGGAATTTTGTCTGGTCCTGGCTTTTATGAACATTTAGGTTAGAGAGCTCGTCAAATGTGTATTTTGGTGTAACATTTTGCAATCCAAATGTGTTCGGGTGTATGCCTTTATCCCTGTAGAAATTTCGAAAGGTGGCCGTTGTTGTCGTGTATTTATTGAGAGGTTGCGGTAGGTTCTGTGCAAGTGTGTTTGCTATGGAGGTGAAGTAGGTTGAAATTTGTCGTTTATCGTGGCAAACCTGATCATTAATGTTGAGAGCAATATTAGTGTTAGACGAATCCCTTGCCTTGTTGCTGTAGCCTGTTGTTTTTAAGTGCCTCCATAGTTTTTTGGGGTTATTCTGATATTCCTCTGCCTTACTGTGAAAATAATTAGATTTCACAGATTTGATTTTCCTACTTAGTTTATTCCTAGGGCTGTTGAACTCATGTTTCAGACCTTGATCCTGTCTATGTTTCACTAGCATTTTTAACAGCTTGTCTCTATGTTCCAGATGGTGTAGTATGTCATTGTTGATCCATGGGTCTGACCTTGCTTTAATTCGTATGTCTTTCAGAGGAGCTATTTCGTCTAGGATGTTTGTGATGATGGTCGGAAGCCAACCCATGCGTCATTAACGTTTGTATTTCCAAACACTGGAGACCAGTCTGTATTCCATAAAATGTCCAGAAATGTTTCTTTGTTGTAGTTTCTGAGTGACCTTGTGATTCTCTAGGGTAATTTTTGTGGTTTTCCGTGTGTAATATGTGACGAAGTGATCACTTATCCCAGTCTGTATAACCCCTGATTGTGATATTTTGTCCTCTCTGTTACAATTTATGTGGTCTAATATTGTAGCAGTGTTCTCAGAGATACGTGTGGGGGTTGTGATGAGTTGTTTGTGATTGTGCATTGTCAGTATGTGCCTATATTCTCGTACAAGCCTATTATTTCGTAGTTTGTAACACAAGTTAAAATCCCCTAGTATAATTGTTATGCCCTGTTTTTCTACAGGATTAACTTGGGTAATGTGAGTTCTAACTGACTGGGTATATAAGGCTGCATGCACAATACAAGGTATGAGGAATAGAGAACACAAAATAAACACACGGTAACAAGACACACGATTACGTTTATTGATATACACACTTCTGAATACTCGTGCAAGGCAAATGATAGAATTGAACAACACTAGCATAAGTGGATCTGGATGGAGCCTAGTCTCCCACTTCCAACGTTCAGGTATTAATCTTCTGATCACTGGCTTTAATTCACAAGTTTATATACTGGAGACCATCAATGTTACTTATAAATTCATATTCACTGTTAGATTTATTACTGGTAGCTCTGGTGCACAAGTAGTAGTTCACAGACTAGATTAGACATGCGTATTTTTAGAGCACGGGAATTCTAGTAACCTCAGGGGGTACTGATCTAAGTTTTATATTCTTGTATCAGAAATACATAGAACGCAAATCAGTGGGCGAACATTCAGATATCACTAGGGTTTCACTTCTATGTAATAATATCTGGGTATATGGGTAATTACGAGAGTTAATATCGCCTGTTAATTAATGAACACTGATACGCTTATCACTTCCTAATGGAATGGTTATATATGAATTATACTGGGGCAAAGATATAGCCACTTCGTAGAAATATTAATAAGTGAGTCTCTAAATAGTACTGTAACACTGTAGTACTGATAGAGTGAATCTTGGGTAGTATTTGATTGGTCTGGTCCTGGTTATCTTGCGTCCGTGATGTTGGGGGTTAACGACTGGTTCCGCGGCCGTCCAAGTGGTCCATATGTAGGAAGTTCTCAAGTACGTGGACAGGTCCTTCTATCCAAATCTGCCACGGAGTCTGCCGGCTCTGGAACTCAATTCTCAGCAACCAACAATGAATAGAGCTCGAGTTCAACTCTGGTGACCAACCCTGGTTGGTGTCTAGCTTTCAACTGATTTTACTGGGGGGCTGGAGCTGGGTTTATAGGCTCGGTTTTGGACCCTGTATGCCATAGGGATCTCGAGTCTTATGGAATTATTTGAGCTCTCAATAGATACGGGGACTAGGTAAGGTGGTGATTACTGTTGTGGCACATGGCTATAGGGAGCCTTCATAATGTGATATTACTGAGCCTTAGTAAGAGGTACTATTTTGGCTATACTGGAAGTATTGAGGGGAGGGAGACTGGATCTACTTTGCGAGGAGGACTGGGACAGCTGTGATAGGAGTGTCTCTCTTATATTGCTCAGTCTTCATTCTATGGTATAGCTGAGGTGCTAATTTGATTTTTTTTTTTTTTTTTTTTTTTTTTTTTAAGACAATGAACGGAGGAAGGAAAAACACAGATAAAACAAAAAGGTCCATGTGCCAAATTATCCATTATCCGAGTATGCAAGAAAGGTGAATGGGTTATTGTGGGTTAATAGAGGTTAGTAAAGGGGTTAGTCATGCATGGTTAGCTCATTGATAGGAAGAATTCCTGTGCTACCTGGCAATGACCCGGAAGTCAAAACAGGGGTCAGGTATACCTCCGCAGGGGTGGGGGTCTCCCTACTCGGGTGGGTAAAAAAGTGGTAGATGCGCGCCCTCTCTCTGTGATGGTCGTCCGGCGGCTGTGGCTAGGGGCTTGCCATATCACAAGTGTTTGTAATAACCCTCTGTTTATGAGACAGATGTGGGTGTTCGTAATACCAAAACCGAAGGTGCCTTGACTAGCTGGTTTAATCGGTTGGGTTGTTAATTGCATGGTTTGCTGGATGTGGTGGAGACTGGGTTGCTAACTCTGCCACATTTATCTGGAAGTATGGCAATAGAAGTTAGTCACTGGCGAGGCGGCTAGCCTCGCACTGACGATCATTGGGTACAGGGTTGTGAATGGGTTGTGAGAGAATAGATGGCATGCAAAGGGTTAGTAAAGTTCTAATGTTGTTCCGTCCTACTACGGGAAGGTAGGCTGGATAGGAGTATATATATAAAAGGTTTGAGAACGTTAGCAACGGAAAAATCAAGGATCTTCAGGAGGTATGATGGAGAGGCTAGGTCGGAAAGGAGTCGAGGAGCGTGGGGGGTTAATGAGAGGGAGAGGGTTCAGGGGGCTACGTGGAAGTTTGACCGGGCGTAGGGGTGGCATTAGACTACAGTTGATATTGGAGTTTGGGGGTTAATGACAGGGAAAGTATGTTAGCCAAATGCTACCGGGGGATGAGCAAATACGGGGTGGTATATGAGTCTGGAAAGGATGGAATCATGTGGACTGTGGGCTGTGGGGAAAAGGAGGTTAACTGTAGGTATGTGCTTGACTGTGGATAAAAGTAGGGAAAAACATGGTGTATTATTACTCGTCAATACGATGGTTATGGATACTGTTAATCTGACACTATTTCTTGCTGATCTAGTTGTCCCTGGGAACTGCGTTTTCTATGAAATATAGACCAAAGAAAAGCGGCAGTTCGTAGGGGTACTTCGTTATTGTTTCGTGGTAGATATGTGTCTAGACAATGGTAAAAAAAAGGTTATCTATACAATCTCTGGTTGGGGTAAGAATTAGAGTTACTGCATGGTGGCTAACATCTTCAGTCATTATCTCTGTCTAGGTCTTACAGGAATAATGGTTATATATACAATGGTGTACCCGTGGGTATCATAGTTTCTTATCAATTATGACATGGGGGTTAACATATTACTTCTCGGATGGAGGAACATACATAGATTTATGGGGGCGGTTGGTCTTCAGAAACTTAGTCTGGCAAGACAAGGTATTTTAGGGGTTTAACATATTACTTCTCGGATGGAAGAACATACATAGATTTATGGGGGCGGTTGGTCTTCAGAAACTTAGTCTGGCAAGACAGGGGTTAACATATTACTTCTCGGATGGAAGAACATACATAGATTTATGGGGGCGGTTGGTCTTCAGAAACTTAGTCTGGCAAGACAAGGTATTTTTAGGGGGTGAACATATTACTTCTCGGATGGAAGAACATACATAGATTTATGCCTGTCTGAACTGGTTGGCATTGGCTCAACCTAGGGACAGGGCATGGGTGTATTAAATTAAGGTGTATTCATGTTCATCATCATGTAGGTAGAGTCTGGCGGGTAAGAGGTGTAGGACAAGAGGGGTAGTGGATACGCGAGGTGGGGGAGGGTTGTGAATTGTAAAGGGGTGGTTTGAGGCTAGGCGCCGCGCCGCTCGTGACCTAGGATAGTGACCCTTAATGCGCTGGACATAGGGGTGGAATTTCCCTACAATCGAACAGGTAGGGTGGTGGGTGCAGCGGGGCGTGAAGGATAAGCGGACAGGATGACCCAAACAGGGTACCACTGAGTATAGGGTCACGAAGCAAAATAGAGTAGTGTGGATTGTGGATACGAAGGAGGTGATTGGAAGACGTATAACAATTGTGGAAAAGTAAATGGAAGAGATGAACACAATGGTGGATAAAAGATAATTAACCTAAGGATTGAATACATGCATGAATGACGAAATTATAGCCGTCGTCCTAATAAGATGATGAAACCGGGTTGGTATGCACGTGGCACAATACGACACAAGGACAGTGTCGCTATGTCGTATCAATACTGGTGGCATACTCCGGTTAATATTATATATACACTTAGTTACTAGAAGAACAAGGCAAGGGGGGGCGACTGAGCACGGGGGTACATATGTCTATACTCGTCACGGAAAAGGAGATACGAGGTAGCTTTCCTGCATCTCTCCTGATAATCGTCTGCAGATTGGTCATAGTGAGTTTATCCGAATTAACAGGCCTAAATCAATACAATAACTGGCATAGGGTTATCGGGTGTATAGAGTCGTGGTTAAAGGTTGGGAATCTATAGTTAGTGGATAAAACAACGGGAGGTTAGAGACATAGAATTGCTAGAATTGGGGGGGACTCTGATTGTTATATAACTAAATACAGGGCTGACGTAATCACGATCTGATTTGGTGTGAAATGGAAGCTAAGGTGTCTTAGATCGCCTCGAACCTACACAATGAAAGTATTATAGCCTGTATGGTGGTTACCTAATTAAATACATACTTAGGTGGTACATCAAGAATATCAGTGAGTAAAGTATTGTGGTTTGTATATTAGAAGACTGTGATTGAGAGACGTATAATATGTGGAATGAATTGAGAGAGAGAGAGAGAGAGACCAAATCGGGAAAGGAAAAGGGGCCTGGGATCTCGTTGGGGATGGGAGTTTCGCTCTCAGGATTTTCGTTCCTGTGGCTCGTTAGGGTTGGAGGTTTCGCTCTCAGGTTTCTCGTTCCTGTGGTATTTTAATAATGGATTCATTCCGGGGGTCTAGTAATGACAAAGTTCTTTCAAATTTGGTCAAGAATTGTGTGTCGTCTGGTTGCCTATAGCACACCCCAATGGTGATGGGGTTTTGTCCTTGGCAGGTGTAAGTCGATCCACAGAGCTTCGTGGTTTTCTACATGGAGATCGGTCCTAGCTGTGTGTGAGGTTGTTTTTTACATACAGACATACTCCTCCCCCTTGTCTATTGCGATCATTACGAACCATATTGAAACCTTGAATGTTTATTTCACCATCGTTTATACTCGAGTCCAGCCAGGTTTCAGTAATTGCAATTATTGAAGCTTTGGCCTTATTAGCTAACAAGTTTATTTCTGACAATTTATGGTACATTGATCTGGCGTTAATGTGGATAAGGTGGAGCCCTTTGTTGGTGAACACTCTATCTGTAATCTTTGAATGTTTCCTGGCTGGATTCTGAGTTGTTAATACTTGGTTCATTTACATTAACATTCGGTAATAAATGCAAGACACACTTATTGCATAAGAATTCACGTTCTTCACTGTTGGTCTTCTTAGAGATGCACTTCATGTGAGCTACAGTTTTACACTTTACACAATTTAGGATCCTTTGTTTTCTTGTTATGAGTGATTTACATATTTCACAAATGATTTAAGTGATTCAGTAAATAAGACCTGTAACCAGTGTATCTCCCAAAGTTATGATAGTTGCTATTTTAAGAGTTTATTTGTTGTGAATTGGAAGGAATTGTAGTGAGCTTGTTTAGTGAAATGAATAGGAGGAAGTGTTTGTGAGAGCTAGCTGGATTACTGTGTAGGTGAGACACTCAGCTATTATGTAGATTTTGTAGCGAAATAGTTACCACTGATCTCTAATCATCACCTGTGTTTTTCTTTTCGTTCCACATTATATCACCATTTTAACTTTGACCTAGTTGTCATATATGTACGGACAATTTTAAACTAGATTAACCCTTTCGATAGTTATGATATGAACGCTTATTTCAGCATTTCTTAGTATCTTCGGATTTTCCAGACTATTTTTTCGTGCAGTCTTATATATTTAGTATAGTTTTACTGTTTAGGTAAAGGAAATTCGCAACTAGCTTCCATATTTGTATCTTTTTATTTAAATATGTAAATTATTGTTCACAGATTACTGATGATAGCATGAATATGTCGAAACTTCTTCCAATATGAAAATAAGATGATTTTTATCAACATTTTGGTTGTCCTTCCTATTACTCATATTATTGTCGGGATGTTAACCCCTTGAGAATATGAAGCGTTTAAGCAGTTTATTTTGGCTATCATTAGACGATTTTGGACAGCTTAGGAAGGATGTGTGTGATTCAAGTGTAAAGTATATCTCCATAAACCCTATGACTTCCATATGTCCTTCCTAATCTGAATAAAGTCGTCTAATAATAGCCAGAAAACAATAAAGTGCGTCATAGATCCTCAAAGAAATATTATGACGTGATATGTTAATGAGTATTAATATAACTAAGTACAGTTGTGGTTATGGCTACTTGGACACCTCTTAAATTATATAAAAAATAAGACTGCGAGCATTAAGCTAGCGAATGTCCACAGTTTATCTATTTGGTTCGTCAGCGTAACAATATTGTGCCTCCTAAAATTGTCAAGGAATTTCTGTCCAAGGCTGTGCAAAAGGCATTGTTATGCCGCGTTTCTGGAGAAACGTGAGATATTCTGATACAACTTTCAACTCTCTAACTGGGTGAGGGCTGGCACTTAATTCCAATACGAAGTGTTTAAGGAAGAGATATGTGCAGCATGTGTGGAGTAAGGAGAAAAGGGAGGGGAGTGAAAGGTGCAGCATGGTGGACAGAAGAGGTAAGAATAGCTGTGGAAGAAAAGAAGAAAGCATATAGAGAGTGGTTGGGTAGTAGAGGGAATGAATATTTCGAGAGACAGAAACGAGCGAGGTACGTGGAGAGTAAGAGGGTGGTGAAGAGAGTAGTGAAGGAAAGTAAGAGAAGAGTAGATGAGGAATTTGGAAGGAATCTGAGTGTAACATGGAGGGAGAGTAAGAAACTGTTCTGGAAAGAAGTCAAGAAAGTTTGGGAAGGTAGTAAGGGAAACAGTAAGGGTATGAAAGATAAGAATGGGAGAATGCTAGCCGAGAAGCAAGAGAGAGTCGAAAGATGGAGGGAGTACTTCAATGAGTTGCTAAATGTAAGGAATGAAGAGCCAGCAAACATAGCTGGATATGGTATGGGAGGGAGAAGAAGAGAAGTAGTGGAGGAAAGAGGTGGGGATCAGGAGGTCAGAAGTGTGGGAAGCCATGAAAAGAGTGAAGTTGTGGAAAGCACCAGGAACAGATGGAGTGTGTGGGGAAATGTTGAGGTATGGTGGTGAGATAGTGATCGAATGGGTATGGAAAATGTGCAAACTAGCATGGGAGAAGGGGAGTGTACTTGAAGACTGGCATAATAGTCCCCCTATATAAGGGCAAAGGGGAAAGATGAGTGTTTGGTAACCACCGAGGAATATGTCTTCTAAGCGTAGTAGGGAAGGTATACAGTAGGGTAGTGATTGAGAGAGTGAGAGTGAGAACGGAGATATGGATAGGCGACGAGCAGGGAGGTTTTAGGAAGGGAAGAGGATGTGTAGATCAGATTTTTACCCTGAATTGTGTTGTGGAGAAATATCTGGAGAAACAACAAAAGGTGTATGTTGCCTTTATGGACTTGGAGAAGGCCTATGACAGAGTGGATAGAGAAGGTTTGTGGAAAGTACTTAGAATATACGGAATACCTGGCAAGTTGCTGAAAGCGGTGAAGAGCATGTATGATGGTGCAAAGGCAGCAGTGCGTGTGGAGAATGAACAGAGCGAGTTCTTTGATCAGAATGTTGGGTTAAAGCAAGGGTGTGTGATGTCCCCATGGTTGTTCAATATACAGTATATGGATGGAGTCATGAAAGAAATACAAGGAATAGCAGTGGATGATGGTGTACCGCTGATAAGGGAAGGACATAAGTAGAAGTTGCCTGTACTGCTGTTTGCCGACGATACAGTTCTGTTGAGTGATAGGGAGTGGGAGCTGCAGGGTCTGGTTAATATGTTTAGAACAGTGTGAAAAACGGAACCTGAAGGTAAATGCGGTGAAGAGTAAGGTTATGGTCTTTGAAAGGGGTGCCGTCACAGTGTAAGGTGAGGTTGAACAATCAGATTATGGAAAATGTCAGCTCATTCAATTATTTGGGCAGTGTGTTGAGTAAAGATGGAAGAATGGATGAAGAAGTGCGGGAGAGGATGCAACCAGGGTGGATTGGTTTAAACCACGCTTTTGTTGTTTTTTGTTTCTTTTTTAAATAAACCAATGTTTGTTTCTTTTTTTCTAATATCTGAGGGATTTTTTAACTTTGAAAATGGTTCAATTAATTTGTTTCCAAAAAGTAATTCTTTTTGGAAACAAACACTTTGGACTCAAATACTTTACATCAGTTTTCTCAAACATATAAATTTATCATCATCATCATCAAATATGATGCCCTGCTTCCAGAGGAAGCACCCCAAAAGGGATGGCCATGGCAGAAACTGCCTCCAGGCTCCCAGACATGCCCCGATTGACCCACTCCACAGTGCCATTTCCACTAAGTGGATTAATAACACTTTTAATGTTACATATTTATGATATTTATGTATATAATATTCATCTACAAAAAAGCAAGTACAGTACCTTCATGACAAAAAAATGTATAATCACATCTTTATATTTTAATAAGATTGAAAAAATATGACACAGTGTCAACTATCAGTAAGTTATACATTACTTTCACAGTAAAACCAAATCAAATCGTCTCTTGATGTTCCTTAAGAATATATTAAAATTATTGTATGTATGTATGTATATACTCAGGCAGTGCACATATCCCATAGCTGGGGGTGGCCGACTCGAGACAGAGGTCGAACAGGGACAACACAACATAAACATATACAGTATATATATATTTAATAGTGGCCCCTCCATCATTGCCTCTTAGTATAATAGTCTCCATTCAACATCCCGCGTCAGCATTTTGAATCTACCGCGCGGAAGGATCATGGAGGACTCATCATAACTGCATGCTTAATTCCCTTATGGGATCGTCATTATGATTGTACCCTACAGAAAAAACTCCGTAAAAAATAAAAAATAAAAAATAACTTAATATCTGTTATCATAATTGACTTCCCATATGTGGATTTCTTGTGTTGTGCTACCCCGACACCAGGCCCTCTAGCGGCCATCTCGACCTTCCTCCTTCCGCGTCCATCCTAGCAACAAGGGATTCGCCATGCTCGGCTTTATTCTTCGTTCCAGCGCTTTCTAGTGAGTCCTTACTCATTTGTATACACCTGCGTTGTAGTAACAAGGTTCAGATTAGCCAGCAACGGTTACCCTATTGGTATGGCCGCAGGAAGAGTGTAAATTAGGGTACTATTGTAACAGGCGCTTACGCATCCCAGGATCGTCGCGCCACGTGTTATATTTATATTGTTTTGGCGCCTTTAGCTTTTGTTACATAGCTAGGAGGCTACCATTCTACAAGTTTATGCTACAGACCGTCAATAGTGAGGCAGTGGCATAGTTAATTATGTGTTTTAGCAAATGCTCTGGTCTAAGGGTGCCTGCATGTCGTGCTCCACCTTCCAGAGTTCGTAATTTGCTTTTAGGCCCCTATCATGGGCCTCCCCTCGTCTGTGTGCTGTGGCTGGGTCTTCGGAGCGTCGTCGGCTGGGACATCGCTTCGAACCTCATGGTCAGCCTCGTTAGGGGTCTCCGGTCTAGGCTACAGGTAATTTAGGATTCTGAATTTATTTTGCCTTTATGTACCCCTAGTGATGAACATGTGTGCTTGCATGTTTGGGGGTTTGGGAGACGTCCCTATATTTATATATTATAAAATTATGTAATGTGGGTTTTGGAGGAGGGAGCTGTGCTTTTGTCTCCCCTCTCTAAAATTTTGGTTGTTTTTTCCGGCGGCCTCTTGCAGCAGGGCCCAGGTTATCCGTCTTCAAAACGGGTAGGGAGCAACCAAATGTCCCGGCGTGGTATAGCTGAACCACATCCCTTCCGGCGGAAGTGCAAATTCCTACGGGAGCTTATAACTCGGTCTGCCGAGTTAACTCGCCCTAACCATATTAGTTACACGACCAATCGCCCTGCGGCGCCATAGTCAAGTGTACAAGTGTTAAGATTTGTTATCCAAACTCGTTTCATTATCTCTAGTGCTTTAGTAAGGGATAGTCATACACTGTTAGTCAATGGGCCTGTGGCTTTTGCCATAGGTAAGCAGTTTCAATCATCTTATATGAGAAAACCCCAGGTTTTTTCACGGCGGGTCCAGCGGAAGGTTAGAGTAGTTGTGAACTATAGCTAATTTTCCGGCGGACTCGAGGTAGGATGTATTAACACCATGCAGGTTATCCTTATGAGCATTGATTCCTGGAAATTGTCTATTTCCAGAATCCCTGGCTCCTTAGTGACTGCAGCACCGGCGGCGTTGGGGGGGGGGCTGATTCCTGCGGGGGTGGGGGGAGCCCCTTTATCCATCATGCCTCGCTTTGAGTTATGCGCTACTCCTACCTGTTCCATGTTGCCCATTTTCGCTCATAAGATATGTTTGAAATGCGTTAAATGTTTAGACCGCTCTAGAGGCTTGTGGGTGTCGCAGCATTGTTCTGTTTGCTCTGAGCTCAAAGATTCCTTATTCTCCAAGAAAGACTTCTCGTGCTTGGCAGCACTGCAAGAGATTAAAGCTATTTTTAATTCTTATGCTAAAGATACAGCCCATAAGGCACTTCATTGTGATGACGAAGCCCTTTGGGAAAAGTTGATTATCAAGTCTCCTCTAACTAAACTCGCCTCATATAAATCTGTTAAGCCTAAATTCAAGTCGAAAGCCCTCACAAAAGAGGTAGTGAGTAACAGTAGTTTAATGTTACATATTTATGATATTTATGTATATAATATTCATCTACAAAAAAGCAAGTACAGTACCTTCATGACAAAAAAATGTATAATCACATCTTTATATTTTAATAAGATTGAAAAAATATGACACAGTGTCAACTATCAGTAAGTTATACATTACTTTCACAGTAAAACCAAATCAAATCGTCTCTTGATGTTCCTTAAGAATATATTAAAATTATTGTATGTATGTATGTATATACTCAGGCAGTGCACATATCCCATAGCTGGGGGTGGCCGACTCGAGACAGAGGTCGAACAGGGACAACACAACATAAACATATACAGTATATATATATTTAATAGTGGCCCCTCCATCATTGCCTCTTAGTATAATAGTCTCCATTCAACATCCCGCGTCAGCATTTTGAATCTACCGCGCGGAAGGATCATGGAGGACTCATCATAACTGCATGCTTAATTCCCTTATGGGATCGTCATTATGATTGTACCCTACAGAAAAAACTCCGTAAAAAATAAAAAATAAAAAATAACTTAATATCTGTTATCATAATTGACTTCCCATATGTGGATTTCTTGTGTTGTGCTACCCCGACACCAGGCCCTCTAGCGGCCATCTCGACCTTCCTCCTTCCGCGTCCATCCTAGCAACAAGGGATTCGCCATGCTCGGCTTTATTCTTCGTTCCAGCGCTTTCTAGTGAGTCCTTACTCATTTGTATACACCTGCGTTGTAGTAACAAGGTTCAGATTAGCCAGCAACGGTTACCCTATTGGTATGGCCGCAGGAAGAGTGTAAATTAGGGTACTATTGTAACAGGCGCTTACGCATCCCAGGATCGTCGCGCCACGTGTTATATTTATATTGTTTTGGCGCCTTTAGCTTTTGTTACATAGCTAGGAGGCTACCATTCTACAAGTTTATGCTACAGACCGTCAATAGTGAGGCAGTGGCATAGTTAATTATGTGTTTTAGCAAATGCTCTGGTCTAAGGGTGCCTGCATGTCGTGCTCCACCTTCCAGAGTTCGTAATTTGCTTTTAGGCCCCTATCATGGGCCTCCCCTCGTCTGTGTGCTGTGGCTGGGTCTTCGGAGCGTCGTCGGCTGGGACATCGCTTCGAACCTCATGGTCAGCCTCGTTAGGGGTCTCCGGTCTAGGCTACAGGTAATTTAGGATTCTGAATTTATTTTGCCTTTATGTACCCCTAGTGATGAACATGTGTGCTTGCATGTTTTGGGGGTTTGGGAGACGTCCCTATATTTATATATATTATAAAATTATGTAATGTGGGTTTTGGAGGAGGGAGCTGTGCTTTTGTCTCCCCTCTCTAAAATTTTGGTTGTTTTTTCCGGCGGCCTCTTGCAGCAGGGCCCAGGTTATCCGTCTTCAAAACGGGTAGGGAGCAACCAAATGTCCCGGCGTGGTATAGCTGAACCACATCCCTTCCGGCGGAAGTGCAAATTCCTACGGGAGCTTATAACTCGGTCTGCCGAGTTAACTCGCCCTAACCATATTAGTTACACGACCAATCGCCCTGCGGCGCCATAGTCAAGTGTACAAGTGTTAAGATTTGTTATCCAAACTCGTTTCATTATCTCTAGTGCTTTAGTAAGGGATAGTCATACACTGTTAGTCAATGGGCCTGTGGCTTTTGCCATAGGTAAGCAGTTTCAATCATCTTATATGAGAAAACCCCAGGTTTTTTCACGGCGGGTCCAGCGGAAGGTTAGAGTAGTTGTGAACTATAGCTAATTTTCCGGCGGACTCGAGGTAGGATGTATTAACACCATGCAGGTTATCCTTATGAGCATTGATTCCTGGAAATTGTCTATTTCCAGAATCCCTGGCTCCTTAGTGACTGCAGCACCGGCGGCGTTGGGGGGGGGGCTGATTCCTGCGGGGGTGGGGGGGGGCCCCTTTATCCATCATGCCTCGCTTTGAGTTATGCGCTACTCCTACCTGTTCCATGTTGCCCATTTTCGCTCATAAGATATGTTTGAAATGCGTTAAATGTTTAGACCGCTCTAGAGGCTTGTGGGTGTCGCAGCATTGTTCTGTTTGCTCTGAGCTCAAAGATTCCTTATTCTCCAAGAAAGACTTCTCGTGCTTGGCAGCACTGCAAGAGATTAAAGCTATTTTTAATTCTTATGCTAAAGATACAGCCCATAAGGCACTTCATTGTGATGACGAAGCCCTTTGGGAAAAGTTGATTATCAAGTCTCCTCTAACTAAACTCGCCTCATATAAATCTGTTAAGCCTAAATTCAAGTCGAAAGCCCTCACAAAAGAGGTAGTGAGTAACAGTAGTTTAATGTTACATATTTATGATATTTATGTATATAATATTCATCTACAAAAAAGCAAGTACAGTACCTTCATGACAAAAAAATGTATAATCACATCTTTATATTTTAATAAGATTGAAAAAATATGACACAGTGTCAACTATCAGTAAGTTATACATTACTTTCACAGTAAAACCAAATCAAATCGTCTCTTGATGTTCCTTAAGAATATATTAAAATTATTGTATGTATGTATGTATATACTCAGGCAGTGCACATATCCCATAGCTGGGGGTGGCCGACTCGAGACAGAGGTCGAACAGGGACAACACAACATAAACATATACAGTATATATATATTTAATAGTGGCCCCTCCATCATTGCCTCTTAGTATAATAGTCTCCATTCAACATCCCGCGTCAGCATTTTGAATCTACCGCGCGGAAGGATCATGGAGGACTCATCATAACTGCATGCTTAATTCCCTTATGGGATCGTCATTATGATTGTACCCTACAGAAAAAACTCTGTAAAAAATAAAAAATTAAAAAATAACTTAATATCTGTTATCATAATTGACTTCCCATATGTGGATTTCTTGTGTTGTGCTACCCCGACACCAGGCCCTCTAGCGGCCATCTCGACCTTCCTCCTTCCGCGTCCATCCTAGCAACAAGGGATTCGCCATGCTCGGCTTTATTCTTCGTTCCCGCGCTTTCTAGTGAGTCCTTACTCATTTGTATACACCTGCGTTGTAGTAACAAGGTTCAGATTAGCCAGCAACGGTTACCCTATTGGTATGGCCGCAGGAAGAGTGTAAATTAGGGTACTATTGTAACAGGCGCTTACGCATCCCAGGATCGTCGCGCCACGTGTTATATTTATATTGTTTTGGCGCCTTTAGCTTTTGTTACATAGCTAGGAGGCTACCATTCTACAAGTTTATGCTACAGACCGTCAATAGTGAGGCAGTGGCATAGTTAATTATGTGTTTTAGCAAATGCTCTGGTCTAAGGGTGCCTGCACGTCGTGCTCCACCTTCCAGAGTTCGTAATTTGCTTTTAGGCCCCTATCATGGGCCTCCCCTCGTCTGTGTGCTGTGGCTGGGTCTTCGGAGCGTCGTCGGCTGGGATATCGCTTCGAACCTCATGGTCAGCCTCGTTAGGGGTCTCCGGTCTAGGCTACAGGTAATTTAGGATTCTGAATTTATTTTGCCTTTATGTACCCCTAGTGATGAACATGTGTGCTTGCATGTTTTGGGGGTTTGGGAGACGTCCCTATATTTATATATATAAAATTATGTAATGTGGGTTTTGGAGGAGGGAGCTGTGCTTTTGTCTCCCCTCTCTAAAATTTTGGTTGTTTTTTCCGGCGGCCTCTTGCAGCAGGGCCCAGGTTATCCGTCTTCAAAACGGGTAGGGAGCAACCAAATGTCCCGGCGTGGTATAGCTGAACCACATCCCTTCCGGCGGAAGTGCAAATTCCTACGGGAGCTTATAACTCGGTCTGCCGAGTTAACTCGCCCTAACCATATTAGTTACACGACCAATCGCCCTGCGGCGCCATAGTCAAGTGTACAAGTGTTAAGATTTGTTATCCAAACTCGTTTCATTATCTCTAGTGCTTTAGTAAGGGATAGTCATACACTGTTAGTCAATGGGCCTGTGGCTTTTGCCATAGGTAAGCAGTTTCAATCATCTTATATGAGAAAACCCCAGGTTTTTTCACGGCGGGTCCAGCGGAAGGTTAGAGTAGTTGTGAACTATAGCTAATTTTCCGGCGGACTCGAGGTAGGATGTATTAACACCATGCAGGTTATCCTTATGAGCATTGATTCCTGGAAATTGTCTATTTCCAGAATCCCTGGCTCCTTAGTGACTGCAGCACCGGCGGCGTTGGGGGGGCTGATTTCTGCGGGGAGGGGGCCCCTTTATCCATGATGCCTCGCTTTGAGTTATGCGCTACTCCTACCTGTTCCATGTTGCCCATTTTCGCTCATAAGATATGTTTGAAATGCGTTAAATGTTTAGACCGCTCTAGAGGCTTGTGGGTGTCGCAGCATTGTTCTGTTTGCTCTGAGCTCAAAGACGCCTTATTCTCCAAGAAAGACTTCTCGTGCTTGGCAGCACTGCAAGAGATTAAAGCTATTTTTAATTCTTATGCTAAAGATACAGCCCATAAGGCACTTCATTGTGATGACGAAGCCCTTTGGGAAAAGTTGATTATCAAGTCTCCTCTAACTAAACTCGCCTCATATAAATCTGTTAAGCCTAAATTCAAGTCGAAAGCCCTCACAAAAGAGGTAGTGAGTAACAGTAGTGGCACCCCCCCCCGACCGCCTGAAGAGGAGACGATCACCCTCTCCGAAGCGGAAATCTAAGTCCAGGTCTAGGTCCCCTCGAAGGCAGTCTCGGCACTCTTCAACTGACTTTTCCCGGTCCCTCAAGCGCCGGAAAGAGGACTCTGAGTCATACGCCGCGTAGTGGGAGCCGGAAGGGGACCCCGCAACCGCCTCCCTCTACCCCTGCGCCTGACACGCCTCAGGTTGATTCTGGCGACTCGGAAGTGGGGATAGAGGCTACGGGTTCCACTCCTAGTCATGAACAATCATTAAGTGTCCCATCTCAGGTTACCTTTGCGATCCCCAAATTAAACTATGTGCCACGTAGTGTCCAGTCCGCCGGCCCAAGACGGGTCCTGGCTGACCATTACAAGGGTTTTCCGTCAGGTTCACACTCTGATGACAGCCCTCAAATAATTCAGGACTCTCAGCCACCCGCGGCAGGTGGGTGGTGGCGGCAGTCAGAACCATCTCTGAGGCACAGAGGGGAATTCCAAGAACTAAGGGATGAGGATAGTATGGACATGGTACCCTCATCAGTCCCAGATTTAATGTGGCCTCCGGCGGAACAGGTACCGGAGCCACAACAGGGTGGTTCTGAGTTAAGTAGGGAGCCGGAGGAAGTGCCCTTAGCCCCGGCTCGACAGACTATTACAGGTGAGGAGTCTGAAGTAAGCTCACAATCCTCGAGGAACTCTCACAGTAAGTGTGTTACTTCGGATGAAATCAGTGATATATTACATAGGGTTATGCACCAGTATAATCTCCCTGTCTCTTCTGATCCTCCTGCTTGTCAGCCATTAGTTGCCCCCAGTCAATCAATGATAAGACCTCTAGTATCTCCAGGCTTTCTGCCTTCTCTGATCCCGGCGGTGTCCGCGGTTCCAGGCACTACAGTGCCGGCCACGATGACGACCACCAATGTGAGGGTCATTGCTGATATCACTCCCCCCCCCCCACTAGACAAGGCACCACAGAAGAAAGGCCCTATGCCTCTCCTCTATGGCCCTGACTGCTCTTGGGTCCTGGCGACGCCACTGAACCCACAATCTGCACAACCCACCATTTCAGGAGACCTACCAGTCCCCACAGAATGGAATATTGAGATAAACAAGAGCAGGAAATTTAGAGCTAAAGATGAGGCAGGGAGGTTACTGGATGTATTGATTAGAGGTATACCCAGTTCCTATAATCCAGACTTTTTTGTGTATACTGCGGCCCCGGCAGTCCCTTCCGCCGCTTCTGCACGGCTCTTTGCTGACTGGTCAAAAGCCGATGGCGTGAATGATGTCAAGGCTTTAAATGCTCTTACGCCGGAAATGGATACACTGCCGGTGCTAGACCAAACGCATACACCAGTCCTGCAGATGGGGCAGGTAGAGGCAGGTCCCTGGGTATACTGGGAATTAGAGGCTCAATTATTTGCTGCAACAATCAATTCCAAGTCCTCACATCAGGTTCCACAGGAAACGCACCAGTATTTTTCGTTGCCTGTCTCTAAGGCTGATGGGGTGTCGCCGGCTCTGTTTGCCTTCCTGGTGGCACCCAAAGTAGCCCTTAACTCATTAGATGAACCTTTTTGTACCCCTCCGGCGGCTCACCTTGAAAGGGACTTTAAATTAAGGAACAAAGCTTACCGGCAGTTCTCTCAGTATCTAGTTAATTGCCAGATTGCTGTCTCCCTTAACAGAACCATATCGGCCATTGCTGACCCTCAGGTTAGGAAGGCCACTGATTTATCTAGAAGACTCTTATTGCAAAACTCTATTCAGACCTTGGGTGACATCAGAATTGCAATCATGGAAGCGGTTCGAGCCCGCCAGGATTTGAGAGTGCATCTAGTGAAGAAGTTAACGGAGGACATTGGCCGCCGGGTAACTCTTTCGCCGGTCCTTATGGCCTCTCTACTTACCGCAGAAACTTGGAGTGTAGTGTTCAATCTGGTAAATGGGTGGAAGCAGGGTACCTCCCAAGTTAAGAAGGACCCTGTTATGCCCCTTTCCCACTGGTGAGACAAGTCACGATTTTCGTCGCCGAGGCCTTCGTTTTGTCAAATTCGCAAGAATACGTGCGACCTTCACGATTTCGACCGTTACAAACAGATGACAAATTATACTGGGCGAAGATGTCGCCGATGTCGGCGACGCAATCGCCGACATCGGCGATTATATCGGGGAAGTGAGCGATGTTTCGCCGATAAACCTCTGCGAGGCATGTCACATTTTCAAAAATCTCTTGCGAGATCATGCGAGGATGAAAGAATACTCGCCATATGTTCTGCGACGTCTTCGGCGAGGTGATAAGAGTATTTTTTTAAGGCACAAATTCTTGCGATTCATCGTCGAACATCGGCGTTGGCATCGCACATACGTCGGCGAGATCGGCGAGATCGGCGAGATGTGCGCAGCTGAGCGAATGTAACGTGAATGTGCTAATTGCAGAGTGGAATTAGCATATCACGCCAAACTAATGGACCGAACGTCATAAAATATGAAAACTAATGGGGTTAACCATGAGGAAGAAAGGGGACCAGAAAACGACCCAATTCCCCTTAATTCGGAGGTTGGCAATGCTTCGCCGGAGACATTTTTCTATCAAATAATGTACAAATTTAGCTTGCTCTCAAAACAAAAAATATATATGTTGGCTCGCTACCGCTCACCAGGAAAATATTGAAACCTGGATGGGGGTAAACGTCTTAAAACAGTAGGCTGAACGGGGCCGAACGGATACAAGGCAGAGTGAGGGAGAGAAATAGAAAAAAAAAAACAAAAACGAGGAGAGAGAGAGAGAAAGGGTAAACTAAAAAAAGCGAGGTGGGCTCAATTGTTAAGGTCCGGACCAACACTGGTGACTCCCTCCTCAAAGGCAGTCTTAAACCTGTGGAGGGCTGCCAGGAGCTCACTCTTGAATGGAGTTCTAAAATTGGCCGGCAACCCCACACAGTCCTTTGCCATGACATCCATGGAGGCGCACCAATACTGGAGTTCGGGGTCCTCCACCAAATCAGCCACCCCAGCCAGGTTCTGCCGCACCTGCTCCGCAGTGACAAGGACCTGGTAAGGGAACAAGGAACAAGAGAACATTAAACACACGAAACATAATATAATTTAATATTGGATTAATTATGAATGTTAACAAATAAAATGATGTGGTATTCTGTGAAGCCTAATATGTTCAAAGTTATTGTTACCATTATGGAAAAAGAGAAGATTAACACGTTGCACAACACACGAAACATAACATATTTCAATAATTAACCAATTATGAATGTTAACAAATAAAATTATGTGGTATTCTGGGAAGCCAATATGTTCAAAGTTATTGTTGCTATTATGAAACTAATATTTCCTCTACTCACTTGCTCCAGGGTTCCGGTTCCGTGGGTTGCAGGAACAGCACCAGGAGGCTTCCCCTGCTTCGCCCTCCGCGGAGGCATGGAGATGGCTGGGGTGGTGTTCTCCTGACTGCCGGCTGTTTGGTCTTCCTCATCAGCGTCTGCTGGGGCTTTTTCTGGCATCAGGCACAGGACCACACACAGGAGGCACAGGAGCATGCACAGGAGCAGGTTCGGCAGCTTGGGCAGCAGACTGTTGAGACATGAATGTATAATTAGTAACATGTAAATTATTTATCAACTGTTAAATACCAATCAACATAACCATTCATCCTTGTAACCTTTAAATAAAATGAATAAACTGCTTTGTGTTATTATGTGTTTCATTAACAAAAATGTTAGGTAATTATAAACTTAAGTGAACAAGATAAATTTGCAAAAATAATGGCACCATTATAAGCAAAATATTTCAGAAAAAGACAAATCCTGTTACTGTCCTGAGGACGCCAAAACTCTTGGCTTGCTATCGCTCGCCAGGAAAATATTGATGTTGTTGACGATTTAATAGTGAAAGGGTTGGGAAACAAACAAATATAAACGTACCTGAGGCATACCCAGATTCCGGGGCTTCTTCTGTCGCACGATGTGGGGCTTGAGGAACTGGAACATGGCCAGTATCCACTTCTCCCTCTCAGTCAACCTCTTGGCCCCCTCACCACTCTTGTCCTTGGTGAGCCTGCCAAACTTGGAGCGGAGAGAGGTGAACCCAGTCAACAATTCCAAGCCGGTGATGGGGGGGTCCAGATTGGCTGCCTTCTCCGCCCAAACATGGTCGATGTGCTTCTTGTCTTTGTGGCGGTTATCACCCTTATCATACAGATAAGGCACATCCTGTTCCAGCCAGTCTCCCAACATACGCTCCTGCGCCTCCGTCAGGATAATGTTGGTGCTCTTCCGGCGCCGTTTTATTGGTACTGTTGGCTGTTCCTGTCCCTGTCCCTGTTCAACGTCGTCGGGGTTTTCCTCACTTTCATCCACGTCCAACACCTCTCCATCATCGTCGGGTATATTCATCAACACTTCACCGTCAGAGGGGTTAATCGGCGAGGTTCCAGACGACGAGGGGACAGCCGGTGAGGTTGCAGAGTTCGAGGGGAAAGCCGGTGAGGTTGCAGAGTTCGAGGGGCCAGACGGTGAGGTTGCAGAGTTCGAGGGGACAGGCGAGGTTGCAGGTGTCAAGGGGACAGGCGGTGATGAGGTTGCAGGCATCAAGGGGACAGGCGGTGATGTTGCAGACGTCTTCTTCACGCTTCTCTTGGTAGCCTTGATAGCCATGGTGACAGGGCAGGGCAGGGCAGCGTGCAGAGGGTGGCAACAGAGGGTGGCAGGGTGGCAGAGTAGCAGGGATGGTGGTGGTCGTCGTGGTGTGGTGAGAGGTATGACGGCAGTACCTCCCGTTGTCCCTATATACCCCCCCGTACGACGTTGCCGCGTCTTCCCGGCAACACGCAGTGCGGCGGTGTTGCCAAACGAATGTAAACTTCCACGTTCGACTAGAACTTTCCACGATGGACGGGAGCAGCTCACGTCTGACGGGCGAGCGGCTACGTCTGACGGGCGAGCTGCTACGTCTGACGGGGCTGCTCCCGTCAGACGGCCGTGGTGGCCCGGTCGGTCGTAAGCTTTCCCGTCTTTTGACATACGTGAGGACGAGCCACGTATTTGATTCCACTCGAATCAACAACCGCGCGGCCTCGGCCGCACCAACAACATTCCCGACCCACGTGGGCTACTCGTTTCTACTCTCGCCATGCGTGAGTACCCCGCCGACTGGCCGCAATTTCATTTACGTTTTGCGTATTATGCCCTTACGTTTTACGTAATTGGTTGCCAACTACCAATATACCTTCGTTTACAAAAGACGGGAGCTGACGGGAGCAATATACGTGAATGTGTGACCCCACCATAACGCAAACATTGAGCCCACCTGCTGTTTGTTGTTTTCTCTTTCTCTCCCTCTCCTCGTTTTTTTATTTTTTTCTATTTCTCTCCCTCTCTCTTTGCCTTGTATCCGTTCGGCCCCGTTCAGCCTACTGTTTTAAGACGTTTATCCCCATCCAGGTGTCGATTTCTTCCTGGCGAGCGATAGGGAGCCAGCATTGTATGGAGAAATCCGGCTTCGCCGGAGACATTTTTCTATCGAAAAATTTACAAATTTAGCTTACTCTCAAAACAAAAATATATATATATATGTCCGCTGAACATGATGGCGGTGTTTAGATTATTCTATTATCATTATTGTATTTTATAGAAATAAATCTATAACATAGTTTTTCGCTCTTATAGAATCCATTCCGCAGCAAAATATTAACTCTGTCTGTTTTCACCAATAATAAGTGCTTTTTATATTTTTTTGTTTTCACGAATGGCAAGAGGAAAGGTTATTCTATAAGATTTCATCAACAACAACAACAAAAATAACAATATGTGGAATTTCACCGTAGGTGAAGGCATATCATCAGTCCGCCCGTATTTGCCCTAACTCTCAGTCGGTTTTCACCCATAATATTTGTTTTTTATATTGTTTTGTTTTCATGAACGGCAAGAGGAAAGGTTATTCTATAAGATTTCATCAACAACAACAACAAAAATAACAATATGTGGAATTTCACCGTAGGTGAAGGCATATCATCAGTCCGCCCGTATTTGCCCTAACTCTCAGTCGGTTTTCACCCATAATAATTGTTTTTTATATTGTTTTGTTTTCATGAACGGCAAGAGGAAAGGTTATTCTATAAGATTTCATCAACAACAACAACAAATATAACAATATGTGAAATTTCACCGTAGGTGAAAGATATCTCACTATAGGCCTAATAATTTTTTTTTACCCACCTCTCCGAAGTTGCTCTTTGGCGTCGGCAGGTGTGTCTTGAGCATTCCGCGACGTCGCAAGGCCCTTCGCATGCCTCGTGCGGAGCATACCCCTGGCGGGTATACTCTCGGCGAGTATTCGTGCGCACGTCGACGACTAATCGACGAGGAAATCGCCGATGATCTTCGATGTTCTCTGAACATCCGAGAACATCGGCGATCCGTCGTGCGACGTTTTGGAACATTTCAACGATTTTCTTCGTGCGACAAACTCCGCAATGTCTCGCCGATGTCGCAGATGATCGCAGAAACCCTTCGGCGATGCTCGACGATGCTTGCGAGGGTAACCAACATCGTGAGTCCTCGTCCAAAATTTTGAACTGTGCGAACATTATGCGACGACCCACGAGGGCCCTTGCGAGGCCTTGAGAGTCAAACGATTTTTCATGAGAGGTGTTGAGACATGTCACGAATGTGCCAATTTATTGGTTTCGGTGACGAAAATCGTGACTTGTCTCACCAGTGGGAAAGGGGCATAAAAAAAACTTTTCACAAGCCTAAGAGTGGAGGTAAGTCTCACCAGCAACAGGCTAAACAATCCTTTCGTGATCCCAGAACCCCTCCTCAGCCGGGAGGTGCTCTGCCCAAACCCAGACAAGGTAAATACTCAGGATATAAAGGTAAGCCCCATCAGAAGCCAAACCAGGGGCAGACGTCAGCCAAGACTAGCCAGCCGTCTGATATCAACCCACCACCCCCTCCAAAAAACTAGCCAC
This sequence comes from Paralithodes platypus, assembly GCA_032716605.1. Classification (NCBI taxonomy): domain Eukaryota; kingdom Metazoa; phylum Arthropoda; class Malacostraca; order Decapoda; family Lithodidae; genus Paralithodes; species Paralithodes platypus. The sequence goes on along the minus strand of CM064521.1, from coordinate 35,190,485 downwards.
CCAGCCTCTCAATCTCCCAGTGCCATGCTTAAGGTTACCGGATTCGAGAGTAGCTTTACCGAACCGCCCCGGTCTGCAGCCGAGGTCGTTCCTGTCATTCCGCTTAGCTTGGTCCAGGAAGACTTGGGCCAAGAAGGTAGTAAGCAAAGGAATCACCTGGCGGTGGCTCCGGCGGCCTCGACTGCGTCAGGCGCTGGAATACAACTATCCTGGAAAGAAGCAAACATCCATCCAGTTCCTAAAAATGGTGCCTCTTCAGATCCATCAAACTACAGACCAATAGCTATAACTTCCACTATTGGTAAAGTCTTTGAAATTACATTAAATAATCATATAATTAAGCATCTTGAGAATAATAAATTAATCAGTGATAGGCAATATGGTTTTAGACGATGATCAACTGCAGACATTCTTTGCCTTCTTACACATCAAATCAACCAAGCTACAGACCAACATGGTGAAACACATACAATAGCACTGGATATATCAAAGGCATTTGATAGAGTCTGGCATCAATCCTTATTGTCGAAGATGTCACACTACGGCCTTGCATCATTAGTTCCACTAATTTCTTCTTATCTTCATAACAGAAAAATATGTGTAATGGTAGATGGCCTTTATTCTCAATTTCACTCAATAAATGCTGGTGTTCCCCAGGGATCAGTTTTGGCCCCAACTCTGTTCCTCATTCATATCAATGATCTCATATCTACCACTCATAATCCAATACATTCCTACGCAGATGACTCAACACTCCACAGTTCCTTCACATTTACCAATTCTTTCACCCAACCCGATCTTATAAATTCAAAAATAAACACTGCAATTTCTCTGAACCAGGACCTTTCTAGAATTAATGAATGGGGACAAAAGAATCTAGTTTCCTTTAATGCACAGAAAACCAAGTAGGCCTACATTCAATTTTCTAACCGACAGAATCTCACTGACTCCCATATATTTTTTAATGATGTAAATATTCCCACTTCCCCTAGTATTGACATTCTCGGTGTAACATTAACTACTAACCTGAGATGGACAAATTATGTTAGAAGCATTGCTAAGAATGCCTCTAAAAAACTGGGACTCCTGTACAGAGTTCGAGAATTCTTCACTGACGAGCAGTTGGCCGTAATATATAAAAGTCATGTGCGTTCTCAGATGGATTACTGTTCACCTCTGTGGAGTGGTTGCATTGAGGCAGTTGGACAAAATTCAAAATAAAGCTATTAGATTAATCAATAACCCTGCAATCACACAGGACCTTCCTACATTATCCATACGAAGAAACGTTGCATCCCTTGCATTATTCTACAGATATTTTCACAGCAATTGTTCTGAGGAACTTGCTTCAATTGTGCCGCCTCTCCACATCTTTCCCCGTAGAACTAGGGCAGCTGAGAGCACCCATGAATTTACACTTTCTCCTCCACAATGCAGAACTTCTGCTTATCAAAATTTATTTATCCCCAGAACTACTACTCTTTGGAATTAACTTTCCTCGAGTTGCTTTCCACAAACTTATAATCTACAACAGTTTAAATCCAGTTGTTGCAAACATTTTATGAATGGAGGATGCCTTTAGGCACATGGACCTTTTTTGTTTTATCTGTGTTTTTCCTTCCTCCGTTCATTGTCTCTTAAAAAAAAAAAAAAAAAAAAAAAAATCACAGGTGGAGGCCCTAGTCCACGAAATTATCTCAAAAGAAGTCCTTGTCTCAGTCAAACCAACTTGCCCAGTATTCACCTCCAGACTTTTCTTAGTGCCGAAAAGGGACAGTATGCAAATGCAACCAGTAGTAGATCTCTCGCATCTGAACACATTTATCATAAATTCACCCTTCAGGATGCTTACAGTCAATTAGATCAGGCTCTCTCTTCCGCCGCAAGGCTGGATGTGCTCAGTAGACCTCAAAGACGCCTAATGGCATGTCCCTATAAACTAAAGATTCCAAAAACTCCTCGCTCTGAGGATCAGGCAAAAGACTTATGTCTTTCAAAGAATGCCTTTTGGGTTGAACCTGGCACCGAGAATTTTCAAAAAATTAGTCCGGCAAGCCCTTTTGCCTTTGTTAGCCCAGGGCAATCAGGTGTTTTGGTATCTAGACGACTGGCTGGTGGTGGCAAAGTCAGAGGAGTTATGTCACAACCATGTAAACCAAGTATTAATTAATCATATGTGCACAACCTAGGGTTCAAGGTGAACTTGGCGAAGTCTCTCCTTGTCCCTACTAGGAATATTCAGTGGATAGGGCTGGTCTGGGACACCACCAATCTCACTCTTACTCAGAGTGTGGACAACCGGAACAGATTTCGCCGGAAACCGTTCCGTTTTCTCCACAGTCTAAATACAACCAGGAAAACGTGGGATTCCCTGGTCGGCTCTCTCAACTGGATCCAATTAACTGTGAAGTTGGGCCGGTTGAAAGTGAAAAGGTTAATCTTGGAAGGCAACAAAGTTGTTCCTCTCTCGCCGGAGAAGAAATTATGGCCAATGGCCCAATTCCTCCATTAATCCACAGCTTGCTATCGGTCTGGGCCAAGCCGGAAATGCTTTACTCAATAATGACATGGATTTCTCCCCCGCCTACGGTATGGGTAGACACAGACGCTTCAGGGGCTCTAGGTTGGGGTTATCAATCGAATCTAGGCCATCAAGGGCAAGGCACTTGGCCCCACGACAACTTTTGTCATATCAACAAGCAAGAGCTTTAAGTTCCTCTCTTTTTCCTACAAGATCATGGGATGTCCTTGCAAGACAAGTCAATAGCGTTCCGTATGGACAACCTCGCCGCAGTCCATTGTATTCAGAAGCAGGGCTCAGTGAGGTCTCGAGAGTTGCTAAAATTGTCAGAACAGATTTTTGCCCTAGCCGAATCGCTGGGCATCCATCTGCATGCAGCATACCTTCCCGGCACGAACGTGTGGGCAGAACGTCTCGGAGGCGGAGCAACCTAGTAGAATGGGCTATCAAACAAACCGTCTTCGACAAGATGATTGCAAAGCCTTACCGTCCACAAGTGGATCTGTTCGCATCTGAGGAGTATCACAGACTCCCTCTCTTCCTAACTCGCCGCGGGGGGACCAGATGCATTACTGGAGGATTGGAGCAAGTGGACTTCAATTTATCCTTTTCCTCCACCAGATTCTGTACTAATGTGCAGAGTGATTCACAAACTGAGGGGTTACCGGGGCTTAGTCTCGATGATCGCACCGTTATGGCCGGCCCAGGCATGGTACCACCTATTGCAGGAATGGTGCAAGACCCCAGTGTCGCTCCCGGTCTCCGCCTTCCACTTAGAGATGATTGGCAACCTTCAGACCTCGCTCAGTTTTGCCTTATGGACATTTACAAGGGAAAATGGTTAGCTAAATTTGGGGAAAGTGTCACAAACAAGCTTTTGAACCAGTATACTATGTCTACCAGGAGACAATACCAGTCACATTGGAAAACTTTTACGACCTGGATTGTAGAGTCAGGGCAAACAGATGCCTCGGGAGCCTTGATTTTCAAATACCTAGATTATCTATTTGAGCACAAACATTTTTCAGTAATCATGTTAAAAAATCACTTGTCTGCCATCAGAACTCCCCTTTTTGATCTCACGGGCCTTTCCATACCGCAGGCGGAGGAGAAAGGTTTTATGAGGGCGTGTTTCAAGCTGCGCCCACCACCCCGTCAGCTCATGCCCACCTGGTCACTTGACAAAGCCTTATCATTACTTCAGTCCCGTAAATATAATAATGCGCCGGATTTTGATTCACTCTTAACCCCTTAAGAGCTGCGCCCGGCTATACTCGGACAAGAGAACCAAGGACTATGTGGCGGGGCCCGGCTATAGTAGCATGCAATTTTGAGCACATTATCGGCTCTGAGAGAGAGTCCGAGCGGTGGGAGGAGCGTAGGTTGACTCTAACCGTTCGGCACGGGTCCCGCGCGGCAACTGCCGTCCTCTCCACACACATCCACACTCACTACCTCGCTACACAGGGAATTATTTAAGGAATTACCGTATTTTAGCGATTTTGACCTTCGGTTGCACGATCGTTGCAAGACAACCAGTGATTGTAGAAGGATGGTTTAGGTGTCATTGGAAAGCTCAATTAACGCCCTTTCAGGGATACATAATTGTATTACGCTCTGGCTCTTGTTTATGCATGAAAAAGAACACGGAAATAAGCTCGTTTAGGGTAAAACCACCCGCTTGGCAGGTAGTAGAAGTTACCGCCTAGGCCGCTCGTTGAGTGTTAAAGAAGGCTGTATTCCTTATGGCTCTCGCCACTGGAAATAGGGTGTCTGAGCTGGCGGCGATGAGCAACGAACCTAGCTGCCTTAGGTTTGGGAGACTACACGATCATGTGCAAATCGCGCCGTCTCCCACATTTATTGCAAAGAACGAGCATTCCAATCATGTTTTTTCTGAGTTTTCTGTTCCAGCATTGAAACGCGGACATACTCATCATATTTTATGCCCTGTGCAGGCCATATCTAATTTTATGAGGGCTGCTCACCCTCGCCAACTAGGTGCTTTGTGGGTGAATCAGGCAGGTAATCGTGTTACAAGAAGGTTAGCTTCCTTGCTTGTAGACGTAATTAAAGAAAGTAACCCCGGCATCGTGGGCAGGGCTCACGACATCAGGAAATGGGCAGTCTCCCTTAGATTCCTCCAGAATTTTTCTATAGAAGATATTGCTAATACTCAACTTTGGGGTTCCAATAATACTTTCTTAACACGTTACCTGTCGGTCGCTCTAGCTAAACCAAAGCGTACCTGTGTAGCTTTACGACAACGGGTCCAGTAGGTTATGTTCTATTATGTATGTTGAGTTTTAAAAAGGGGGGGGGGGTGCGGAATAGCCCATACCTCACTAAGTCCCCGTCCGCCGGAGACTGTGATAAATCACGAGCTGTGATCGTAACTGGTTATAGCCTACAGTCAAAGATGGTGATGAGCTGGTCTATCAGAGTGAGAGTTGAGCAATCTCTGCCATACCCATAGCTTACTCTGACTGCTCCTTTTACTTATATATTTTCTAGATCTCAAGTGACGGCGTCTCTTCCATGGATTGACCTCCCTACTGCCAACCTAGAGGTTGGTAGATTGGGAGCCAAAGCGTCACATTTTTTCCTTGCCCCTCAACTTTCTCTTCATAATTGCTGAGGGGCACAGGGCCCTGGGTGGGGCTTTGGTTTGCCGGGCGTTTCCTCTCCCTCCTCAGCGCCCCGCCATGGAGTGGCTTCGGTCACCCAGGCTTTATTGTGGTAAGCAGGGAGGGTTCTGTGGGGGTGCTTGGTTATGGCCTTGGCCTTGCTCAGGGCCTTGGGGCTGTTCGGCCAGGCAGCCTGGGGAACAGCAACAACAACAACAACAGTCAAAGATATTTTATTTATGCTAGGATTAAGTGGAAATCTAGCATAAGTTGCAACTATGCAGTTTTACCAAATCGTACAAATAGATTATATTGTACAAATACAGTACTGTAGTATTAAGGTGAGAACGAAATTCTGCAGAATTATAGTTCAATCTAGGGGAACACATGCGTGTCCCCGCAAAGTATCATGCATAGATCTTGAAGTGAGATCTGGTCATGAGTAAGCAGATTTTCTTGATGCCACGCAGTGCTTGCAATCTTTTATAATTTTATAAGAAATATATTGTATCTATCTATCTATCTATTGCCTGATGCTGTGATCCCCGAAGGGGTGGCCACGAACGAACCGCCCCCATGCACCTCTGTCCTCAGTCAGTCGACGCCCCTCCCCCCAACCAGCACCGCCTTCGTTCATGTACTTCCTCACTCCATCCTTCCACCTCTCATTCGGTCTACCTCTCCCTCTGTCCCTCCACCTCGATCTCGTACACCCTCTTAGTCATTCTCTCGCTTTCCATACGTTCCATACGGCCGAACTGTTATGCCCTGTTTTTCTACAGGATTAACTTGGGTAATGTGAGTTCTAACTGACTGGGTATAGAAGGCTGCATGCACAAAACAAGGTATGAGGAATAGAGAACACAAAATAAACACACGGTAACAAGACACGATTACGTTTATTGATATACACACTTCTGAATGCTCGTGCAAGACAAATGATAGAATTGAACAACACTAGCATAAGTGGATCTGGATGGAGCCTAGTCTCCCACTTCCAACGTTCAGGTATTAATCTTCTGATCACTGGCTTTATTCACAAGTTTATATACTGCAGACCATCAATGTTACTTATAGATTCAAATTCACTTAGATTTATTACTGGTAGCTCTGGTGCACAAGTAGTAGTTCACAGACTAGATTAGACACGCGTATTTTAGAGCACGGGAATTCTAGTAACCTCAGGGGGTACTGATCTAAGTTTTATATTCTTATAGCAGAAACACATAGAACGCAAATCAGTGGGCGAACATTAGATATCACTAGGGTTTCACTTCTAGGTAATAATATCTGGATATGGGTAATTACGAGAGTTAATATCGCCTGTTAATTAATAAACAAGATGGCAAGATGGCAGGTGCTCGTTGTATTCTACGTGCTTCACATGTCTCACTCCCTAGACTGGAACAAGACCTCACGGGCTTCACTGTTCATTGTAAAGCGGTGAATGTTAAGGCTCTCAGCCTATGCCCGAGAGGAAGTAAGTTGGAATATAGAAAAAAAAAAAAAAAAAAACACTGATACGCTTAGCACTTCCTAATGGAATGGTTATATATGAATTATACTGGGACAAAGATATAGCCACTTCATAGAAATATTAATAAGTGAATCTCTAAATAGCACTGTAACACTAGTACTGATAGAGTGAATCTTGGGTAGTATTTGATTGGTCTGGTCCTGGTTATCTTGCGTCCGTGATGTTGGGGGCTAACGACTGGTTCCGCGGCCATCCAGATGGTCCATATGTAGGAAGTTCTCAAGTACGTGGACAGGTCCTTCTATCCATATCTGCCACGGAGTCTGCCAGCTCTGGAACTCAATTCTCAGCAACCAACAATGAATAGAGCTCGAGGTCAACTCTGGTGACCAACCCTGGTTGGTGTCTAGCTTTCAACTGATTTTACTGGGGGCTGGAGCTGGGTTTATAGGCTCGTTTTTTTTTACCCTGTAGGCCATAGGGATCTCGAGTCTTATGGAATTATTTGAGCTCTCAATAGATACGGGGACTAGGTAAGGTGGTGATTACTGTTGTGGCACATGGCTATAGGTGTTGATATGTGTATATATATCGGGTTCTTAATGAGACACACTGGATAGGGGTTCACATATATTGGGGGAGTCTGGTTACACGCTTCTTGTCGTCAAGGGAGGTTTAGGAAGCCATGCCTTGATATCGGCTCGCCTGTAGATTATATATTTAGCTTACAATATTATTACCAATATTGTAACATCCTCTCTCTTTTGAGAAGATAGCTACCAGTGAAATCGGTATTATAAGAATAATTATATTTTGACATTTTGAGGTCCCCTAGGATTATTAACCCTTAATTAGCGGCGAGCAACATAAGTCGAGTTAAATAAAGCTGGACTATGTGGCGGCGCTCGACATAGGTCGAGTGGCAATTTCAGCACGTAATGTGGCTGAGAGAGAGAGACAAGTGGTGGCAGGAGACTAGCGAGCGTATGACTGCTCCAGACCACCGCGGCGAACCTACTGACACAAATCTCAGCTCCCTCCTCCCTCTCTCACTCGCTACATACTCAATTATGTACCGAAAGTACCGAATTACCTGCTTTTTGCACTCGCGTTGCACGGTTATTGCAAGAAAACTATCCATCATACAAGGATCGTTATGGTGTCATTCGAAAGCTCTGTTTATGCCCTTTCAGGGATAGGTACTTGTTTTACGTTCTGGGTCTTATTTAGGCATGAAAATGATCACGTAAACAGCCCTATTTTGGCTAAAAACACCCCGCTGTGCGGTACATATAAATAAACCGCATAGGCCGCTCGTAAGGTGTTAAGTAATGCTTATTCTATTATGGCACATGAGCTAGAGTAATAATAGTACCAATATGATTTATAAAGTTGTACAGTACTATGATTTGTTAAGTTACTGGTACTGTACTGTATACAGTATGTTACCGGTACAGTAATTAGTATTTTTTGTACAGTATGGAATGTGATTAATTTTGTTAGAATATTAATCTATTAGTATGTAAATATGAGATATGAAGTAGATGAGGTATATTAGTCAAATCTATTGATATGGTATTACAAGACTAGGTGAGGTAGGTTAATTATTAGTTGATAATACTGTTCTACATGAGAATATCCACAAATAGTGAATATATATGATACAAAAATATATTGTATACCCTTGTGCCAACTAAACATAAAGAATTTATTTTATGAGATTATATGGGATTAGTAATTGTTGGTATATTAGTAAAGTTAGTACATTAGAACATTAATATTCAATGTTCTGAAAATGACAAAATGTTTCATGCAAAGTTATTGGTTATATCATGCAGGATTAGTAAATTAGTAACAAAGGTTATATGATTGACTTAAATTTATAGATCCTGATACCCAGTACCGTACTCAAAATCATCCAATCTCTTTCCTTTTGCATTACAATTTCTTTGCATACCGATCTGCATTATAATATCCTTACACTCCCATTCACATTACAAAACCTGTATCATTCAGACTGTAATGTTAGGTTATTCCTCATTCAGTGGCTTCAGTCGTATTCTCACTCACTTACTCCATTTAGATAATCTTTCTCATCCTGTAACATTCTCATCCAGCATTTACATTTCTGCCAGTGCCTCATCTCATACCAGTATTGGACTGTTAGTCAGACATGCAATCAGTCATACCGGTACTGTACTCTTACCTGGTCATGTCAAACTCTCGGTACCTGGTAGGTAATACATTCCTATTCCGTCTCACGCTCGTCCTGTTCTCATGTGTAGTGACAGGTTCATCAAGTCTACTGTGTACCGGTATGTCTCTCACGTGTCTGTTGTTTGTGTAGACTGGAACACATATGTCTGTAGAATTCCTATCTGTAGATCTAATGGTTGTGGTGTTGTCTGTATTAGTGACTTTTCCATTATTTCTTATGTCAGCGTTTTCACTTGTCATCCGTAAATTACCTCTATTTCGTCTTATCGCTCCATTTTCTGTCTCCACTTCATACGATCGCTCGTCTAATCTCCTGGTTACAACTCCTCGTTCCCACTTCTTCTTGCCTAGTGATGTTGGCTTGATTCGCACCATGTCACCTTCAACCAATGGTTCCAAAACTCTCGAACCTTTGTCGTAGTACTTCTTGCTTTTGAGATCTTTCAGCATCTTCTTCCGCTTCACTCGCTCCAACATAATTCCTTTCGGCTCCAACAACTTGCTAGTAGTCGGCAGTAACGTCCTCGTACGTCGACCAAAGTTGAGTTGCGCTGGACTCTCTTCCAAATCTTGCATAGGCGTATTTCTGTAGTCTAGAATCGCCAAAAACGGATCTTCACCACTCTCGACAGCTTTCTTGATTAGTTTCTTCGCCGTCTTGACCGCTGATTCTGCTTTACCGTTAGACTGGGGATGATGCTCGTTCGATGTTCAAAGTCATACTTCTCCGCGAATTCTTGAAATTCTTCACTGCTGAACTGCGGACCATTGTCACTAACTAGTACATTTGGCAGTCCATATCTTGCAAAGTGCGCCTTCAACTTCCTGATAACAGCGCTTGACTTAGTGCTTTCCAGGTAGTCAACTTCCCAGAAATTACTGAAATAGTCCACTGTAACAAGATAGTTGTGACTCTTGATTGTCATAAGGTCTACACCTACTTTCTCCCATGGTCGGCTGGTTTGCTCATGAGTCATCAGAGGTTCTTTTTGTTGAGCTGTAGAGTATGTGTTACAAATTTCACACTCTGAAATGAATTGCTTCAACTCTGCATTCATTCCTGGCCAAAACAAACATTCTCTTGCACGTCGTAGACAACCTTCAACTCCCATATGTGACGAATGTATAGCGGACTTCATCTTCTGACGTAGACTGGTAGGAATTACAACACGTTCTCCCTTGAAGATCAATCTATCTTGAAATGACAGTTCTGCTCGTACATTAAAGTATGGTTTCAGTATGGTCTCTACTTCACTCTTGTCTTCTGGCCATCCTTTGAGAATTATCTCCTTCAATAGTTGCAATGCTTCATCTTCCTCAGTTGCTCGACGGATTTCTTGCAATCGTTCACTTCGGATGGGTACGTAGTCTGTCATGTTGATCTGTTCAAACACCTCTTCCTGCATATCTCTTGTGTTTTGCAGATAAGCTCTTGATAGGGTGTCGGCTAGATACATTTCTTTGCCCTTCTTGTGAACAATCTCGACATCATACTGTAGTATCCTCATCAACATCCCTTGCAGTCGTCTTGGTACATTTGACAACGGCTTATTTTGGATAGCTTCTAGAGGTTTATGGTCGCTCTGGATTGTCGTCTTCCTCCCAAAACAATACTGATGAAACTTGTTCAGTGCAAAGACGATTGCCAAAGTCTCCTTCTCTATCTGCGCATATCGTGTCTCCGTGTCAGTCAGTGCTCGACTTGCAAATGCGATTGGTTTACCCTCTTGAAGTAACGCTGCTCCTAAACCTTTTTGAGATGCATCACATTGAATCTCCAACTTTTGCTCTGGGTTGTAGTACTGTAAGATGGGTGTTTGGGTCATCATCTTCTTGATCCTCTTGAACGCCTCATCGTGTTCTCTTGTCCACTTCCACTCGGTGTCCTTATGGGTCAGCTTCCTCATAGGCTCCATAACATCTGATGGACTGGGTACAAATTTACTCAAATAGTTCACCATTCCAGCCAGTCGTCGTACTGCAGTCACATCCTCTGGTGCTTGCATCTTCACGATTGCTTCAATCTTCTTTGGGTCAGCAATCAGACCATCCCGCGAGATCTTGTGACCTAGAAATGTGATTTCTGTACTACCAAGCTCAGTCTTTGCTCTGTTCAGCCTCAGACCCTTTGCTCGGCATCTGTCCTGTAGGTTTCTCAGCTTTGAGTCATGATCCCTTGCAGCTTCTTCATCAGTGTCACCAACTCCAAAGACCAAAATGTCATCAGCAACACAAATTACGCCTTGTAGATCATCCAGAACCAGTTGTAGCTTCTTCTGAAAAATTTCGCTGCTTACAGCCAGACCAAAAGGAAGTCTGTTCCACCTGTATCTCCCTTTCTTCTGTGACTCCATCTTCTACTGCATGGATTCTGCGCGATGTCTTCTTTTTGCCTCCTGTCACTGCGCTTCTTGGTGCTCCGCCGGTCGCTGCATTACTTGGACATTTCTTGGCATAGTGTCCCGTTTTCTTGCATTTATGACATTTGGCATCAGTTGCAGGACAGTTCTTCTTACCCCAATAATGTGCTAAACCACACCAGTCGCACTGCGTGAGGTTAGGCTTAGTCTTTGTTGTTTGTGGATTACTCTTCTTCTTGGGTTTTGCACTGAGTTTGTGTAGAGACTCCTGCTTGTCACTTCGAAATGCTGTCATTGATCTCCTTGAAGTTTCATAGGCAGTACACATCTTAAGTACAACATCTAGAGTTAGGCTATCCTCGCTAAAGAATTTTTCCCGAAGTGTATCCTCTTGGCAACCAAAAACAATTTTATCCCTCAGAAGTTCATCTTGAAGTTCTCCATATCCACAGTGTCTTACCAAAGTCTTCAGCCTAGTGATAAAAGATTCCAAGGATTCATCTTTCCTTTGCATGCTATCATGAAAGTTGTACCTCGCCATCAGCTGCTCATCTCTTGGTGAAAAATGCTTGTCAAATTTCCCAATTAATGTTGCATAAGTCAGGGCAGATTCATCTTCTATGCCAAAAGATTCGTAGATATCTAGCAGAATGTCACCTCCAGTCAACAATTTCGCTATTTTAATATCATCACTCTTACCCTTCAGACCGTTGCCGATGATGTAAAGATCGAGTTTCTTCTTGTAACGCCTCCACGCCACTGCTTGCTCAATCTCAGACTTGCAGACGAATAAAGGCTGTGAAGTAGATGCCATGACGTCACTCATATCTTTCGACTTTTTGAGGTTAAATCCAAGGATAACTCACTATTTCAGCTGTAGAACTTAGTCAGCAGTACTTCATTCACACGTACACTGCTTACCCAGCTGCCACCATGTTGATATGTGTATATATATCGGGTTCTTAATGAGACACACTGGATAGGGGTTCACATATATTGGGGGAGTCTGGTTACACGCTTCTTGTCGTCAAGGGAGGTTTAGGAAGCCATGCCTTGATATCGGCTCGCCTGTAGATTATATATTTAGCTTACAATATTATTACCAATATTGTAACAATAAGGAGCCTTCATAATGTGATATAACTGAGCCTTAGTAAGAGGTACTATTTTGGCTATACTGGAAGTATTGAGGGGAGGGAGACTGGATCTACTTTGCGAGGAGGACTGGGACAGCTGTGATAGGAGCATCTCTCTTATATTGCTCAGTCTTCATTCTATTGTATAGCTGAGGTGCTAATTTGATTATCCGAGTATGCAAGAAAGGTGAATGGGTTAGTGTGGGTTAATAGAGGTTAGTAAAGGGGTTAGTCATGCATGGTTAGTTCATTGATAGGAAGAATTCCTGTGCTACCTGGCAATGACCCGGAAGTCAAAACAGGGGTCAGGTATACCTCCGCAGGGGTGGGGGTCTCCCTCCTCGGGTGGGTAAAAAGGGGAGGTGCGCGCCCTCTCTCTGTGATGGTCGTCCGGCGGCTGTGGCTAGGGGCTTGCCATATCACAAGTGTTTGTAATAACCCTCTGTTTATGAGACAGATGTGGGTGTTCGTAATACCAAAACCGAAGGTGCCTTGACTAGCTGGTTTAATCGGTTGGGTTGTTAATTGCATGGTTTGCTGGATGTGGTGGAGACTGGGTTGCTAACTCTGCCACATTTATCTGGAAGTATGGCAATAGAAGTTAGTCACTGGCGAGGCGGCTAGCCTCGCACTGACGATCATTTGGTACAGGGTTATGAATGGGTTGTGAGGGAATAGATGGCATGCAAAGGGTTAGTAAAGTTCTAATGTTGTTCCGTCCTACTAAGGGAAGGTAGGCTGGATAGAAGTATATATAAAAGGTGGGAGAATGTTAGCAACGGAAAAATCAAGGATATTCAGGAGGTATGGTGGAGAGGCTAGGTTGGAAAGGAGTCGAGGAGTGTTAATGAGAGGGAGAGGGTTCAGGGGGCTACGTGGAAGTTTGACCCTAAGGTCTCCGGGCGTAGGTGTGGCATTAGACTACAGTTGGTATCGGAGCTTGGGGGGTTAATGACAGGGAAAGTATGTTAGCCAAACGCTACCGGGAGATGAGCAATATGGGGTGGTAATATGAGTCTGGAAAGGATAGAATCATGTGGACTGTGGGGCTGGGGGGAAGAGGAGGTTAACTGTAGGTGTGTGCTTGACTGTGGATAAAAGTAGGGAAAATTATTATTAAAATAATTATGTATTATTACTCGTCAATACGATGGTTATGGACACTGTTAATCTGACAATATTTCTTGCTGATCTAGTTGTTCCTGGGAACTGCGTTTTCTATGACATATACCCCAAAGAAAACGGCAGTTCGTAGGGGTAACTTCGGTATTGTTTCGTGGTGAAAATGCGTCGAGACAATGGTAAAAGAGGGTTGTATATACAATCTCTGGTTGGGGTAAGAATTAAAGTTACTGCATGGTGGCTAACATCTTCAGTCATTGCTGGCTAGGTCTTACAGGAACAATGGTTCTATATACACTGGTGTACCCGTGGGTATCATAGTTTCTTATCAATTAGGACATGGGGTTTTAACATACTACTTCTCGGATGGAAGAACATGCATAGACTTATGGGGGCGGTTGGTCTTCAGAAACTTAGTCTGGCAAGACAAGGTATTTTAACCCGGGAACTGCGGGGAGACTCTTAAGAGTTCCCCCGGCGGACTGCGGGAAGACTCTTAAGAGTCAGAGAAAAAAAAAATCAACTTTAAACATCGAAAAAAAAAAAAAAATTGGGCCCCTGGGCCATGCAAAATATCACTCCTCTACCTCCCCTCCTTCAGTTATCACCTATTTTCCCTGTTATTCCCTTATTCTGAGGTATATTTTCGTGCTAACATTAGCGAGTTGCAAGCAGGGCATTGTCATCAGTGTTAGCAAACGAGTGCAAGAGAGAGAGAGAGAATATCGATCGACTGTGTCTCAGTGGCCTTGGGGGAAATTGGCAGGAAAGCAGGTTGCCTCACCCATACATTATATAACTCGCGGCCTATATCTCCGATTTTGACCATCCAAACGCTGTTTTCACTCGTTTTATTGTTGTTTCAGGTTAATACCTTTATAATCAACCCATAATAGGCGCGTATGGATAAGTATTAATGCTATTTATGGTAAAATGAATATTTTAGTGATGGAAACAGCTCAAATACGTCAGCACAGGGGGACGTTTCTAATTACCCCCATGCGCACTTCTTAGGTTAAGGGGGTGAACATATTACTTCTCGGATGGAAGAACATACATAGATTTATGGCCGTCTGAACTGGTTGGCATTGGCTCAACCTAGGGACAGGGCATGGGTGTATTAAATTAATGTGTATTCATGTTCATCATCATGTAGGTAGAGTCTGGCGGGTAAGAGGTGTAGGACACGAAGCAAAATAGAATAGTGTGGACTGTGGATACGAAGGAGGTGATTGGAAGACGTATAACAATTGTGGAAAAGTAAATGGAAGAGATGAACACAATGGCGGATAAAGATAACTAACCTAAGGATTGAATACATAGATTTATGGCTGTCTGAACTGGTTGGCATTGGCTCAACCTAGGGACAGGGCATGGGTGTTTTAACCTGGGAGGAACATACGTAGATTTAGGGGGCGATTGGTCTTCAGAAACTTAGTCTGGCAAGACAAGGTATTTTAGGGTATGTTGATATTGACATCCTAACTTAGGGACAGGGCATGGGTGTATTAACTTTAAGGTGTATTTATGTTCATCATCATGTAGGTAGAGTCCGGCGGGTAAGAGGTGTAGGACACGAGGGGTAGTGGATACGCGAGGTGGGGGAGGGTTGTGAATTGTAAAGGGGGTGGTTTGAGGCTAGGCGCCGCGCCGCCCGTGACTTAGGATAGTGACCCTTAATGCGCTGGACATAGGGGTGGCATTTCCCTACGATCGAACAGGTAGAGTGGTGTGTGCAGCGGGGCGTGAAGGATAAGTGGACAGGATGACCCAAACAGGGTACCACTGAGCATAGGGTCACGAAGCAAAATAGAGTAGTGTGGATTGTGGATACGAAGGAGGTGATTGGAAGACGTATAACAATTGTGGAAAAGTAAATGGAAGGGATGAACACAATGGCGGATAAAAGATAATTAACCTAAGGATTTAATACATGCATGAATGACGAAATTATAGCCGTCGTCCTAATAAGATGATGAAACCTGGTTGGTCTGCACGTGGCACAATACGACACAAGGACAGTGCCGCTATGTCGTATCAATACTGGTGGCATACTCCGGTTAATATTATATATACACTTAGTTACTAGAAGAACAAGGCAAGGGGGGGCGACTGAGCACGGGGGTACATATATCTATACTCGTCATGCAAAGGGAGATACGAGGTAGCTTTCCTGCATCTCTCCTGATAATCGTCTGCAGATTGGTCATAGTGAGTTTATCCGAATTAACAGGCCTAAATCAATACAATAACTGGCATAGGGTTATCGGGTGTATAGAGTCGTGGTTAAAGGTTGGGAATATATAGTTAGTGGATAAAGCAACGGGAGGTTAGTGAAATGCTAGGTTTTTCCAGGTTAAATAGGAATTGAAATATCCCCAGGTCCACATTTAGGATCCATTCCTGGTGCCTGGCGCGGGGTACGAACTTCTGAAGGGAATTTAACCCCCCTAAAAACCCACAGGTTTTGAGATGCCTTGGGTGGGGTTCGAACCCTGGTTAGTGACGCACCACCATCACCACCAGGCCCGCGCGCTAACCCACTGTACTACCACGGACGTACTAAAAGTATAGCAACCTTAGTCCGATTTTTAAGAACCAGGTGATAGTCTCATGGTGTTTTTCACGTGATGAGTTTATTGGACTTACCATCTACGACTATTTTACGCTATACCTGACGTCAACTCGGGTTAGTATTATTGTGGGTGCGGGACATTTTCGAGGGCATTACACCACAGTCAGAACGGGTTTATTTTTGTATCGCTGTCTCTAAATCTGATGGGTCTGTTGATTATCCCACCGCTGCCACCAATGTTATGCCCTGTTTTTCTACAAGTTTAACTTGGGTAATGTGAGTTCTAAATGACTGGGTATATAAGGCTGCATGCACAATACAAGGTATGAGGAATAGAGAACACAAAATAAACACACGGTAACACGACACAAGTTCAAGTTTATTGAAGTAAGTAAATAAAGAGCATGGAAAGATAGTAATTCTCGTACAAAACAAATAATAGAAGGGAACTGCTAGCATTAGCGGATCTGGATGGAGCCTAGTCTCCCACTTCCAACGTTTAGGTATACTCTTCTGATCACGGGTTTATTTAGCAAGTTTTATTTTACTGGAAGACCTCAATATATTCATGTAATTCAATTTCACTGATTTGATCTCTTACTGGCTGGTCGCGTGCCCAAGTAGCAGCTCACAGTTAGGATTAGACACGCGTATATTGTAGAACACGGAATCTCTAGTAACCTCATGGGGGTACTGATCTAAGTTTTATATTCTTATGGCAGAAATACGTAGAACACAAATCAGTGGGCGAACGTTAGATATCACTAGAGTTTTAATATCTGAATAAGGTAATTACGAGAGTCAATGTCGCCTGTTAATTAATGAGCACTGATACGCTTAGTACGTCCCAAATGGAATGGTTAAATATGAGTTACACTGGGCAAGGTTATAGCCACTTTATAGAAAGTTAATAAGTGAGTGTCAAACTGGTACTATAACACTTAGTACTAGCAACATGAATCTTGAATAGTATTTGTAGATCTGGTCCTGGTTATCTTGCTTCCGGTGATGTTGGGGGCTAACGACTGGTTCCTCGGCCGTCCAGGTGGTCCAAAATGTAGGAAGTTCTCAAGTCGGATCTCTTGACGATCGTTGCTGGCTACACACTTATATACCCACGAATTTGTGTGAAGGTTATAAGGTGCACGTTAGGACTTGTACATGGACAGATCTTCTATTTAACTTCTGCCATGGAGTCTGCTGGCTCGGGAATCTCTCAACTCAGGAACAACACAAGGGCAGAGCTAGAGGTTAACTTCAGGGTAGTGACCACTGATTGGTGTCTAACTTTCAACTGATTTGACTGGGGGCGGGAGCTAGGTTTATAGGTTCGGTTCTGGACCCTGTAGACAATAGGGATCTCGAGTCTTATGGACTTATTTGAGCTCTCAATAGATATGGGGACTGGGTAAGATGGTAATTACTGTTGTGGCACATGGCTATAGGAAGCCTTCAATTTGTGATATAACTGAGCCTTAGTAAAAGGTACTATTTTGGCTATACTGGAAGTATTTATGGCAGGGAGACTGGATCTACTTTGCGGGGAGGACTGGGACAGCTGTGATAGGGGCGTCTCTCTTATATTGCTCAGTCTTTGTTCTATTACATAGCTGAGGTGCTAATTTGACTATCCGAGTATGCAAAACAGGTGGATGGGTTATTGTGGGTATAGAGAAGTGAGTAAGGGGGTTAGACATGCATGGTTAGTTCATTGATAGGAAGAATTCCTAGGCTACCTGGCAATGACCCGGAAGTCAAAACAGGGGTCAGGTATACCTCCGCGGGGGTGGGGGTCTCCCTCCTCGGGTGGGTAAAAAGGGGTAGCCGGGCGCTCTCCCTCTGGGATGGTCATCCGGCGGCTGTGGCTAGAGGCTTGCCATATCACCAGTGTTTGTAATAACCCTCTGTTTATGAGACAGATGTGGGTGTTCTTAATATCAAAACCGAAGGTGCCTTGGCTAGCTGGGTGTACTCGGTTGGCTGTTAATTGCATGGCTTGCTGGATGTGGTGGAGACTGGTTGTTAACTCTGCCACATTTATCTGGAAGTATGGCAATAGAAATTAGTTACTGGCGAGGCGGCGAGCCTCGCACCGACGACCATGGGGTGCAGGGTTGTGAATGGGTTGTAAGAGAATAGATGGCATGCAAGGGGTTAGTAAAGTGCTAATGTTGTTCTGGCCTACTAAGTGAAGGTAGGCTGGATAGGAGTATATATAAAAGGTTGGAGAGCGTTAGCAACGGAAAATTCAAGGATCTTCAAGAGGTATGAGAGAGAGGCTAGGTCGGACAAGAGTCGAGAAGTGCGGGTGTCTTAATGAGAGGGGGGGAAGCTCAGGGGCTACAGGGAAGTTTGCCCCTAAGGTCCCTGGGCGTGGGGGTGGCATTAGGCTACAATTGATATTGGAGTTTGAAAAGACAGTGAAAGTACGTTAGTCAAATGCTACCGGGGGATGCAAATAAGGGGTGGTATATGAGTCTGGAAAAGATAGAATCATGTGGACTGTGGGGCGGTGGGGGAGAAGGAGGTTAACTGTAGGTGTGTGTGTGATGTGTGGATAAAGTAAGGAAAAATATGGTGTATTATTTCTCGTACATACGAGGGGTTATGGACCTATTATTTGACACGCTTTTTGTGTATGTCTATGTGTCCCTGGGAACTGCGTTTTCTATGAAATATAGACGCAAGGAAAGTGGCAGTTCGTAGGGGTACTGCGTTATTGTTTCGAGGTACTATGATAGATACTGGTAACAAAGGTTATCTATACAATCTCTGGTTGGGGTAAGGATTACGTTACAGCATGGGTGTATTAACTTCTAAGGTATATAACATCTACTTCTCGGATGCAAGAACATACATAGATATAATTATGGCTGTCTGATGTGTTGGCATTGGCTCAACGTAGGGACAGGGCATGGGTGTTTTTAATATGAATGTATATTCTTGTTCATCATCGTATAGGTAGAATCGGGCGGGTAAGGGGTGTAGGACACGAAGTAATATGGCATAGTGTGGACTGTGGATATGAAGGAGGTAAGCTGAAGACGTATGACAATCATGTAAAAGTAAATGGAAAACGGTGAACACAATGGCGGATAAAGATACTTAACCTAAGGATTGAATACATAGATTTTATGGGTGATGAGTCTTCAGAAACTTAGTCTGGCAAGACAAGATATGTTAGGGGATGTTAACATTAATACTTAAACTAAGGATTAAATACATAGATTTTATGGGGGGGATGGGTCTTCAGAAACTTAGTCTGGCAAGACAAGATATGTTAGGGGATGTGAACATTAATACTTAAACTAAGGATTAAATACATAGATTTTATGGGGGGATGGGTCTTCAGAAACTTAGTCTGGCAAGACAAGATATGTTAGGGTATGTTAATATGAATATCTTAAACCTAGGGACAGCATGGGTGTATTAACTTCTAAGGTATATAACATCTACTTCTCGGATGTAAGAACATACATAGATATAATTATGGCTGTCTGATGTGTTGGCATTGGCTCAACGTAGGGACAGGGCATGGGTGTTTTTAATATGAATGTATATTCCTGTTCATCATCTTTGTAGCTAGAAGTGTAGGGCACGAGGGGGTAGTGTACGTGAGGTGTGGAAAATGGTCAGTTTAGAAGGGGTATGTGGGTGCGGCCTGGAGCTGCTTAGCCCTGCGGGCTTGGGCCTGTCTGAATTGGCTGGCTCGGTCAGCTGGTCCTTTCGTTCTGTGGACCTTTCTTTCGGGTGTTTCTGTGTGGTGTTCGCTCGTGGCTTCTGTGGTGGGCTTCTTGTTCTGGGGCATTTTACTTCCCTCTCCTTCATTATAGGCTCGTCCTCGAGCCTCAAGGGTGAAGTAAAAAGAAGCATAGTCATGGTGGGTCATTTTAAGGGTATTTAGAAGGTTCCACCAAGCAAGAGAGCGACGGTCAGGTTTCTTTTGCAGGTCAATGTATACCTGTAAGAATGTGTCCTCTGTGTTGTGGCGGGCGGCTGCCCGGGCTTGATGTGGGCGTGGTACACGGTCCAAGTGTCCAGTGGGGGTTTTTACTTTAACCTTCCGTATGAACGGTTCATAGCTTTCCCCCGTGGGGGTCGGAGTGAGGTGTGTTGGATTGACAGGAGGTCTGTTTAGTGTGGTGAATGGGTTACTAACCGAAGGGGGATTCACGCGTGACAACAGAGCTGGGGATGAAGGGGGAATGTGAGTCTGGGTTTTGTTTGGTTTTCTGGGGCGGTGTTGTAGGTTGGGAAAATATAGTGAGGCAATGCGCAAGATCGGTTTAGGTAAGGTGGGTGAAGGAGGTGTGTGGGAAGGAGGGGGTGTGTGTGTTGTGTGGCTTGGGTCCTGAGTGTCAGAACGGGGTGTTATATTTGTATCGCTGTCTCTAAATCTGATGGGCCTGTTGATTATTCTACCTCTGGCGGTCCTGGTGGGAAGGTAGATGTTTGTCGTGGGACTTGAGTCGCTCGACGATGTTTTATATTGAGGGGAAGAACGTTTTACAGGTAAAGGACATCTCTCAGGGGTGACTTTGTGGGGGGGGAGGGGGGGGGGGGGGATTCCTTAGGGGTGGGTTGGTTGGGGGTTCGGTGAGATGAGGAGGTTGGTCGATGTGTGGGTGGGGTGGTGGGGATCGTGGAGGGGAAAGGGGCGGATGCGGGGGGGGCTAGACGGGTGGGTAAGGAGTGTAGATTTAAGGTGGAGGGTTGGGGTAGGGACGTGGGTTGGGTGTGTCGTTTGATGAGGTTGGTGATTTGCTGGTGGTGGCAGTGGGCGGTTTTATGGGTGTGTGGTGGAGGTTGAGAGGGGATGAGGTTGAAGAGGAAGGCATGTGTTTTGTTGCGGGGGTGGGGGTGGTTACTTCTGGGCTATAGTTAGAGGGTTTATGGTGTTTAAGGGTGATTATTCGTCTTCTTTCCCTTTGTGGAGGAGAAGTCGACGAAGAAGAAGAGGAGGAGGTTAGTGGTCTGGCACCCCTACGGAATTTGGTTAGCAGGGTGTGTTTCCTGGAGGTTTTAAACAGTTTGTGTCGTGGGCGTAGGTTGTAGCGTGAGGTTACTGAGGTAGATTGTGTGGTGTGTTTGGGTGTGTACTTGGTTTTGGGTGGGGTGTGTGGTTTTCTTAGTGTGGTGCTTGGGGAAGGTATGTCAGGGCTAGACGGCAGAGTCTCTGTTGTGGTCGGGGTTGTGGGGGGAGGCTTTCGTATTTGGATAAGCGGGGGAGGTACTTGATTATCAGAAGTGAACGAAGGTGTCATGGTGGAGGAGGGTGTGATAGTGGGGGCTTGGGGTTTGTGGAGGTTAGTTCGGGGGGTATGTTGAGGAATGGTCTGTCTGTTCGGTGTCGGAGGGCTTAGGTCTTTAGGGGTTTGTGTGGGGATTTCCATAGCTGGAGTGTATGGTGTAATAGGGGTGTTTAATTTTGGTTCAGCCGTGTGGGGTGGAGGATTGTCTTGTGGTTGGAGTGGTTTAAACGCTCGGACGAATCTAGTTCGGAACGTGCGAGTCACGCCGTGATAGTCGATGGTGACTTGATAGGCGTTTGGGACTTGTGTGATGGTGTAGGGCCCGACATAGCGAGGGCCTAACTTGTTGGTGATAGGGAGGTTGGCTACCATTACGGTGTCATGGATGGCGAAAGGGTTTTTGTCATCGATGTTATCAGTTTTGGTGTCCTGACAGATCTGGGCGGTATGGAGGGTGTTTTGCAGATGTTGCAGTGGGTCAATTGTGGAGGTGGTGGAGGGAAGGTGAGCGTGGTGGTGGAATGGCAGTAACAGGGGGGGTACGCCGTAAACACGTTCATGAGGGGAAATACCGTCTTCTCGGGGACAGGTGTTCATGCCCCATTGTATCATTTTTAGTTGTGATGGCCAGTCTGCGGTGTTAAATGCAATAATTTTTGTTCGCAACTGATTGTTGATGGTGCGATGGCTGCGTTCGCATATAGCATTTCCTTGAGGCCAGTATGGGGATGAGTGTTTAATCTTAATGTCACATTGTTGGGTGAACTGTTGCCAAACGTGTCCACTAAACTCGGGGGCATTGTCGGATAGAAGAGCAAAGGGCAGACCGAATATAGGGAATACTTCTGTGGCAAGCAGTGTGGCGACTGTGGTGGCTGTGTGGTCTTTAGCTGGGCAGGTGATTACAAATTTGGAATAGACGTCCACAAATGTGACGATATAGCGCTTGCCAGCGTAAGGAGGAAACGGGCCCATGATGTCGAGGGATAGGACTTGGAATGGTTTGGTAGCCGACAAGGTACCAGCTGGGCCTGGGGTGCGTGATCTATCCTTTCCCAATAAACACGGTTTGCAGGATTCTGTCACTCGTTGTGCAATTTTGGAGGGGTTGGGGGTCCAGTATTGGTCTGTGAAGATTTTTAACATCTTCTTTTGACCCAGGTGTATGCTGTTTCCCTCGTGGATGGCAATCATGTAGTCATGGGCAATGGTGGGGTCCAAGATTATGTGACCAGTGCCTGTGGCAAGTTGATCTCCCCAGCGAGTCAGTCCACGGAAGATATTTAACGGTATCCAGGGGGGTCTGATTCTTGCTTCCCAAGATTGAATTAGGGAGGGGGCTGGGGGGGCATTCTGTTGGGGTTTGGGGGTAGATACCAACTGAGTGTTTTGTAAGGCGGCTAGGTTGGTGGGGGGGTCTTTTGGTACTGGCAAACGTGACAGGGCGTCTGCATTAGTATGGAGTTTGCCTGGACGATATTGTATGGTAAAGTCGTAGTCCTCTAGTGTCTCCCTCCAACGTACCAAAATGGCTGAGTTGGTTTCGCACCTACGCAGCCATTGTAAAGATTGATGGTCGGTAATTATTTCGAGTTTTGCGCCCAACACAAATGACCGGAAGTGGCTGAGTGCCCAAATGATCCCTAAGCACTCTCTCTTGGTGGCTGCGTAATTCTGTTGTGGTTGGGTGAGGGTGGAGCTGGCATACGCTATCACATGTTCCTCTCCGTCTCTGACTTGAGCTAAAACTGCACCCATGGCGTACAGAGATACGTCGGTATAAAGACGGAAAGGTGTTTGGTAGTGAGGGAAAGCGACAATAGGGGCTTGGATTAGCTTTTGCTTCAAAGTGTTAAACGCGAGGTCTCTTTCAGGTGTCCAGGTGAAAGGGGTGTCTTTGTGGGTAAGTTGGTGGAGGGGTCTGGCTATGGTGGCAAAGTGGGGGACGAAACGTCTGTAGTATGTGGCTAAACCTAGAAACGAACGTATTCCTTTAACAGTGGTGGGTGGGGTTTGGTTTTGTATGGCTTGAAGTTTCTTTGGGTCTGGCGCAATACCATGTTCAGATATCACGTGACCGAGGAAATCTACCTTATTCCGGGCAATCACGCACTTTGAGGGTTTTAATTTCAACCCGGCGGCTCGGATTCTTTGAAGGACTTGTCTCAACCTGAGGAGGTGTTCTTCCCAGGTTGGAGAGTACACAATAATATCGTCCAGATAGGCTAGGCAGGTTTCCCAGGTTAGGCCATGTAATACCGCTTCCATCAAACGGGAGAAAGTGGCGGGTCCGTTACAGAGGCCAAAAGGTAGGACGTTAAATTCATAGTGATGGCCACCACTAGTGGAAAATGCTGTTTTCTTTTGGTCCTCGGCCTTGATAGGCACTTGCCAATACCCGGCTTGCAAGTCGAGGGTAGTGAACCATTTGGATCCGTGTAGGGAGTCAAGGGAATCGTCTATTCGGGGTAAGGGCATAGCGTCTTTAACCCGGGAGCTGCGGGGAGACTCTTAAGAGTTCCCCCGGCGCACTGCGGGGAGACTCTTAAGAGTCAGAGAAAAAAAAAATCAACTTTTGACATCGAAATTTTTTTTTTTTTTTTTTTTTTGGCCCCTGGGCCATGCAAAATCTCAGTCCTCTACCTCCCCTCCTTCCCCACTTTCCTCCTCTCCTTCAGTTATCACCTATTTTCCCTGTTATTCCCTTATTCTGAGGTATATTTTCGTGCTAACATTAGAAATCCGATTGGAGGGTGTGGTCATCACTGATAGCAAGCGAGTGCAAGAGAGAGAGAGAGTATCGATCGACTGTGTCTCAGTGGCCTTGGGGGAAATTGGCGGGAAAGCAGATTGCCTCACCCATACATTATACAACTCGCGGGCTATATCTCCGATTTTGACCATCCAAACGCTGTTTTCACTCGTTTTATTGTTGTTTCAGGTTAATACCTTTATAATCAACCCATAATAGGCGCATATGGATAAGTATTAATGCTATTAATGGCACAATGAATATTTTAGTGACGGAAACACCTCAAATACGTCAGCACAGGGGGACGTTTCCAATTACCCCCATGCGCACTTCAGAGGTTAATGGTTACTTCATTTAACCTCCTGTAATCGACGCAAAAACGGGTTGTCCCATCTTTCTTTTTGACTAAGACAACAGGGGAAGACCAGGGGCTAATGGACGGGGTGGCAATCCCGGCCTCTAACATTTCCTGGACTTGGCGTTCCTCTTCCTGACGTTGTATGGGGTTCTTTCTACGGGATGGTTGTCGTATGGGGGGGCCTGTGGTGTTAATAATGTGTTGTTCTATATCAGTCTGTCCGATTTCGGTGGGTTGTTGGGCAAACACGTCACTGAATTCCAGCAGTAGGTCATACATGCTGTTCTTTTGGTGGTCAGATAATGTCTCAGGGAGAGGGGGCAATTGGAGGCTGGTAGGGGTGTCGTTAAAATCTATGGGGAGGTCATCGAAAGTTTCGAGGTCTCCTATAATGAAACCTTTTGGTAGTGTCAGGGATTCTTCTGAGATATTTGCCACGAGAATGTGGTTGATGCGAGCGGAAATGATGGCGGGTTGTAAGAGGCAACGATGGGGGTTGGGGGACGTGGTAGTGGGGGAAAATATCATGTGCGTTTGGGGTATGGGCCGCAGGTTCACCCATTTTTTATGGTGGGGGGGAATTTGACATTTATCCTGAACTACAGCTGGGCTAATGATGGTGGGGGATTGACTGGCGAGCAGGTGCTTGCTACTTATAAGGGGGGCAAGGTCGCTTTGGTGGGGGTCACGCGTGAGGGGGGGATTAACGGCGCGTGTGGGAGGATCAGTGGGGCGTGGTGTGAGGGGGTTAGAAAACGGGAGTTGTTGGAGGGACTGCGGAGGGTTGGTGGGGGAAGCGTGAGATATAGAAGATGGGTTATTGTTGGAGGACTGATGTAAGGACATGTGGTGGTTAGAAGGAATTTGGGGAGCGTTGTCGGTGGCAGTGACGGTTTGTTTGGAGTTTATATGGATTTGGTGGTTTTGTTAGTCATGAGAGGGCGAGTCAAGTGTGGGGTTGTGAGGTTTTCTAGGGGTGTGAATTGTGTGGGGGTGGAAGGGAGCTACTGAGGAAAAATGTCACAAGGGAAATCGGAGTGGGGGTGGACTAGCTGGCCATTTCTGGGGGCATGGTGGGAACATGGTTGTGTCTCTCGGTCGGCACGCGTGAGGGGGGAATTAACGGCGCGTGCGGGTGGTTCAGAGTGGTGAGAGGTGAGCAAGTTAGAATACGGAATTTGGGGGGGGGGGGACTGTGGAGGGTTGGTAGGGAAAAAGTTAGGTGTAGAACATGGGTTATTGGTGGAGGACTGGTGTATTGATGTGGTGTCAGGGGCGTAGCTAGAGATTTGGAGGCCCAGGGGGCTTGGTGCCTGGAGGGGCCCCCTCCATGGTTTGCTTATTATAGAAGGGGGTGGGGGTGGCGAGCGAAGCGAGCCTAATCAGCTGGGGGGTTCGGGGGGGCGCTGTAAGCCCCCCCCCCCCCTCGAGAAAATTTTAGAATAATAATGCTACCTAGGTGCATTTTGACGATATCCATGACTCAATAGTGGGGTACTGGTAATAATTTAATATACAATTAATTATTATATCACCGCTATCTAATGGATTAGGAATACATGTACAATGGATGGTACAATACTGTAAAACATATACCACTTTGATGAACTCTTTCTCTTTGTCGTTCATTAGGCATGTCTGAAATAAGAATATAAAATATAATACTAATAAAATAATAAAAATAATAATGTACATGAAACGTGATAACATTAAAATATTATTTCAACCCCACCACTGGCGTTAGGGAGTTAAAATAGGCGTCATTGGTAGGCCTAATCAAGCTATGCATTACCTCAAATCTCAATACTGGGGGCCTCTTCTTGAGAACCCCAGTAACTTGTTAGAAAGCTTACCAACGTTTGCACCTGACCCTGAACCAGCCAAAGGGCTAGATTAACCTACAAACGAGTATTCAATGCTCACAACTGTGTTCCTTCTTATTTCACAGTTCCTGGGCTTGATATGTACAGCCACCATAGCCTATAGCCTATATGGAAGGCGTATGGTAGCATAAATAAAAGTGATCGAGTCTAAATTTGAAAGAATGAGTCATAGTGCTCATAGCCTAACCAAGGTAGCCTACACTCTACACCATTAATGTTGCCTCTCTATGCTCTATTTTAGCTGATGTATTGCACCCATACTTAATTGACTAATATTAAACGACTATGCATCTTTTTCACGATAAAGCTAAGGTTTAGTAAGACCATAAACATTGTATAGGCTATGTTAGGCCCCCTACAGTTAATAATAATAATAATAATAATAATATTTATTCAGTCATCAATTTACAGGGTTGGTACCACATAATTTGTTACAAATATGACATGTACCAGCCTTGCATAATTCCAACTAAGGATAGCCCAATAAGGCCGTTAGGCGTATTTCCATTGGGGTCCTTGTGGGATTAGGTTAGCTGGGGAAAAGGGGAGGATAAAGAAATAGATACTTTAGAAAAAGTATTTCTAGGGGGTTATTTTAAGATACCTTACATCCTATAGTAAATATCAGTAATCCGTAATCAGTAATCATTTCAGTTTGGTTTGTCTATCTCTTATGTCGTATTTAGTAGTAGACATAAGCTTGGTGCTCCCTTCTCGCAGCTGTCCAGTTCAGGTGTTCCTTCAGGCTACGTCTGAAGGAATACAGTGTTCTCTTTTCACGGACTGACTGGGGTAGGTCGTTCCAGTCTTTGATGGCAGTGAAGAAGAATGTTTGCTTACCCTGTCCTTGGATTCTCGGGACCTTAAAATTAAACATCATGTTTCTTGTATTATGTCCACTCCACTCATTTGCTTTAACAAAATAATTCTTTAGATACTCTGGAGCTCTGTCATAGAAAATTTTGAAGGCATTAGTTATCCTGATTTGTTTGGCCCTGTCAGAAATATTGAGCATACCTAGTGACTGAAGTTGTTCCTGGCCAACATGTGATCTGGGTCCTAGGTTCAGCATGAACCTAACCATTTTATTTTGAGTGACCTGAAGTTTGTGCTGTGCTGATTTAGATGATGCAGAGTACCAGGATAACACAGAATAGTCAAAATGACATTGAACAAGCGCTTGGCAGAGGGTCTTTTTGGTCGCCGCGGGCAAGCATCCCACCTGTCTATACAGGTATTTTATACGTGCTCTACACTTACTCAGGATAGATTCCAAAATTGTTTCACCTGACAAACTCGCGTCCAGTTTCAGTCCGAGATATTTAACTTGTGACACTGTTGTTATAGGAATATTAAAATGCCCCAGAACGAGAAGCCCACCACAGAAGCCATGAACGAACACCACACAGAAACACCAAAGGAAAGGTCCACAGAACGAAAGGACCAGCCGACCGAGCCAGCCATTTCAGCCAGGCCCAAGCCCGCAGGGCTAAACAGCTCCAGGACACACCCATTTACCTTTTCTAAAACTGACCATTTTCCACACCTTACGTACACTAACCCCCTCGTGTCCTACACTCCTAACTACAAAGATGATGAACAGGAATATACATTCATATTAAAAACACCCATGCCTGTCCCGACGTTGAGCCAATGCCAACACATCAGACAGCCATAAATATATCTATGTATGTTCTTACATCCGAGAAGTAGATGTTATATATCTTAGAAGTTCAAACACCCACGCTTGTCCCTAGACCTCGTATATCATTTTCCATGACGAGTATAGATATATGTAACCCGTGCTCAGTCGCCCCTTGCATTGCTCCTCTAGTAACTAAGTATTAATATTAACATTCCCTAACATCTTGTCTTGCCAGACTAAGCTTCTGAAGACCCATCACCCCATAAATCTATGTATGCAATCCTTAGGTTAAGTATTTTTCTCCGCCATTGTGTTCACCTTTTTCCATTTACTTTCCACAATTGTCATACGTCTTCCCCTTGCCTCCTTCGTATCCACAGCCCACACTACGCCAATTTATTTCGTGTCTTACACCTCTTACCCCAACCAGAGATTGTATAAGATAACCTGGTTACCAGTATCTGTCATAAGTACCCCGAAACAATAACTAAGTACCCCTACGAACTGCTGCTGTGGGTGGTATTTTATATTTAATAGAAAACGCAGTTCCCAGGGCCAACTAATAGTATCCATAACCCTCTGACTGATCACATAACTCTATCTTTTCCAGACTCATATACCACCCCATAGTTGCATTCCCCGGTAGCATTTGGCTAACGTATTCTACTGCCTTTTCAAACTTCCATATCAATTGTAGCCTAATGCCACCCCCACGCCCAGGGACCTTAGGGGCAAAATTTCCCTGTAGCCCTTGAACTCTCCCCCCCCTCTCATTAAGACACCCGCGCTTCTCGACTCTTGTCCGACCTAGCCTCTCTCTCATACCTCTTGAAGATCCTTGAATTGTCCGTTACTAACGCTCTCCAACCTTTTATATATATACTCCTATCCAGCCTACCTTCACTTAGTAGGCCAGAACAACATTAGAACTTTACTAGCCCCTTGCATGCCATCTATTCTCTTACAACACATTCACAACCCTGCACCCAATGGTCGTCGGTGCGAGGCTAGCCGCCCCGCCAGTAACTAACTTCTATTGTCATACTTCCAGATAAATGTGGCAGAGTTAGCAACCCAGTCTCCACCATATCCAGCAAACCCTACAATTAACAACCAGCCGAGTAAAACCAGCTAGCTAAGGCACCTTCGGTTTTGGTATTAAAGACACTCACATCTGTCTCATACACAGAGGGTTATTACAAACACTGGTGATATGGCAAGCCCCTAGCCACAGCCGCCGGACGACTATATCAGAGAGGGCGCCCAGCTCCCCCTTTTTGCCCACCCGAGGAGGGAGACCCCACCCCCGCGGAGGTATACCTGGCCCCTGTTTTGACTTTCGAGTCATTGCCAGGTAGCACAGGAATTCTTCCTATCGATGAACTAACTATAAATGACTAACACCTTTACTAACTTCTATTAACTCACAATAAACCATTTACCTTTCTTGCATGCTCTGATCACTAAATTAGCACCTCAGCTATACCATAGAATGAAGATTGAACAATCTAGAGAGACGCTCCTATCACAGCTGTCCCCATCCTCCTCGCAAAGTAGATCCAGTCTCTCTCCCCTAAATACGTCCAGTATAGCCAAAATAGTACCTCTTACTAAGGCTCAGTTATATGAAAATATAAAGGCTTCCTATCGCCCTGTGCCACAACTGTAAATATCATCTTACCTAGTCCCCATATCTATTGAGAGCTCAATTAAGTCCATAAGACTCGAGATCCCTACTGTCTACAGGGTCCAGAACCGAGCCTATAAATCTAACTCCCGCCCTCAGTCAAATCAGTTGAAAGCTAGACACCAACCAGGGGTCACTACCCTGCAGTTAATTTCTAGCTCTGCCCTTGTGTTGTTCCGGAGTGAGATCCCAGAACCGGCAGACTCCGTGGCAGATTTGGATAGAAGGACCTGCCCACGTATTGAAGAACTTCACACATATGGCCCCCCTGGACGGCCGCGGAACCAGTCGTTAGCCCCCAACATCATGGACGCAAGATAACCAGGACCAGACCCATCAGATACTACCCAAGATTCCCTTGAGCAGTACTACATATTACTGTGCTGTTTTAGATTCACTAATTAATATTTCTACGAAGTGGCTAAGACCTGGCCCAGTGTAATTCATACTTAACCATTTCCATTTGGGACGTACTAAGCGATCAGTGCTCTTTAATTAACAGGCGACCTTGACTCTCGTAATTACCTTATTCAGATATTAAAACTAGTGATATCTAACGTTCGCCCACTGATTTGCGTTCTATGTATTTCTGAAACAAGGATATAAAACTTAGATCAGTACCCCCTGAGGTAACTAGAATTCCCGTGCTCTAAAAATACGTGTGTCTAATCTAGTCTGTGAACTACTTGTGCACCAGAGCTACCAGTAATAAATCTAACAGTGAATATGAATCTATAAGTAACAGTGATGGTCTTCGGTATATAAACCTGTGAAATCAAAGCCAGTGATCAGAAGATTAATACCTGAACGTTGGAAGTGGGAGACTAGGCTCCATCCAGATCCACTTATGCTAGTGTTGTTCAATTCTATTATATTGTCTTACACAAGTATTCTGCAGTGGTATAACAATAAACGTGATCATGTAACTTGCTACCATGTGTTTCTTTGTGTTCTCTATTCCTCATATCTTGTATTGTGCATGCAGCCTTATATACCCAGTCAATTTAGAACTCACATTACCCAAGTTAAACCTGTAGAAAAACAGGGCATAACATTGGCGGCAGCGGTGGTTCTTGATTCGGATAAAAGGTTGCATTACACTGCAAGTTTGGAACAGTAGAAGCATGGCAACATCGCGAAATCTTCAGCCACTCGCACACATTCCCAAGTATGATGTAAACACATATGATATCACCAGTTACTTAGACATAATAAAGCCAGTGTACGATGTGGTACTTCATAATGACCGCGAAAAAATCGCCATGGCAATTTTGCATGTTGTACAGTTAGGAGAAGCCGTTTCCCAACTTGTTGATAAGCCTACTTTTAAAGAATTTATTCACCAAATGGTGAAACAGAATACGCCAGAGAGTACCTGGAACCAGTTTCGATCCTTCGTGATCCGGACTTTAGATCCACTTTTGGGTTCCCCCGTCGCCCCCAAAATAATAAAAGTCGACGAGATCAAGTATGAAGGGGATATAAATGTGACCCTCATACAACTCTACAGATACGTGAGGACCACGTATAGCTATGAAGATTACGACCAACAAAATGAACTCTTATTCACCGCATTGTTAAACATCCTCCCACCCCACATCACCGCCCATCTCGACCCGTATGGCTTATTCGAAGAACATATGCTCGCCATCAGAGAAGAATGCCTACGCAGTTCGATGAATCCCCTATCCAACCTTTTAGCCCCTATCCAAGACTCCGTGCACCCTTCCAAAATGACTTCCGGTGAAAGTCCAACCCCAGTGAACTCTTCCCCCACCAACCCTCCGCAGGCCCCCCCACCAAGCCCCGTATTCTAGCTATGCCTACCTATGTAGGCCTACCACAACATATTTTCCCCATGACCCCAGAAATGTTCAGCTATCCCCCCACCAACAAAATTTCCCTTGTGACAGTTTTCCGTCGGTAGCTTGTGACAGTTTTCAGTCAGTAGCTCCCTTCCACCCCCACACAATTCCCCCCACCAACCCTCCGCAGCCCCCCCAACAAGCTCCGTATTCTAGCTATGCCTACCTATGTAGGCCTACCACAACATATTTTCCCCATGACCCCAGAAATGTTCAGCTATCCCCCCACCAACAAAATTTCCCTTGTGACAGTTTTCCGTCGGTAGCTTGTGACCGTTTTCAGTCAGTAGCCCCCTTCCACCCCCACACAATTCACACCCCTAGAAAACTTCGAAACCCCACACTTGACTCGCCCTCTCATGTCAAACAAACTCACCAGTCCCAGATAACCTCTAACCAGACCGAGACTGCCACCAAGAAAATTCCCCAAACTCGTCCTGTTAATGTCAAACAAACCCACCAACCCCAGATAACCGCTAACCAGACCGTGACTGCCACCAAGAAGATTCCTAAAATTCGTCCTGTTAACAACCCCAAATCAATAGATCAGTCCTCTACCAATAACCCCTGTTCTACACCTAACTCTTCCCCCACCAACCCGCCGCAGTCCCCCCAACAAATCCTGTTTCCTAACTCGCTCACCTCTCACCACCCTGACCCTCCCACACGCGCCGTTAATCCTCCCCTCACCAACCCTCCTAAATCAACGGAAAAGATTTTGCATCCCAGGAGCTGGACTGGACGACATTGTGGAAGCCTTCGAAGATACCACAAAGGATGCAAATGAAAATACCCTTTTTGTCATCCATGCTGGTTCAAATGCGCACCAGATCCGAAGAGTTGATGGAGAAAT
This sequence comes from Paralithodes platypus, assembly GCA_032716605.1. NCBI lineage: Eukaryota > Metazoa > Arthropoda > Malacostraca > Decapoda > Lithodidae > Paralithodes > Paralithodes platypus. Next base: position 35,158,155 of record CM064521.1, on the reverse strand, counting down.
ATCGCAAGATGATCCAGCACTACAAAAACAAGTCAAGGAATATCATCATCTCAGGCATTCTCCCCAAGATCGACGCACCTGACAAATTCTACGACAAGGCTTTCAGCACAAATAGCCGACTAAAACATTTGTGTCTGAGGGAAGAAGTTGAATTCATCAACCTGTGGGACAACTTCTACAACCAGCCTACTCTGTTCCGCAAGGATGGCACTCATCTAAACCCTGTGGGTTCAGCACGCATGGTCGTCTCCTACACGAAGCAGTCCGCAGCCATGGATCAAAAAACGCCATCCGAGAAGAAGCAGCAGTGACATAAATCATCCAACGCCAAGAAAAAAAACAGAGGCAACCGAGGACCACCAGCAATAAGGACCGAAGACAGCGAGGACCGAGGACAGCCATGAACATAAATGTAGATCCGACAAGAACCAAAAATATTATTAAAGAGCGTTCCGTGAGTTCTAAAATAACAAATTTAAGGATTTCTATGCAAACGCTCGTAGCATGCGCAATAAATTTTCAGATTTAGAGGAGCTAGTGTTTACAGAAATTTATGATGTGATTGGCATAACAGAATCTTGGCTCAATACAGAAGATAGAGACTTTTTAGCAGAGTATTCACTTCCCGGTTATGTAATGTTTGAGAAAAGCCGAATAAATCGAAATGGAGGTGGCGTTTTACTTTATATCAAAGAAAGTCTTAACCTACCCTCTTGTCAAAACCTCAAATTGTGAACGTCGACGCATCTTTGTGCTAATAAAGAATAAAGGTACCAAAATAATACTTGCATTAATATACAGACCTCCAGCTCAATCAGTGCAAACTGACGAGAAATTTACGAACAAATTGCAGATGTAAGTAACTCACAAGATACCGTAATTTTTGGTGACTTTAATTTCCTGTGACCAAGTGGGGCGATACTCTTACTTCACACTCCGGACATGACTTGTATACGAACTTGCAAGAGAGTTCGCTTTATCAATTTGTTGGAACGCCGACCCGTGGTAATAACGTTCTTGACATTGTACTTGCAACAAAAGAAGAATTAATAGAGAATTTGAATGTTGGTGATGAATTCAGTAACAGCGACCATCGTACGATAACTTTCACTTTAAAGTTTACTAGTAACGAACCAAATAGTAGCATCGAAAAAGTCCCTAATTTCAAGATAGCAAACTTCCATAAACTTAGAGCTATGTTTAAAGAAACTGACTGGAGCTTTTTAATTCACAATAACGACATAAATACATGGAAGTTATTCGAAGCCACTTACCTAAAAGCAGTGCAAGACTGCATACCATCGAAAACTCGGCGTCCAGGCCATAATAATAAGCCCAAATGGTGGAATAAAGATATTTCAAACTGCCTGCTTGCTAAAAAATTTGCTAATGATAGATTAAAATCCTCACAAAATGACGAAGAACGGCTGAAATTGTAGAGCTACGACGCAAAGCCAAAAAGTTAATTAAGCAAAGTAAAAAGACCTTAGAGTTACATATTGCGAATCAAGTAAAACAAACCCGAAAGAATTCTATAGTTATATCAGAAGAAAAAAGTCGTTACTTCAACTGTTGGACCGTTAGTCGATGAAAATGGAGAATACACCAAAGACGAAGAACAAATGAGTAATGCCCTCAATACCTTCTTTGCATCAGTTTTTACAACAGAAGACCTCAGTGATATCCCTACACCATCGCCGATTCAGATTGATAATTCAGATGTTCTAAGCAATATCACCGTTACAGAGAGAGAAGTATTGAATTGTTAGATAAACTCAAGGTAAATAAAACGCCTGGACCTGATACAATCTCGCCTAGAGTTCTAAAGGAAGCTAAGGATGAGCTCTCTAAACCACTGACATTACTATTCAATAAATCCTTGCAGTCTGGAACTATGCCCGATCAGTGGAAGCTAGCCAACGTAACACCGATATTCAAAAAAGGCAGCAAATCCCTACCAGTAACTATCGTCCAATTAGCTTAACCTCAGTTGTATGTAAAATGCTAGAAACGGTCATACGGACAGACTCGTAAATCACTTAGAGGAAAATAACATACTTAAAGATACTCAACACGGCTTTCGTAAAAAACGTTCCTGTTTAACAAACCTCTTAGACTTCTTCCACGATATCCTCAACCTCTACGATGAGAGTAAAGCTGTAGATATTATACCTTGATTTTCAAAAGGCCTTTGACAAAGTTCCCCACAAACGTTTACTGCTAAAACTAAAAGCATGGAATACAAGACGGTGTGTTGAAATGGATAGAAAATTGGCTCAGCGACAGAAAGCAAAGAGTAGTCATAAACGGTAAGGCATCAAAATGGACCAATGTAAGTAGGGGGTACCCCAGGGATCGGTACTAGGACCAATTCTTTCTAATTTACATCAACGACATAGATGAGGGTCTCACCTGTACAATCTCAAAATTTGCTGACGATACAAAAATTGCAAATAGCGTACTCTCAAAAGAACAAGTTGACGATATGCAACACAATCTAGATAAATTGTCATGTTGGGCCCAATTTGGCAAATGAGTTTCAATGCGGATAAATGTAAAGTACTACATATCGGATACCTAAATGAGAAAGCAAACTATTCGATGAATGGCACTCAGCTTAAGAATGTAAACAGAGAAACCGATCTGGGAGTAACAATATCGAGTAACCTAAAACCGAGTCAACAATGTTCAGAAGTTGTTAAGAAGGCAAACAAAATAATTGGCTTTATAGGCAGGTCATTTGAGCATAAATCCAAAGAAGTTATCCTAACCCTTACAATTCATTAGTCCGCCCTCTTCTGGAATACTGCGTTCAATCCTGGTGCCTTATTACCAAAAATATAAACAAGCTAGAACGAGTTCAACGTAGAGTTACCAAAATGATACCTAGCCTAAAGAACAAACCATACGAAGAGCGTCTTAGAGAATTAAATCTATTTCCTTTAACCCAGCGCAGATTAAGAGGTGACTTAATTCAAGTGTTCAAAATCATCAAAGGCATCGACAATATGAACTGTAGTAAGTACTTCACTATCGACCAATCTAATTACAACGGGGAAACGGTTGCAAAATTATTGGTAAATCTTTTAACTCACACGAATCTAAGAATTTCTTCTTCAATCGAGTTGTCAACTTGTGGAATGGGCTTCCCCGAAACGTTATAGACTGCATCACCGTTGATTCATTTAAACTCCGCCTAGACAAATATCTGCCATCAAACCCGCGACTGACTGCGTTTGTAAATGAATAACTTTATTTTATCCCCCCCTCAGTTACTAACCCATCTGTCCCCTACTAACTTCCTAATCCTGCCACGGACATTAGTTCCAGGGCAGTAATTCCCTTTCAATGTTCCCTTACCCACTCTAAACCACTGTTTGGACACTTGATCCTCAGTGTTTTGGAGGACAAGCAACCTAGAAGGGTCACTAGATCTGTTGTTGCTTGATTTCCTTTGTACTCCTTTGTACTCCTCACGCGTGACGACCTAAGGACCCAACTATGTTTCCCCCTTCCCCCAGAAATACTCAGCTATTCCCCCACCAACAAAATCTCCCTTGTGACAATTTTCCGTCAGTAGCTCCCTTCCACCCCCCCACAATTCACACCCCTAATAAACTTCAAAACCCCACACTTGACTCACCCCCTTATGACAGACAAACCCACCAACCCCAGATAACCTCTAAGCAAACCGTCACTGCCACCGACACACCCCACCACTGATCCTCCCACACGCGCCGTTAATCCCCCCCTCACGCGTGACCCCCACCAAAGTGATTCCCCTCCCCTCCTGCGTAACGTACACCTGCTCACCAGTCGGTCCCCCATCTTGTGCCCACCTAAACTTTCACCCTCTCCCTCTTCACCGTTACCCCACCCGCCCCAAATTCCCCCCCAAAGATCCCGCTCGACGAAATACCACTCCCATCCCAATCCAACCACAAAACTTTTTCCACCTTGGCTAAACCCCAAAATACTCTCTCTCTCGCCCCAAACAACATAATCAACCTCTCAACTTCAACCACTCCTCGAAATCCCATCCATGTCTCTCCCGGAAATAAAATCAGTCTAAATTCAACCCCTCTCAAACCACAACCCTGCCTGCCCAGACCCCCCCCACCATCTCCCTATCAAATCCCCACACCCCAAACCTCCAAACCACCCGATCATAGTAAACTCTCAACCTTCAGCCTTACTCACCCTTCCCCAAACCCCACTCACGACCACAACTCTCTACACAATTCAACCCCTCCCCAGCACCAACCTCTTCCGCAACAACAACCCCGACTCGACCTGCCCATTTCATCTTTAAAACCCCCCTATCACTACCCCCGACCGAAACCACTTAGACCCCCCCTCCAAAACTGGCCCCCAGACCCACATTCCTAACGACAAGAACTAACGGTATATACACCCCGCCCTTTCAAAGTGAATGTGCACCACCACTACCATTACCAGACCCTCACCCAGACTAATGGCGACCCTAAATACCCGCCCCCCTGATGATGATGAGGATATTATTGTACTAAATTGTTTCGAATGTTTTCAATTCCTAAGCGATTGGGCATGATTCTATAAATTTACATGTTTTCCATATACTGTATATATTATTTTTTTTCCTTAGTCATACTACTTTTCTTGTTACTACACTTTTCTGACTATCTTTTAAATTTGCTTTATACATTGTTAAACACTTTACCTCTTCTTAATTTCCTGTGTTCTTAAGTATCTGTCCTTTCTTAAATTTACATGTTTTCCATATACTGTATATATTTTTTTTTCCCTTAGTCATACTACTTTCTTGTTAACCTACACTTTTCTGACTATGCTTCTTTTTACTTCACCCTTGAGGCTCGAGGACGAGCCTATAATGAAGGAGAGGGAAGTAAAATGCCCCAGAACGAGAAGCCCACCACAGAAGCCATGAACGAACACCACACAGAAACACCAAAGGAAAGGTCCACAGAACGAAAGGACCAGCCGACCGAGCCAGCCATTTCAGCCAGGCCCAAGCCCGCAGGGCTAAACAGCTCCAGGATACACCATTTACCTTTTCTAAAACTGACCATTTTCCACACCTTACGTACACTAACCCCCTCGTGTCCTACACTCCTAACTACAAAGATGATGAACAGGAATATACATTCATATTAAAAACACCCATGCCTGTCCCGACGTTGAGCCAATGCCAACACATCAGACAGCCATAATATATCTATGTATGTTCTTACATCCGAGAAGTAGATGTTATATATCTTAGAAGTTCAAACACCCACGCTTGTCCCTAGACCTCGTATATCATTTTCCATGACGAGTATAGATATATGTAACCCGTGCTCAGTCGCCCCTTGCATTGCTCCTCTAGTAACTAAGTATTAATATTAACATTCCCTAACATCTTGTCTTGCCAGACTAAGCTTCTGAAGACCCATCACCCCATAAATCTATGTATGCAATCCTTAGGTTAAGTATTTTCTCCGCCATTGTGTTCACCTTTTTCCATTTACTTTCCACAATTGTCATACGTCTTCCCCTTGCCTCCTTCGTATCCACAGCCCACACTACGCCAATTTATTTCGTGTCTTACACCTCTTACCCCAACCAGAGATTGTATAAGATAACCTGGTTACCAGTATCTGTCATAAGTACCCCGAAACAATAACTAAGTACCCCTACGAACTGCTGTGGGTGGTATTTTATATTTAATAGAAAACGCAGTTCCCAGGGCCAACTAATAGTATCCATAACCCTCTGACTGATCACATAACTCTATCTTTTCCAGACTCATATACCACCCCATAGTTGCATTCCCCGGTAGCATTTGGCTAACGTATTCTACTGCCTTTTCAAACTTCCATATAAATTGTAGCCTAATGCCACCCCCACGCCCAGGGACCTTAGGGGCAAAATTTCCCTGTAGCCCTTGAACTCTCCCCCCCCTCTCATTAAGACACCCGCGCTTCTCGACTCTTGTCCGACCTAGCCTCTCTCTCATACCTCTTGAAGATCCTTGAATTGTCCGTTACTAACGCTCTCCAACCTTTTATATATATACTCCTATCCAGCCTACCTTCACTTAGTAGGCCAGAACAACATTAGAACTTTACTAGCCCCTTGCATGCCATCTATTCTCTTACAACACATTCACAACCCTGCACCCAATGGTCGTCGGTGCGAGGCTAGCCGCCCCGCCAGAAAAACTAACTTCTATTGTCATACTTCCAGATAAATGTGGCAGAGTTAGCAACCCAGTCTCCACCATATCCAGCAAACCCTACAATTAACAACCAGCCGAGTAAAACCAGCTAGCTAAGGCACCTTCGGTTTTGGTATTAAAGACACTCACATCTGTCTCATACACAGAGGGTTATTACAAACACTGGTGATATGGCAAGCCCCTAGCCACAGCCGCCGGACGACTATATCAGAGAGGGCGCCCAGCTCCCCCTTTTTGCCCACCCGAGGAGGGAGACCCCCACCCCCGCGGAGGTATACCTGGCCCCTGTTTTGACTTTCGAGTCATTGCCAGGTAGCACAGGAATTCTTCCTATCGATGAACTAACCATAAATGACTAACACCTTTACTAACTTCTATTAACTCACAATAAACCATTTACCTTTCTTGCATGCTCTGATCACTAAATTAGCACCTCAGCTATACCATAGAATGAAGATTGAACAATCTAGAGAGACGCTCCTATCACAGCTGTCCCCATCCTCCTCGCAAAGTAGATCCAGTCTCTCTCCCCTAAATACGTCCAGTATAGCCAAAATAGTACCTCTTACTAAGGCTCAGTTATATGAAAATATAAAGGCTTCCTATCGCCCTGTGCCACAACTGTAAATCTTACCTAGTCCCCATATCTATTGAGAGCTCAATTAAGTCCATAAGACTCGAGATCCCTACTGTCTACAGGGTCCAGAACCGAGCCTATAAATCTAACTCCCGCCCCCAGTCAAATCAGTTGAAAGCTAGACACCAACCAGGGGTCACTACCCTGCAGTTAATTTCTAGCTCTGCCCTTGTGTTGTTCCGGAGTGAGATCCCAGAACCGGCAGACTCCGTGGCAGATTTGGATAGAAGGACCTGCCCACGTATTGAAGAACTTCACACATATGGCCCCCCTGGACGGCCGCGGAACCAGTCGTTAGCCCCCAACATCATGGACGCAAGATAACCAGGACCAGACCCATCAGATACTACCCAAGATTCCCTTGAGCAGTACTACATATTACTGTGCTGTTTTAGATTCACTAATTAATATTTCTACGAAGTGGCTAAGACCTGGCCCAGTGTAATTCATACTTAACCATTTCCATTTGGGACGTACTAAGCGATCAGTGCTCTTTAATTAACAGGCGACCTTGACTCTCGTAATTACCTTATTCAGATATTAAAACTAGTGATATCTAACGTTCGCCCACTGATTTGCGTTCTATGTATTTCTGAAACAAGGATATAAAACTTAGATCAGTACCCCCTGAGGTAACTAGAATTCCCGTGCTCTAAAAATACGTGTGTCTAATCTAGTCTGTGAACTACTTGTGCACCAGAGCTACCAGTAATAAATCTAACAGTGAATATGAATCTATAAGTAACATTGATGGTCTTCGGTATATAAACCTGTGAAATCAAAGCCAGTGATCAGAAGATTAATACCTGAACGTTGGAAGTGGGAGACTAGGCTCCATCCAGATCCACTTATGCTAGTGTTGTTCAATTCTATTATATTGTCTTACACAAGTATTCTGCAGTGGTATAACAATAAACGTGATCATGTAACTTGCTACCATGTGTTTCTTTGTGTTCTCTATTCCTCATATCTTGTATTGTGCATGCAGCCTTATATACCCAGTCAATTTAGAACTCACATTACCCAAGTTAAACCTGTAGAAAAACAGGGCATAACAAATATCATTACAGTTGACCGAGAAGCCCACAATGTCTTTCAGTTTGCGTTTTGTTCCACATAAGATGGCTTCCGTCTTGCCCAGGTGAAGAGAGTCTATTGTCCACTAGCCATTCACTACATGATGCTAGTTCTTTGGAAAGTGAAGCGGCAATACTTATTGGGTCTTTTCCTGAAACCAGAAGCACGCTGTCGTCTGCATACAGTAATAATTTACATGAGACGCTCAGTTCCATGTCGTTCACATAACAGAGAAAGAGTAAGGGACCAAGGATGCTTCCCTGCGGGACCCCACAGTTAATTGGCATAGGATCAGATATATTATCATCAATTTTGACTCTTTGGGTTCTACCACTAAGATAAGATTTAAACCAGTTCACAGACCCTATGCCCATAGCTTGTAGTTTATTACATAGGATATCATGGTCCAGGGTGTAAAACTACACCAATTATCGTAATGCTACTCAACTTTACTTTACAATTAGTGCTAGCCTACCCATAACAGAAAATATTTGTTCGATAAATTGACGTTTGATTAATCGATAGGCTAGGCTATCAATTACCTGTACTTAGATAATAAGATTAGCCTAGGCCTATCTGAAAAGACTGAATAGAATTAGGCCTAACACAAAATAGCCTAGACCTACACAAAATGTAATTAGCCTAGGCCTGACTGTGACTGACAGTTACAAAGTACAGTACAGTACGGTATTATTGCCGTTTTGGTGCCACAGCCAGCAAGATGTCGCCAGCGGCCATCATGGGCATTCATGGCAGCCAATTGTTTAAATGGCCACCATCCCATCTAGGCTAGACCTAGCCTATTCTTCGATAGCCTAAAATTGCAAATCTGCATATTTAGCTTAGGTGCTCGCCATTCGTCCAAGCATTAGGCTAGGCCTAATGCTACTGGGTTCAGGAAAATAGTGCTACTCAATTCAGAGTTATTTGCTTTGACACCCTGTCATGGTCTACTGTGTCAAACGCTTTTTGTAGATCAAGAAGAACCATACCGGTGTAGTTACCTTTAGACATTTCTTTACGAATGTGATCCGTTAAGTGGATGAGACAGGAGTCTGTCGAGTACATGCATCTGAAACCTGATTGAAACTTATAGAATAGATCATTTTGTTTGAGGTAGTGTTCAATTTGGGTGTATACCGCTCTTTCAAGGATTTTAGATACAATACCGGTACATAATATGCTAACTGGTCTGTAGTTGCCAACTTCTAGTTTATTTCCTTTCTTGAATAGAGGGGTTACAATAGCTTCCTTTAGTTCAGCAGGTACTGTGTTGGTGTTAACCCGGGAGCTGCGGGGAGACTCTTAAGAGTTCCCCCGGCGCACTGCGGGGAGACTCTTAAGAGTCAGAGAAAACAAAAATCAACTTTTGACATCGAAATTTTTTTTTTTTTTTATATTTTTTTTGGCCCCTGGGCCATGCAAAATCTCAGTCCTCTACCTCCCCTCCTTCCCCACTTTCCTCCTCTCCTTCAGTTATCACCTATTTTCCCTGTTATTCCCTTATTCTGAGGTATATTTTCGTGCTAACATTAGAAATCCGATTGGAGGGTGTGGTCATCACTGATAGCAAGCGAGTGCAAGAGAGAGAGAGAGAGTATCGATCGACTGTGTCTCAGTGGCCTTGGGGGAAATTGGCGGGAAAGCAGATTGCCTCACCCATACATTATACAACTCGCGGGCTATATCTCCGATTTTGACCATCCAAACGCTGTTTTCACTCGTTTTATTGTTGTTTCAGGTTAATACCTTTATAATCAACCCATAATAGGCGCATATGGATAAGTATTAATGCTATTAATGGCACAATGAATATTTTAGTGACGGAAACACCTCAAATACGTCAGCACAGGGGGACGTTTCCAATTACCCCCATGCGCACTTCAGAGGTTAATTGACAAGTTGATGATGTGGGTTAGGGGGCCTGCTATACCAATGGCTCCATCTCGTAGAAATTTGGCAGGAATTTTGTCTGGTCCTGTGCTCTTATGTACATTTAGGTTAGACAGCTCGTCAAGTGTATTTTGGTGTAACATTTTGCAATCTAAATGTGTTCGGGTGTATGTCTTTATCTCTGTAGAAATTACGAAAGGTGGCCGTTGTTGTCGTGTATTTATTGAGGTTGAGACTGGTAGGTTCTGTGCAAGTGTGTTTGCTATGGAAGTGAAGGAGTTGAAGTAGGTTGAAATTTGTCGTTTATCGTGGCAAACCTGATCATTAATGGTGAGAGCAATATTAGTGTTAGACGAATCCCTTGGTTCGAGAAAAAAATATGAGACCAAAACATAGTCCTACAAATTTCAAGGCCTAAATATTTAGCACTTTAGAAGTTTAGCCTACTCTACAAATATCTTCGATACCACTCAACTTTCTCACAAGGTTAAGTACATAGGTTATCTATGAAATATAGCTATCGATTTGACCATTACAGTTCACGAAAAAGAAAATATTACCGAAATTTTTGGTTCATATATTTATATATAATTGTATGTAGGCCAAATCTTCGATTATACACTCAACTTACTAACAATCACCATGTTTCTTGTTGTCAAATTAGGCTATATCTTATTATTCCTTTACACATGCTTACGAAAAACACAGTATATTAACCAACTGTCAAACTCAATAGTGCTATTTTGTAATGTATATAAAGTATAATGATCAGGCCTACCTATAGGCAGTGCGTCCTAAGCAAGTGGCGGTAGGAGGCTAGGAGCGAGAGCGACGTTGTTTCCCCTTGCACCGCCAAATCAATACTGATGGAGTGATCGTTATTTTTCTAATTTTAAATACCCATGACGTCGCAGGATAGAAGAAAAGAAAGAGGTTAAATCAGAAACACACATGGTGTTTATTTTACTCATTATTAATATTACTTATATATACAGTATATACTATTAGTATAATTAATATTATTTTCAGATCCATTTGGGGGCCCCCTTCTCTTGGGGGCCCGGGGGGCGATTTCAAACAGCCCCCTCCCGCCCCCCCGCCCCCCCGCCCCCTTAGCTACGCCACTGTCAGGGGCGTAGCTAGAGATTTGGAGGCCCAGGGGGCTTGGTGCCTGGAGGGGCCCCCTCCATGGTTTGCTTATTATAGAAGGGGGTGGGGGTGGCGAGCAAAGCGAGCCTAATCAGCTGGGGGGTCGGGGGGGCGCTGTAAGCCCCCCCCCCTCCCCCCCGAGATTTTTTTAGAATAATAATGCTACCTAGGTGCATTTTGACGATATCCATGACTCAATAGTGGGGTACTGGTAATAATTTAATATACAATTAATTATTATATCACCATTATCTAATGGATTAGGAATACATGTACAATGGATGGTACAATACTGTAAAACATATACCACTTTGATGAACTCTTTCTCTTTGTCGTTCATTAGGCATGTCTGAAATAAGAATATAAAATATAATACTAATAATATAATAAAAAATAATAATGTACATGAAACGTGATAACATTAAAATATTATTTCAACCCCACCACTGGCGTTAGGGAGTTAAAATAGGCGTCATTGGTAGGCCTAATCAAGCTATGCATTACCTCAAATCTCAATACTGGGGGCCTCTTCTTGAGAACCCCAGTAACTTGTTAGAAAGCTTACCAACGTTTGCACCTGACCCTGAACCAGCCAAAGGGCTAGATTAACCTACAAATGAGTATTCAATGCTCACAACTGTGTTCCTTCTTATTTCACAGTTCCTGGGCTTGATATGTACAGCCACCATAGCCTATAGCCTATATGGAAGGCGTATGGTAGCATAAATAAAAGTGATCGAGTCTAAATTTGAAAGAATGAGTCATAGTGCTCATAGCCTAACCAAGGTAGCCTACACTCTACACCATTAACCCGGGAGCTGCGGGGAGACTCATAAGAGTTCCCCCGGCGGACTGCGGGGAGACTCTTAAGAGCAGAGCTTTTGAACGCGTACCAAAACCGCGCGTTTATAGCCAGGCGGCTGAAAATTGGTGTGGGTATAGTACTACATGTCAACTCTCGACACGACCCCGCCAAACGCTCGCCCCGCACTCGTGCAAGCACCACCGCGCCAGTAACCACGCACTAGTCATGGAGCCCACACGTCCCTCACGCTCGCTCCCTGATGACACAACCAGCCCTCCTTCTGGTGGTGTTAGCCGCCGTGGAAGGCAGAGGGTGGCTGCTAAAGACCCTAGCTACCAGTACGACACGCCCTACAGCTCGGAGGACGAAACACCTGCACCCAAAGCACGAAAAACACGTGCAAGCACGAGAAAGGTACAGAGGTCATTGGTGTTTCGGGACACTGCCACCACGACCCAGGCCACTACAACAACCACTACCACCACCACTGCCACCACTGCTGCCCCTGCCACCGGTACCAGCGACGCAGGAGGCCGCCCTAGGGCTGCAGAACCTGCGGGGGCAGGAAAAATTAAAGGCACGGGCGTAGGGAAGAGAACCCGTATGCCAGCCACAGTGCCCCTACCACCACCACCACCACCACCAGCCGTCCCTGGCCCGGCTGCCCCTGCCGCCCCTGCTGCCCCTGCCGCCCCTGCCGCCCCTGCCCAAGGAACAGGGAAGGGGAAGGGGAAGGGGAAAGGGAGAGGGAAAGCGACTGCTGGCCCTGCTGGCCCTGGTGTCCCTGCTGCCCCTGTTGTCCCTGCTGCCCCTGCCGCCCATGCCGCCCCTGCCGCCCATGCCGCCCCTGCCGCCCATGCCGCCCCTGCCCAAGGAACAGAGAGAAGGGCGACAGGCACCACCATCATCTTGCCATCAAGGCCACGCACCACTGCTGCCCCTGCCGCCGCCCCTGCCGCCGCCCCTGCCACCGCCTCTGCTGTCCCTGTCCATAAGACTCCCGCACGTGCAAAAGTGACCCGGAAAACTCTGACACCATCAAAGTATGCCACCCTGCTGTTTGATGGTGATTCGCAGGACATTGGCAGCCCAGGTTTCGACGACGAAGCCCTAGCACGGGACCAAGGGTGGGGGGATTTGGGAGTGGACAATGGGAGTGAGTCCAACGTCGGTGACGAAAATGAGGAAGGGCATCGTCTGTCAAGTGAAGAGGAGGGTGATGATGATGAAGTGCTGTATCGCGACCATGGAAGCGATATTTCAGACGATGAAGCAGACGCAGACGACATTCCGATCCCTGAGCTGCCTTCGTTCGATTGGTCTGACGGGGTCAATTTTGTACCTGATGTGCCCCAGTTCAATCCTGGGACGTCAGGAACAACTGACGACTGGCCCTGTGACGATCAAGCGAACGAAAGCGACTTCTTCCTCGCTTTTTTCGACATGGAGGTAATGACGTACATCGTTGCCCAAACAAACGCCTACTACAGGTGGGTGTTTGGCAGATTGGACGTCCTTTCTCCAAAAGCGAGAATACGAGGCTGGGTGGATACGACTGTGGAAGAATTTATGACGTTCTTTGCCTTGTTGTTCCTCATGCCTCTGATCAAGAAGCATGTGTTGCAACACTATTGGAAGCACGACCCTCTCATCGCCACCCCAACTTTCAATAAGTTCATGACTCGTGACAGATTTTTGTTGCTGCTAAGATTTATGCACTTTGCAGACAACGAAAATCCTAACAGGATTGACAGGATATGGAAAGTTCGGGATGTGTTCACCATGTTGTTGGAGAGGTATAGGAAATACTTTTACCCCTTCCTCAATTTGGTGATTGATGAGTCGCTCGTGCTCTTCAAAGGACGTCTTGTTTTCAAGCAGTATATCCCCTTGAAATGGCATAGGTTCGGAATCAAGCTCTTCGTTTTGTGTGACTGCGAAACTGGAATAGTGCTTGACATGATCGTGTACACAGGCACTGACATTGACATACCGAAAGCCGCTGCCAATGACCCCATGGGCATGTCAGGTGCCATCGTCAGGAAAATGTTGGCACCTTACCTGGGCAAAGGCCACATCATCTACACTGACAACTGGTATACTTCTCAAGCTCTCTGCCAGTTTCTTCATGACAACCAAACGGGGTCATGTGGGACTGTCAGAAAGACAAGAAAGTTTATGCCAAAGTTCACAGGTAATGTCATTCCTCTCACAGATGCCTCCTCCAGTGACACACCTTCAGAAGACGACCTGGCCCAGGAACACCGCGAGAGGCATGTGCGAAGAAGGCGACGAAAGGGGCAGAAATACAAGCAGCTCGAGAAGTGTGGGAAAGTGATAGCCCTGAAGTGGAAGGATAAGCGAGACGTCCACCTGCTTTCCACCGTCCACACAGGTGCCCAGGTGGATTCTGGCAAAATCCACTACCGAACCAGGAAGACAATCTACAAGCCCGACATGGTAGTGGACTACACTAAGAACATGCGCCTGGTGGACAAGTCTGACTGTCAGCTGTCAGGCGTTGAGTGTCTGAGGAAGACTGTGAAGGGGTATCACAAGCTCTTCCTCCACCTAGTTGATATAACGATGCTGAACGCCTACAACTTGTGGTTGGTGAAAAAGGATATGGCCCCAAACCAGAAGCTGAAATTCCGGGAGTTCGTCTACAACGTCTCATACCAACTCCTGGAGAAGTATGGCACCACCACTCACAGACGTATGGCATGGCGTGGGGATCACGTTCCTGACCGCATCCAGCTGGGTGTCGAAAGACACTACCCCATCAACACTGAGATGCTTGGCACTCGTCACAGGCAGGCGCAGTGCACCATCTGCAGCTCCAGTGTCAGGAAACTCCATGTCACCAAAAGAGTCACCTCAATGTGCGCCGAGTGCAAAGTTCCACTCTGCCTGGGTGACTGCTTCAGGGACTACCACACCTTCAAGAATTATTGCGTGTCGCCCTGCCCTGCCCTGCCCTGGACTCGCCCCGTGCCCTGCCCTGGACTCGCCCCCTGCCCCGCCCTGTCCTGGACTCGCGCCCTACCTTACCTGACCTGACCTAATTGATCACGCTACCTCATAATGTAACATATATATTATATAATGTATAAGTTCCAAAGATGTCCCTGTGATATAGCTTTTACATTATATAATTGTATGTTTCATTATTTAGTTTATAAGTTTCAAAGATTTACATGTAATATGCCTTATTTTTTTAGTATATCAATATATGTTTGTTATTAGCCAAAGTAATGTGTATATAATTATTTTCTTACCTCAAATGAATTGTACAAAAATAAATATGTTTCAATAAATCCTGTCAAACCTACTAAGATAATAAAAAAAAACAATAAAAAAAAAAAAAAAAAAAACAAGGTCATGTCATTGTATTCTTACAATATGATATATTCTATGAATATTTCATATTGTTTGAATACAATGGCATGATCTTGTAAAAAAAAAAAATTATCAAAAATTTTCTAGACAATATAAAACCTTCCCCATAACCCCCTCCTGAATTCGATCACACAACCCTACCACACTTTGAGTTTTCCAGTCCGTGACCTTACCAACCATGCCACAGGAGCTCATACCAAATATCACTCAAAACTTCGTGTCTACAATCGAAATGACAATATACAAAAAAAAATGAATTATCCCACCAATTTACGTTTGTAAATTGATGGGATTATCAATTATATCATGCCAAGGTTTATAAAAGTTTGTCTCTGTCAAGAATTAGTAATTATATAACTTTATTCTGTCAAAAATTGCCCAAACACTCAGCAAAATTGCCCCTCTCAGTGCGACTCCACTCATTTTCACACGGTCAAGCGGTGACCCTTGCCGCTCCTTTATGCCCCAGCTACACCAGCAACAGCAGCTCTGTCTGGGAACAAAATTTGTATAAATACAATAATGGATAAAATACTCTTCACAAATACATTTGTATTGTATAATATTGTAAATAAAAAAGAATAATAACTGTGTGGGTGTCGAAAATTGCTCAACCAGCTTTCTTATGTCTCGCCTACACGCGTATATTGGATTATACATAGTCATGACTGTCATACAAATAATTGCAGTAGGTCTCGAATATACATTTAGATTGCATATTACTTGGAAATAAATAAGTAAACGTTTCTCTGGTGGCAATCTACCCTTTCGCAAGTGTAAGGAGACACCATTCTATATTTAGCCCTTTATCACAAAAGGCAATCTGCCTGTGTTTACTCACCACCGTCGCTGGTGGTCTATAATATAGTACTTTATTTACAGTCAATGGCCTACATGTTTCTGTGGTACTTCACATGTGTCTAAAATGCAATGTCTGCTTGCATAAAAATGCAATTCTGAAGTCCATTTATACGTACGACATACGCATGTCTCAGTTTCTATCTCTCTCTCTCCATTCCTGACTCATGTTATTGTAGACCTGTTGGTGGCAACGAACACCAGACATCTGGTAGACATAAGGTTCAAAATACCAAGACATCCATACGCCTCGGGCGCCTCCACAATTATCACAAAGCTGGTTATCTATCTAGAGATCTGCCTGACTTCCATCTCTCCACGACTCACTCACTCACTCACTGCACCCCTGCATGCCTCCCTCCCACCCACCCACCCCCAATCCACCCTTTCAGGCTTCCGTCTGCTAGAAACACATTCACAATTTGCGTAAATATCGCATCAATTGGGCTATATGCGGTATATTCCTTGTTATATGGGACGCCTACATACGTACACGTCTTTATTACCGAATATTAATGTAAATGAACCAATTAGTATTAACAACTCAGAATCCAGCCAGAACACATTCAAAATCAAAGATGAATACAGAGTGTTCACCAACAAAGGGCTCCATATTATCCACATTAACGCCAGATCAATGTACCATAAATTGTCAGAATTAAACTTGTTAGCTAATAAGGCCAAAGCTTCAATAATTGCAATCACAGAAACCTGGCTGGATTCAAGTATAAACGATGGTGAAATAAACATTCAAGGTTTCAATATGGTTAGGAATGATCGCAATAGGCATGGGGGAGGAGTATGTCTGTATGTAAAAAACAACCTCACACACACAACCAGGACCGACCTCCATGTAGAAAATCACGAAGCTCTGTGGATCGATCTACACCTGCCGAGGACAAGACCCATCACAATTGGGGTATGCTATAGGCCACCAGACGACACACAATTCTTGACCAAATTTGAACGAACGTTGTCATCGCTAGACCCTCGGAATGAATCCATCATACTAGGGGATTTTAACCTGTGTTACAAACAACGAAATGGTAGGCTTGTACGAGAATATAGGCATATACTGACAATGCACAATCACAAACAACTCATCACAACCCCCACACGGATCTCTGAGAACACTGCCACAATAATAGACCACATAAACTGTAACAGAGAGGACAAAATATCCCAATCAGGGGTTATACAGACTGGGATAAGTGATCACTTCGTCACATATTGCACACGAAAAACCACAAAAATTACCCTAGAGAATCACAAGATTATCAAAACAAGGTCACTCAGAAACTACAATAAAGAAACATTTCTGGACATTTTATGGAATACAGACTGGTCTCCAGTGTTTGGAAGTACAAACGTTAATGACGCATGGGTTGGCTTCAGAACCATCATCACAAACATTCTAGACGAAATAGCTCCTCTGAAAGACATACGAATTAAAGCAAGGTCAGACCCATGGATCAACAATGACATACTACACCATCTGGAACACAGAGACAATCTGTTGAAAAGGCTAGCGAAACATAGACAGGATCAAGGTCTGAAACATGAGTTCAACAGGGCCAGGAATAAACTAAGTAGGAAAATAAAATCAGCGAAAACTAATTATTTTCACAATAAGGCAGAGGAATATCAGAATAACCCAAAGAAACTATGGAGGCACCTAAAAACAACTGGCTACAGCAACAAGACAAGGGATTCGTCTAACACTAATATTGCTCTCACCATTAATGATCAGATTTGCCACGATAAACGACAAATTTCAACCTACTTCACCTCCATAGCAAACACACTTGCACAGAACCTACCTCAACCTCTCAATAAATACACGACAACAACGGCCACCTTTCGAAATTTCTACAGAGATAAAGACATACACCCAAACACATTTGGATTGCAAAATGTTACACCAAAATACACTTTTGACGAGCTGTCTAACCTAAATGTACATAAAAGCACAGGACCAGACAAAATTCCTGCCAAATTTCTACGAGATGGAGCCATTGGTATAGCAGGCCCCCTAACTCACATCATCAACTTGTCAATTAACACCAACACTGTACCTGCTGAACTGAAGGAAGCTATTGTAACCCCTCTATTCAAGAAAGGAAATAAACTAGAAGTTGGTAACTACAGACCAGTTAGCATATTATGTATTGTATCTAAAATCCTTGAAAGAGCGGTATACACCCAAATTGAACACTACCTCAAACAAAATGATCTATTCTATAAGTTTCAATCAGGTTTCAGATGCATGTACTCGACAGACTCTTGTCTCATCCACTTAACGGATCACATTCGTAAAGAAATGTCTAAAGGTAACTACACCGGTATGGTTCTTCTTGATCTACAAAAAGCGTTTGACACAGTAGACCATGATATCCTATGTAATAAACTACAAGCAATGGGCATAGGATCTGTGAACTGGTTTAAATCTTATCTTAGTGGTAGAACCCAAAGAGTCAAAATTGATGATAATTCTGATCCTATGCCAATTAACTGTGGGGTCCCGCAGGGAAGCATCCTTGGTCCCTTACTCTTTCTCTGTTATGTGAACGACATGGAACTGAGCGTCTCCTGTAAATTATTACTGTATGCAGACGACAGCGTGCTCCTGGTTTCAGGAAAAGACCCAATAAGTATTGCCGCTTCACTTTCCAAAGAACTAGAATCATGTAGTGAATGGCTAGTGGACAATAGACTATCTCTTCACCTGGGCAAGACGGAAGCCATCTTATGTGGAACAAAACGCAAACTGAAAGACATTGTGGGCTTCTTGGTCAACTGTAATGATATTCCTATACCAACAGTGTCACAAGTTAAATATCTCGGACTAAAACTGGACGCGAGTTTGTCAGGTGAAACAATTTTGGAATCTATCCTGAGTAAGTGTAGAGCACGTATAAAATACCTGTATAGACAGGTGGGATGCTTGCCCGCGGCGACCAAAAAGACCCTCTGCCAAGCGCTTGTTCAATGTCATTTTGACTATTCTGTGTCATCCTGGTACTCTGCATCATCTAAATCAGCACAGCACAAACTTCAGGTCACTCAAAATAAAATGGTTAGGTTCATGCTGAACCTAGGACCCAGATCACATGTTGGCCAGGAACAACTTCAGTCACTAGGTATGCTCAATGTCGCTGACAGGGCCAAACAAATCAGGCTCACTAATGCCTTCAAAATTTTCTATCACAGAGCTCCAAAGTACCTAAAGAATGATTTTGTTAAAGCAAATGAGAGGAGTGGACATAATACAAGAAACAGGATGTTTAATTTTAAGGTCCCGAGAATCCAAGGACAGGGTAAGCAAACATTCTTCTTCACCGCCATCAAAGACTGGAACGACCTACCCCAGTCAGTCCGTGAAAAGAGAACACTGTATTCCTTCAGACGTAGCCTGAAGGAACACCTGAACCGGACAGCTGCGAGAAGGGAGCACCAAGCTTATGTCTACTACTAAATGCGACATAAGAGATAGACAAACCAACCTGAAATTATTACTGATTACGGATTACTGATATTTACTATAGGATGTAAGGTATCTTAAAATAACCCCCTAGAAATACTTGTTCTAAAGTATCCATTTCTTTATCCTCCCCATTTTTCCCCAGCTAACCTAATCCCACAAGGACCCCAATGGAAATACGCCTAACGGCCTTATTGGGCTATCCTTAGTTGGAATTATGCAAGGCTGGTACATGTCATATTTGTAACAAACTATGTGGTACCAACTCTGTAAATTGCTAACTGAATAAATATTATTATTATTATTATTATTATTATTGACAGTGCTCTAAATACAAGATTTACGTGATATTTATGGCGTAACACACCCTCTCCCCCTTTCATTCCCAGCACAACTCACTCACACCTTGGTTCACGCATAGAAACTCATCGATAATGTGCGTAAATATCGCATGAATTGGTCTATATGCGGTATATATTTTGATATATGGCACGTATACATACGTACAAGTCTGTATTATAGCATGACAGTGCTCTACGTACAAGATATACGTGATATGTATGGCGTAAACCACACTCTCAGCTCATAAATTGCCGCCAAACCTCCAACACATCTTCATTCCCGCCTAAAAATTCTCTTATAATTCCCTTATATATTGCAATTTTTGGTCACTATGAGGCATATTCATTGTTATATGGGTGGCCTACACACGTATACATACTCTACATAGCCTAAAAGGGCTCAAAAATGGAGATATACGTGATAATACGCGGTAACCCACCCCCTCCTCCCTCTCCTTCTATCCCCTGGGCGCGTGAAAATTCGGCAGGGAAATCTCGCCGCTCGATGACAATGTAGCCGCGCGGTGCCATTCGCTCCACATTTTTCAACTACGGACCGTTCCCCCACCCCCCCCCAGACATTTTTTGGGGGGTCAAATATATATGGGCCGATGCATGCAAACATTCCCTACACGATGATGTACTTTTTATCGAAATTGGCAATAGGTCCCAAAATCATCATAGGTGCGCACAGTCTTAATAATAATAATAATAATCTTCTGGTTACTTATATAGCGCCCGTATCTCCTCCTTCGAGGATTCACAAGCGCTTACCCTGTAGAAAACCCCCTGTGCGCCGCGGAGAGGTTAACTGGGCAGGCTATTAAAATTTTTGAATATACGTCTACAAATGTGACGATATAGCGGTTGCCAGCGTAAGAAGGGAACGGGCCCATGATGTCGAGGGATAGGACTTGGAACGGTTTGTTGGCAGAAATGGTACCAGCTGGGCCTGGGGTGCGTGATCTATCCTTTCCCAATAAACACGGTTTGCAGGATTCTGTCACTCGTTGTGCAATTTTGGAGGGGTTGGGGGTCCAGTATTGGTCTGTGAAGATCTTTAACATTTTCTTTTGTCCAAGGTGTATGCTGTTTCACTCGTGGATGGCAATCATGTAGTCGTGGGCTATGGTGGGGCCCAAGATTATGTGACCAGTGTCTGTGGCAAGTTGATCTCCCCAGCGAGTCAGTTTCCTGAAGACATTTAACGGTATCCAGGGGGGTCTGATTCGTGCTTCCTAAGATTGAATTAGGGAGGGGGCTGGGGGGGCATTCTGTCGGGGGGTGGGGGTAGATACCAATTGAGTGTTTTGTAAGGCGGCTAGGTTGGTGGGGGGGTCTTTTGGTACTGGCAAACGTGACAGGGCGTCTGCATTAGTATGGAGTTTGCCGGGACGATATTGTATGGTAAAGTCGTAGTCCTCTAGTGTCTCTCTCCAATGTACCAAAATGGCTGAGTTGGTTTCGCACCTACGCAGCCATTGTAAAGATTGATGGTCGGTAATTATTTCGAGTTTTGCGCCCAACACAAATGACCGGAAGTGGCTGAGTGCCCAAATGATCCCTAAGCACTCTCTCTTGGTGGCTGCGTAATTCTGTTGGGGTGGGGTGAGTGTGGAGCTGGCATACGCTATCACATGTTCCTTTCCATCTCTGAATTGAGCTAATACTGCACCTATGGCGTACAGAGATATGTCGGTATAAAGACGGAAAGGTTTCTGGTAGTCAGGGAAAACGACTTGGATTAGCTTTTTCTTCAAAGTGTTAAATGCGAGGTCTCTTTCAGGTGTCCAGGCGAACGGGGTGTCTTTGTGGGTAAGTTGGTGGAGGGGTCTGGCTATGGTGGCAAAGTGGGGGACGAAACGTCTGTAGTATGTGGCTAAACCTAGAAACGAACGTATTCCTTTAACCGTGGTGGGTGGGGTTTGGTTTTGTATGGCTTGAAGTTTCTTTAGGTCTGGCGCAATACCATGTTCAGATATCACGTGTCCGAGAAAATCTACCTTATTCCGGGCAATCACGCACTTTGAGGGTTTTAATTTCAACCCGGCGGCTCGGATTCTTTGCAGGACTTGTCTCAACCTGAGGAGGTGTTCTTCCCAGGTTGGAGAGTACACAATAATATCGTCCAGATAGGCTAGGCAGGTTTCCCAGGTTAGGCCATGTAATACCGTTTCCATCAAACGGGAGAAAGTGGCGGGTCCGTTACAGAGGCCAAAAGGTAGGACGTTAAATTCATAGTGATGGCCACCACTAGTGGAAAATGCTGTTTTCTTTTGGTCCTCGGCCTTGATAGGCACTTGCCAATACCCTGCTTGCAAGTCGAGGGTAGTGAACCATTTGGATCCGTATAGGGAGTCAAGGGAATCGTCTATTCGGGGTAAGGGCGTAGCGTCTTTAATGGGTATGTCATTTAACCTCCTGTAATCGACGCAAAAACGGGTTGTCCCATCTTTCTTTTTGACTAAGACAACAGGGGAAGACCAGGGGCTAATGGACGGGGTGGCAATCCCGGCCTCTAACATTTCCTGGACTTGGCGTTCCTCTTCCTGACGTTGTATGGGGTTCTTTCTACGGGATGGTTGTCGTATGGGGGGGCCTGTGGTGTTAATGATGTGTTGTTCTACATCCGTCTGTCCGATTTCGGTGGGTTGTTGGGCAAAGACGTCACTGAATTACAGCAGTAGGTCGTACATGCCGTTCTTTTGGTGGTCAGATAGTGTCTCAGGAAGAGGGGGCAATTGGAGGCTGGTAGGGGTGTCGTTACAATGTATGGGGAGGTCATCGAAAGTTTCGAGGTCTCCTATAATGAGACCTTTTGGTAATGTCAGGGGTTCCTCTGAGATATTTGCCACGAGAATGTGGTTGATACGAGCGGGAATGATGGCGGGTTGTAAGAGGCAACGATGGGGGTTGGGGGATGTGTTAGTGGGGGAAAATACCATGTGAGTTTGGGGTATGGGCCGCAGGTTCACCCATTTTTGATGGTGGGGGGGAATTTGGCATTTATCCTGAACTACCACTGGGCTAATGATGGTGGGGGATTGACTGGCGAGCAGGTGCTTGGTACTTATAAGGGGGGCAAGGTCACTTTGGTGGGGGTCACGCGTGAGGGGGGGATTAACGGCGTGTGTGAGAGGATCAGTGGGGCGCGGTGTGAGGGGGTTAGAAAACGGGATTTGTTGGAGGGACTGCGGAGGGTTGGTGGGGGGAGCATTGTCGGTGGCAGTAACGGTTTGTTTGGAGTTTATGTGGTTTTGGTGGTTATGTTTGTCATGAGAGGGCGAGTCAAGTGTGGGGTTGTGAAGTTTTCTAGGGGTGTGAATTGTGTGGGGGTGGAAGGGAGCTACTGACGAAAAACTGTCACAAGGGGGATTGGGGGGGTGGTGGAATAGCTGGGCATTTCTGGGGGCATGGTGGGAACATGGTTGTGTCCCTCGGTCGGCACGCGTGAGGGGGGGATTAACGGCGCGTGCGGGCGGTTCAGAGGGGTGAGAGGTGAGCGAGTTAGAAAACGGGATTTGCTGGGGGGACTGCGGAGGGTTGGTGGGGAAAAAGTTAGGTGTAGAACATGGGTTATTGGTGTAGGACTGGTGTATTGATTTGGGGTTGTTAACATTTCTGGGGGCATGGGGGAAACATTGTTGGGTACATCGGTCGGCATTTTCTCTGGAAACATGTGTACATAAACATTGGATAGAATTATGGTTACATATATCAGAGTCTGTCCTGAAAACATGGGAGGATTTATTCTGGACAGAGTTACGAGAATTGAGGGGATTACCGAGAGGGAGTTGCTTGGACTTGTCTTCTTTCGTTTGTTGAGGCATTTTTTTACTGAATTGAGTGAGGTTTTGAGAGATCTCGGGGCAAGGGGAGGTTTTAGGAGTCACCTTAGTGCTAGCTGCAACTTGGTAACCCTGAATCAGGGTTTGTTGAGGGGGAGGTTGTTTTTTCTTTTTGGGAATGGGTTTCTGCGTGATTGGTTTGTCAGAGGCTTTGGGCTGGAATTTGTTTTTGAATGAGATCAGCCTTTGGCCGCAGTCAATCTGGGCCTGGAGTTTTTGAAGGAGGTCAAGTCCAAGGAAACCATCATAATGTTTACAGTTGGAGGAAAATACTGTAAATGTGTGATAACAACGAGCATGGGGGCCAGGAGTGGTTACTGATAGGGGTAAAGTGTCTCCTAGGAGATTTAAGTAAGTATCAGCAGCTGAGATGAGTTCTGTTTTGGTGTTTAACAAAGGGCCAAATAGTCGGGGATGTTTTTCATAGTAAGATTTGAACAAACATGACTTGGCAGCTCCCGTGTCGATTAGCAAGCGGACAGGAATGTCCTTGATTTTGGCCATGTAATAAATGGGGGCAGTGCGACTAGTTATGGCGTCCCCCGCCGAGCCCATCGTGGGCGGGGGATACTTTAAAAATCCTGGGGGTCGGTATCTACCTCCTCCAGGGTTTCCTCGGTATCGTCTGAGGTCATGGTATGGGGGGCTATTTCTTCCTCTTGTCCCCACTCCTCTTCATTTACAGAAATGCGAGGAGTAGAGGGGCGAGGTTTGGCAGAGTCACGAATTTGGTGGAGGGTACACTGAGCATTACAGGCAGGGAAATCATAGGGGTTGATAATGACTAAGGTAGGGTTTTTACTTTGGTAGGTGTTGTAGTTGCTGTTCCGGTTGAAGATTCTGCGTGGCTGGGACGGTTGGAACCGGGGTCTACTGGGTTGGGGCTTGCCGGAAGGGTAGGTGGGTCTGTTGTTGAAAGATGAGGCTGGGTAGGCATTCTTGGGGTTTTGGTGGTTGGTTTGCTGCGGGTGCGTGAGAAACCTCTTGATTGCAGCGATTTGGGTGGGTGCTTCTGTGCGCACGGCCAAAATACGTCGGATCGTGATGAGGTCTTTTTTGTATCCGACGAAATCGTGCACCCGGAAATGGTCTTTTACTGCTGAGGGCAATATCGACACAAGGTTGACCAGAATTTGCTGTTCTTGTTGGATTCTGGTCAACGTGGAGAAAAATTTGTTTATGTGTTGGGCAAGCTTATTCACTGTGGCATCTACATCGCCTTCGAATTTAGTTTCTAGGATACGGGTGTGGGCCACGAAAGCGCCCAACGAAGGCTTAATGGATTCTATCACTATTGTGCGAAATTCGTTCCAGGTGAGATCAGGGTGCACTTGATAGGCAACCAGGGAAACGGCTTTTCCCAGGTGTGCTAATGTTACGGCTATTTTGTGTGCGTCCGTGGTATAAGTCATGTCAAGTAAGGGTTTCACTATGTCCATGAATATTTCGATCCCATACTTTGTTTCATCATAATGTGGGATGGAAGTGTTAGTAGGTTGCGCCATGATGTTCTCGTGTTCTAGCTGTTCCCAACTTGCAATGTAATGCAACCTTTTATCCGAATCAAGAACCACCGCTGCCGCCAATGTTATGCCCTGTTTTTCTACAGGTTTAACTTGGGTAATGTGAGTTCTGAATGACTGGGTATATAAGGCTGCATGCACAATACAAGGTATGAGGAACAGAGAACACAAAATAAACACACGGTGACACGACACAAGTTCACGTTTATTGAAGTAAATAAATAAAGAGCATAGAAAGATAGTAATTCTCACACAAAACAAATAATAGAAGGGAACTGCTAGCATTAGCGGATCTGGATGGAGCCTAGTCTCCCACTTCCAACGTTCAGGTATATTCTTCTGATCACGGGTTTAATTAGCAAGTTTTTATTTTACTGGAAGACCTCAATATATTTGTGTAATTCAATTTCACTGATTTGATCTCTTACTGGCTGGTCGCGTGCCCAAGTAGCAGCTCACAGTTAGGATTACACACGCGTATATTGTAGAACACGGAATCTCTAGTAACCTCATGGGGGTACTGATCTAAGTTTTATATTCTTATGGCAGAAATACGTAGAACACAAATCAGTGGGCGAACGTTAGATATCACTAGAGTTTTAATATCTAAATAAGGTAATTACGAGAGTCAATGTCGCCTGTTAATTAAAGAGCACTGATCGCTTAGTACGTCCCAAATGGAATGATTAAATATGAATTACACTGGGCAAGGTTTTAGCCACTTTCTAGAAAGTTAATAAGTGAGTATCAAACTAGTACTATAACACTTAGTACTAGCAACATGAATCTTGAATAGTATTTGTAGATCTGGTCCTGGTTATCTTGCTTCCGGTGATGTTGGGGGCTAACGACTGGTTCCTCGGCCGTCCAGGTGGTCCGAAATGTAGGAAGTTCTCAAGTCGGATCTCTTGACGATCGTTGCTGGCTACACACTTATATACCCACGAATTTGTGTGAAGGTTATAAGGTGCACGTTAGGACTTGTACATGGACAGATGCTTCTATTAGTCTTCTCTGCCACGGAGTCTGCCGAATCTGGAATCTCTCAACTCCGGAATAACACAAGGGCAGAGCTAGAGGTTAACTGCAGGGTAGTGACCACTGGTTGGTGTCTAGCTTTCAACTGATTTGACTGGGGGCGGGAGCTAGATTTATAGGCTCGGTTCTGGACCCTGTAGACAGTAGGGATCTCGAGTCTTATGGACTTATTTGAGCTCTCAATAGATATGGGGACTAGGTAAGATGGTATTTACTGTTGTGGCACATGGCTATAGGAAGCCTTTATATTTTCATATAACTGAGCCTTAGTAAGAGGTACTATTTTGGCTATACTGGAAGTATTTAGGGGAGAGAGACTGGATCTACTTTGCGAGGAGGATGGGGACAGCTGTGATACGAGCGTCTCTCTTAGATTGTTCAATCTTCATTCTATGGTATAGCTGAGGTGCTAATTTAGTGATCAGAGTATGCAAGAAAGGTAAATGGTTTATTGTGAGTTAATAGAGGTTAGTAAAGGTGTTAATCATGCATGGTTAGTTCATTGATAGGAAGAATTCCTATGCTACCTGGCAATGACTCATAAGTCAAAACAGGGGCCAGGTATACCTCCGCGGGGGTGGGGGTCTCCCTCCTCGGGTGGGCAAAAAGGGGGAGCTCTCTGTGATAGTCGTCCGGCGGCTGTGGCTAGGGGCTTGCCATATCACCAGTGTTTGTAATAACCCTCTGTGTATGAGACAGATGTGGGCGTCCTTAATACCAAAACCGAAGGTGCCTTGGCTAGCTGGTTTTACTCGGCTGGTTGTTAATTGTAGGGTTTGCTGGATGTGGTGGAGACTGGGTTGCTAACTCTGCCACATTTATCTGGAAGTATGGCAATAGAAGTTAGTCACTGGTGAGGCGGCTAGCCTCGCACCGACGACCATTGGGTGCAGAGTTGTGAATGGGTTGTAAGAGAATAGATGGCATGCAAGGGGCTAGTAAAGTTCTAATGTTGTTCTGGCCTACTAAGTGAAGGTAGGCTGGATAGGAGTATATATATAAAAGGTTGGAGAGCGTTAGCAACGGACAATTCAAGGATCTTCAAGAGGTATGAGAGAGAGGCTAGGTCGGACAAGAGTAGAGAAGTGCGGGGTCTTATAATGAGAGGGGAGGAGTGCAGGGGGGCTATAGGGAAATTTGACCCTAAGGTCTCTGGGCGTGGGGGTGGCATTAGGCTGCAGTTGATATGGAAGTTTGAAAAGGCAGTAGAATACGTTAGCCAAATGCTACCGGGGAATGCAACTATGGGGTGGTATATGAGTCTGGAAAAGATAGAGTTATGTGATCAGTCCGAGGGGTTATGGATACTATTAGTTGGCCCTGTGAACTGTGTTTTCTATAAAATATAAATATACCAACAACAGCGGCAGTTCGTAGGGGTACTTAGTTATTGTTTCGGGGTACTTATGACAGATACTGGTAACCAGGTTATCTTATACAATCTCTGGTTGGGGTAAGAGGTGTATGACACAAAGTAAATTGGCGTAGTGTGGACTGTGGATACGAAGGAGGCAAGGGGAAGACGTATGACAATTGTGGAACAGTAAATGGAAAAAGGTGAACACAATGGCGGATAAAAATACTTAACCTAAGGATTGAATACATAGATTTATGGGGCGATGGGTCTTCAGAAGCTTAGTCTGGCAAGACAAGATGTTAGGGAATGTTAATATTAATACTTAAACTAAGGATTGCATACATCGATGAACGATGACATTATAGTCGTCGTCCTAATAAGGTGATGAAACCTGGTTGATCTGTACTTGGCACAATACGACACAAAGACAGTGCCGCTATGTCGTATCAATACTGGTGGCAGTTAATATTAGAGACACTTAGTTACTAGAGGAACAATGCAAGGGGGCGACTGAGCACGGGTTACATATATCTATACTCGTCATGGGAAATGATATACAAGGTCTAGGGACAGGCGTGGGTGTTTTAACTTCTAAGATATATAACATCTACTTCTCGGATGTAAGAACATACATAGATATAATTATGGCTGTCTGATGTGTTGGCATTGGCTCAACATAGGGACAGGGCATGGGTGTTTTTAATATGAATGTATATTCCTGTTCATCATCTTTGTAGTTAGGAGTGTAGGACACGAGGGATAGTGTACGTGAGGTGTGGAAAATGGTCAGTTTAGAAAAGGTAGATAGGTGCGGCCTGGAGCTGCTTAGCCCTGCGGGCTTGGGCCTGTCTGAAATGGCTGGCTCGGTCAGCTGGTCCTTTCGTTCTGTGGACCTTTCTTCCGGGTGTTTCTGTGTGGTGTTCGCTCGTGGCTTCTGTGGTGGGCTTCTTGTTCTGGGGCATTTTAAACATCGAAAAATCTACCTCCCCTCCTTCCCCATTTTCCTCACCTCCTTCAGTTATCACCTATTTTCCCTGTTATTCCCTTATTCTGAGGTATATTTTCGTGCTAACATTAGCGAGTTGCAAGCAGGGCATTGTCATCACTGTTAGCAAGCGAGTGCAAGAGAGAGAGAGAGAGTATCGATCGACAGTGTCTCAGTGGCCTTGGGGGAAATTGGCGGGAAAGCAGGTTGCCTCACCCATACATTATGTAACTCGCGGCCTGTATCGCCGATTTTGACCATCCAAACGCTGTTTTCACTCGTTTTATTGTTGTAACAGGTTAATACCTTTATAATCAACCTATAATATGGATAATATGGATAAGTATTAATGCTATTTATGGTAAAATGAATATTTTAGTGATGGAAACAGCTCAAATACATGCGCACAGGCAGAGGTGTCTAATTACCCCCATGCGCACTTAAGAGGTTAAGAGTCTTCCCGCAGTCCGCCGGGGGAATTCTTAAGAGTCTTCCCGGGTTAAGGGGTGAAATAGGAGCCTCATCAATGGAGGCGAGAATTATGGAAGGTAATATAAAATATCTTAAATATTTAGTAGGAGAGGGAAGTAATGACTTGCCAAGAAGAATCACAGAGGAAAAACTTAGAAATAGTAAAGATCCCTGGACTGCAGAAATTCGAAAGTATGTAGGGAATTTGAAGTTACGAGAAACAAATTTAGCAAATATTAAGGACTACATTAGAAAAAAAAGAGTTCTGGAAGATGGCAGAGAAGAGTAGCCTAGAAGTGTATAGAAGTTCTAAAAAGGAGATTAAGAGCGAGGAAGATATTTATGACAACACACAGGCATCTATAATATTTTACAGATGTAGGACAAATAACTTGAATCTAAAAGATAGAAATAGGCATGTGGGAGGAGAGACAATGCGATCTGTGTAAGGAAGGAACAGAAGACCTAAAACATTTTCTACTACACTTCATTTTATAAAGCATACAGAATAAAAGATCCAGGGTTCCAACAGCCTTATATTGAAAATGAAAACCAAGTCATCGGACATCTTTTATTCAACAAAGAAATAAGCGATAGAGTGAAACAGACAATCTATCAAATGTGGAGAGTACGAGAGAAAAAATTGAAAGAACTGAAATAAGAAGAAAGAAGACTGACGAGAGAAGAAACAAGAATGAAGGAAGAAGAGTGAAGAAAGAAGATTTCAGAAAAAGGGATGAAAAATTAGATATATTTATTTTTAGACAATTAGAGCACGTCACAAAAAGAAAAATAACAATACCTCTTAGGGAAGTGCCGACGTTAGGGCTAAACTTCCTGAATTCCAACTGAACTGAACTGAACTGAGCAGATATATTTACCGAAAACGAACTTCATTCCATGCTTTTTTTCATGCATAAACAAGAGCCAGAGCGTAATACAATTATATATCCGTGAAAGGGCGATAATAGAGCTTTCCAATGACACCTGAATCATCCTTGTACGACCACGGGTTATCTTATAGAGATCGCGTAACCGGAGGTGAAAATATCCTAACATAAGGTAATTTCCGTAGTTTTTTCCTTGTCTCGCGAGGACGGGCGATGGTGGGGAGACCTAATATGTGCCAGTGACGGCCCAACCATGGTGCCGACCGGTCGAAGTCCAGCTGTCGTCCTCCCAACGCGCAGACTCTCTCTCAGAGCTCATAATGTGCTCAAACTGGCGCCCGTCATATGATGGGCACCGCAGGGGTGGCCAATATTCTCTCGCCTCTCATATGACGGGCACCGTTGGTTAGGTGTTAAAGGGGTCTAATTAATTTATTCATATACTAAATATAAGCCAACTTCTTTTTCCTAGTATACAATTTGGGAATGGGAACCAATATAAATTGATATGCCAATAATAATTATTGAACTAACATAAACCATGCAAGTCGGATATCCTAAAATCACACAAGACGGATTGTGGTCTCCCACACATTGAAGCTTGCAAGTGTTAATGTAGGTAGTATGAATGGCAGAGGAAATTAAGTTGTGGAAGTACTTGAACGAAGAAGAGTTAATGTGTGCTGAGTTCAGGAAACCGATGGAAGGAGTGTGGTGCGCAGTGTGTAGTTTGAAAAACTAGGTACCGGATCTATTGGAAGGGAGATGAATCTGGAAAGCGAAAGGAGTGGGTGTCCTGGTATCCGAGGAGTGGGAGAAGAGTGTGCTTGAAATAGAATAAGTGGAAGTGTTTGTATTGAAATTGAGAGTTAGTAAAATAATTTTGAATTGTGATACTGTACTGACATACAACCCACAGGTTGACTTGAACAGAATGAGGACTCCTGGAGCGACCTGATCAGTGTCGTTTCGGTCTTCTGAGAATATTACAGTAGTAGGTGGTGACCTTAGTGGACATGTGGGAACGTGCTGATGGGTACAAGGGAAGACAAAAAATAGAGAAGTCGAATATATACTGGAGTCCTTTGTTGCTCAACATGGTTGTGTGTAGCACAAAGTTCAAGAAAAGGTTGAGTCATCTGATCACACACCGTTGTGGGGGCACAAGTAGCCAGATAGATAACTTTTTGGTAAACAAGACGAACTGGAAGGGGTTCGGGATGTAAAGGTCGTCCCGTGCGAATAATGCGTCTCCCAATATAAGCTCCTAGTGACGTGTGACAAGTGTTATGCCACGTTTCTAAGAAACTTGATATATTCTGATTGCTATTCCCGGACTGGGAATGTGCAGTTATCTTCAACTAAGACGATGTCGATCAACTGCAGACATTCTTTGCCTTCTTACGCATCAAATCAACCAAGCTACAGACCAACATGGTGAAACACATACAATAGCACTGGATATATCAAAGGCATTTGATAGAGTCTGGCATCAATCCTTATTGTCGAAGATGTCACACTACGGCCTTGCATCATTAGTTCCACTAATTTCTTCTTATCTTCATAACAGAAAAATACGTGTAATGGTAGATGGCCTTTATTCTCAATTTCACTCAATAAATGCTGGTGTTCCCCAGGGATCAGTTTTGGCCCCAACTCTGTTCCTTATTCATATCAATGATCTCATATCTACCACTCATAATCCAATACATTCCTACACAGATGACTCAACACTCCACAGTTCCTTCACATTTACCAATTCTTTCACCCAACCCGATCTTATAAATTCAAAAATAAACACTGCAATTTCTCTGAACCAGGACCTTTCTAGAATTAATGAATGGGGACAAGAGAATCTAGTTTCCTTTAATGCACAGAAAACCAAGTACATTCAATTTTCTAACCGACAGAATCTCACTGACTCCCATATATTTTTTAATGATGTAAATATTCCCACTTCCCCTAGTATTGACATTCTCGGTGTAACATTAACTACTAACTTGAGCTGGACACATTATGTTAGAAGCATTGCTAAGAATGCCTCTAAAAAACTGGGACTCCTGTACAGAGTTCGAGAATTCTTCACTGACGAGCAGTTGGCCGTAATATATAAAAGTCATGTGCGCTCTCAGATGGATTACTGTTCACCTCTGTGGGGTGGAAGTGGAGTGGTTGCATTGAGGCAGTTGGACAAAATTCAAAATAAAGCTATTAGATTAATCAATAACCCTGCAATCACACAGGACCTTCCTACATTAGCCATACGAAGAAACGTTGCATCCCTTGCATTATTCTACAGATATTTTCACAGCAATTGTTCCGAGGAACTTGCTTCGATTGTGCCGCCTCTCCACATCTTTCCCCGTAGAACTAGGGCAGCTGAGAGCGCCCATGAATTTACACTTTCTCCTCCACAATGCAGAACTTCTGCTTATCAGAATTCATTTATCCCCAGAGCTACTACTCTTTGGAATTCACTTCCCTCGAATTGCTTTCCACAAACTTACAATCAACAAATGTTTAAATCCAGTTGTTACAAACATTTTATGAATGGAGGATACCTTTAGGCACATGGACCTTTTTGTTTTATCTGTGTTTTTCCTTCCTCCGTTCATTGTCTCTTAAAAAAAAAAAAAAAAAAAAAGGAGCTCTCGACTGGGCGATAACTGACCTTATTTCCCCAAATTACCACATAAATAACAGGCAATGGACATAAAACACAAGGAAAGATTACACAGGTTTTTATTAACAACTAGGCAACAGGGGTATCAAAATTATAGGTTTGAGTCCCGGAGGGAAGAAGGAAAACCTAATATTTAGTAGTGGCCCTGGAATCATTGACGATATGCCTTAAACAGTAATGGCACTCTTTGAACCCTTGCGACAGCTGTTTGAAACACCCGCCCCAGAGTGTTCAGAGACCAAACATCGTAAGCGTACGCTCATACTGCACAGTATTCACTTACGGAATCGTCCTTATGATCGGGAGCTCACTACGAAAAAACTTATTAAAAATAATAAAAATAGAAAAATATTAGAACCAATAATATGCTATGCTTCCCATCGTGTGGATGTTGATAGCGTGGGCTTGCCCGCAGACGCTGACGCGCCAGCACCATTCTGCCTTCACTGACATATCAAAATTTACTTAGAAACATCAGAGACGAATGGGAAGGGGATGGAAGGGAGGGGCGGATTGGTCAATGATTCCGGGGCCACTACTAAATATTAGGTTTTCCTTCTTCCCTCCGGGAATCAAACCTATAATTTATTATTGGCCCCTTCATCATTGACAATATGCCTGATATCTCCAGTCTGGAGGGGGACATTCGTGATAAATATCAAACCCCTAACAAATCAGCAGTAGGATGAAACTAAACCTAGGTACATAGAGCTCTAACTTTTCTCTATTTGTATACACAATACATATAAAAATAAAAAAAGATATAGAGGTAGCGTACTCTCTTGCATTCTCCACACTCTCTCTCGCCTTCCTTCTTCCTCCATCTCGGCTTCCCATTCTCTCCATTTTCTTTTATTCCGTTTCCGCTCGGACTTCCTGGTTTTCTCTTGTATTTTACTTCCCTCACAGAGCTTGAAAAATTGTGAAAAGACCTGCACAAGGGGCACTTGAGAACCAGCAAAAACACCTCTACTTCCTCCCACCTATCAAGGCCACAGACCAGCTGGGAACGAGGGGTTGGTGTCTCTGTAAAAGCCAGAACAGGTATGTTCGTCCATGTTTTATATATGTTTTATCTTTCTCTTAGCCCTTTGTTTCACAGTTAAGAGTGAGATTTTTAAAAATATATATACTAATAATCATGAAAGTCGCCCGCTCCGTGAGCACAGGATTTTCCACAAAGCCCAATGCAGAAGAGGTTATGTTGGATGGGAATTTAGTACGGTAACCGGAACTAGATAGCTTAAGTGGTTGAAATTAGCTGGAAAGTAGCTTGATTGGAAATGCATGCAAGTTTGCTGGTTTTGTTGAGAATTGGAGGTGAGATTGAATGCAGAAGTGATGGACTAGATATTTTAATTTTACTAATTTTGCTAAGTGTAGAAAAATGCATAGACATTAGAGAAAACTCCATGTTAGGCTACTGTTGCAATAAGAACATTGGATACATTTTGAGCCCTCAAACTAATTGAACAAACCTCCAAAATGTAAATATCTGGTATGGTAAGAAATTAGTAAAGAGATTATATATATGTTCACTCCGAGATAGCTTCAAAATTGTATTTACAAAATGTTTGGTTACAACTGTACATATATACATACAAGTTTAAAGACTTGCCACAACACAGCCCCATCATGTCATCACAGTGGCCGATGTTGATATAGCGCTAACAGTGTCTCAGGAAGACTCAACAAAGTCCCCCTGAAGCAGTTGCACCTGGAGAAATCGCACCACGCCAGCCTTAACCATGCTACAATAAGGCAGTAACAAGAAATCACCATAACTGCTAACTGGCTACAGCTGTACTTATTGCTGAATACTGTCGTGTCATGAAAGATATGCCCTTGCTAAAATATGTTGACAGTACAGTGCTCCCCGACTAAATGCGCCTTCAGTAAATGCGGATTCCCTATATGCGGTGGCTAATCAGAAATAATATATTTTAAGGACTCTGTAAATGCGGCTCGAAATTCTGTATATGCGGTTTGGCTGTTTTGATTCAAGGGGAAATATGTACTTCCTGCCATATTACCGAGTGTCGCCTACCGAAAATGCGGCCGATAGATAGCGGGTTGGGAGCGCCCAGCAGTCCTCTATCTACTGTAAGGTAAATGGTGTTATATTTGTTGTTTTATTTGATATTTCTAATGTAAAGTGTATCTTTCTTTCAGAAATGGTTATTGGGTGGGTTATCGGGTATATGGTAGGATAAAAAGGGGTTAGTTCGGAGGGGCTGTCTGACCATAAGCATTTATTCCCATTGATTATTAACTCCACAATATGCGGATTCCGTAAATGCGGCGCATTTTGCAGCCCATATAGGCGCATTTACTGGGGGTGCACTGTAAAAGGATTAACAAAACTACTAAGGACTCAACATTTGTTTATTTATGAGGTACAGTGCTTTTTATATTACCATGGCATAGGCATATGGTGTAGTTGTCAATAAATTTGGCACCCCTCTTGAGTGTGACCCTAAAAATCTGATATCTTTATGTAGGCAGTGTTAAGTTGGACATACCGATACTGTAGATAGGAGAGGGTATACATCCGGAACATACATACATACATACAAAGTTTAAAGACTGTTTTGTCCAGAGAATGTGGTTACAGTCTCACATCCTAAATGGCGGCTTTCCAGGCGGCCTGTCAAGGGCTGCCTCTGTTGTCAAGTTCTTTATTTTGAAAACGAACCGGAGTACCAGAGCCCATTTCTTTCTAGGTCCACCCCTACGCTCAGTTCCCCCTACGTTCACAGTCCGGCATTTCCTCACCCAGTTCTGATCATCCATGACACCTTCTTAATTCCTCGCTCAATACCCCGTCCCTGAGATTAACCCCACATATCCATCTCACCATTCTCTTCTCATTCCGTTCCATTCTATTGATATCCTCCGCTTTAACCCTCCAGCCCCGGCTACGCATTACATAAATATTGCCCGAAACCCGGGTGTTTTGGCCGAAAAACGTCTAGGCTAGGCTACCGTATCATTGTTATGCTGACTGCTTTCCGCATTCCCGTGCATCCCAAAGCGTAGCTGTGTTATTTACCTGTAGAATGACGTTAAGTAGAGCTCTCTAAGTCAACTGGTTGAGTTGTGATGATGATTTCAGTGGAGATAACTTACGGCAACAACAGCCACTTTACAATACTTTTCGATACTTAACAACAACATACAGGCACACACGAACAAGCGACGCTCTCCTTCTTGTGGCCGGAGATGCGGGGCGTCGGTCCAGCCGGCTGTTGTTTACATGCGTCGGACCGACGCCTCGCACACCAAGCTCACAGGCTTTCAACCACTGGTACAATGTTGTACCACCCGGGTTCCTGGGGGCAAAACATAATGGTACACACGTGTACCATCCGAGTTTGAAGGGTTAACCGGCCATCTCCGAGGCATAGGTCATCGCGCTCCTAACACACGAGGTATAGCCTATACCTTCCCTTTAACCCGGGAAGCGTGCGCATGGCCTGTGACAAATTTAGTTTATGTGAATTAATTACCCAATATTCTGACATAATTCGTTATACTGTATCTACCATATATAGCATAATTTATTTTCCATGAGCACTTGTTTTACTAATATGATGAACATATGAACCTTGAAGAGTGATATAATATGTGGGGAAAGCATTTGGGCGGTAAAAATGTTTACTATTCGCCACCCGATCGTAGCCTCAGGCGGGAGAGACATACATCCTCCCTCCTCGACCTCTCTTGCTATACTGAAGCGAGCGGGTGGAGTCTCAGAGTTATATAAGGTCTCTTTTGTAACTCACTAGTGCTACGTAATCGCGGGAGAGAAATTCGTGCGTAAAATAACCAATATATGATGAAAATAATAGGAAAAATAGGTGTTAATTGAGGAGGGGGGCGGGGAGGAAGTGGAGAAAAAGGAGTTGAAGGGGGGGGGGGGGTAAGAAACATATGGATGAGTGGTAGGAAGTACTAGAGAGGAATTATCTCACCTAATGAATAATTCTTTTGTTTTGAGAGCCCCTGGGCTGTTTTTGAAGGTTTTTTCATGGCCTTGCTTCCATTAGGCCTATCGCATTCGCTATACACATACTGTACTTCCGTGAGTTCTATCACATTTCTTGGATTAAAGTGGGGTGGCAGCACTCTCATGGTCAGGAGGGGCAACAGCTCTTTAAACTTTCCCCAGCCACTTCTGACTCTAGCAATGGAGCCAGCTTCAGCGCCACCTCCGGTGGAAACCGTATCGCTCAGGTAGCAGAACTTATTCACACACTCCAGCGTTACACTGTCGAAATCAACACTGACAGGTGATGGGCTGGTCTATCAGAGTGAGAACTGAGCGATCTCTGTCATACCCATAGCTTACTCTGACTGTTCCTTTTACTTATATATTTTCTAGATCTCAAGTGAATCTTGTCTCTTACGTGGATTGACCTCCCAATCTACCAAGATTGGAAGCCAAAGCATCACATTTTTCCTTTGCCCCTCAGCTTTCTCTTCATAATTGCTGAGGGGCACAGGGCCCTGGGTGGGGCTTTGGTTTCCCGGGCATTTCCGCGCCCTCTTCAGCTCCCCGCCATGGAGTGGCTTCGGTCACCCAGGCTTTATTGTGGTCGGCAGGGAGGGTTCTGTGGGGGCGCTCGGGGCCTTGGGGCTGTTCGGCCAGGCAGCTTGGGGAACAACAACAACAACAACAACAACAACAACACGGACAGGCGGGTCATTTAACACTAGATCTTCCCTGGTGATGGGCTGGTCTATCTGAGTGAGAACTGAGCAATCTCTGCCATACCCATAGCTTACTCTGACTGTTCCTTTTACTTTTATATTTTCTAGATCTCAAGTGACGGCGTCTCTTCCGTGGATTGACCTCCCAGTCTACCTAGATTGGAAGCCAAAGCGTCACATGTTTTCCTTTGCCCCTCAACTTTCTCTTCATAATTGCTGAGGAGCACAGGGCCCGGGGTGGGGCTTTGGTTTCCCGGGCGTTTCCGCACCCTCCTCAGCTCCCCGCCATGGAGTGGCTTCGGTCACCCAGGCTTTATTGTGGTCGGCAGTGAGGGTTCTGTGGGGGTGCACGGTTATGGCCTTGGCCTTGCTCGGGGCCTTGGGGCTGTTCGGCCAGGCAGCTTGGGGAACAACAACAACAACAACACTAGATCTTCCTTGCACACTACACATTCAAAGTCTATGATTCTTGTCAAATGTCCTCTAGCTCCACTACATCTCTTGTGTACCCAGTCACTACAGACACAACATTGAATTGAGTTACTTCCCACCCCCTTCCCGCATACTGCGCATGGATAGCTTATGTGCTATAGACACACGGAGGGCACATTCAAACTATAAATTTAGAATAGACTGGGAATACGTAAAATAGTCATTGGGAGTAAGTATAATAAACTCTCCATGTGTGTAGGTATAGCCTCCACAAGACTATCATCTGGTTCTTCAAATAGAACTAAGGTTGTATTCCTATTGTACGTCCGAGCTAGTACAGTGGTTAGAGCGGGAGTCTGGCATGCCTGCTGACCCGGGTTCTTAACCGCGCCAGACCTAGATGTTTTCGGGAGGCAAAAAATTCCTTCTCACCCAGCATTTCAGTTCTAGCCACCTGGTTATTATGCTCCTTGTAATTTAATTTTGAGTTGAGATATACAGTACTCTCAAGATTTTGAGCAAAACAAAGGTTTAACCCTTTCCCTGTGGGAGATTTTCCCGAACGCCATGGCAATTTACAGCAATTTACAGGCTTTTAAAGCCTCTTAAATCCTGTAAAATCAAGTGCGAGGGAGCGTTAGCGCGACAGGCCACACGTCCTTCTCCCAGCCAGGCAGCCGCGGCACTGAGGGCTCTGAGTCAGAGTCTCGCGAGATATACAGTCCTTCTAGTTTTCGGCTGAATACATTTAATTTAATTCAACCACTTGCCTAATCTTCAGGAGTGCCTGAATGAGCCCTAATATGGCAGAAATATGCCCGCAGCATAAGTGTTAATAAGTATCAGCTAGGTTATATGCAGAGTGGTGTCTTTATTTATTAGTGACTGCAACTTTATCACTATATACCGTACAGTATACAGTATCAGTACAGTATGTGCATCTAAAATTATAATTTGTTTTTGCTAAACAAAATTAAGAGAAGTTGTTTAATCATTAAGGCAATGAGAAGTCTACTACAAAAATAAGTCACTAATAATTTTATGAAAATTATGCTGTATCAACTTCTAACCACATTTATTGGTAGTTGGGGACATTCATCAGCCACATTCTGTAACCAATGTAGTCAACAAAATACAAGAACAACAAACACTAAATTGGAATAACTTCCTACAAACACTCGATCACAAAACAAACCCCAAAAAACTCTACAAAACACTAAACAGCATCACACTTTCCAACAGCAACACAACACAATCACATGCTGCAATCACAACAACTGACTCTACTCCTTCACATAAACAACAAGCAAACACTCTCATCAATCACTTCTCTCATGTCAGTCACCTAAAACCCCACAAAGACGACCGACGTGTCATCCGACGAAAAAGACAATTCCCCCACAGACCCTGACTATACACCCTTCACCAAAAACCAGACAAAGCATATCATCAACAATCTCAAGCTCTCACCCGCCTGTGGCCTAGACAACATAAGCAACATTCACCTCAGACACCTGGGACCACAAGGCATACAAGCACTCACTAACATATCAAACTACAGCTACTCACACAACACAATACCAGACATCTGGAAGCATGGTATCATCATCACATTCCCCAAACCTAACAAAGACCCCACGCTACCCTCCTCACACCGCCCTATCACACTCCTTTGCACCCCCTCCAAAGTCATAGAGCACCTTGTACTACAACTGATGACACCTGACTTACCCCTTTCTCCAACACAACACGGCTTCAGGCCATTGCACTCCACAAACACTCTTCTTACAGACCTTACACAAAGAGCTTTTGACGGCATCAACTCAGCTAGACCACCACACAGATCAGTACTTGCCACACTCGACATTAGTAAAGCCTTCGATGCCATCCCCCGCCACAACCTAACAAACAAAATCTACAACACAAACATGCTCAACAACACAAAAAGATGGCTGGCCAACTTCTTAGCAGGCAGATGTGCACACGTATCTTTTGCCGGTCAGTCATCTAGCAATAGAAATTTCCCAAACGGAGTCCCGCAAGGATCCGTCCTGTCGCCCGCACTCTTCAATCTGTGCATGCATAATATAAATACACAAAATTCACCCCAAATAACCATAGCCTCCTACGCAGACGACATAACACTCACAAGCACGCACCAAAACCCAGACACAGCAACAAGACTCCTTCCAGACTATCTCGACACATTATATGAATGGTGCACTACAAACAGACTCAATTTAGCCCCAGCTAAATCCACTGCAACCCTCCTCACAAGCTGGACAGGAGAGCACGATTACGTCCCGGGACTCAACATAAACAACACACCCCTAACACACACACACACACACAAAATCCTAGGAGTAACATACGACACCCAAATGACATTCAAATAGCACACCACAAACACGAAAAAGAAACTGACACCCAGACTTAACGCCCTCAGATCACTTGCCCACACAAAATTTGGACACAACAAAGAAACCACCACCACAGTCTACAAACAATACATAAGATCAGTTATGGAATACGCAAGCACGGCCTGGGCTTCTAACCTAGCTGAAACACATCATAAGACCTTACAGACTATTCAAAATAAAGCCCTGAAAATCATCACAGGATGCACAGCTACGACACCCACAGATCACCTACATCAAGAAACCAAAGTCCTCAAAGTCAAAGATCATCTAGACATGAGAGGCATGCAATTCCTGGCAGCAGCCTCCACAAATCAACACCACCCACTACACTACATGGCAACACACCCACAGACACCAAGAAATATCAAAACAACACCCAGCACACGCTATCACACACAAATACTGCCTTCTCTCCCTCCCTGCCCACCCCAAACCAACTTCCGGAAGCACATCCATACTCATATCACTCGCCGTTCCATCCACTCACTCATAGGCAACACGCAGCTGCAAGCACTGTAAAGTCAGTGAAAATAGGCTAGCCTAAACAGACCTCGGATGCGGAAATACCCTGAGCCGAACAGGCCAAGTGGGATATCTCTATTGGTCTAACTGGTAAGGTGCCTGCCTCACACCCAAGGGTCGAGAGTTCGTGCCCCCACCAGGGCATGATATTTTCGTGAGGCTATTTCCGCATTTAACGAAGTTTAGGTGTGCTGGTTAAATTGTTCAGATGGTTGAGAGTAAGATCGGAGCTCCATAAATCCTCTTTCGGGTATGGTGTAAAAACCG
The DNA here is from genome assembly GCA_032716605.1 of Paralithodes platypus. Classification (NCBI taxonomy): domain Eukaryota; kingdom Metazoa; phylum Arthropoda; class Malacostraca; order Decapoda; family Lithodidae; genus Paralithodes; species Paralithodes platypus. The sequence continues at coordinate 35,117,149 of CM064521.1, read as the reverse complement.
ATCCCCACAGGACAAGGAAGAGGATAGGAGAGAGCAGGGAGTGTTGTGAGACTCGATTGGGTTGGGTTGTGGAGTTGCCAGCCGCCCAAGCGAGTTGCCAACTGGGCAGTTTGTAGGTGCGTGTAGCATCGCTCAGTGAAGTTGACTCACCATTCCCGTTCATCTCTCTGACGGACTCTCGGTCGATTCGGCTCAAGCTTGTTCCTCTCTGTTCGTTCCTCTCTGTTCGGAGCTTTCGCTTCCCGGAAGGTGAAGTAGTGTAAAGTCAGTGAAAATAGGCTAGCCTAAACAGACCTCGGATGCGGAAATACCCTGAGCCGAACAGGCCAAGTGGGATATCTCTATTGGTCTAACTGGTAAGGTGCCTGCCTCACACCCAGTTCAGTTTTCAGTTTTCAGTTTCTATGGAGCTCGTCCTGGAATCTTTACGACTCTGAACCTCACGATTCTATACAGGACTGGCCATTTGTATCGGCACTAGCTCAGAGAAGAGTGTTGAGAGGGGAGAAGGGGTGTTGGAGAGAGAGGAAGCTGTTGGAGTGGCTTTGTTATGTGTGTTTAGTCTGTATACGTCGTCAGGATGTCCCCTGACTCGGTGCGAGCATGTGAAACATGCTAGGACGTACTACCACACCCACTAAATGTCCACCGTGGCAGGGATTCGATCCCGGGTCTTGCAGATTCACACGTGAGCGTGCTCACCACTGGACCACCACGGCTCCCACCACGGCGACCCAAGGGTCGAGAGTTCGTGCCCCCACCAGGGCATGATATTTTCGTGAGGCTATTTCCGCATTTAACGAAGTTTAGGTGTGCTGGTTAAATTGTTCAGAAGGTTGAGAGTAAGATCGGAGCTCCATAAATCCTCTTTCGGGTAAGGTGTAAAAACCGATCCCCACAGCACGACCTCCCGAAATCCATCCTTCTGAATCCTCCCTTCCTCGCGAGGACAGAGTCCACCTCGCCAGGCTGAGATGCGGACACCATCCAGCTCTTCTGAGCTATCAGAAGAGACTGGATGACTCCGTCGTCGACACCTGCCCGGGTTGTAACACAGCACCCCATACCATTAAACACATCATAGAAGACTACATTTCACACAACCACTTACGCCAACAACACAATTTACACTCTTTGAGAGCTCTGTGGGAAAGCCCGACCGTGGCCATGGCCTTCCTTTAGGACTCGGGGCTGTTCAGCCAGGCAGCTTAGGGAACAACAACAACAACCAATGTAGTCAGAGTATGCATCTTTTCTGGAAAGTGTATTAGCCATTAGGCCATTTGACAAGGGCAAACAATTATATACACCACAGGACAGGAACAGCATGTGATCAGTTTCTTGCAGATTACACTTCTCCTGCAACATCCCAAACCTGCAAACTTGCAACCACTGTCCACTTTATCTACCTCCAGCCTACAAACCACCTAAGCAGCTCCAGAACAAACCAGAAGGACAGAAATAAATTACCAAAGCCCCGAGCAACAAGATGCCCACCTTCTTCTTCTTTCTTCTTCTTGTTCATCGCATTTGTGAAGATAAGGAATGACCCCATCCCAGAGCTACAAGGAAACAACCCCCAACCCAACACGAGTTACTGCCATCGAGATGACACGTCCTCCAACACCAGAGAAAGACTTATTCATCACCATAATCAATCCCAAAGTGCAGCAGAACAAGAAAAGCGAAGAAGAGAAATCAACCAAGAAATGGCACTATAAACACGCAGACATCCCCACGCCACTCTAGAGCGCAACCGCCTCGCCGCCATGACCAGAGAAGCTGAGATATACAGTTAACAGATGTCACCCCACCTCCAGGCCACACGGACTCAACCGCCATACAAAACCCTACCCCTAGGCGCCTTTCTGATGCGCAGCCACACCACCGACCTGGCACTGAGAAAAGGGGCCTATATGCTTCCGCCGATTTTCATATAGTATCTCAATTTAGAGCTGTTCCTTGGTGTCAATAGGCGGAAGGACAGTCTTGAAGATTGAGGGCTCAGTTGAAGGATTGTTCCTATTGATCAATGGACGTAGAAACAATTGTGATACTGTAGTCACTCACCAATATTAATTATTTTGAGTGGGTATCAACAAGGCCTGTTTATTAGACCCTTTCATGGTGAAGCAAGCTAATATCCTCGCCCTACCCCAACCCCGGAGCTATTGTGGATATAAGTGCACTACTGCTGTGGATAGTGGCTTTATCCGGGATAGACCCAACTGCCAGAAATTCATCAAAGTTCTTTTAAAGACCAGAGTACTGTAGTCAGGAGTTACTCCTGTGTTAGCTCGATTCTATTTTACCACGGCGATGGCTAGGTAAATAGTATTTAAGGTCCCAAAACAAAGAGCTCAAGTTAAACTGTGCTAACCCAGTCACGTCAGGACAACCCCCACGGCCAACACATCTACCCAAGATTGGATTACTAATTCTACACACATTGGATTACTTATTCTACACATCTAAAGTGAAGTTATTATACCGTTAAAAGTTATAGAAGATCTAACTGTGGAAAGAATATATACTTAGTGTATTATCAGAGAGAAAGTACAGTATAAAGATAAAAAATGAAAGTAGTTAAAATATATTTACCGGGTAGGCTATATGATAAGAAGTATTCTGGAAACATCGGATACAACGCATGTATGCAAAAAGCGAGAGAAAGGAAGTACTAGTGAAACCCAAAGAAATCAGGGAAGTACTGATAATTCTGTTAAAGTTAATAACAAATAAATTCAAGTTAACTTATGCGTAAGCACCACAGTGAATTAACATCAGAAAAATAATTACGTTCAGCTCCCAAATCCAGAACAACTCTACGCAGGTAAAAACCAAAAGTTCACATATATATATAATTACTACATAGCCTTTCTAAGCACAAGTGTAAATCCTCGATTGAAAGGAGTGCTATTCTTATCTCTGAAATAAATACAGGACAAGTGTAATCTTTCGGTTAGAAAGCGGTCCCCAATACTCATTTAGATATTGCATAGAATAATCCAGTCTTGCGAGTCAGACGTAGTGGAGCCTCGTTCGTGCATCTATTATTGTTTTGTTCTTGACCATTATTGTTCTAGCTTTTACGTATGCGATATTCTTGTGCAAATAAACGGAATATGAATGCACGTCTTGTGATAATTATCCTCTATTGTCTTTCTGTGTCTGTGGTAAAACAATAAGACTTCTCCAGTTAGGAAGAACCCACTTCATCAAAACCAATTAATCTATCTATCTATCTATCTATTGCCTGACGCCGTGATCCCCGAAGGGGTGGCCACGAACGAACCGCCCCCATGCACCTCTGTCCCCAGTCAGTCGACGCCCCTCCCCCCAACCAGCACCGCCTTCGTTCATGTACTTCCTCACTCCATCCTTCCACCTCTCATTCGGTCTACCTCTCCCTCTCTGTCCCTCCACCTCGCTCTCGTACACCCTCTTAGTCATTCTCTCGCTTTCCATACGTTCCATATGGCCGAACCATCTCAAGTTGTTCCTTTTCACACTTTCCAGCACATCTACCTCCACACCACACCTCCTTCTTACTTCCTCATTAGTCTGTCTATCCCTCCATGTAATTCCGCACGCACTCCTTAAGTACTTCATTTCCACTGCTCTTACTCTTGGTCTGAGTCTCTCAACCAACGTCCATGCTTCGCTTCCGTAAGTCAGTGTCGGGATTACCACACTGTCATGCAAGGACTTCTTCACTTCCATACTGACCACCCAGTAAAAACCTGGCATAACAATTATATATATACAGTATATATATATATATATATATATATATATATAACCATGTTGGTTTGAAACAGGGGTGTGTGATGTCCCCGTGGTTGTTTACTGTATATATGGATGGAGTTATGAAAGAAATACTATCAAGAGCAGTGGATGTTGGTGTATCGCTGAAAAGGGAGGGAATTGAGTGGAAGCTACCTATACTGCTGTTTGCGGATGATACAGTTCTGATGAGTGATAATGAATGGGAGTTGCAGGGTCTGGTAAATGAGTTTGGAACAGTGTGCGAAAAACGGAATTTGAAGGTAAATACGGGGAAGAGCAAGGTTATGGTCTTCGAAAGGGGTGAAGTCACAGAGTGTGAGGTGAAGCTGAACGGTCAGGCTATGGAGATCGTCAACTCTTTTAAGTATCTGGGCAGTGTGTTGAGTAAAGATGGGACTATGGATGAAGAGGTGCGGGAGAGGGTACAACAGGGGAAGAGGGTTGTAGGAACGCTAAAAGCAGTAACAAGAAATAGGGTGGTCAGTATGGAAGTGAAGAAGTCCTTGCATGACAGTGTGGTAATCCCGACACTGACTTACGGAAGCGAAGCATGGACGTTGGTTGAGAGACTCAGACCAAGAGTGAGAGCAGTGGAAATGAATTACTTAAGGAGTGCGTGCGGAGTTACATGGAGGGATAGACAGACTAATGAGGAAGTAAGAAGGAGGTGTGGTGTGGAGGTAGATGTGCTGGAAAGTGTGAAAAGGAACAACTTGAGATGGTTCGGCCATATGGAACGTATGGAAAGCGAGAGAATGACTAAGGGTGTACGAGAGCGAGGTGGAGGGACAGAGGGGGAGAGGTAGACCGAATATGAGGTGGAAGGATGGAGTGAGGAACTACATGAACGAAGGCGGTGCTGGTTGGGGGGAGGGGCGTCGACTGACTGGGGACAGAGGTGCATGGGGGCGGTTCGTTCGTGGCCACCCCTTCGGGGATCACGGCGTCAGGCAATAGATAGATAGATAGATATATATATATATATATATATATATATATACTGTATATATATATAGGACATATATACCTTTCGGTATCAGTCCTCATTGTATATAATATATGTAAATTTGTTTATGACAATAAATGTTTTGAATTGAAAAAAAAAAAAAATATATATACAGTAAACTTCCGTTAATCCGAAGGGCAGCGGACCGGCCCTCGTTCGGATTAGTGGATTTTTCGGATTATCGGACGTTACCCCCCCCCCCCCCTTTTTTTTTTAGTCCCAAACCAAGACACAAACACAGGATAATAATGATAATAATGATAATAATGACTAATCATGACTTTAACTCACCTTATATGAAGAGAAGAGATGTGTAGCATTGAAGATAAGCCCCCAGCACCAGCCCCAACCCAGCCACTAGCCCCCTAGCCCCATATTAGTAACTTATAATCACTGCTCTGTACTGTAAGTGTACTTTAATGTAAAATTAACTTAAAAAGACTTATTTTTTTTTTTATTTTGCTGGTTTTATATTTTTTTGGGGGTCCTTAAATCTACTACACTTCACTGATTATTACTCCACAGCCATATCCTCCAAGCCTTCAATATCTGAAGGGGGAGCTAGGGCTAGGGCTACCTCAGGAGTGGTTAGGCTGGCAGGAGCTACCACAGGGGTGGCTGGGGCTACCACAGGGGCGGCTGGGGCTACCTCAGGAGTGGCTAGGCTGGCAGGAGCTACCACAGGGGCGGCTGGGGCTACCTCAGGAGTGGCTAGGCTGGCAGGAGCTACCACAGGGGCGGCTGGGGCTACCTCAGGAGTGGCCTTCACAGGGGATGCTAGGTCCTCCCAGCCTTCAAAATCAGCAAGAGGCATAGGTTCTGGTGTGGTAAGACGGTCAGGTGAGCTGGTACGCGAGTCGTCTGTGAGAGGCATTGTTGCAGGTCTAGGGTTATCTGGTTCATCTGATCGGCGGCCATGGTGGTGCATGTTTTTCATCAGGTCCCTGATGTCTGCCTGCTTGACTGCCCTGCCCCTTTTCTCATAGAACTCATTACGGAGGATGTGGAAATCGATTGTTTCACTTGCATTATATTGGCTAGACTGTTCCACAAATTTGACCATACCATCGAAATAGGTAGCAGCTTCCTTCCAGGTTACTTTGCCATCGTCATCTGCCTCTTCCTCTTCCTCAGACGAGTGCTCCTCAACATATTCTGGCTCCACAACACTCCGGATAATTTCTATATCTGTCACCTCTTCCTCGCCCTGCAGGTCACCATCCACATCAACCCACTCCTCAATATCCTCTTCAGTCATCCTCTTGGGGTCGTTGACCGGCACGGTATCCATCAGGCCTCGGATTTCGTTGATTGCCTCCCTGCGACGCCCAAGAAAGCCTTCGAAATCGTGCTCATCTTCTTCAACCTCTTCAGGGTCATCGACCTGGGCATACAGCTTGTTCCAACATTTCTTGAGGGTTACCTCTGAAACATCCTTCCAGGCTAGGGCAGCATCATATATGGCATCCTTGATGGAAAAACTTGACTGGAAAGTTTTTACTGATGCATCAGAGTTAATCAGCTTGCGGGCAAATGAGGACTTGTAGCTCTGCTTAAACTTTTGGCACACACCCTGGTCCATTGGTTGTATCAGACTAGTCACATTAGGGGGCAAGTAGGTGACAAAGATGTTTCCAGACACTAGTTCGTGGGCAGGGGGATGTGCTCTGCAGTTATCCAGGAAAAGGACAGCCTTGGTGTCCTCAGAAAGGCCAATCGACTTGAAGTAGGCCTTGACTTCGGGAACAAAGTGTTTAAAGAACCAATCATGGAATACTTGGGCAGTCATCCATGCATTGCTCTGTGCATCATAGATCACTGGCAACTTCCCTCGCATGTTCTTGAAAGCACGGGGATTCTTAGCCTTGCCGATAACAAACAAACGATTGCGACATTTACCGGAAGCATTCCCACTCAGCAGGATTGTGAGACGTTCTTTATTCATTTTGAATCCGGGTGCAGCCTTCTCTCCTCTACCAGCTAATGTCCTTGTTGGCAAACAGCGCCAATATAGCCCTGTCTCGTCGGCGTTGAAGATTTGGTCTGGGGTCAGCTGGTGATCATGAACAATGGTAGCAAAAATGTGTGCAAACCGATCGGCGGCCTCTTTGTCGGCAGAATTCTTTTCTCCGGCGACATCTAGGACCCTAATCCCATGCCTAATTTTAAAGTTTCTCAACCAGCCGTCGGAGAATTTTATATCGTCTTCCATATTCATATCACCCAGGAATTGCTTGGCCTTTTCAATTATCATAAGCCCTGAGATAGGCTTGCCCTCAGCCCGCTTGGCCGTAAACCACTTATGCACTGCCTCGTCAAGTTTTTCATGTTTTGGTTTTTTCATTGTCTTTCTCACATCACCCGTGTAACTTGACTTTCCAAAGGCAACAAACTTTGATAAGTTAGCCTTTGCCTTCACTATGTTTGAAACTGTGGAGGCACCGATATTAAAAGTTTCCATAACTTTACGCCGATCACTGCCTTCCTCTACCATCGCTATCACTCGCAATTTATCAGCTATGGACAGAGTTACGTGCTTCCTCTTATGTTTGTTCTTGTCATTCCTCCCTCGTGCACCTGAACTTGCTGTGGGACCCATCACTAAGTCACTAAGTCACTATATCACAGGATAAACACGGGATAAACAACGTTTCAGGTAGACCGACAACGGCAGACTGTTTAGTCCGGCCTGGCCCGCTAGAGGGCCGATATTTGGAAATATCGCGCGCCCGGGAAATTCAAAAATTCGGAATATTGGGTGAATTCGGATTTGGCCTCAAATTGAAAAATTCGGACTATTGGGTGAATTCGGATTTGGCCTCAAATTGAAAAATTCGGACTATTGGGAGATTCGAATTATCGGTCGTCGGATTAACGGAAGTTTACTGTATATATATACCGTATATATACTGTATATATATATATATATAAATTCAGTAATACATTATATGGCTTATTGACCACAGGCCAACACAGAAGAGATATTGATTAACTTACATTGTCTTTATTTATAAAGTGATTCTTAAACTACTTACAATTTATCACTAACTCACCTGCCCACTATACAGTACTGTATATCCAGAAAAATAGATTATGTATACAGTATAGTATATATTTATATAATTTTTAAATACATAGAGGTATATTTTAAGCTCGTTTAAACTATATGAAGCTGTAGTTGAATGCGTACTAATAGTACAAAACTTACTTTTACTAATTGTTAAAGCTTAAAACTGGTGCTGTTAGTGGTTCAGTGTATACTTTACCAGGTATGTAATGTTTGTTTTTGTGTATTCTCAACAATTATTTTACTGTAAAAGAGACTTGGCTAAAAAATAATTATGCCTATTGTCCCTTCATATCATTACAGTAAAGAAAATGCTCATTGGACAAAGTTATTTAAACAAATTTTTACCAAATAACTTACTATTTTTACGTATTGAGAACAAAATGCATGATAGTAGGCCTACATGTTCATGTTGATTAAACCCATTACAATTTTTTTTTAAATGTATTCCCTATTGTTGCAGGGTTGGGTTGTAAAAGTAATATACAGTAGTATCGCCAGCTTTTAATATATATTACAAAGTATACTGTAGAAATAAGTGATATACTGTATATAAATGCAAATAAGTAAATACACTATTTTTTTAATTATAGATGCAAATAAGTAAATACAGTACATCTATACTTAAAATACGGTAGCACTGTATCAACTAAAAAAAATATAATATAATGCCCACTTCATTTTATTGAACTAGTAGGCCTACCCTGAACAAAATCATATAATCAGTATCAAATAATATAATGAAATGTCTTAATCAAGAGACACTTTCACTTTCATTAATTCCATACAATGCATTACTAAGGAAAGTACAGTACAGTACCGTACTATAGTCTGGTGTTTATAAGTCAGCAAGAAAGTGACTTGTTCTCATCTTGATTACTCAGGTATTATGCAGATTAAAAAAAAAATATGGTATTATGCAAACTTTGTATAAATATAAAGCAGACATAGTTCTTTCTTTTTATTCCATTAAGTATCTAGAACTCAGCTAATGAGGGATTCAATTTTCTGTCAAGTTTAAACATAAAATAGACTACAGGATAAGCTGGATCATTTCACAACAAAAATAGTTGTATGCTGCCCCCTTCACACAACATTTAAAACCATGGTTGAACATTTTTTGTTACCTGTCTTACAGTAATACCATTGGATTATACTGTATATTCATTCAGATGACATACGGGTATTCTATATTGAGGCTACAATCTCTTCAAGAGAAGGTATATACACTAGTCATGCTATATTTGTATGCCTTTGATTATATATATTACTGTATATACATGTATACATTCAGGCCATTGCTCGGGTGGTAGGGCACTCGCTTGCAAACCGATGGGTCGAGGGTTTGATGCTCGGGCCAGCCAGTGTGCGTTATTGGCAGACGACAGCCCTATAGGGGACAATCTGTGGCACTGAAGTCCCTGAAACATCAGGGCACCCACCCTAGACCCACTCTTGAGCAGGGAATGCATGGTGGTAAAAAAATGCATCATATAAATATGCATTATACTGAAATAAAGGTAGACTATTATATAGTATACATGCCATACATCCTCACCTGAGAGTAATGGGTAATTTAAATATAACTAAGTCTAGACATGTCTGTGTCTGTCTGTCTCTCTCTCTGTATGGTATGTATGAATGTGCATGTGTATACTGTATGTATGTGTGTGTATATGTATAGAATTATATAGTGTATGCATGTGTATGCCTTTGTATGTGTATGTAATGGGGGGAGGGAATAATGTGGATGGCTAGATGGATATAGATGGGTGGATAGATCAATAGAGAGAGAGAGAGGTAAACAAAAAAAATAGCTATGGAAGGCTTAACGGAAAATCTGATAAGAACTAGCCAACTTCCCTTCTATTACGCAATCATAGAGCTACCCTACACACCTTGTGATAGTTACTTTAATACTAAAAAACAAGTTAACATACAGTAATGCAAGATTTATATCAATAGATTTGTTTTGTTTTCAAAATGTTGTTAATGTACACAAAGATGTAGTAAGACTCCATTCTCCAGAATACATTATCACAGGTATATGAAATAAATATTACTACAGTTGCAAGCTATATTTTCTTCAAGCTTGTTGCAAGCTAAAAATATTCTCAACATGAATTATAAGGTCAAAGTACATACAATATACTGCAAATCAGCATCAATGGCAAAATCTTAAGTTTAATATGCTGGTAAGTGGTAAAACTTATATGTTCACGAAAATTCTACAAACCTTGACTTTGAAATATTGAGCTTAATGTATTGTACTGTACTGTAGTGTACTGTAGATGTAAGGTAGTGCACAGAGCATCATTTGTGCCTAAGGGTTATACCATATTGAAAGCACTAATAAGCTGCCATGAAGTGAAGCGTTTTCTTTTTTATTATAGTTTATAATATGCAATAAACTACAATGGCTGTCAATGAATGAGCATAGAATATAGACATACAGTATGCAATTACAATGTTTACCCTATATACTGTATATATACAATATAACTACAGTGTTTAGTACTGTACATATTTGAATGGTGGACGTTATTCATACCCTTTTGGGAAGATAGTGATGTAAATAATAAAACTTTATAATTTTGAAATGCACACAATGATGCTACATTAAAACATCTCAGATGGAAGGCTGTAGTAGACTACTGTACTGTATTTCTGAATGAATCTCAAAGCTTAATATTACATGCTGCATGAGCAATAAATCTGATTATATGCAAATATTTATATTAAAAACTGCAGTGTTTGTAGATTACATGTAATTTTAACTATGAAACTATAAGTTCTTCTTTCTCCATATTACATGATAGTCAATCAATTAAAGCTTTGACTATAAAAATATATAGAAGAATACTGGAACATAATGGAATGCATCATAATGTTCACCAGCTATTTACTCAAACAACTTTTAAAATATGATTCAATCATGATCATCATATTACAAGCTGGCCAGGACCGTTTCCAGCTTGTCAAGGAAGATGTGCGAGTGGTGTGGCTGGAAGATGAGGGCTGGACGTAGACGCACTGACTTATCACCGCACCCTCCTGCATGGATCCCTGATGGAACAACATTAAAACATTCACTAGCTACCATGACACCATTTGCATTTGATTTAGGTTAACATTGGATCATAATATTCTGACACAGGCTAATGTTGGATGATATTCAGAGACTGTGCATTATAGACAGGAAATTTATATATGTTGTCAAACAGTTACCAGGGTAAATTATGGAAGCTAAAAGGGTATACTGCAAGGCTGCACTGTATAAAAGTGCATGGATGATGGATGGTTTGTTTTGAACCCAGAGAGAGTACCAGAGGGGAAGGGGGGTGGGGGTGAAGGTATATCTCTTCTCTCTAGTTCAACTAGTTCAACAACCTCAGTTATTTCAATATGCATCACATATACATCAATCTGATGTCTTGCTTCCAGAGGAAGCACCCCAAAAGGGATGGCCATGGCAGAAACTAATTCCAGGCTCCCAGATATACCTCCACTGCCCCACTCATTTCCCCTAAGTGCATTAAGACCATTAGCACTGAAGGAGCAGTCCCTCACCTGGATGGCAATTCCATCACAGTTTTGCTATTTTCTCTACCCCTGTGAGGGCCCTGACCAGAAGCATGCCAAGCACAGGAGTGTTCTGAAGAGAGGAACCAGTGGTCCACAATCACAGAAGCTGATTGAACCACCAAAGTGGTGGGCGGTGGGGTTGCTGCATCCCTACGCCATAATAAGAAATTTGAAAAGAGTTAAGTTAGTGTAGGATGTGTAGCACTTGTAGTTTTATACAGTATAAGAAAGCAAGAGTGTGTGTATCTTAAGATCAAGCTTTTCATGTAACTGAGGCACGAAAACAAAACAAAAACAAAGGAGACAAGGTATAGTGAAACAGGATGTCTAGCAATCCTAATACTTCACCTATGACCTAAGGCTCTCCCTTTCAATGTGCCAAACATTATCCAAATTGATAAACCAAGTGGGTGAAAAGGGACAGTATAATATCTATCTATCTATTGCCTGACGCCGTGATCCCCGAAGGGGTGGCCACGAACGAACCGCCCCCATGCACCTCTGTCCCCAGTCAGTCGACGCCCCTCCCCCCAACCAGCACCGCCTTCGTTCATGTACTTCCACCTCTCATTCGGTCTACCTCTCCCTCTCTGTCCCTCCACCTCGCTCTCGTACACCCTCTTAGTCATTCTCTCGCTTTCCATACGTTCCATATGGCCGAACCATCTCAAGTTGTTCCTTTTTACACTTTCCAGCACATCTACCTCCACACCACACCTCCTTCTTACTTCCTCATTAGTCTGTCTATCCCTCCATGTAACTCCGCACGCACTCCTTAAGTAATTCATTTCCACTGCTCTCACTCTTGGTCTGAGTCTCTCAACCAACGTCCATGCTTCGCTTCCGTAAGTCAGTGTCGGGATTACCACACTGTCATGCAAGGACTTCTTCACTTCCATACTGACCACCCTATTTCTTGTTACTGCTTTTAGCGTATACAGTATACTGTACAGTATACTATATAACAGTATACTGTCTTAGGTATAAATATCAAGCAGCTTCCTCACTTAAATATCTCCCCAGAGATAACTTGTCTAATCCACTGGTCCTGTGCTCCTGGCTAATCGCCCCTCCCTTATCCTATCCTTCCTCACTCTCCCTATAGTTCACAGTTAAGCTGATCTTCATAAAAGATTAACACATAAGTCGCTTCTCGCCAGGGGAATTCCACACATACCATGCACATAGTCCAACCTTCGGTCATATCAAAGCCCCTTCTCATATCACTGGGGTTGAATGAAGTACCGGTACTCATTTATAGCCCAGTGTGGGATGATATGAAAATACCATTAAGGAGAATGTTTTATTGTTGTTGGCGTTAACCCTTCAACCCCGGGTGGTACACGTGTGTACCATTATGTTTTGACCCGAGGAACCCGGGTGGTACAACATTGTACCATTGCTTGCGTATGTGCTTTCGAATGGCGCGCGTAAAAATTTCGTTCCGTGGTCGCTAGGTGACGCCACCAGACACCATGTACGCCACCAAAACAGTCTCTACCCTGCCGCCAACATGGATACTAGCCCAAAAAGTGATTCCCCTGTGTCCGATTCCCTGCTCCCTTTGACGCCTGCCCATGTTCGTCGCGCCCTAACGCAAAGGCACGTACAAGATGCGTTGACTCCCGGAGGTATTGAAATAGCTTTGAGGAGTTATGAACGTGGTGAAGGACAAAATAGTGTTGATGACTTGGGCAGTGATAGCTCCGAGTCTTATCAGTCTCACTATAGTGAAAATTTAGACGATCTAGACGAAATTCATGAAAGAGACGCGCAATTTGTTGGATTTGACGATGACGATGAAAGTGATGATAGTACTGAACGTGATATAGTTGTGCAAGGTGATGAGAGTGTAGTGAGAGTGAGCGAATGGGACAGCACTAGGTCGACTGCCAAGTTTAGGTTGAGTGACACGACACCTAGCCCTTCGCCAGCTAAATCCCCATTCAAGATACGCTTTTATAAGAAGCAAGTTCTTGAAAAGGCGGCCGCGGCAGCCAGGAAAGAGGCCCTAAAACTTGGTGAGGGAGCAGTGCGTGAGGGTGCCAGTGAGGCTGAGCGTGAGGGTGAGGTTGACCCGCCATTGTCTTCCTTATCTACCCACGCCACCCAAGTTGCCCCAGGCGCCCGCCATTCTTCCCCACCACCACCAGCACTGCCTAGGGTTGAGGACCCCCCACTTTCGGCCTATTTACCCCCTATTTCCCCCGAGAGAAGACATACTACTACAGAAAAGGGAAAAGGGAGAAAATATGTGAAAAAAGGAGCTACAAGTAGGCGCTCTTTGTTCGAGGCTCCCGCGGCTTCCACCCCTGCCGGTCCCAGCCATACGCCCCCGCAAGTTTCCCCAGGGTCCACCCCACCTCTCCAGCCTACAACAGAGGTTCCTGACGATGTTTTTGACCTCGCATCCATACCTGCACCTACAGACACTGAACCAGTGCTGTCTACGAATCGTCGTAGGCCAAGGAGCCCCGAACCTCTGCATGAAGATGACAGAGCCTCACCTGCCACTCCTTCCCCACCTCGCCGACCTACACGCCGCCCACGCATCATTCGTTCCCCGCGAGATTATGAGGGGGGGTCTGAAGATGAAGGGCACCTCACAGATGACTCTGGCCATGATTACCTGGGTCCACCGTCAGGGCAAGATGACGGCTCTGACGACAACGACGATGACTTTATGGACATCGACGACCCTCAACCCAGACGCTTTGCCCAGGGCCGTCGTGCTCCTGGCCGCCCTGGCCGCCGGGCTGGGCCTGGGCGCCGTCGCGCTCCTGGCCGCCCTAGGGTGCGCGCCGCCAAAGTTCGTGGGCGTGCTGCCCCAGCTGCAGCTCCTCGTAAGCGTCGCCAGCAGGACCCATTTTATATTTTCAACTGGCAGGATGTGGCTGCTGATGAAGTGAATGACCCTGATGTTACCCCTTTTGATGAGGTACAGGAGGGTTCAGGAGTTACCCCAAGTTTTCCCGCAGGCCCCAATGCTCCACCACATGAGCTTTTTGAGGCATTTTTTGATAAGGAGGTTACTGAGTTTGTCATAGAAGAGACAAACAAGCACCACCAAATCCAGGTGAACTTTTTTGGCAAGGTGACCAAGGGCCACATGAAGCAGTGGACCCCAGTGACTCATCCCGAGTTCATGGTGTTCCTGGCAATCACCATGCTAATGCCTCATGTAAAGAAGCACAGGTTGGCTGACTATTGGATCACCAAAGATCTGATATCCACCCCTGCCTTCGGGAAATACATCTCTCGGGACCGGTACCTCGACATCCTCGGAGCGCTCCATCTTGTCACCAACACCGACATGCATCTCTCTGACAAGCTGTGGAAGATTAGGACGTTGTACGAGATGATGCGAGAACGTTTCACGTCATACTTCACGCCCTTCTGCAACGTCTGTATTGACGAGTCTCTTGTGCTGTTCCGGGGAAAGCTGAGCTTCAGGCAGTACATCCCCTCAAAGAGACATCGCTTTGGTATAAAGTTCTTTGTGCTGTGCGATTGCCAAACTGGTTATGTCCTGGACTTCCTGGTCTACAGCGGGAAGGAAGGGGACGTGGAAATAGACCCCCTCATTGGCTTTGGCGGAGCAGTGGTTCAAGCCATGATGAACCGGTACTTCCAGAAGAATCACGTCCTCTACACGGACAACTACTACACGTCCCCCACTCTCTCAAAGTACCTCCATCAGCGCAAGACGGGGACTGTAGGCACAGTTAGAGCGAAAAGGAAGGGCATGCCAACTTTCCCTCCTAAAACCAAGAAAGGCGATGTCTTCAAAAAGAAGTCGGGACCCATTCTGGCTATTCACTGGCACGACCAGCGGAAGGTCAACCTCCTGAGCACCGTCCACAAGGGGGAAATGGTTGAGACTGGCAAGGTGGATCGCCGCACCCAAGTCAGGGTGACCAAGCCCGATGCTGTAATGGACTACAACATAAATATGAGGCTGGTGGACAAGTCCGACATGCAGATAGGCTTCATCGACTGTCTGCGTACCTCGTGCAGATGGTACAAAAAGTTCTTTCTGCACATGGTGGACATGTCAATGCTGAATGCCTACAATATCTACAGGCTTCGGAATCCGCGCACACCCAGGAAGTTCAGTAGCCTGCGGAGGTTCCAAAAACAGGTGTTGGTGGAGCTCCTGGACAGGTATGCTACGCCACAGAGGGCAGTGGCACAACCTGGGCGCCCCGTTCAGGACCGTATGCAGTGTGCACAGTATCTAAATGTGCACAAGCTCGGTTACCTGCCTCTGGAACGAGATGGAGTCACCATTAGCAGAAGGCGGTGCCATGTCTGCTGGAACAGCCAGGTGAGGCCGAGGAAGCAGAAAAAGACCACCATGCAGTGTGTGGAGTGCCAGCTGTCACTATGTGCTATACCGTGCTTTGCTGAATACCACACCAAGCAGGAGTACTAACTAATAATCATAGTGAAAGTACCAAAGACTGACAATATGTATGTATATAGGCAACAAGTGGAAATAAAACAATGTATTGTGATAAAAAAGTCATGTATTATGAAAACATATATAAATAAGTGAAAAAAGACACAATAAATTGTATATAAAACGTTTACAAAGCATATAACTAAGTGAAAGTGACACATGACATAATATTAGATGGCCAAAGTATAATAAACACCTGTGATAACGAATAATCAGTACCTAATATAACAATAACCTACCTCAATTACTAATAAAATGTACCGTATCAAGTGAAAATGAGCATTATCAGTGACAGTGACACTCTCTCAAGCATATTTACCAAAGTGAAAGTGACACACGAAGTAATATTAGATGGCCAAAGTATAATAAACACCTGTGATAACGAATAATCACTGCCTAATATAACAATAACCTACCTCAATTACTAATAAAATGTACCGTATCAAGTGAAAATGAGCATTATCAGTGACAGTGACACTCTCTCAAGCATATTTACCAAAGTGAAAGTGACACACGAAGTAATATTAGATGGCCAAAGTATAATAAACACCTGTGATAACGAATAATCACTGCCTAATATAACAATAACCTACCTCAATTACTAATAAAATGTACCGTATCAAGTGAAAATGAGCATTATCAGTGACACTCTCTCAAGCATATTTACCAAAGTGAAAGTGACACACGAACTAATATTAGATGGCCAAAGTATAATAAACACCTGTGATAACGAATAATCACTGCCTAATATAACAATAACCAGCCTCAATTACTCATAAAAACTACGGTATCGAGTGAAAATGTGAAATATTATTGACAATGATAGCCTAATACACATATTTTATATAATTGGACTCCAAATAACTATAATAACATCACTATCAATAAATAAAATCGCCTCCGGGAGGTAAAAACTCTGGCGCGACGAGTGGCTAAGTGCGCAGTAGGTTAGCCAAGCCGGGGCCTGGGCCAAGGCGACGCATCCGAACGCGGGAAGATTTTCCCGCATAAAAATCACTCCACTTCCCGCGCTCGCCATTATGCAATCACTTGGGCTAGAGACCTCTACTCAACGGCATTCTACACATGAAGGTTTGTGCAACATTTTTTTTTTTTTTTTTATAACTTTGTGTCATGTATTTCAGGAGTAACAGGTGAATCAACATGGACCAAAATTCCTCAAAACCCCCAGACACAGAGTACAGTCACGATCTACCCTAGCCGGGGTTGGAGGGTTAAGGGAGCGTTGACCAGTAGGAAAATTAAAACTACAATACTTTAACTCGCCAGGAATGGAACTGACAGGATTATTGTACATGCACAAGAAGCCCCAAGCCCTGGTCTACAGGCCATAATCATCAGCGGAAGCCCATCCATTGCATTTATTATATCGATCCATACAGTGCTATCCTACTAGGGAAAGCTAGGGGACTGGAGATCATGAAAACAAATTAATCTCTAGAGTCCCCAGCTTTCAGCACAGAAAGTAAAAATTGGGGCACCGAAAATCCGAAAGGGGCCACTTGAGCTTCCATGCCAACTCCAGCAGCAGAGCATCTGCCAATGAGTTCTCCCTGCTCGAGAGGTATAGGCTACTGTTCTGATCTAGGTCCTTGGCTGAAACTATCTGGAAAATCTTCTCAGGCAGTATTTGTGCATTCTCTAACCACAAGAACTCTGGTCAGGCGATTTCACTCTTGACAGACACATCAAGCTGACTAATATAACTGAATGAAGTCCTATCCACTTCAGTGCCTGGCTAAATATATGATTTCGGATAGTTAATACGGAAACTTAGTTCACGAATTATGCATAATATGATCTCGATCTGTTCAGCATATTCTGTCTCTGAAGGCGCAACCACTAGCCAGTCATGCAGATAGACCAGGAGGGTCATTGCAAGTTTTGCCTTCACACAAGTTACCATCCACACCACCACAGGGAAGACCTAGCAGGTGATGTTTATCTTGAAGGGCATCACATAGAACCTGAATGACTGTCAGCCCACCCAAAAAGCTGAGATACTTCCTGAAAGCAGGATGAATGAGTGTGTGCCACTAAGCATCATTGAAGTTCATGAATGCCAGCCACATTCCCCTTGAGTCAAGGGTAGAACAACAGGTTTTGTGGTGAGCTAGGATATCTGGGTCAATGGCGAAGACCTCCATCCATTTTAGGCACCGTGAAGAGATAAGAGATAGTATTCTCAAAGAAAGAATGGTTAGCCAGGAAGTCAAAAAGTCACTGAGAAACAGTGTGCTGCTCCCAACACTCTCGTATGGAAGCGAGACATGGACGGCAAGTGACGAGGACCTCTTCAAACTAAGAGCTGTGGAGATGAGCTTTTTCAGAATGGCAGCGGGCATGAATAGGCTAGATGGGCCAAGTAATAGGGAAGTGTACGAGTCCGGAATGGAAGAGCAGGCTTTGGGCATTGATTGTGGTGTGGTTGAGTGGATAAAGAGAAGTACTTTGAGGTGGTATGGTCATGTTCAGAGAATGGATGAAGACAGAATGCCAAGAAAGATATATGGGAGTCAGGTGAGTGGAACCGCTAGTAGTGGAAGACCACCTATGGTATGGGAAAAGAAAGTGGAAAAATATATTGAAGAAAAACTTCCACGTAGTGGAAGGCAAAGGAGGCATGTCTTGACAAAGTAGCTTGGAGACGTTTCTGTCATGGCCATCCTCTAGTGGGGGTTTCCCAGGGGGAAGCAAGGCGTCGGAGATGATTATGATGATGATGAAGAGATAATCAGGGCATATTAGACCCTGCGTCTCTTCTATGTTTTTAACAAATCAGTGTAGTGAAGAGCTCCGAACAGTACTTGGTCCAGACAAAGACCCTGGGGTGAGCTTACTACTTCTCACCATGCCAACCATTGGCAGAGAGAGGCAGCCCACCTCTCTGTTAATGTAATATTTTCCAAGCAATCACACAATGAAACCAGACCACTCTATTTGTAGTTCGCAACTTGCACTAAGACCTTTGCAATGTCATCCCACATTCACAGGGTGACCTTCCCACCCCCCGGATTAGAGAGTAGATCCTCTTGATGTGGAACTGATGGACCAGTTTCTAAGAGTAACCAGGGGCTGAGTGGGACTGACTAGTTTTTTTACTTAGAGTGTGCAGGAGCTTCTTGGTCGTGTGATGTAGTTGCATGTGGCAAGCCAACAGTGTGTGCCCATTTGAACCGCCCCCATGTAACGTTGAATGTCTGCCCCAGTGAGAGCCTCGCCCTAGAGAGTTACCACGCCCACGACTATGTTGTGTTTGACTAGGTGTTGTTACTGGGTCCCTGACGGGCTTATCATAGCTGCGGTTCTTACATTGTTTCCCACAAAATTTCGGTTTTGTCTTCGCTTTCTCACGTGATATCATCGACCTTTGGCCAGTTACTTCTGGGCGCAACAGTAAGGTGTGAGCTTCTGACCAAATCATGTGTAGTAAATATGTTTGACTAAAAGATATGATCTTTGATGTCGGCAGGGAGATTTTTGCAAAATTAGACACGAAGGTCCTACCTCGCCATGCCGGCTTCAAAGAGTGCACACCTGGTGTTGCCTCACTCAGCAGCTGTAGATGAAAGAGCGGCTACCACTAGAGACATCATGCCAGGCCAGAGCCGTTAGGTCATTCTAGCCCAAAATTGACCCAAACAAGACGTCACCAGCAGAAGAAAGACCATCATAGACAATCGACAAACAGCAACACTACTCTGGCTAAGGATTGAGGCCTAGCCACAAGTTTGGTTCGAGGCAGACTGGGGAACGTGTTTCTCGGGTAGCTTATAGATTATCCGGTGCTAACAGCACTAAATCAACTAGTTATTGAGGCTTAGTTGCAAGTCCAACTTGAGGCAGACTTGGAGAACCTGTTTCTTCTTTACTGGGTCAGAATACCTATGCTTGACCTGGGGAGTTTGAACTTAATTGAGACTGTTCACCCTCAGACTTACTATACATCTCGGAGCCCTCGTGCAGATGGACAGCTGGGTAGGACCACTACCAGCCAAGAAGCAGTTGTGGGACAGAAGTTCCATTACCAACACTAAAAGTGCCGAGAAGACCCTACAATGGGATACTTCACCTCTACCCTCTAAGTGCTTAGACATTACAGTGACTAAGATCCCTTCCACCCTTGGCAAGAGTATAGACCTTAAAGGTGATGGTGCATGGGTTGAGATAAACATGGAATAATAATCGCCAACCTGCACGTAATTATCTTGCAAGATGCAATGGCACCGAAATAATTATTAACAATGGTATAAAGGATTTTGTGGATCGTCTACACCGGACCTGTGACATCATAGTGAAGCCATAGGGGTATCCTCATCCTGGACTGGATGATGGACTTACACCCCTATGACGTCATAGGTCCGGTGTAGACAATCCACAAAATCCTTTATACCATTGGTAATAATTATATTGGTGCCATTGCATTTTGCAAGATAATTATGTGCAGTTTGGCAATTATTATTCCATGTTTATCTCAAACCATGCACCACCACCTTTAAATATTAGTCTTAACCCGGGAAAGGCACCTAGACTCTTTGAGAGGTTTTACTGGGCGAAGGCGCTGGGACTCTTAACCCCTTCTGCACCGGCGTCGTTTATGTCATTCAATCTCAGCTACATTTAGACAATTTTATGAAGTTTTGGAAACATATATGGTAGGTAAAAGGATTAATTGAGAGTCTGTAGCCTTTCATTGGGTAGACATCCTTCCTAAGCTGAACAAAATTGTCTTATAGTTGCTAGAATATAATGAAAAGTACATCACCGGTACAGAAGGGGTTAAGAGGTTAGGCATAAAAATTGCCTTTCAAAACACCCCACTGGCATTCAAAATAAATCAATATGTGATTAAGTGAGATCATTCCTTTCCATACCTCCTATCACTCCTCCACATGTGTCCAAACCCCCTTCTTCCCCCCTCCCCTCTCAATTATAACCTATTTTTCCTCTTATTCCCCCTTTTATTGGGTAATTTTCGGCGGTCTAAGGGTCAATGGGGAGGCAGTTAGAGATCCTAGCAACAGAGAGACTTCACTTGCAAGACGTCATTATCGATCGGGAAGTGAGAGAGAGAGTATACGTCGCGCCAGCTCTCCCCTCCTGATACGATCGGTCGGCAATAATACTGTACGTCTTTTTCACCCTCCAAATACTATTCCCACTTGTTTTATTGCCGTTACATATGAATATCTTCATATTAAACGTAAAATAGGCACATATGAATAAATAATAACGATATTTATGGTAAAATTTCGATTTTCGTCGGGAATGAACCAAAATACCTTCGCTTGGCGGGAGGGTTTGAACTACCATAGCTTCGCCGTTTAAAGGTTAACCCGGGAACTGCGGGAAGACTCTTAAGAGTTCCCCCGGCGGACTGCCTGAAACAACAATAAAACGAGTGAAAACAGCGTTTGGATGGTCAAAATCGGAGATACAGGCCGCGAGTTATATAATGTATGGGTGAGGCAACCTGCTTTCCCGCCAATTTCCCCCAAGGCCACTGAGACACAGTCGATCGATACTCTCTCTCTCTCTCTTGCACTCGCTTGCTAACAGAGATGACAATGCCCTGCTTGCAACTCGCTAATGTTAGCACGAAAATATACCTCAGAATAAGGGAATAACAGGGAAAATAGGTGATAACTGAAGGAGGGGAGGAAAGTGGGGAAGGAGGGGAGGTAGAGGAGTGATATTTTGCATGGCCCAGGGGCCCAAATTATTATTATTTTTTTTGTCGATGTTTAAAGTTGATTTTTTTTTTCTCTGACTCATAAATCTTCCCGCAGTCCGCCGGGGGAACTCTTAACCCGGGAACTGCGGGGAGACTCTTAAGAGTTCCCCCGGCGGACTGCGGGGAGACTCTTATGAGTGAGTGAAAAAAAAAAATCAACTTTTGACATCGGAAAAAAAAAAAATAATATATATATTTTTTTATTTTTTTATTTTTTTTTGGCCCCTGGGCCATGCAAAATCTCAGTCCTTTACCTCCCCTCCTTCCCCACTTTCCTCCTCTCCTTCAGTTATCACCTATTTTCCCTGTTATTCCCTTATTCTGAGGTATATTTTCGTGCTAACATTAGCGAGTTGCAAGCAGGGTGTTGTCATCACTGATGGCAAGCGAGTGCAAGAGAGAGAGAGAGAGTATCGATCGACTGTGTCTCAGTGGCCTTGGGGGAAATTGGCGGGAAAGCAGCTTGCCTCACCCATACATTATACAACTCGCGGGCTATATCTCCGATTTTGACCATCCAAACGCTGTTTTCACTCGTTTTATTGTTGTTTCAGGTTAATACCTTTATAATCAACCCATAATAGGCGCATATGGATAAGTATTAATGCTATTAATGGCACAATGAATATTTTAGTGACGGAAACACCTCAAATATGTCAGCACAGGGGGACGTTTCCAATTACCCCCATGCGCACTTCAGAGGTTAAGAGTCTTCCCGTAGTTCCCGGGTTAAGAGTCAGGGAAAAAAAATCAATTAAAAACACCCAATTTTTTTTTTTTTTTTTTTTTTGCCCCTGGGCCATGCAAAATATCACTCCTCTACCTCCCCTCCTTCCCCACTTTCCTCCCCTCCTTCAGTTATCACCTATTTTCCCTGTTATTCCCTTATTCTGTGGTATATTTTCGTGCTAACATTAGCGAGTTGCAAGCAGGGCATTGTTATCACTGTTAGCAAGCGAGTGCAAGAGAGAGAGAGAGAGTATCGATCGACAGTCTCTCTCCAGACGTGGGGAAAAGTGGAGGGGAGGGAGGTTGCCTCAGCCATACATTATGTAACTCCCGGCCTGTATCGCTGATTTTGACCATCCAAACGCTGTTTTCACTTGTTTTATTGTTGCAACAGGTTAATACCTTTATAATCAACCTATAATAGGCGCATATGGAGAAGTATTAATGCTATTTATGGTAAAATAAATATTTTAGTGATGGAAACAGCTCAAATACATGCGCACAGGCAGAGGTGTCTCATACCCCCCATGCGCACTTCAGAGGTTAATGATCCTTGAGACCCTACTTGAAATCAAGACTAATTCCATTTGGGAATACAATCCACATTCATTCTATCCCTGGGCCTATAAAGATATACTTGGTAACCCTCTGACACTTTATGCCATTGGTAACTGTGTAATAATTATATAATTAAAATGCAGCAGATAAAACCAAAGATGCAACAGATCAAACCAAGGACCACTACTAGAATAGCGGCCATCATCGCAACGACGACAGAAGAGCATAAGAGCCAGTCCCTCCCTCAACCGCAACCTTCTAGCCTGCACCAGGCCCTATACTCTGTAGCCGCTACCACCAGGCCTACCACACCGGGCTAACCACACCAGACCACTCTTGCGGGGAATAACCTCAACAGGGACGT
The DNA here is from genome assembly GCA_032716605.1 of Paralithodes platypus. Taxonomy (NCBI): domain Eukaryota; kingdom Metazoa; phylum Arthropoda; class Malacostraca; order Decapoda; family Lithodidae; genus Paralithodes; species Paralithodes platypus. Next base: position 35,093,834 of record CM064521.1, on the reverse strand, counting down.
CTTTGCTGGAACCAAGACTACAGCCGGCGATCTACCCCAGTCAATACATCATCTGCCATTGTTCAGAGCTTGGCAGTTGATCATGTATCAGGCCGGTCAAGAGAATTGCTTCGGGGCTGTTCCCAAGGAGTGACTCTGAAATCCTCCGACTCAACAATTGATTCAGCCTTGGTTCGGTGCTGGGCTACAAATCCTGTATCAGACCAATCCGGGGAAACTATTTAATAGTGGCCCCTCCATCATTGACGATATGCCTATTAGTATAATAGTCTCCCATCAAACACCGCGGTCGCTAGTTTGAATCTACCGCGCGGGAGGACAGGAGTACAACTTCATAAGTGCAACGCATATTCTCTTATGGAATCGTCTTTATGATTGGGTACTCACTACGAAAACACTTTGTAAAAAAGAAAACAAAAAATTAACTTAATAATTGCTATACTCAAGCCCTCCCATGCGTGGATTTCTTGCGTGTGGATTCCTGACGCTGGCCCTCTAGCGGCTATACTTCCTTCCTCCTCCCGCGTCCGTTACGTGAGGGTGGCTTACTCTGTGCTCCTGCTTCATTCTTCGTTCGATCGATTCTAGTAAGTCCTTGCTCATTCGTATACATCTGAGTTGTATTGAACATGTTTTTAGATTAGGTAGCACAGACTACCCCATTGGTACGTCCGCAGGAGGTGTGTAAATTAGGGTACTATTGTAACAGGCGCCTACGTGTCCCAGGATCATCGCGCCATGTTTGTTATTGTGTGTTTTGTTTTGTGCCTTTAGCTTTCTGATAGTTATTTAGGAGGCTACCATTCCGCAAGTTTATGCTTCAGGCCGTCATTATGAGGTAATTGCATAGTTTATTCTAGCAGATGCTCCAGTTCAAGGGTTGCCACACGTGGTGTGAAATCTTCTGGAGTCCGTATCAGCGCTTGGGCCCCTATCGCGGGCCTCTGCCTCCTCGTGTTGCTGCTGCTGGATCTTCGGAGCGTCTGGATACAGCCACCTTGATGTTTCGTCGTTACCTCATGGTCAGCCTCATTAGGGGTCTCCAATGTAGGCTAGGAGTTATTTATAAATTATAAATTAAGCTCTATATATGTGTAAGCCTAATATTTCCCCGATATATTTGCATTTTGCATGTGTGCTTTCATGCTTTAGAGGTTTGGGAGACGTCCCGTTTTATTTGGTGGGGTTTTTGGAGGTTTGGACTTTCCCAGATAAGTCCTCGCCTCTGAAAATTTTGGTTCGTTTTTCCGGCGGCTTTCTCAGCAGAGTCGGCGTTTTCTCGTTTCAGACGATAAGAAACCAACCAAATGTCCCTGCGTGGTGTGCTGAACCACGAACCTTCCGGCAGAATAATGCTAAATTCTTAAGGGAGTCAACTCGGCCCGCCGAGTGAACTCGCTCTGAGCGATAGCCTCACTCAGTAACTTCTCTCGCCCGGCGTAACAGTTAAGTGAGCTTAACCATGACTCAAGTCATGAAGCGAGTTAACTATCCATCTAGTGCTAATAGTCAATGATAGTAAAACGCTTAAGGTCGATTGGGCCAGTGACACTTTGTCACAGGTAAGCAGTTCATAATGTATGATAAAAGGAAAGACCCGGGGTCTTTCTACCAGGTCCAGCGGAAGGTTAGAGTAGCAGTGGCTATAACTAATTTTCCGGCGGACTTGAGATAGGATGTGTTAACACCTCTCAGGTTATCCTTATGAGCATTGATTCCTGGAAATTTTCTATTTTCAGTCTCAACACTTCAGTAGTAGCAGTCCCGGCAGCAGAGGAGTAGCCACTTCCGGCAGGGGGGGGGGGGATCCCTAGCTCCATCATGCCTCGCTTTGACCTTTGCGCTACGCCTACTTGCTCATTATTAACAGTTTTTGCCCACAATTTATGTATAAAATGTGTAAAGTGTCTTGATCGCTCAAGGGGACTATGGGTGTCTAAACGGTGTGCCGTGTGTTCTGAGTTACGAGCGGCGGTTTTTTATAACAGAGATTTGTCTTGCTTAGCAGCCTTGAAGAAGATCAAGTCAATTTTTAACGTTTATGCGAAAGACACTGCTCATAAAGCTCTCCATTGTGATGACGAGGAGCTCTGGGAACACCTCGTCATTAAATCTCCATTAGTTAAGCCAGCTCCGGCGAGGTCAACCAAACCTAAAGTTAAATTGAAAGTACTGTCCAAGCAGGTAGTGACGAGTAGCGAAAGTGACAATGCCGAGCCCCGAGGGGGGGGGCCGAGCCCCGAGGGGGGGGCCCCCCCCCCGACCGGTCTAAGAGGAGACGGTCGCCTTCACCGAAGCGCAATTCTAGATCGCGTTCTAGATCTCTTAGGAAACAGTCCCGACATTCTTCCGCCGAGTCTTCGAGGTCGATGAAACGCCGGAAGGAGGGTTCTGCTTCCTCAACGCCATCCACTTCAAGGTTTTTAAGTGCTCGTACGGTTATTTCACAACCGCTTCCCCAGCCATTGCCGGGGTCGCGGCCACTTCCCTCCACTCCTACCTCTTTAACGTCTAACATTCAATCTGGCGGCTCAGAGGTAGGGGCGGAGGGGATGGAGTCTAGTCCCAGGGATGAACAATCATTGAGTGAGCCACAAGAGTTTACATTCGCCATTCCTAAGCTAAGTTATGTGCCACGTAAAGGTCCCCCGGTTAACAGAGTGTTAGCGGATCAGTATAGGGGTTCTCTGTCTTGCTCATATCAAATTTTTGATAACTCTCAGATGATACAGGACTCCCAGCCACCCGCGGCACAAAGCCGGGGGATCTGGAGACAATCAGAACCCTCACAGGTTAATGTTCAGGACAGGGAAATTGAACAGGTAGATATCATACCCTCGTCATTCCCTGATTTGGTGTGGCCACCGCCGACCCCAATGACTACTTCCCGGCCTCCAACACCGGAAGTGATAGAACTGCCAGAAGAGCCGGAAAACATAGAACTGTCTTCAGCTCAACCTCTTAATAATGAAGTAGAGTCAGAAGGTGGGTCTCAGTCCTCTCGAGGATCCCACAGTAAGTGTGTGACTACTGAGGAGCTACATGATATTCTCCACAGAGTAATGCAACAGTATCAGCTACCTTCTTCTCAGGCTCCTTCCACTAGCACAGCGGTAGTTCCCCCACTTGAGTCTACGGTAAGGCCGTTAGAGCCCTCAGGTGTTTCACTTCCCCATTCCTCTTTGCCTTCGGTTAACGTAACTCCGGTGACTGCCACGGCTAGTAGCACGACAGTGCCGGCCTCCTTGACTACCACTAACGTCCGTGTCATTACAGACGTTACTCCTCCCCCTCTTGATAAGCCTCCACAGAGAAAAGGCCCTATGCCTCTTCTCTATGGACCGGATTGCTCATGGGTTCAGTCAATACCTCAGAAACCGCACCTGGCACAAGCTACCGTATCGGGGGAACTACCGGTACCTAGTGAATGGACCATTGAGGTTAACAAGAGTAGAAAACTAAGATCTAAGGATGTCCAAGGAAGGTTACAGTGCATTCATTCGACATGTATCGACAGGCCCCGCCCACTTCCCCAACCGTTATCATACGGCTGGCATGACTGTGCGAGGTAGGGGTGTCCAACAGGGTTACCAAATCAGCACAAAAATATTATTTAATCTGTTTGCAGAAGTAACTAGAAGAATACAAACTAGTAAATGCCTACCTAATATTGCTAGAATATTACTCCAATATTGATAACATGTGCTAAAAGATTCGGAGTATAGCCAGCATTCTTATTGCTAGGTGTAAAATATTGCCGCTAGATCAAGTCAATATTTATTTATCAATTTAAATTATTAACCCGGGAACTGCGGGGAGACTCTTAAGAGTTCCCCCGGCGGACTGCGGGAAGACTCTTAAGAGTAAGGCTTTTAAAAAATCCATTTAAAACACCCCCATTTTTTTTTTTTTTTTTTTTTTTTTTTTTGCCCCTGGGCCATGCAAAATATCACTCCTCCACCTCCCCTCCTTCCCCACTTTCCTCACCTCCTTCAGTTATCACCTATTTTCCCTGTTATTCCCTTATTCTGTGGTCTATTTTCGTGTTAACATTAGCGAGTTGCAAGCAGGGCATTGTCATCACTGTTACCAAGCGAGTGCAAGAGAGAGAGAGAGAGTATCGATCGACAGTCTCTCTCCAGACGTGGGGAAAAGTGGAGGGGAGGGAGGTTGCCTCAGCCATACATTATGTAACTCCCGGCCTGTATCGCCGATTTATGAAAGCACTAGTATGGTGTGCACACTGTTGGATGTGCAGTGCTGTCGGGCTGTCATCAGGAGACTGGTGTACAGCTTTTCGCAGCGACTGCAATCCTCCAGTAACACGCTGATTGTAGCTCTTTGGTCTAGTGATCATATCTATGAATCCCGTATTATATCTCACTGGCAGAAGCTGCTGCACACATAGTATGTACTGTAATGTAATATATAGGTATAATTGAACTATGAGCAATGATCTGTGCAATAGGTGTTAACCAACATTGAGCAATAGCCTTAGTTAGCCTATCTGTGTTATATTGTGACAAAATGTGATATGTGCTCTATTCTGTAAATAGGCCTACTGTATTTTTTATTTTATTGTGTCTTTATTAATATATCTTTGTGTATAATTATTATCTGTGCTCTGACGAGAAGTGTATGTGATATGGACCATTAGGTCGTACTGTATTTATACTGTATCTATCTTATGTGTCTGGAATAAAGAATTATTATTATTATTATTATTATTATACCCTCCATGCGCACTTCTTAGGTTAAAAATGGCCTACAAAGCCATCTACCTTTCTACATCAACGAGTGAGAAAGAAATGTTAAGACTGGAGCCTGTCTTTAACAGCTCCATTCCCTTGTTCAAGTAAATACTTTTAGATCTAGCGGTAAGGTATCTACATTGGCAACGCCGGTGTCTTCTCTCTCAACTGTCAATGCGCTGTCATTCAAACGTCAGTTCAGTTCCCTCCTGTCTTCTGAAGGGGGAAGATGGCGTCTCCTGCCCATACCCCTGGCAGACCTGCTGGTTCTCCCCGACTTGTCAGTCAAGCCAGGAATATTGTATTAAATGTATTCAAGTATTTTGATAAGGAGAAAACTGAGCCAGTTGATGTGGTGGTGCTCCTCGTGGTACACCCTGGAAACGTCATTATTGGCGGCTAAATGAATCACAAAATTATGATCTACACAAGTTGACTGATCAGTCAAAATTTAATCACTTCACAATATGAGAGAGAGAGAGAGAGAGGGAGGGAGACTGAGGCACACAGACAAGGGAGGGGGAGGCATTACGGTACCCTATACAACTAAAAGCAGTCGCTCGCTAGGCCTAGCTTAATAATTGTCTACCTCTGCTCTGCCCAAGTAGACGAGGTAAAACAATGGTAATGGAGTTTACTTTTCTGTACAATGGTATATGGTAATATTGTATAGTAAAGAGTAACTGTAAATATGCATGTATTAAAGCGCTCTTACATCGTATAATTAATTTTACCTTTACAATACTTACTTGTATTGTTACTTGGAGCTCTTATCAGCTCCGTGGTAAGGTGACAAGTGACTTGTCCGAGATTGCGGTATGATAAGCTCTACTTCGTCTACGGTGCTGGTGGAAGCGGGCGGGGCCTGTCGATATATGTCGAATGAATGCACTGTAGGACGTTACCATTAAGGCCATCCCCTCTTTTTATGGTGCTGATTTCTTTGTGTATTCCGCCTCCCCGGCGATACCTCTGGCCTCATCTGCAAAACATTTTGCTGACTGATCAAGGAAAGACGGCGTCAATGATATAAAAGCTCTACATGCACTTACGTCGGAACTGGATACAGTTCCGGTACTAGATCAGACAAACACACCAGTCTTGCAGGTGGGGCAGGTAGGTGTAGGTCCGTGGGTGGACTGGGAACTAGAGGCGCAGGTTTTTGCATCTACTATTACCACTAAATCCTCCCATCAGGTACCTCAGGAAGTTCATTCATGGTTCACTTTACCGGTTAACAAAGCAGGCGGAGTGTCACCTCCTTTATTTGAATTCCTGGCAGCTCCCAAACTATCACTTTACGACCTGCATGAACCTTTTGCCACACCCCCTCCAGCTCACTTAGACAGAGACTTTAAGCTACGCAATAAAGCGTATAGACTGTTCTCTCAATATCTCGTCAGTCGCCAGGTTGCCCAGTCACTCACGAGAACTATAACAGCCATATCAGACCAACATGTAAGGAAAGCCACGGACTTGTCACGCAGGCTCCTTCTACAAAATTCTATTCAATCCTTAGGTGATATTAGAATAGTGATCATGGAGGCGGTTAGAGCAAGACAGGATCTAAGGTTGTACTTGGTAAAGAAGTTGCCGGAAGACATAGCCCGCCGAGTAGATCTTTCCCCGGTATTAACTGCACCACTTCTTCCCCCAGAAACGTGGAGTATTGTTTTCAATTTGGTAGATTTGTGGAAGCAGGGTACCTCCCTGCCAAAGAAAGAGACCTTTAAGAAACCTTACTCGAAACCTAAGAGCGGCGGGAAGCCCCATCCTACTCAAACTAAACAGTCCTTTCGAGACCCAAGGCCTCCTCAGCAGCAGGGAGGTACTCAGCACAGACCTAGGCAGGGGAAACAGTCAGGCTATAGAGGTAAGTCATACCAAAAGCCTACTCAAGGACAGGTGCATGCCAAACCTAGCCAGCCGTCTAACCCCACTCCGCCACCAGCACCAAAAAACTAGTCAGTTACACTCTCTCTCTCTCAGGGCCTACCGCAGGCGAGTTGGACTCGAGAGTTGTCCTACCGGACAGACCCAGTACAGAAACTGGGTCGTTCCGAGCATGTCGCAGGGCTTGGCCCCGGCGGTCATGGGCCAGGACAGTGATAAGCAAAGGCATATCTTGGAAGTGGCTCCGGCGACCTCGTTTACGTCAAACTCTAGAATTCAACAATGTTTCTTTAAAGGTGGAGTCACTTGTTCAGGAAATGATCAACAAGCAAATCATTGTCCAAGTAGATCCAACTTGCCCTGTTTTCACCTTCAGACTATTTATAGTGTCAAAGAGGGACAGTGTGCAGATGCGACTAGTAGTCGATCTCTCGCGTCTGAACACACATATTCACAATTCACCCTTCAGGATGCTTACAGTGAATCAAATCAGGCTCTCACTCTCGCCGCAAGGCTGGATGTGCTCATTAGACCTGAAAGACGCCTATTGGCATGTACCATAAACAAAAGGTTCCAAAAATTCCTCGCCTTGAGGATCAGGCAAGAGACTTACGTCTTTCAGAGAATGCCTTTCGGTTTGAACCTGGCACCGAGAATCTTTACAAAATAAGTCTGGCAGGCCCTCATGTCCTTGCTAGCCCAAGGTATCAAGGTGTGGTGGTATCTAGACGACTGGCTAGTAGTGGTGGAGTCAGAGGAGTTATGTCAATTTCATGTCAAGCAAGTGTTACATCATGTAGGCCTACAAACTCTAGGATTCAAGGTCAACTTGGCAAAGTCACTCCTTGTTCCCACAAGAGAAATTCAGTGGATAGGACTGGTTTGGAACACTGCCAATCTGACTCTTACTCAGAGTGTGGACAATCACAACAGATTTCGCAGGAAACTGTTTCTTTTTCTCCACAGTCTGAATACGACGAGGAAAACGTGGGAGTCCCTAGTCGGTTCACTCAACTGGATCCAATTAACTGTGAAGTTGGGCCGGTTGAAAGTAAAGAGATTAATCATGGAAGGCAACACATTTTTCCCACTATTGCCGGCGGGAAAACTATGGCCAATTCCTCGATTAATTCACAACTTACTGTCGGTCTGGGCAAAGACCGAAACATTGTACTCGATAATGACATGGGTTTCTCCTCCACCTACAGTATGGGTAGACACAGACGCTTCAGGGGTAATAGGCTGGGGTTATCAATCCAACCTAGGTCACCAAGCTCAAGGTCTCTGGTCCCAAGACATACTTTTCACATCAACAAACAAGAGCTTCTAGTCCCATTGTTTTTCCTTCAAGCTCACGGCTCTTCCCTACAGGGGAAGTCAATTGCATTCCGAATGGACAACTTAACTGCAGTTCACTGCATTCAGAAGCAAGTGTCGACGAGGTCTCGAGAGTTGATGGGGTTGTCAGAACAGATTTTTTGCTCTGGCCGAATCGCTGAGCATTCATCTACACGCATCTTACCTCCCGGGGATAGCGAACATCTGGGTGGACGCCTTGTCTCGGAGACAGAGCACCCTAGTAGAATGGGCTCTCAAGCAAACCGTCTTCGACAAGATGATTGCAGAGCCATACCGTCCACAAGTGGATCTCTTTGCGTCCGAGGGGAATCACAGACTACCTCTCTATCTGACCCGCCGGGCAAGAACTCCGGCAGGGGGTCCAGACGCTTTACTGGAGGACTGGAACAGGTGGAATTCAATCTATCTTTTTCCGCCTCCAGACGCTTCACTCATGTGTCAAGTAGTTCACAAACTACGGGGTTACCGGGGCATAGTCTCGATGATCGCGCAAATGTGGCCGGCTCAAGTGTGGTATCACCAATTGCAAACGTGGTGCAGGAACCCGGTGTCACTCCCGGTCTCTGCCTTCCACTTGGAGACAATTGGCAACCTTCAGACCTTGCTAACTTTTGCCTTATGGACATTTACAATGCAAAATGGCTAACTCGGTATGGGCAAAGTGTCACTAGTAAATTTCTAAATCAATATACTCTGTCAACCAAGAGACAATACCAATCACATTGGAAAACTTTCACAACGTGGATAATAGAAACAGCGCAATCTGATGCATCAGTGGCTTTAATTTTTAAATACTTAGATTATTTGTTTGAACATAAGCGCTTCTCAGTTGTTACTTTAAAGAATCACTTATCTGCCATTAGAAACCCCTTTTTCGACCTAACTGGTGTATCCATACCACAGGCGGAGGAGAAAGGGTTCATGAGAGCATGCTTCAAACTACGCCCACCACCACGTCAGCTCATGCCTACCTGGTCGCTAGACAAAGCGTTATCATTACTTCAGTCGCGCAAGTTTAACCATGCGCCGGATTTTGAGTCAGTATTAAAAAAGGCTGTGTTCCTTATGGCTTTGGCGACAGGTAACAGAGTGTCAGAGCTGGCGGCGATGAGCAACGAGCCAAATTGTCTCAGGTTTGGGAGACTGCACGAACATGTGCAGATCGCGCCGTCTCTCACATTTATTGCCAAAAACGAACATTGTGATCATGTTTTCTCAGAATTCTCAGTCCCGGCACTTAACCCTTAATTAGCGGCGAGCAACATAAGTCGAGTTAAATAAAGCTGGACTATGTGGCGGCGCTCGACATAGGTCGAGTGGCAATTTCAGCACGTAATGTTGCTGAGAGAGAGAGACAAGTGGTGGCAGGAGAGTAGCGAGCGTATGACTGCTCCAGACTACCGCGGCGAACATACTGACACAAATCCCAGCTCCCTCCTCCCTCTCTCACTCGCTATATAAGGAATTGAATCGGGAAAGTGGCTAATTACATGCTTTTTGCACTCGCGTTGCACGGTTATTGCAAGAAAACTAGCCATCATAAAAGGATCGTTATGGTGTCATTCGAAAGCTCTGTTTATGCCCTTTCAGGGATAGATACTTGTTTTACGTTCTGGGTCTTATTTAGGCATGAAAATGATCACGTAAACAGCCCTATTTTGGCTAAAAACACCCCGCTGGGCGGTACATATAAATAAACCGCATAGGCCGCTCTTAAGGTGTTTTAAAGAGTAGGCTACATGTTGATTAAATATGCAAGTCCCATGGAGATTAAAAAATACTATTTAGCCATGAAATCTTTTTCTATAATTAGGCTAGGATAGGAGACTATCCCTAGATCATGGGAAGGGTCAGCCAGGAGATATAGTCCGGGAGCCATAGCCTGATTTATTGATGCACCTTGTTTTGCCGGATATTTTTTTTTTTTTTGCTGTTTCTTGTAGCTTGGGGGTACCTCTTCAAAATACAGGAGGGTGCCCAGTGGGCACCCTTGGGCATTTTGAGATATTAATCCCTTCATGCCCAAAACTTAGGATCTTGAGCATCCTACCCTGAAACATACACAGAACATCGTGCATGGCAAACTATGTTCTTTACAGCTGCACTTCTTGGAAGCACAAGGGGTCTCACTCTTGCAGCCACACCGGATCATCTTCAGGATGTAGTCTGGGACAAGTGTCCCAGGCCGTGGTGGTCAAGTGGTGAGCACGCTCGCGTGTGAATCTGAAAGACCCGGGATCGAATCCCTGCCACGGCGGACATTTAGTGGGTGCGGTAGTATGTCCTAGCATGTTTCACATGCTTGCACCCAGCCAGGGGACATCCTGACGACGTATACAGACAAAACACACATAACAAAGCCACTCCAACACCTTCCTCTCTCTCCAACACCCCTTCTCCCTCTCAACACTCTTCTCTGAGCTATTGCCGATAAAAATGGCATGTTCAGTCCTGTAAAGAATCGTAAGATTCAGAGTCGTAAAGATTCCAGGACGAGCTCATCAGCGGCGGATCCCCAGATCGACCGTGGTGATTGTCACCTAAACATCTACAAAACAATACAATACAAGTTTGGCATCTTCTGGTAGGTGGATTGGGATCAGTGCCCTGTTACAGGTGTCTTTTTCCCATCCAAATTCCTCTGGGTCCAGTGCTGGTAGCTGATTCATATCGAGATTTCGCCACAAGTACGTTTGGAAGTGGGCCCTCTTAACATTTTCAAGGAATGCTTCCTTTGTTGGTGGTAGAGTAGCCAGATTTGGTGCAGACATATGTCCTTTCCCATTCTTTTTTCCCCAGACAAGTAGCCTTGTGTGGGACATGTCCGTGCTCTCTGTTATGCCATAACAGGCTGAGATGAAGGCAGTGGCTTGTTCAAGGACTTGCTGGAATGGTGCATCCATGTTGCCAATGGCTGATAGGTCATAACCAGCTTTCAGGGCTTTGATGACAGAGCCTTTTCCCAACCCATAGTACGATGCTACAGTGTCACATCCTGATATGGCATGGGCTGGTAAAAGGTGTTCGACAATTTGTGTCTGCTTGGCCAGTGTTGACTTGATGTCCACTATTGTTCTGTCCTTGCGGGGGGAATCCATGATTAGTGGTACATCCAGTCCTGTCTGATGGTAATGGTGAAGGAGGAGGACAAACACATCTGTGTCATCAGAAACCACAGTGATGTGATGGGCTTCTCCAGCACACCTCAGGACTTGTTGGACGATGATGGTGTCAACTTCTTCCTGCTGATTTTCTAGATCATATCTGTCCCGTCTTTCTTCCATCCTGATCTCGATGGGACATGGGTCCTCACCTGTCACCACCAACTTGTGCTTCTTTGTGCTCTGTAGATGAAATAGCCTGTCTTTGCTCAGTTCCTCACACAGTAATTTGTTCAGCTGTTTTTTGTTTTCAATGGATGACAGGACAACTTTCTGAGCTGGTAGTTTGGTTGACAGGAGGAGATGATGATTTTTGTTGACCACTGTCTCCCTGACATCTCTGGTGACGGACTTGATAATAAATCACGTTTCTTTTGTGATTTTGGTGTTTATGGGGTTAATATCTCAAAATCCCCAAGGGTGCCCACTGGGCACCCTCCTGTATTTTGAAGAGGTACCCCCAAGCTACAAGAAACAGCAAAAAAAAAAACTTTATCCGACAAAACAAGGTGCAGCGCCATGGCTACCGGACTAATAGATAGCCTATGGCAATTTACAGCCCACTATCCTAGCTCTGGCCCTTTTTGAGTTAGAGATAGGCTAGGTTAGATTTCACGATTTATGGCCATAGGCCTAGATCTACTTGGAACAGGTGAACAGGGCTAGGCTTGAATATAACAGAAAAGCTTGCTTGATATTATAACCAAGCCACTTTTCCAGAGAGCCAAGCACAACCCAATTATTCAGCGAAAATCCATACCACAACCCCATGGCTATTCCTAAACTCAAAAATTGATTGGTGGTTGAAGGGAAATTAGGCTAGAGAAACTCAATGGTCCTCTGGGGAATCACTAGGGCCTAGGCTACCTTATTTTCGTCAATTGAGAATGTCCTAAATACAGAATAATAAGATTAATGCAATAAACTGGGTAAATAATACACCAGGGACCATCACTTTATTACGATTCGATTCCGTCTGTACTCCCGTGAGGCTGCCCGAGGCAGTAATTGTAAACAAAACGTTCCTCAGGTATACCAACCGTAAGAAATGCACCGCGGAGAGTTTGACAGGCTTACCAACCATACGTCCGACGGCGGCATCGCACGAGAGATTCGCACAAGGAAGCAACTGGCGGTATCACCTTCACGTGCGAATCCGACGTGAGAGTCCTTCGTCGAAGGGATCGCACGATTATCTGGTACTGCGAGCGTTAGTGTGTCCTAGATTTGTCTTCCGTCTCTCTCGGACCCAGTTCGGAAGAATCCACCTCAGTGTAGAAAAAAAAACTCTGATATAACAGTTTATCTGGCCCTTGGTTCACGGGACCGGTGGTGTAAGCAAATATTTTTTTTTTTTTTTGTGTGTATGTGTGTGTGTGTGTGTGTGGGGGGGGGGGGGGGGGGGGGCATTCTGAGCTGTTGAACAATGGTTCTTCGTGATGTGACTTCTTGATATTTTCACCCAGGACAGTGTGTTGTCCATTGTAACCCCCTTGGTTTATCATATTGGATAATGTTTGGCATTTTGAAATAACTGAGGTTGTTGAAATAATCATCAAGAGATGGGAGAGACATACCCATGACCCACCAAATACTCTGGAGAGCTTAAACATTTTGCTATAAAGAGACAAATTATATATGCTGTTAATTTTTTTATATCATTGCATTCTGTTATGCTTACCTTGAAGTTTTAATTTTCCTATGATGGCATCACGCTTTTGTGGGTTGCTTCCATCGAAGGCAATGAATGTTCCTCGTCCTCTCACGGCACTGATGTGTTGTGGGAACTTTTGATCCAGATCCCGCAGACCCTGCAGAAAAATGATGTAATTATAATAACTGCATGTATAAACTAGAGGGGCACTTGGGAAAGCACGTACCTCCACCTATGCTGGCGAAGGTATGCGCTCAACCGATCATCTACAAAATGGCATCACTTCTATCTTGGTGCACATCCTAACTGGCCACCATATTTCGTGAAAATCCGTTCATAACGATGGTAAAAACATAACCTCCGTCCAAGTTCATTGGCGGAGGTAATAATGTAAGTTTTTTAAACAAATTGTAATCAACTAACAATTGTTGTATTGTATTATGTAAAAGGTCTGTGGCCAACAGCATAATTATATGACTTCGGGGGGGGTCCAGGTACCTTTCAAACTCAAACTGGTTGCAAAGACACTCTAGTGCAAACTCTCTACTGGGTAATAACCTTTAGGGAGGCTTTTGGTTTGTGATCAGGTGTTGCTGGAGCCTCTGTTTCACTTACCGGCTTTCTCTTGCTGCCCTTTGAGCTTCACAAACACAGAAGGAAATCCAGGTAACTCTCATAAATGTCTCCTCTCAACACTACCCCACAAGCACATTACACTATTCTTTTAATACACAATATTGACTTCAAATGGCTTACCAGTACCCAGCCATGGAGTCCCCAAGGTGGGCAGGTGGGGACTATAAATGCCCCCAATCAACATTGAACCTTTGTTAAAAACTCCTCAAAATGTCATGGACTACAATCTGGCATTCTTTTTATCAACTTATGTAATATTCACACAGCCTTTATTTTTATTTTGTTTAACTTTCCCGCTGTTGAACACGTACCATCTCTCTTACAACAAACCTGATCTTATTTTCCTCACCGAGACCTAATGTATGAATAAACTAAATGTAATCCCTTCTCTGTTTTCAACTTTTTCTACCCTAATTTCCAAGCCATAGGAGGATGCTTTGTATATGTTCACAACACACTCACTTTCTCTTGTGTTCCTGACTGAGGCTACTCCTAATTCTCTTGCTCTTTTAACAGTGACTTTCAAACTTAATATATTTGTATTGTCTATTTCTCCATAGCTTCTATTGACTCTTTTACATTCTTTGACTATCTCAATAAATGATACAAATCTATTTAATTTTCTCGCACTCACTAAATATTATGCGTAAGTATGTACCCCTACTGTTGACTCTCGAGCGCTATTTGTACTACCGCGAGACAATATACGTATGTTATCACTCTATTTTAACTCACAATAATCACCTCTACATGCAATGAATTATGCATACAAAGAGAGAACAAAACCCATACTATTATTAACAAATTATCACATTGAATATCGATATATAAGTAGTATTCAATCGTTTTTCCGAGTTTGTACGACCATAATTTCGTTTTATGCTAATCAATAATTCTTATTTTATATGTGTTATGCAATTATTTTAAGGCCTGGGTTATGTAGTACTCAGCTGGATAATTCAAACAAAGATAAACATATGCATAAAACTAATTATTAAATGTAAGGGTAAAGGGTAAACGAAATACAAATCATTAATACACTGCAACAACATACAATATTATGACATCAAGTTATATCATAATCCGGGGTCTCTTACAATCTCAGACAATAATAACACTATACCTGTATACAATCCCTTGCTCTACCTGAACCAAACGTGGCCGAGAGCTCTCTCGTAATTGTGATATAGTAAAAGTTAATATTGGTTTTGGATTCTGGAGAACCACAACATATAAATATCTTACGATTCCTGTCTTGCCTGAGTTTAGGGAACAGCAGATATTAGCCTTAACACTTTGATCTTGCAACACCTAAACTCAATACACACTGAGCTAATTAAGCATAGAATTAGCTAGCTTTCACTACTAGGGTTCATGGGAACAGCAAGCATCTATCTGTCTGATCAAGTATATGTCCTAGCTCGGCAACTTGGGTTCGTGGTTACAGCAAGCGTTTGGGTTCAGAGAACTGCACACGATTTAAGTAGCTGAATTACTTGGTTTGACTCTGAGCTAACTGGAAATTACAGGTGAAGCAAATTACAGGTGAAGCAAATTACAGATTTCGTAATCAATAACTTATGTGGGTTGAGGGAACAGCATATAGTCTTCAATAGTAACACTCCTATTAGTGTTCTAACAATCGTCTAATGATTCTATTAGTCATTCTAATAACTAGCTCAAAGGTGGTAGGGGGCGGCACTCCAGGACTAGGGCATGGTCGGTAGGTTAATCACTTCATCAGCAGGGCACCTCCCAGAGGGGTAGCAGCAGGGTCTCTTGACTCATCGTCAGCTGGGCCACACACTAGGGCATTGGCAGCAGGGCCACACACAGGACGTCGACAGCAGGACCTCTCGGGGCGTCGTCAGGAGCTGCTTGCTCAATAGTGTGGCACGAGCACTTCGGTGGCTGTCTCAGTCTCAGGCTCCAACAACTTCGGGAGTTCCACCTCCCAGTGTGTGGTCATTTCCTCGAAGTAAGGGTCAGGGGTGCCCACTATATAGCTCTCGATTAGGGCTCGAAGCTCTAACAGCTCCGCACACTCAGCTTCAAGGGGTAAACCCACTGGTGGCTGTGGGAGGCATGAGGTTTGTTTATCATTTATCTCCTTTGTGTCTGTCAAATAGTCCATTTTCAAGTAACCTCCGTCTGCTCCCGTCCACTAAACTAATTAGTAGAATTAATGCGAGACTGAGCTGCACCATTTGGTGCTTAAATTACTCGCTTTTGGTCACTTCTATTACACGTTATACTTGAGATTATATATAGCAACATTAATACTACTCTCATATAGGTTTAAGTAATATACTAGCAGTGGAAATTATAATGTACATGCATTTTAGGAGGCAGGTGTACACCCCTCTATGCCTAGAGATTGAATCAAAGTAATACCGGGTCTTTTATTACCGTGTCAGGTATAGCAACACCCTACTTAAGCATTCTTTAGGTCACCTGGCCCATGGTTCATGTTGGCCGGAAATGATCATGGAATCTTCCATCATATCCCAGGGACTGAGACTTGGGGTGGAGAGAGGTAGAACACACACACTTGGGCTCCAACTTTTGGAGTGTCAAGGCAGTCATAGGAGAGCTCTATTCTTCATACATAGTATGATAGGCTCTAGAGGTATACATCATTTTTACAACTCATACTATTCCTGCAATCAAGATTGTTCCTGTGATTCATATAATTCCTGCAACTCTTACTTTGTTCCTGAATAAAGATCCTGTGGCTGGTATAGAGAATCTCATTAATTTCCCCTTACCTATAAGTATCAACATTATGTTTATGGTAAGAGATGGTGGCGGCATAATTTAAACTACCAGAGTATCTACGAGAATAATGAAAGAGTCTACCAGAATCTACAATCAACCAAGTACTACATCAACCTATTTACATACTAAGAAAATAACCTATTTACACTTGTCTATAATTAAATCTCTTCATTTATGCCTTATGAACATACCTGTATTTATCATAGTTAGATTTGAATTTATTAACATTACTTGAAGTGACTACCTCATGAGTCATTAGGTAGACTGTTCCATGGCTGGACTACTCTTTGTGAGAAAAAGTACTTTCTACAGTTCCAGTTGCTCTTGTTTCTTGAAAAGCTTCTGCTAATTATTATTATTTTCCAAGATTTTTTTTTATTTGTCCACCTTCTCTATGCCTTCGATAATCTTGAAGGTCTCAAGTAAATCCTCTCTTTGCCTTCTGTCCTCCAATAGATGCGAATCTAGAATATCGAACCTCTCTTCATAAGACATATGCTTTATTTCAGGGGCTAATTTAATAGTTGTTTGCTGTACTTTCTCTATTTCTTCAATATCTCTTCTTAGATGTGGTGACCAGGTTTGTACAGCAAATTCCAAGTGGGGTCGAACATAACCTTTGTATAAGATGCTTAACCCCGGGCACCAACATCCGCTTAATTATGTGTCCTGGGAGTGAGGCAAGTGAGTGCAGACCCCTTCATCCGTAGCCCACCATGGCTGACGTAACTGAGACATCTGCCATATCAATGCAGCATTACGCATAGCAAAAACAGCTCAAAACCTCTAATTTTTAGTGATTTTGGCCGGTCTTTGCAAGATAATTGCAAAACAACCAGACGTCATACAGAGATGATTTAGGTGTCATTGGAAAGCTATATTACTGTACCGTAGGACCACCTCCCGGAGCTGCCAACCGCGGATGGCTGCCGACCCTCCACGGCCGGAGACAAGATCAACGACCAGTGGAGGACAACCGGATGCCGGCCGCGGGGAGCAGTTTCGGGAGCCAAACCGTCACAACCATCCCCTGCCCCCTCCCTGGGGGCACGGGTCCTTGGAGCGGCTTCGGTCGCGCCGGGAATTTCCACACCTCTCACACCACACTCACACATCACACAGTTTTTCCTACACCGAGAAATGACTCTCCGGCTGTCATTTCTCGAAGACTTCTTCTAGCCGGAAACATTGAGAGCAACCCAGAACCCACGTACACATACATATGTCCAACTTGCTCAAAACCCATCACTTTGAGTCGCCACACTAAGGGTTCAGTTCTCTGCAATTCATGCAGGAACTGGACCCACTTCACCTGTACAACACTTGCCTCCAAGAAACACTACACGAACACCTGGACCTGTTCCTCATGCCCCTCCCTCTCCCAGTCAAATCCCTCGCCTAAAACCCGTCCACCTCTCCTCCCCAACCCACCTAGCCTTCCCATATCATCCACTCCCCCCCCTAAAACCCGTCCACCTCTCCTCCCTAACCCATCTAACCTTCCCATACCATCCACATCCTCAACTCAACACACCACACCCCATCATAATCCATTCCAACCCCCATCTCCTGCTCCCCAATCCCCCCCCCACCTCACCCATCCCCCCCCAGCCCCTCCCCCCCCCCCATCCTCGTGCAGCAGCACCCAACATACATCGTGCACATAACATTAATATTCTCCAATTGAACATAGATGGCATCAACACAAAGAAACACGAACTCTCACACTTCATCAAACAACACAACATACACATTGCCATCTTACAAGAAACAAAACTCTGCACAACACAAAAAACACCCACATTTCATAATTTCACCACCATCAGACAAGACCGGGCTGTCGGCGGGGGCGGTGGACTCATCACCCTGGTACACAAAGAAATATCATACATAGTAACCAGTGTACAAACCAAATCCCTCCTCCCCCCAAATGATAACACAACAGAAATACAATCAATTAAAATACGCACTGGCAACAACTCCAACATAACCATCATAAACACATACATCCCCCTACAGTACCAAATGAATACAGACCACACTTACAACACATCACAAACACCCCACACATCATCCTGGGTGGTGACTTCAACGCCAAGACGTCGGCCTGGTTTGTCGACAACCCCGACACAGACAGAGGGCTGGTACTACAAAACCAAACAGATAACCTCATCATCCTTAACGACATCCATCAACATACCCATATTCCTCACCAAGCCCTCTATAACCCATCATCTCCAGACATCACCTTTTGCTCCCCAGAACTCGCCCCCACAACATCCTGGAGGGTGGTCAGAACCTTAGGCTCTGACCACCCCCCGATCATTATCACCACCAAAACCAGACTCACCCCAGCTAGCCACAAACACACATACACCAATTATAAAAGAGCTAACTGGGAAGCATTCACAAATGAGACAGAACAACACTTCACAACTCTAAACAGTACACCTATCACTAACATCAACAATGCTGTACACATACTCAATAAAACTATCCAAAACGCTGACAAGAAACACATTCCAAGAGGTAACAGAAAAAGACACAACCCCAACTTCACACCAGAAATTCAAAACCTCATCAGACAACGCGACATACTGAAACACTCCCCAGCACCCCACACACAAGACATCACACAACAAATTCAAGCGCTCAACACCCAAACTAACAACAAAATACAAGAACAACAAAAACTAAATTGGAATAACTTCCTACAAACACTTGATCACAAAACAAACCCCAAGAAACTCTACAAAACACTAAACAGCATCACACTTTCCAACAGCAACACAACACAATCACATGCTGCAACAACAGACTCTACTCCTTCATGTAAACAACAAGCAAACACTCTCATCAATCACTTCTCACATGTCAGCCACCTAAAACCTCACAAAGACGACCGACGTGTCATCCGACGTAAGAGACAATTCCCACAGACCCTGACTATATACCCTTCACCAATCACCAGACAAAGCATATCATCAACAATCTCAAGCACTCACCCGCATGTGGCCTAGACAACATAAGCAACATACACCTCAGACACCTGGGACCACAAGGCATACAAGCACTCACTAACATATCAAACTACAGCTATTCACACAACACAATACCAGACATTTGGAAGCACGGTATCATCATCACATTCCCCAAACCCAACAAAGACCCCACGCTACCCTCCTCGCACCGCCCCATCACACTCCTTTGCTCCCCCTCCAAAGTCATGGAACGCCTAGTATTACAACTAATTACACCCGACCTACCCCTAGCTCCAACACAAAATGGCTTTAGGCCACTGCACTCCACAAACACTCTTTTCACAGACCTTACACAAAGAGCTTTTGACGGCATCAACTCAGCTAGACCACCACACAGATCACTATTAGCCACACTCGACATTAGTAAAGCCTTCGATGCCATCCCCCGCCACAACCTAACAAACAAAATCTACAACACAAAAAGGTGGCTGGCCAACTTCCTAGCAGGCAGATGTGCACACGTATCTTTTGCCGGTCAGTCATCTAAAATCAGAAACTTTCCAAACGGAGTCCCACAAGGATCCGTCCTATCGCCCGCACTCTTCAATCTGTACATGCACGATATAACTACACCCAATACGCCCCAAATAAACTTAGCTTCCTATGCAGATGACATAACACTCACATGCACACACCATGACCCAAAAAGAGCAACAGATCTCCTTCAACCCTATCTCAACACACTAGATGGCTGGTGCACTACAAACAGACTTAATCTAACCCCAGCCAAATCCACCGCAACCCTGCTCACAAGCTGGACAGGAGAACACGAATACATCCCTCAACTCACCATAAACAACACACCCCTAACACATACACACATACCCAAAATCCTAGGAGTAACATATGATACTCATATAACATTCAAACAGCACACCACAAACATTAAAAAGAAACTGACACCCAGACTTAACGCCCTCAGGTCACTTGCTCACACAAAATTTGGACACAACAAAGAAACTACCACCACAGTATATAAACAATACATAAGATCAGTGATGGAATACGCAAGCCCAGCCTGGGCTTCTAACCTAGCTGAAACACATCATAAGACCTTACAGACTATTCAAAACAAAGCCCTGAAGATCATTACAGGCTGCACAGCTACTGCACCCACAGATCACCTACATCAAGAAACCAAAATCCTCAAAGTCAAAGACCATCTGGACATGAGAGGCACTCAATTCCTGGCAGCAGCCTCCACGAACCAAGACCACCCACTAAACTACATGGCAACACACCCACAGACACCAAGAAATATCAAAACAACACCCAGCACACGGTATCACACACAATTATTGTCGTCTCTCCCTCCCTGGCCACCCCGAACCAACTTCCAGAAGCACATCCATACTCATATCTCGCGCCGATCCATCCACTCACTCACAGACAACACGCAGCTGCATGCACGACCTCCCGAAGTCCATCCTTCCGAATCCTCCCTTCCTCGCGAGGACAGAGTCCACCTGGCCAGGCTGAGATGCGGACACCATCCAGCTCTCCTGAGCTATCAGAAGAGACTGGATGACTCCGTTGTCGACGCCTGCCCGGGATGTAACACAGCACCCCATACCATTAAACACATCATAGAAGACTGCATTTCACACAACCACTTACGCCAACAACACAATCTACACTCAATGAGAGCTCTGTGGGAAAGCCCGATCGTGGCCATGGCCTTCCTCAGGGACTCAGGGCTGTTCGACCAGGCAGCTTAGGGAACAACAACAACAACAACTGTACTTTCATTGTATATTATACGTTTGGCTTTTTTATGGCAGGGAAATGAAGTGAGGGCATCCCCCGCCGCAGCCAGAGAGTTAAAGTTTCAACATTTAAATAGTCAAAGGAATGCTTTATTATCCCAACCATCTGGCTTTTCTAAACATTTCTGTGACATGGTTTGATGACTTGAGATTATCCAAGATGATTACTTTCAAATTTTTGTATTGTGTTACTAAAATGCCCCAGAACAAGAAGCCCACCACAGAAGCCACGAGCGAACACCACACAGAAACACCCGGAAGAAAGGTCCACAGAACGAAAGGACCAGCTGACCGAGCCCGCCATTCCAGGCAGGCCCAAGCCCGCAGGGCTAAACAGCTCCAGGACACACCCATTTACCTTTTCTAAAACCGACCATTTTCCACACCTCACGTACACTAACCCCTCGTGTCCTACACTTATTAACTACAAAGATGATGAACAGGAATATACATTCATATTAAAAACACCCATGCCTGTCCCGACGTTGAGCCAATGCCAACACATCAGACAGCCATAATTATATCTATGTATGTTCTTGCATCCGAGAAGTAGATGTTATATATCTTAGAAGTTAAAGCACCCACGCTGTCCCTAGATCTCTTATATCATTTTCCATGACGAGTATAGATATATGTAACCCGTGCTCAGTCGCCCCTTGCATTGCTCCTCTAGTAACTAAGTATTAATATTAACATTCCCTAACATCTTGTCTTGCCAGACTAAGCTTCTGAAGACCCATCGCCCCATAAATCTATGTATGCAACCCTTAGGTTAAGTATTTTTATCCGCCATTGTGTTCACCTTTTTCCATTTACTTTCCACAATTGTCATACGTCTTCCCCTTGCCTCCTTCGTATCCACAGTCCACACTACGCCAATTTACTTCGTGTCTTACACCTCTTACCCCAACCAGAGATTATATAAGATAACCTGGTTATCAGTATCTGTCATAAGTACCCCGAAACAATAACTAAGTACCCCTACGAACTGCCACTGTGGTTGGTATTTTATATTTAATAGAAAACGCAGTTCCCAGGGCCAACTAATAGTATCCATAACCCTCTGACTGATCACATAACTCTATCTTTTCCAGACTCATATACCACCCCATAGTTGCATTCCCCGGTAGCATTTGGCTAACGTATTCTACTGCCTTTTCAAACTTCCATATCAATTGTAGCCTAATGCCACCCCCACGCCCAGGGACCTTAGGGGCAAAATTTCCCTGTAGCCCTTGAACTCTCCCCCCCCTCTCATTAAGACACCCGCGCTTCTCGACTCTTGTCCGACCTAGCCTCTCTCTCATACCTCTTGAAGATCCTTGAATTGTCCGTTACTAACGCTCTCCAACCTTTTATATATATACTCCTATCCAGCCTACCTTCACTTAGTAGGCCAGAACAACATTAGAACTTTACTAGCCCCTTGCATGCCATCTATTCTCTTACAACACATTCACAACCCTGCACCCAATGGTCGTCGGTGCGAGGCTAGCCGCCCCGCCAGTAACTAACTTCTATTGTCATACTTCCAGATAAATGTGGCAGAGTTAGCAACCCAGTCTCCACCATATCCAGCAAACCCTACAATTAACAACCAGCCGAGTAAAACCAGCTAGCTAAGGCACCTTCGGTTTTGGTATTAAAGACACTCACATCTGTCTCATACACAGAGGGTTATTACAAACACTGGTGATATGGCAAGCCCCTAGCCACAGCCGCCGGACGACTATATCAGAGAGGGCGCCCAGCTCCCCCTTTTTGCCCACCCGAGGAGGGAGACCCCCACCCCCGCGGAGGTATACCTGGCCCCTGTTTTGACTCTCGAGTCATTGCCAGGTAGCACAGGAATTCTTCCTATCAATGAACTAACCATGAATGACTAACACCTTTACTAACCTCTATTACCTCACAATAAACCATTTACCTTTCTTGCATGCTCTGATCACTAAATTAGCACCTCAGCTATACCATAGAATGAAGATTGAACAATCTAGAGAGACGCTCCTATCACAGCTGTCCCCATCCTCCTCGCAAAGTAGATCCAGTCTCTCTCCCCTAAATACGTCCAGTATAGCCAAAATAGTACCTCTTACTAAGGCTCAGTTATATGAAAATATAAAGGCTTCCTATCGCCCTGTGCCACAACAGTAAATACCATCTTACCTAGTCCCCATATCTATTGAGAGCTCAATTAAGTCCATAAGACTCGAGATCCCTACTGTCTGCAGGGTCCAGAACCGAGCCTATAAATCTACCTCCCGCCCCCAGTCAAATCAGTTGAAAGCTAGACACCAACCAGTGGTCACTACCCTGCAGTTTACCTCTAGCTCTGCCCTTGTGTTGTTCCGGAGTTGAGAGATTCCAGATCCGGCAGACTCCGTGGCAGAGAAGACTGATAGAAGCATCTGTCCATGTACAAGTCCTAACGTGCACCTTATAACCTTCACACAAATTCGTGGGTATATAAGTGTGTAGCCAGCAACGATCATCAAGAGATCCGACTTGAGAACTTCCTACATTTTGGACCATCTGGACGGCCGAGGAACCAGTCGTTAGCCCCCAACATCACCGGAAGCAAGATAACCAGGACCAGATCTACCCATACTATTCAAGATTCATGTTACTAGTACTAAGTGTTATAGTACTAGCTTGATACGCACCTATTAACTTTCTATAAAGTGGCTAAGACCTTGCCCAGTGCAATTCATATTTAACCATTCCATTTGGGACGTACTAAGCGATCAGTGTTTTTTATTAACAGGCGACCTTGACTCTCGTAATTACCTTATTCAG
The DNA here is from genome assembly GCA_032716605.1 of Paralithodes platypus. NCBI lineage: Eukaryota > Metazoa > Arthropoda > Malacostraca > Decapoda > Lithodidae > Paralithodes > Paralithodes platypus. Next base: position 35,069,999 of record CM064521.1, on the reverse strand, counting down.
ATATTAAAACTCTAGTGATATCTAACGTTCGCCCACTGATTCGTGTTCTACATATTTCTGCCTTAAGAATATCAAACTTAGTTCAGTACCCCCATGAGGTTGCTAGAGATTTCCGTGTTCTATAATATACGCGTCTAATCCTAACTGTGAGTTGCTACGTGGGCACGCGACCAGCCAGCAAGAGGTAAAATCAGTGACAGTGAATTATACGAATATATTGAGGTCTTCCAGTAAAATATAAACTTGCTAATTAAACCCGTGATCAGAAGAATATACCTGAACGTTGGAAGTGGGAGACTAGGCTCCATCCAAATCCGCAAATGCTAGCAGTTCCCTTCTATCATTTGTTTTGTGCAAATATAACTATCTTTCTATGCTCTTTATTTCTTTATTTCAATAAACGTGAACTTGTGTCGTGTTACCGTGTGTTTATTTTGTGTTCTCTATTCCTCATACCTTGTATTGTGCATGCAGCCTTCTATACCCAGTCATTCAGAACTCACATTACCCAAGTTAAACCTGTAGAAAAACAGGGCATAACATTGGTGGCAGCGGTGGTTCTTGATTCGGATAAAAGGTTGCATTACATTGCAAGTTTGGAACAGCTAGAACACGAGAACATCATGGCGCAACCTAACCACGTTTTCATCCCAAATTATGAGGAAACAAATTATGGGATCGAAGTATTCATGGACATAGTGAAACCCTTAGTTGACATTACTTATACCACGGACGCACATAAAATAGCCGTAACAGTACCACACCTGGGAAAAGCCGTTTCCCTGGTGGCCTATCAAGTGCGCCCTGATCTCACCTGGAACGAATTTCGCACAATAGTGATAGAAGCCATTAAACCTTCGTTGGGCGTTTTCGTGGCCCACACCCGTATCCTAGACACGAAATTCGAAGGCAATCTAGATGCCACAGTCAGTAAGCTTGCCCAACACATAAAAAATTCTTTCCCCACGTTGACCAAAATCCAACAAGAACAGCAAATTCTGGTCAACCTTGTGTCGATATTGCCCTCAGCAGTAAAAGACCATTTCCGGGTGCACGATTTCGTCGAATACAAAAAAGACCTCATCACGATCCGACGTATTTTGGCCGTGCGCACAGAAACACCCACCCAAATCGCTGCAATCAAGAGGTTTCCCACGCACCCGCAGCAAACCATCCACCAAAACCCCAAGAATGCCTACCCAGCCTCATCTTTCAACAACAGACCCACCTACCCTTCCGGCAAGCCCCAACCCAGTAGACCCCGGTTCCAACCGTCCCAGCCACGCAGAATCTTCAACCGGAACAGCAACTACAACACCTACCAAAGTAAAAATCCTACCTTAGTCATTATCAACCCCTATGAATTCCCTGCCTGTAATGCTCAGTGTGCCCTCCACCAAATTCGTGACTCTGCCAAACCTCGCCCCTCTACTCCTCGCATTTCTGTAAATGAAGAGGAGTGGGGACAAGAGGAAGAAATTGCCCCCCATACCATGACCTCAGACGATACCGAGGAAACCCTGGAAGAGGTAGATACCGACCCCCAGGATTTTTAAAGTATCCCCCGCCCACGATGGGCTCGGCGGGGGACGCCATAACTAGTCGCACTGCCCCCATTTATTACATGGCCAAAATCAAGGACATTCCTGTCCGCTTACTAATCGACACGGGAGCTGCCAAGTCATGTTTGTTCAAATCTTACTATGAAAAACATCCCCGACGATTTGGCCCTTTGTTAAACACCAAAACAGAACTCATCTCAGCTGCTGATACTTACTTAAATCTCCTAGGAGACACTTTACCCCTATCAGTAACCACTCCTGGCCCCCATGCTCGTTGTTATCACACATTTACAGTATTTTCCTCCAACTGTAAACATTATGATGGTTTCCTTGGACTTGACCTCCTTCAAAAACTAGAGGCCCAGATTGACTGCGGCCAAAGGCTGATCTCATTCAAAAACAAATTCCAGCCCAAAGCCTCTGACAAACCAATCACGCAGAAACCCATTCCCAAAAAGAAAAAACAACCTCCCCCTCAACAAAACCTGATTCAGGGTTACCAAGTTGCAGCTAGCACTAAGGTTACTCCTAAAACCTTCCCCTTGCCCCGAGATCTCTCAAAACTTCACTCAATTCAGTAAAAAAATGCCTCAACAAACGAAAGAAGACAAGTCCAAGCAACTCCCCCTCGGTAATCCCCTCAATTCTCGTAACTCTGCCCAGAATAAATCCTCCCATGTTTTCAGGACAGACTCTGATATATGTAACCCTAATTCTATCCAATGTTTATGTACACATGTTTCCAGAGAAAATGCCGACCAATGTACCCAACAATGTTTCCCCCATGCCCCCAGAAATGTTAACAACCCCAAATCAATACACCAGTCCTACACCAATAACCCATGTTCTACACCTAACTTTTTCCCCACCAACCCTCCGCAGTCCCCCCAGCAAATCCCGTTTTCTAACTCGCTCACCTCGCACCCTTCTGAACCGCCCGCACGCGCCGTTAATCCCCCCCTCACGCGTGCCGACCGAGGGACACAACCATGTTCCCACCATGCCCCCAGAAATGCCCAGCTATTCCACCACCCCCCCAATCCCCCTTGTGACAGTTTTTCGTCAGTAGCTCCCTTCCACCCCCCCACAATTCACACCCCTAATAAACTTCAAAACCCCACACTTGACTCACCCCCTCATGACAGACAAACCCACCAACCCCAGATAACCTCTAAACAAACTGTTACTGCCACCGACAACGCTTCCCCCACCAACCCTCCGCAGTCCCTCCAACAAATCCCGTTTTCTAACCCCCTCACACCGCGCCCCACTGATCCTCTCACACGCGCCGTTAATCCCCCCCTCACGCGTGACCCCCACCAAAGTGACCTTGCCCCCCTTATAAGTACCAAGCACCTGCTCGCCAGTCAATCCCCCACCATCATTAGCCCAGCGGTAGTTCAGGATAAATGCCAAATTCCCCCCCACCATCAAAAATGGGTGAACCTGCGGCCCATACCCCAAACTCACATGGTATTTTCCCCCACTAACACATCCCCCAACCCCCATCGCTGCCTCTTACAACCCGCCATCATTCCCGCTCGTATCAACCACATTCTCGTGGCTAATATCTCAGAGGAACCCCTGACATTACCGAAAGGTCTCATTATAGGAGATCTCGAAACTTTCGATGACCTCCCCATACATTGTAACGACACCCCTACCAGCCTCCAATTGCCCCCTCTTCCTGAGACACTATCTGACCACCAAAAGAACGGCATGTACGACCTACTGATGGAATTCAGTGACGTCTTTGCCCAACAACCCACCGAAATCGGACAGACGGATGTAGAACAACACATCATTAACACCACAGGCCCCCCCATACGACAACCATCCCGTAGAAAGAACCCCATACAACGTCAGGAAGAGGAACGCCAAGTCCAGGAAATGTTAGAGGCCGGGATTGCCACCCCGTCCATTAGCCCCTGGTCTTCCCCTGTTGTCTTAGTCAAAAAGAAAGATGGGACAACCCGTTTTTGCGTCGACTACAGGAGGTTAAATGACATAACCATTAAAGACGCTACGCCCTTACCCCGAATAGACGATTCCCTTGACTCCCTATACGGATCCAAATGGTTCACTACCCTCGACTTGCAAGCAGGGTATTGGCAAGTGCCTATCAAGGCCGAGGACCAAAAGAAAACAGCATTTTCCACTAGTGGTGGCCATCACTATGAATTTAACGTCCTACCTTTTGGCCTCTGTAACGGACCCGCCACTTTCTCCCGTTTGATGGAAACGGTATTGCATGGCCTAACCTGGGAAACCTGCCTAGCCTATCTGGACGATATTATTGTGTACTCTCCAACCTGGGAAGAACACCTCCTCAGGTTGAGACAAGTCCTGCAAAGAATCCGAGCCGCCGGGTTGAAATTAAAACCCTCAAAGTGCGTGATTGCCCGGAATAAGGTAGATTTTCTCGGACACGTGATATCTGAACATGGTATTGCGCCAGACCCAAAGAAACTTCAAGCCATACAAAACCAAACCCCACCCACCACGGTTAAAGGAGTACGTTCGTTTCTAGGTTTAGCCACGTACTACAGACGTTTCGTCCCCCACTTTGCCACCATAGCCAGACCCCTCCACCAACTTACCCACAAAGACACCCCGTTCGCCTGGACACCTGAAAGAGACCTCGCGTTTAACACTTTGAAGCAAAAGCTAATCCAAGCCCCTATTGTCGTTTTCCCTGACTACCAGAAACCTTTCCGTCTTTATACCGACGTATCTCTGTACGCCATAGGTGCAGTATTAGCTCAATTCAGAGATGGAAAGGAACATGTGATAGCGTATGCCAGCTGCACACTCACCCCACCCCAACAGAATTACGCAGCCACCAAGAGAGAGTGCTTAGGGATCATTTGGGCACTCAGCCACTTCCGGTCATTTGTGTTAGGCGCAAAACTCGAAATAATTACCGACCATCAATCTTTACAATGGCTGCGTAGGTGCGAAACCAACTCAGCCATTTTGGTACGTTGGAGAGAGACACTAGAGGACTACGACTTTACAATACAATATCGTCCCGGCAAACTCCATACTAATGCAGACGCCCTGTCACGTTTGCCAGTACCAAAAGACCCCCCCACCAACCTAGCCGCCTTACAAAACACTCAATTGGTATCTACCCCCACCTCCCGACAGAATGCCCCCCCAGCCCCCTCCCTAATTCAATCTTGGGAAGCACGAATCAGACCCCCCTGGATACCGTTAAACGTCTTCAGGAGACTGACTCGCTGGGGAGATCAACTTGCCACAGACACTGGTCACATAATCTTGGACCCCACCATAGCCCACGACTACATGATTGCCATCCACGAGGGAAACGGCATACACCTTGGACAAAAGAAAATGTTAAAGATCTTCACAGACCAATACTGGACCCCCAACCCCTCCAAAATTGCACAACGAGTGACAGAATCCTGCAAACCGTGTTTATTGGGAAAGGATAGATCACGCACCCCAGGCCCAGCTGGTACCATTTCTGCCAACAAACCGTTCCAAGTCCTATCCCTCGACATCATGGGCCCGTTCCCTTCTTACGCTGGCAACCGCTATATCGTCACATTTGTAGACGTATATTCAAAATTTCTAATAGCCTGCCCAGTTAAAGACCACACAGCCACCACAGTCGCCACACTGCTTGCCACCGAAGTGTTCCCTATATTCGGCCTTCCCCTTGCTCTTCTATCGGACAATGCCCCCGAGTTTAGTGGACACGTTTGGCAACAATTCACCCAACAATGCGGTATCAAGATTAAACACTCATCCCCGTACTGGCCTCAAGGAAATGCTATCTGCGAACGCAGCCATCGCACCATCAACAACCAGTTACGTACAAGAATGATTGCTCTTAATACCTCAGACTGGCCATCACAACTAAAAATGATACAGTGGGGTATGAACACCTGTCCTCGGGAAGACGGTATTTCCCCTCATGAACGTGTTTACGGTGTACCCCCCCTGTTACTGCCATTCCACCACCACGCTCACCTTCCCTCCACCACCTCCACAATTGACCCATTGCAACATCTGCAAAACACCCTCCATACCGCCCAGATCTGTCAAGACACCAAAACTGACAACATCGATGAAAAAAAACCCTTTCGCCATCCATGACACCGTAATGGTAGCCAACCTCCCTATCACCAACAAGTTAGGCCCTCGCTATGTCGGACCCTACACCGTAATACAAGTCCCAAATGCCTTTCAAGTCACCATCGACTATCACGGCGTAACTCGCACGCTCCGAACTAGATTCGTCCGAGCGTTTAAACCTCTAAAGCCACAAGACATTACCCCACCCCACACGTCCGACCCTAAAGTAAATACCCCTACTCACCCCCTCACTCACGCTACGAATATTCCCATACAAACCCCTAAGGACCTAAGCCCTCCAGCACCGAACCGACAAATCTTTTCTCACCATACCCCCCCAACTAACCTCCACAAACCCCAAGCCCCCAATATCACACCCTCTTCCACCATGACACCTTCTTTCACTTCTGATAGTCAAGTTCCTCCCCAACTTATCCAAGTACAAAAACCTCCACCCACAACCCCGACCACAACAGAAACCCTCCCGTCTAGCCCTGACATACCTCCACCAGGCACCACAGTGAGAAAACCACCACCGCCACCCCAAACCAAGTACACACCCAACCGCACCACACAATCTACCTCAGTAACCTCACGCTACAACTTACGCCCACGACAAACATCGTTTAAAACCTCCAGAAAACACACCCTACTAACCAAGTTCCGTAGGGCTGCCAGACCACTACCCTCCTCCTCCTCCTCCTCTTCTTCTTCGTCGAATTCTCCCCCACAAAGGGAAAGAAGACGAATAATCACCAGCAAATCACCAACCTCATCAAACAACACACGCCCCTACCCCCAACCCTCCAACTTAAATCTACACTCCTTACCCACCCGTCTAGCCCCCCCGCATCCGCCCCTTTCCCCTCCACGATCCCCACCACCCCACCCACACACCGACCAACCTCCTCATCTCACCGAACCCCCAACCAACCCCCCCCTAAGAAACCCCCCCCCAAAGTCACCCCCGAGAAAACTCCCACATGTCATTTACCTATAAAACATGCTTCCCCTCACTATAAAACATCGTCGAGCGACTCAAGTCCCACGACAAACATCTACCTTCCCACCAGGACCGCCAGAGGTAGAATAATCAACAGACCCATCAGATTTAAAGACAGCGATACAAAAATAACACCCCGTTCTGACACTAAGGACCCAAGCCACACAACACACACCCCCTCCTTCCCACACACCTCCTTCACCCACCTTACCTACACCGATTTTGCGCATTGCCTCACTATATATTCCCAACCTACAACACCGCCTAAGAAAACCAAATACAACCCAGACTCACATTCCCCCTTCATCCCCAGCCCTGTTGTCACGCGCGAATCCCCTTTCGGTTAGTAACCCATTCACCACACTAAACAGACTTCCTGTCAACCCCACACACCTCACTCCGACCCCCACGGGGGAAAGCTACAAACCATTCATACGAAAGGTTAAAGTAAAGACCCCCACTGGACACTTGGCCCGTGTACCACACCCACACCAAGCCCGGGCAGCCGCCCGCCACAACACAGAGGACACATTCTTACAGGTATACATTGACCTGCAAAAGAAACCTGACCGTCGCTCTCGTGTTTGGTGGAACTTTCTAAATACCCTGAAAATGACCCACCATTACTATGATTCTTTTAACTTCACCCTTGAGGCTCGAGGACGAGCCTATAATGAAGGAGAGGGAAGTAAAATGCCCCAGAACAAGAAGCCCACCACAGAAGCCACGAGCGAACACCACACAGAAACACCCGGAAGAAAGGTCCACAGAACGAAAGGACCAGCTGACCGAGCCCGCCATTCCAGGCAGGCCCAAGCCCGCAGGGCTAAACAGCTCCAGGACACACCCATTTACCTTTTCTAAAACCGACCATTTTCCACACCTCACGTACACTAACCCCTCGTGTCCTACACTTATTAACTACAAAGATGATGAACAGGAATATACATTCATATTAAAAACACCCATGCCTGTCCCGACGTTGAGCCAATGCCAACACATCAGACAGCCATAATTATATCTATGTATGTTCTTGCATCCGAGAAGTAGATGTTATATATCTTAGAAGTTAAAGCACCCACGCTGTCCCTAGATCTCTTATATCATTTTCCATGACGAGTATAGATATATGTAACCCGTGCTCAGTCGCCCCTTGCATTGCTCCTCTAGTAACTAAGTATTAATATTAACATTCCCTAACATCTTGTCTTGCCAGACTAAGCTTCTGAAGACCCATCGCCCCATAAATCTATGTATGCAACCCTTAGGTTAAGTATTTTTATCCGCCATTGTGTTCACCTTTTTCCATTTACTTTCCACAATTGTCATACGTCTTCCCCTTGCCTCCTTCGTATCCACAGTCCACACTACGCCAATTTACTTCGTGTCTTACACCTCTTACCCCAACCAGAGATTATATAAGAT
>CM064521.1:34910385-35061805 GCA_032716605.1 Paralithodes platypus | reverse complement strand
ACGTCTTCCCCTTGCCTCCTTCGTATCCACAGTCCACACTACGCCAATTTACTTCGTGTCTTACACCTCTTACCCCAACCAGAGATTATATAAGATAACCTGGTTATCAGTATCTGTCATAAGTACCCCGAAACAATAACTAAGTACCCCTACGAACTGCCACTGTGGTTGGTATTTATATTTAATAGAAAACGCAGTTCCCAGGGCCAACTAATAGTATCCATAACCCTCTGACTGATCACATAACTCTATCTTTTCCAGACTCATATACCACCCCATAGTTGCATTCCCCGGTAGCATTTGGCTAACGTATTCTACTGCCTTTTCAAACTTCCATATCAATTGTAGCCTAATGCCACCCCCACGCCCAGGGACCTTAGGGGCAAAATTTCCCTGTAGCCCTTGAAACCTCCCACCCCCTCTCATTAAGACACCATCGCCTCACGACGCTTCTCCGACCTAGCAACTCTCTCTTACCGCTTGAAGATCCTTGAATTGTCCGTTACTAACGCTCTCCAACCTTTATATATATACTCCTATCCAGCCTACCTTCACTTAGTAGGCCAGAACAACATTAGAACTTTACTAGCCCCTTGCATGCCATCTATTCTCTTACAACACATTCACAACCCTGCACCCAATGGTCGTCGGTGCGAGGCTAGCCGCCCCGCCAGTAACTAACTTCTATTGTCATACTTCCAGATAAATGTGGCAGAGTTAGCAACCCAGTCTCCACCATATCCAGCAAACCCTACAATTAACAACCAGCCGAGTAAAACCAGCTAGCTAAGGCACCTTCGGTTTTGGTATTAAAGACACTCACATCTGTCTCATACACAGAGGGTTATTACAAACACTGGTGATATGGCAAGCCCCTAGCCACAGCCGCCGGACGACTATATCAGAGAGGGCGCCCAGCTCCCCCTTTTTGCCCACCCGAGGAGGGAGACCCCCACCCCCGCGGAGGTATACCTGGCCCCTGTTTTGACTCTCGAGTCATTGCCAGGTAGCACAGGAATTCTTCCTATCAATGAACTAACCATGAATGACTAACACCTTTACTAACCTCTATTACCTCACAATAAACCATTTACCTTTCTTGCATGCTCTGATCACTAAATTAGCACCTCAGCTATACCATAGAATTGTGTCAATATTGCCCTCAGCAGTAAAAGACCATTTCCGGGTGCACGATTTCGTCGAATACAAAAAAGACCTCATCACGATCCGACGTATTTTGGCCGTGCGCACAGAAGCACCCACCCAAATCGCTGCAATCAAGAGGTTTCCCACGCACCCGCAGCAAACCAACCACCAAAACCCCAAGAATGCCTACCCAGCCTCATCTTTCAACAACAGACCCACCTACCCTTCCGGCAAGCCCAACCCAGTAGACCCCGGTTCCAACCGTCCCAGCCACGCAGAATCTTCAACCGGAACAGCAACTACAACACCTACCAAAGTAAAAATCCTACCTTAGTCATTATCAACCCCTATGAATTCCCTGCCTGTAATGCTCAGTGTGCCCTCCACCAAATTCGTGACTCTGCCAAACCTCGCCCTCTACTCCTCGCATTTCTGTAAATGAAGAGGAGTGGGGACAAGAGGAAGAAATTGCCCCCCATACCATGACCTCAGATGATACGGAGGAAACCCTGGAAGAGGTAGATACCGACCCCCAGGATTTTTAAAGTATCCCCCGCCCACGATGGGCTCGGCGGGGGACGCCATAACTAGTCGCACTGCCCCCATTTATTACATGGCCAAAATCAAGGACATTCCTGTCCGCTTGCTAATCGACACGGGAGCTGCCAAGTCATGTTTGTTCAAATCTTACTATGAAAAACATCCCCGACGATTTGGCCCTTTGTTAAACACCAAAACAGAACTCATCTCAGCTGCTGATACTTACTTAAATCTCCTAGGAGACACTTTACCCCTATCAGTAACCACTCCTGGCCCCCATGCTCGTTGTTATCACACATTTACAGTATTTTCCTCCAACTGTAAACATTATGATGGTTTCCTTGGACTTGACCTCCTTCAAAAACTAGAGGCCCAGATTGACTGCGGCCAAAGGCTGATCTCATTCAAAAACAAATTCCAGCCCAAAGCCTCTGACAAACCAATCACGCAGAAACCCATTCCCAAAAAGAAAAAACAACCTCCCCCTCAACAAAACCTGATTCAGGGTTACCAAGTTGCAGCTAGCACTAAGGTTACTCCTAAAACCTCCCCTTGCCCCGAGATCTCTCAAAACCTCACTCAATTCAGTAAAAAAATGCCTCAACAAACGAAAGAAGACAAGTCCAAGCAACTCCCCCCCGGTAATCCCCTCAATTCTCGTAACTCTGCCCAGAATAAATCCTCCCATGTTTTCAGGACAGACTCTGATATATGTAACCCTAATTCTATCCAATGTTTATGTACACATGTTTCCAGAGAAAATGCCGACCAATGTACCCAACAATGTTTCCCCCATGCCCCCAGAAATGTTAACAACCCCAAATCAATACACCAGTCCTACACCAATAACCCATGTTCTACACCTAACTTTTTCCCCACCAACCCTCCGCAGTCCCCCCAGCAAATCCCGTTTTCTAACTCGCTCACCTCGCACCCTTCTGAACCGCCCGCACGCGCCGTTAATCCCCCCCTCACGCGTGCCGACCGAGGGACACAACCATGTTCCCACCATGCCCCCAGAAATGCCCAGCTATTCCACCACCCCCCCAATCCCCCTTGTGACAGTTTTTCGTCAGTAGCTCCCTTCCACCCCCCCACAATTCACACCCCTAATAAACTTCAAAACCCCACACTTGACTCACCCCCTCATGACAGACAAACCCACCAACCCCAGATAACCTCTAAACAAACCGTTACTGCCACCGACAACGCTTCCCCCACCAACCCTCCGCAGTCCCTCCAACAAATCCCGTTTTCTAACCCCCTCACACCGCGCCCCACTGATCCTCTCACACGCGCCATTAATCCCCCCCTCACGCGTGACCCCCACCAAAGTGACCTTGCCCCCCTTATAAGTACCAAGCACCTGCTCGCCAGTCAATCCCCCACCATCATTAGCCCAGCGGTAGTTCAGGATAAATGCCAAATTCCCCCCCACCATCAAAAATGGGTGAACCTGCGGCCCATACCCCAAACTCACATGGTATTTTCCCCCACTAACACATCCCCCAACCCCCATCGCTGCCTCTTACAACCCGCCATCATTCCCGCTCGTATCAACCACATTCTCGTGGCTAATATCTCAGAGGAACCCCTGACATTACCGAAAGGTCTCATTATAGGAGATCTCGAAACTTTCGATGACCTCCCCATACATTGTAACGACACCCCTACCAGCCTCCAATTGCACCCCTCTTCCCGAGACACTATCTGACCACCAAAAGAACGGCATGTACGACCTACTGATGGAATTCAGTGACGTCTTTGCCCAACAACCCACCGAAATCGGACAGACGGATGTAGAACAACACATCATTAACACCACAGGCCCCCCCATACGACAACCATCCCGTAGAAAGAACCCCATACAACGTCAGGAAGAGGAACGCCAAGTCCAGGAAATGTTAGAGGCCGGGATTGCCACCCCGTCCATTAGCCCCTGGTCTTCCCCTGTTGTCTTGGTCAAAAAGAAAGATGGGACAACCCGTTTTTGCGTCGACTACAGGAGGTTAAATGACATAACCATTAAAGACGCTACGCCCTTACCCCGAATAGACGATTCCCTTGACTCCCTATACGGATCCAAATGGTTCACTACCCTCGACTTGCAAGCAGGGTATTGGCAAGTGCCTATCAAGGCCGAGGACCAAAAGAAAACAGCATTTTCCACTAGTGGTGGCCATCACTATGAATTTAACGTCCTACCTTTTGGCCTCTGTAACGGACCCGCCACTTTCTCCCGTTTGATGGAAACGGTATTGCATGGCCTAACCTGGGAAACCTGCCTAGCCTATCTGGACGATATTATTGTGTACTCTCCAACCTGGGAAGAACACCTCCTCAGGTTGAGACAAGTCCTGCAAAGAATCCGAGCCGCCGGGTTGAAATTAAAACCCTCAAAGTGCGTGATTGCCCGGAATAAGGTAGATTTTCTCGGACACGTGATATCTGAACATGGTATTGCGCCAGACCCAAAGAAACTTCAAGCCATACAAAACCAAACCCCACCCACCACGGTTAAAGGAGTACGTTCGTTTCTAGGTTTAGCCACGTACTACAGACGTTTCGTCCCCCACTTTGCCACCATAGCCAGACCCCTCCACCAACTTACCCACAAAGACACCCCGTTCGCCTGGACACCTGAAAGAGACCTCGCGTTTAACACTTTGAAGCAAAAGCTAATCCAAGCCCCTATTGTCGTTTTCCCTGACTACCAGAAACCTTTCCGTCTTTATACCGACGTATCTCTGTACGCCATAGGTGCAGTATTAGCTCAATTCAGAGATGGAAAGGAACATGTGATAGCGTATGCCAGCTGCACACTCACCCCACCCCAACAGAATTACGCAGCCACCAAGAGAGAGTGCTTAGGGATCATTTGGGCACTCAGCCACTTCCGGTCATTTGTGTTAGGCGCAAAACTCGAAATAATTACCGACCATCAATCTTTACAATGGCTGCGTAGGTGCGAAACCAACTCAGCCATTTTGGTACGTTGGAGAGAGACACTAGAGGACTACGACTTTACAATACAATATCGTCCCGGCAAACTCCATACTAATGCAGACGCCCTGTCACGTTTGCCAGTACCAAAAGACCCCCCACCAACCTAGCCGCCTTACAAAACACTCAATTGGTATCTACCCCCACCTCCCGACAGAATGCCCCCCCAGCCCCCTCCCTAATTCAATCTTGGGAAGCACGAATCAGACCCCCCTGGATACCGTTAAACGTCTTCAGGAGACTGACTCGCTGGGGAGATCAACTTGCCACAGACACTGGTCACATAATCTTGGACCCCACCATAGCCCACGACTACATGATTGCCATCCACGAGGGAAACGGCATACACCTTGGACAAAAGAAAATGTTAAAGATCTTCACAGACCAATACTGGACCCCCAACCCCTCCAAAATTGCACAACGAGTGACAGAATCCTGCAAACCGTGTTTATTGGGAAAGGATAGATCACGCACCCCAGGCCCAGCTGGTACCATTTCTGCCAACAAACCGTTCCAAGTCCTATCCCTCGACATCATGGGCCCGTTCCCTTCTTACGCTGGCAACCGCTATATCGTCACATTTGTAGACGTATATTCAAAATTTCTAATAGCCTGCCCAGTTAAAGACCACACAGCCACCACAGTCGCCACACTGCTTGCCACCGAAGTGTTCCCTATATTCGGCCTTCCCCTTGCTCTTCTATCGGACAATGCCCCCGAGTTTAGTGGACACGTTTGGCAACAATTCACCCAACAATGCGGTATCAAGATTAAACACTCATCCCCGTACTGGCCTCAAGGAAATGCTATCTGCGAACGCAGCCATCGCACCATCAACAACCAGTTACGTACAAGAATGATTGCTCTTAATACCTCAGACTGGCCATCACAACTAAAAATGATACAGTGGGGTATGAACACCTGTCCTCGGGAAGACGGTATTTCCCCTCATGAACGTGTTTACGGTGTACCCCCCCTGTTACTGCCATTCCACCACCACGCTCACCTTCCCTCCACCACCTCCACAATTGACCCATTGCAACATCTGCAAAACACCCTCCATACCACCCAGATCTGTCAAGACACCAAAACTGACAACATCGATGAAAAAAACCCTTTCGCCATCCATGACACCGTAATGGTAGCCAACCTCCCTATCACCAACAAGTTAGGCCCTCGCTATGTCGGACCCTACACCGTAATACAAGTCCCAAATGCCTTTCAAGTCACCATCGACTATCACGGCGTAACTCGCACGCTCCGAACTAGATTCGTCCGAGCGTTTAAACCTCTAAAGCCACAAGACATTACCCCACCCCACACGTCCGACCCTAAAGTAAATACCCCTACTCACCCCCTCACTCACGCTACGAATATTCCCATACAAACCCCTAAGGACCTAAGCCCTCCAGCACCGAACCGACAAATCTTTTCTCACCATACCCCCCCAACTAACCTCCACAAACCCCAAGCCCCCAATATCACACCCTCTTCCACCATGACACCTTCTTTCACTTCTGATAGTCAAGTTCCTCCCCAACTTATCCAAGTACAAAAACCTCCACCCACAACCCCGACCACAACAGAAACCCTCCCGTCTAGCCCTGACATACCTCCACCAGGCACCACAGTGAGAAAACCACCACCGCCACCCCAAACCAAGTACACACCCAACCGCACCACACAATCTACCTCAGTAACCTCACGCTACAACTTACGCCCACGACAAACATCGTTTAAAACCTCTAGAAAACACACCCTACTAACCAAGTTCCGTAGGGCTGCCAGACCACTACCCTCCTCCTCCTCCTCCTCCTCTTCTTCTTCTTCGTCGAATTCTCCCCCACAAAGGGAAAGAAGACGAATAATCACCAGCAAATCACCAACCTCATCAAACAACACACGCCCCTACCCCCAACCCTCCAACTTAAATCTACACTCCTTACCCACCCGTCTAGCCCCCCCGCATCCGCCCCTTTCCCCTCCACCATCCCCACCACCCAACCCACACACACCGACCAACCTCCTCATCTCACCGAACCCCCAACCAACCCCCCCCTAAGAAACCCCCCCCCAAAGTCACCCCCGAGAAAACTCCCACATGTCATTTACCTATAAAACATGCTTCCCCTCACTATAAAACATCGTCGAGCGACTCAAGTCCCACGACAAACATCTACCTTCCCACCAGGACCGCCAGAGGTAGAATAATCAACAGACCCATCAGATTTAAAGACAGCGATACAAAAATAACACCCCGTTCTGACACTAAGGACCCAAGCCACACAACACACACACCCCCTCCTTCCCACACACCTCCTTCACCCACCTTACCTACACCGATTTTGCGCATTGCCTCACTATATATTCCCAACCTACAACACCGCCTAAGAAAACCAAATACAACCCAGACTCACATTCCCCCTTCATCCCCAGCCCTGTTGTCACGCGCGAATCCCCTTTCGGTTAGTAACCCATTCACCACACTAAACAGACTTCCTGTCAACCCCACACACCTCACTCCGACCCCCACGGGGGAAAGCTACAAACCATTCATACGAAAGGTTAAAGTAAAGACCCCCACTGGACACTTGGCCCGTGTACCACACCCACACCAAGCCCGGGCAGCCGCCCGCCACAACACAGAGGACACATTCTTACAGGTATACATTGACCTGCAAAAGAAACCTGACCGTCGCTCTCGTGTTTGGTGGAACTTTCTAAATACCCTGAAAATGACCCACCATTACTATGATTCTTTTAACTTCACCCTTGAGGCTCGAGGACGAGCCTATAATGAAGGAGAGGGAAGTAAAATGCCCCAGAACAAGAAGCCCACCACAGAAGCCACGAGCGAACACCACACAGAAACACCCGGAAGAAAGGTCCACAGAACGAAAGGACCAGCTGACCGAGCCCGCCATTCCAGGCAGGCCCAAGCCCGCAGGGCTAAACAGCTCCAGGACACACCCATTTACCTTTTCTAAAACCGACCATTTTCCACACCTCACGTACACTAACCCCTCGTGTCCTACACTTATTAACTACAAAGATGATGAACAGGAATATACATTCATATTAAAAACACCCATGCCTGTCCCGACGTTGAGCCAATGCCAACACATCAGACAGCCATAATTATATCTATGTATGTTCTTGCATCCGAGAAGTAGATGTTATATATCTTAGAAGTTAAAGCACCCACGCTGTCCCTAGATCTCTTATATCATTTTCCATGACGAGTATAGATATATGTAACCCGTGCTCAGTCGCCCCTTGCATTGCTCCTCTAGTAACTAAGTATTAATATTAACATTCCCTAACATCTTGTCTTGCCAGACTAAGCTTCTGAAGACCCATCGCCCCATAAATCTATGTATGCAACCCTTAGGTTAAGTATTTTTATCCGCCATTGTGTTCACCTTTTTCCATTTACTTTCCACAATTGTCATACGTCTTCCCCTTGCCTCCTTCGTATCCACAGTCCACACTACGCCAATTTACTTCGTGTCTTACACCTCTTACCCCAACCAGAGATTATATAAGATAACCTGGTTATCAGTATCTGTCATAAGTACCCCGAAACAATAACTAAGTACCCCTACGAACTGCCACTGTGGTTGGTATTTTATATTTAATAGAAAACGCAGTTCCCAGGCCAACTAATAGTATCCATAACCCTCTGACTGATCACATAACTCTATCTTTTCCAGACTCATATACCACCCCATAGTTGCATTCCCCGGTAGCATTTGGCTAACGTATTCTACTGCCTTTTCAAACTTCCATATCAATTGTAGCCTAATGCCACCCCCACGCCCAGGGACCTTAGGGGCAAAATTTCCCTGTAGCCCTTGAACTCTCCCCCCCCTCTCATTAAGACACCCGCGCTTCTCGACTCTTGTCCGACCTAGCCTCTCTCTCATACCTCTTGAAGATCCTTGAATTGTCCGTTACTAACGCTCTCCAACCTTTTATATATATACTCCTATCCAGCCTACCTTCACTTAGTAGGCCAGAACAACATTAGAACTTTACTAGCCCCTTGCATGCCATCTATTCTCTTACAACACATTCACAACCCTGCACCCAATGGTCGTCGGTGCGAGGCTAGCCGCCCCGCCAGTAACTAACTTCTATTGTCATACTTCCAGATAAATGTGGCAGAGTTAGCAACCCAGTCTCCACCATATCCAGCAAACCCTACAATTAACAACCAGCCGAGTAAAACCAGCTAGCTAAGGCACCTTCGGTTTTGGTATTAAAGACACTCACATCTGTCTCATACACAGAGGGTTATTACAAACACTGGTGATATGGCAAGCCCCTAGCCACAGCCGCCGGACGACTATATCAGAGAGGGCGCCCAGCTCCCCCTTTTTGCCCACCCGAGGAGGGAGACCCCCACCCCCGCGGAGGTATACCTGGCCCCTGTTTTGACTCTCGAGTCATTGCCAGGTAGCACAGGAATTCTTCCTATCAATGAACTAACCATGAATGACTAACACCTTTACTAACCTCTATTACCTCACAATAAACCATTTACCTTTCTTGCATGCTCTGATCACTAAATTAGCACCTCAGCTATACCATAGAATGAAGATTGAACAATCTAGAGAGACGCTCCTATCACAGCTGTCCCCATCCTCCTCGCAAAGTAGATCCAGTCTCTCTCCCCTAAATACGTCCAGTATAGCCAAAATAGTACCTCTTACTAAGGCTCAGTTATATGAAAATATAAAGGCTTCCTATCGCCCTGTGCCACAACAGTAAATACCATCTTACCTAGTCCCCATATCTATTGAGAGCTCAATTAAGTCCATAAGACTCGAGATCCCTACTGTCTGCAGGGTCCAGAACCGAGCCTATAAATCTACCTCCCGCCCCCAGTCAAATCAGTTGAAAGCTAGACACCAACCAGTGGTCACTACCCTGCAGTTTACCTCTAGCTCTGCCCTTGTGTTGTTCCGGAGTTGAGAGATTCCAGATCCGGCAGACTCCGTGGCAGAGAAGACTGATAGAAGCATCTGTCCATGTACAAGTCCTAACGTGCACCTTATAACCTTCACACAAATTCGTGGGTATATAAGTGTGTAGCCAGCAACGATCATCAAGAGATCCGACTTGAGAACTTCCTACATTTTGGACCATCTGGACGGCCGAGGAACCAGTCGTTAGCCCCCAACATCACCGGAAGCAAGATAACCAGGACCAGATCTACCCATACTATTCAAGATTCATGTTACTAGTACTAAGTGTTATAGTACTAGCTTGATACGCACCTATTAACTTTCTATAAAGTGGCTAAGACCTTGCCCAGTGTAATTCATATTTAACCATTCCATTTGGGACGTACTAAGCGATCAGTGTTTTTTTATTAACAGGCGACCTTGACTCTCGTAATTACCTTATTCAGATATTAAAACTCTAGTGATATCTAACGTTCGCCCACTGATTCGTGTTCTACATATTTCTGCCTTAAGAATATCAAACTTAGTTCAGTACCCCCATGAGGTTGCTAGAGATTTCCGTGTTCTATAATATACGCGTCTAATCCTAACTGTGAGTTGCTACGTGGGCACGCGACCAGCCAGCAAGAGGTAAAATCAGTGACAGTGAATTATACGAATATATTGAGGTCTTCCAGTAAAATAAACTTGCTAATTAAACCCGTGATCAGAAGAATATACCTGAACGTTGGAAGTGGGAGACTAGGCTCCATCCAAATCCGCAAATGCTAGCAGTTCCCTTCTATCATTTGTTTTGTGCAAATATAACTATCTTTCTATGCTCTTTATTTCTTTATTTCAATAAACGTGAACTTGTGTCGTGTTACCGTGTGTTTATTTTGTGTTCTCTATTCCTCATACCTTGTATTGTGCATGCAGCCTTCTATACCCAGTCATTCAGAACTCACATTACCCAAGTTAAACCTGTAGAAAAACAGGGCATAACAGTTACAGTTTGCAAATATAGGTTTGACTCCTGGAGGGAAGTAATGAAAACTTAATATTTAGTAGGGGCCCCGTAATCATTGACGATCTGCCTATTAATATAATAGTCTCCATTCAACACCCGCGTCAGCCGTTTTGAATCTACCGCCGCGGGGATGAACAGAGTATTCCTCACAAGTGTAACGCAACTTCTCTTATGGAGTCGTCTATAGACCCACTACGAAAAAAATTCGTAAAAATTAAGAGAAGAAATTTTTTTTTTTTAACTTAAACAATGTTATAACACGCTTTCCATTTTCGGTGGATTTCTTGCGTTGTGGCAACCCAGCCGCTCCTCGCCAGGCGGCCATAACCTCCTTAACTGCTATATCAAGATAACAACCAAGATATTTCAGTGAATGGGAAGGGGATGGATGGGAGGGCACTACATCGTCAATGATTACGGGGCCCCTACTAAATATTAGGTTTTCATTACTTCCCTCCGGGAATCAAACCTATAATTTAATAGTGGCCCCTCCATCATTTACGATCTGCCTGAATTCCCAAGACTGGAGGGGGACATTCGTAATAATATCCTAAACCTCAGAACCATAAGGTAAAGTCAAGAATTTGTATAACAGAATAAGTCTTTATTGTTAGCATACAATATAAAATATATATAAAAATATAAAAGTGATGGGAGCAGTGCGTTACTTCGAAGAAGATCTGCTCCCTGGAAGAAAATATAACCTCAACTCGAGATTCTATTTGATAGTGATTTGACAAGACATTCCTGGCTCCCTTATCACTATACAACGTCTGTATAGACTATACATAGTTTATTATCTGGCATAAAACTGAAATTTTCTGACCAGATTCCTACTCAAACAGAGCTTGCATAGTTGTAACTATTAAAGAAGAATTTTCTTAGATACAACTAAAACTATTCAATGGCTTCAACCTAGCCTTTCCTCTTACATAATGATAGAAAAAGAAAAAAAGAAACATGTGAGCTTTCAATTTGGCTTTACATCTGCTACGCCAGAGGTCCCTCCCGGCGGAGGAGTCCATTTCCGGCGGAGAGGCTTTTGAGGGTATATTGTGATCCTCTCATCCCCCCCCCCCCCTTTCCGTCCCATAAGGGATTAAACTAATATCACAATGACCAGTAGCTCCTCAACCGTAAGGAACCTCCTAAGCGCCTGCGAATGGTTATCGTCACGAAAAGGTGATGCCCAACAATCTTTCATGAGCAAACAATAAAGAGGGGAAGACCCCGCCGACACATACTTATATCTAATACAAATAATGGCAGGCGGGGGGGGGGGGGGGAACCACTACTGTAGGGAAATCCTAAGTAAGGTACATAAATGGGAGAGTTCACAAATAGCCATTGTAGGCTCTCTCCTATAGCACCTAAGGATCCGCCTGCCCTCCCCCTAACAGGGAGGAAGTTATGTACATGTTACGGCAAACAGTGAACCGTAATAGGCCCGATGCACTAAATGCTATTTCCTGCTTGGGCAGCTCTTTGTGTGTCGTATCCTTTCTGGGCGGCGGAACACTGTACCCGGTCGGGGACCAGAAAGGAGAGAACAAAATGTGTAAAAGGGGGAAGCGGTGCTTTAATCCGTTCCTTTGGAGCTGAGCCTGCCTAAGCGGAGGTATGATGTTGGACAACTTAACCAGTCACCTTGCCTGGGGCATGAGCAGCCTAAGCTATGTAAGAGCTGAGGACTGAATAATCCGTTGTTAACGTGAACCACCACTGCGCGGTCCAACATTTTGAAAACAGGTTAATTTTATCGAAGTCCATCGGTCTTTGGTTAATTATTGAAGTCAAGTAGATTTAAGTCCATCGTTCCTGTGGCTCCGGTCGGACGTATTCTGACACTTTGAACAGGCTAGCTGGGAGCCTTAGTGGAAACTATTGGTATTGAGAAGGTTTTATCAATTGTGACAAGCCGATAAGGGGAAAAAAAACCCAGTCACGGGAAACCAGGGCCTTGCTATCCAAGCTAATTTCCGTGAACATTCAGTAAGACTGCAGCGTATTAAAAAGGGGAGGCTCCGGCTACGGAGTGGGCTGATAGCCTAGGAACCACAGAACATCCTGATGACTTCGTTACCTTATTCGCTGTTTTCTAAGTCTGTTACTGACGTGACTGCTGACCACCGGAAAAAAACGGAGGGAATGTATAGCTGAGCTTTGTTTGTCTAGGCTAGCAACATTGGTTGCTGCCAGTACTACTGGAGAGGGGTCCTTACGGAACCACAAGAACGTATGATGGGGGGACAAGCTTACCTTGACCAGTATGACTGAGGCAACTAATGTGATCTTCCCTTACTGGTATACTAGTCCTCAATGTTTCTCCGAGCCTAAGCTACTCGTGCCACCGGCGAGAGAAAAAGAGACAAGTTTTGGTCCCTCCCCCCCCGGTGGGGGGAGGGGACCAGATGAGAATTAACACAGAATAAGTTAGAGGCATAGCAAGAGTGTCCAGACCCCCCGGAAACTGCAGGAGGGGAGAGGTCGGCATGGTAATCAAGATTACTGGTGGTCTCATTGACCTAAGGGTATTACTCAATCCGACCGTATATATAATAATACTAATAATAAGCATGTTACTTATTTCTCATAAGCGCCAATTTTTCCTAAGAATTCACTAGCGCTCGGAAAGAGAAAGAAAAAAGAACAAAATCAATGCATCAAAAGAAGGCTTATGTACAACACACATTTAACAATCACTAGCAGTGGCAAAATAGCCTAAACTCTATAGCCATCTGTCATGACACCTCTCTCAAGATCATAGCTTCTCTCAAAGAGAAAAGTCTTAAGTTGTCTCTTGAAGCATTCAACAGAACTCAGTTGTCTCATGGACAGCGGCAACCTGTTATACAACCTCGGAGCCATGTAGGAGAATGACCTCTCAAAGAAAGAAGACTGCTGGAAAGCCCTTGGTTCATCAAGACAAAAAGGGTCATTGTCATGACGCACAACTACACCATGGTGTGCCGGTTGGCGCCTGAGCAGCTCCGCAAGGTACCTAGGCTCACCAAATTTGAGAACCTTAAAAGTCACTAAACACAACTTAAATTCTATTCTTGCTCTTACTGGCAGCCAGTGCAGTTCTATGTGAAGAGATGTAGTAGGAGTTCTAGGTGGAACACCAAAAATGAGTTTTGCGGCCCTGTTAAGAACAGACTGAACTTTCTTTAAAATATAATTTGGAAGACCCACCAACAGGGCATTGCAATAATCAACACGAGAGAAGACCAATGAGTGAACCAACGTCAGGAGGCAACGTCTGGTTATAAACGGCTTCACCAAATAGAGATTTCTGATGTGCAAGTAACAACTTTTAACTATCTGGTTTACATGCTCTTTGAAATCTAATCGGGAGTTCACATATACACCCAGATTTCGAACAGAGTTGGCCGGTCGCAGCTGAGATCCACCCACATTGATGGAGAGGGCACCTACTATATCATCAGCTCTTCTATTTCCTTGGATGATGAGAATATCAGTTTTACCATCATTTAGTTTAAGTTTTCTCGCTCTCATCCACTTCTTGATATGACACATCAACAATTCCATCTTACTCCGTATATCAACTATATTTGTGATTCTCACATAAATCTGGGTGTCATCTGCATAAAAGTGAAAGGTGACATTATGTGCACGAAGCAGAAGAGACAAACTGCTGATATAAATTATAAATAGGATAGGACCTAAAACTGATCCCTGCGGAACACCATACTGCAGGGGTGTCGAGTCCGAGACCATTTGATTTACCATCACACTCTGGGATCTACCTGACAAGTACGACCCAAGAAGCAAGAGAGCGGAGTCACACACACCACAATCATAAAGATCACTCAATAACAACTCGTGATCCACTGTGTCAAAGGCCGCAGAGAGATCAAGCAAGACCAATAGTGAGGCCACACCATTGCAAATGTTCTCAACTAGATCATTATGTACTCTAATCAATTCTGTTTCAGTTGAATGATGCTGTCGGTAAGCTGACTGCAAAATTGGGATAGTTTCATTCTGCTGAAGTAGTGGTTGTAATTGGTCAAGTATTGCACGCTCTAATATCTTTGATATGAAAGACAGGTTGGAGACAGGACGATAGTTCAACATGTTCTCAACATCAACTCCAGGTTTCTTTAGACTAGGTCGGAGTAGTGCATGCTTTTCAGAATGTGGAAAGTTACCTTCAGAGAAGCACTTATTAATTATTTTGGAAATAAACTCAACTGTGTGATCATAGACTCTTGGTAGCTTGGAAACATTTATGGGATCCAACGGGCAAAATGTTTTATTGAGGTTTCTTATGTAGGACGAGATCATGTCCACCTCTACTGAGTGAAAGGATGAGAGGACATTATTAGGAATGTGTCGTCGGGGTTGGAGTACAACTGAAAGTTCTTCACCAACAGAAGCATCATCCAGTTCCCGTCTTATGCGAGTTATCTTGCCAGCAAAAAATGACACAAAGTTGGCAGCCAACTCGGCATCGGGCACAGAAGGTCTTAAGCTGACTCTTGTTTTTCCAAGTAAACTGTTTACAATTGAAGCCAACCTCCTCTGGTCGTTACCACATGAGTCAACTTTTCCCTGATAATACACTTTCTTTTCATCTTTGATTGTGTGGACCACGGCTCTTCTGGCTGACAGATATTGCAACCATGTAGAGTCTGTTTTATTTTTCCGCCATTCACGTTCAGCTCTTCTACGCGCTCTTCTAAGAAATTTAACTCGAGTGCTATACCAGGGTGAATCATCTCGTATATATCCCTGAAGAAATTATCGCAGTTGTACTACGAGGTGAGAACTGTATCAAATACCGTGCCACCTGTGACAAAGACCTGTTGCATACCAGAAAGTCGTCACGTTCCTGCTATGCCTCATGGACTAGAAAAACTTTCATTGTATGATTTAGTTAACTTAAAAATTTCTTATTTGTGTTAGGGGCCCAGGGTCCCATGTTGCCCCGTGACCATATTACCCAAGATGTGCCCTTATTCGTTCATTTCTGTCTAAACAACTAGGTGACCAGATTCCCATGGCGAATCACCGCGTTTTTTACCTTGGTTGAAACATGTTTCACTCAATAAGTTATCAGACATCGTACAGTAGAGTATTCAGACAGCTTTGGCCTACGACCGGCGGGAGGCTTAACTAGGCTAGTGAGAATAAAAAACACACACCCAGCCCGTAGAACGATTACCCGTCGCCTCCCTCACATTGTGAGTGTGCCCTACATTGGTTTCACTGGCCTTTTCTGGCTGTGAAGCCGAGAACCTGGCCGGAGGCGGGCCAGGGGGTAAAGTTACAGCCTGTGTCGCTGACCCGGGCTCCCCCCCCCCCCCCCCCCCCTGCGGGTAGTTTGACGGGTGCCGGAAGATATCCGACGCCTGTCAATTATAAGGTAGGTTACCGCCAGAGCACAGGTGTAAAAACCAGTCTACTGTGCCGGGACACGGCCCGGAAACATAGCAATGACCCTTGGCGCGGCCTGGGTGTTCATGTAAGGGCAATGTAGACCTCGGAATCCTGTACCAGAGTGCGGTGTAGGGAGAGGTCTACAAAAAGTTTTTTTTTTGGGGCGAGGTAGTCTTCCAAAAGCTGGGAGGAAAAAAACAAACAACCAACAAGCGGGTATTAGTGTGATAACCGGTAGTCACCGCATGTCGTTGGCCATTAACGTGTCCGCAGCTAAAGACAACCTAGTGTGATGCCACCCTAAGCATCATGTTGACATCTCTTTGAGTTTGTGAATCCACCATAGATGCTGTTAGGATTGGGGAAAAAATTACCCTATAATAAACATTCTCGGGCACCCCTTGCACCATATGGAGTCTGAGAAGCTGTCTGGCTCGGACTGCCTCAAACAAGGCTGTTCGGATATCGCTAAGTGAACCCGCCGGGTTTGGCAGGAGGTAGGCTACTGTTGAAAAGCTCTCAGTTTCCTCCCGACGTCCCGGCGGATTGGGCATTGGTTTAGCAATGGCCTGAGCTGTGTCTCTAGTGAGCAGAAAACCAATAAACTTCCGGTGGGTGTTATCCCTTACTAGGAACTCCCTTTGGAGTTCAATAGAGTCTGGAGTTAAGAAAGGAGCTGGGAAGTGTCTAGCTTCTAATTGAGGGGCAATGAGGAACTCAAATATAGCTCGTGGGACTCCGCCTGGCTGTGGCCTCAGTAAGTCAAACTCCATATGGCGCGGGGGTGGAATTGGTAGGGAAACATGGGTCGTTATGTCAATAGCAAACTGTTGGACTTCTTGATCCCAGAGCACCCATGGGCCATGCCCCACCTCTCCCAGATTTAATTCCCTTTGCTCGAGTTGTGAACGAGTTGGGGTAAAGGTTAGCCGTGGTTCAATCAACCTCGGAAAATGATCTTTATTAGTGGTGTGGCTAGTGGAGGCACTAGAAAGATCGTTATCGTCAGTCCAAGAGCCAGCAGAGCAACTAGGAACATCTGGGGGAGGAGGGGCAAGTCGTCTTGGCTCATACACAAAATACTGATAACTAGTAGAGTTAGGTATTGCTATAATAGGGACCCCTATGACCTTTCCCTGGGTGTCTTTGGCCCGAAAAGCTTTATGTCTATTTACTTCAATGGACCAGTCCGGTGGTACTGGAATCTCACCATAGGTGGATCTGTGCTTGTCCCCTGCCTTAGACGAGGTAACCGGGAGCCACAGCTTACCCGGTTCTATACTACCCTGAAGCTTATTTTCCCTTTGTGACTGAGCCGGGGGGAGTGGAGCAATGGGGTCAGAGCCAAAAATCATAACGGTATCCGGCGGAAGCTTCAAGGGTACCACCGCCGAAAGACTCCCTATAGTAATTTTGGATGGACTGGTTTTAGGTCGCGTGCCCGAAACGATCTGTGTTTCCGCCGCGTTACATGCCAGATTGCTAGTTGGTAACAACTGATTGGGACTGTTTACACCTGATTGGGTCCCCTTGACCACTTTTGGTGTAACCACGGACCCGGTCTGTAAGCCCACCGCGCGATTACTATCGCCAGAGATTCTTAAGTTAGACAATGCCACAGCTGCTGGCATAGCAGGGTCCAGAATCACATTGATTGTGGTTGGTGACAGGGGACGGAGTGGACCCTGTCCCGGTATTACGTTAGAGGTTTGTGAGTGGGGATTGGGGGGAACCGAATGTAAGAACACAATCTCATCGTCCGGCGAGGTGACAGGCACAAATCCATGTGGTGAGGTGACCGTTACTCCAGTATGATCCCCAAGGCGCTTGGAAGTAGCACATTGTTGGAGGACCTTGTGTAATAAATCATCTAACTGCTGCGCCATAACACATTGGGATCTCTGCCGTTTGAGGGACCTAGATTTTACCTTCCTGGCCGATGTGGATCCCGTTTCCTGTACCATTGGACTTGGTTCTATTAGTTCCTTACCTTCATCCTGCAGAGTTATTGGGTGAAGAACTATTTCCGGTGGCTGTACCGTGCGTGACCCCGAAGCCTGACTATCACTTCGAGAGGGTTTTAGACCCTCCTCCCATGGATTTGTACTCAACCCAGTTTCCACCCTAGTTTGGGCTGCTGGGACAGACTCTGACCTACAGGTAGGAGCTACTGTGCTCGTATGGTGATGGGCTGGTCTATCAGAATGAGAGTTGAGCGTTCTCTGCCATACCCATAGCTTACTCTGACTGTTCCTTTTACTTATATATTTTCTAGATCTCAAGTGACGGCGTCTTTTCCGTGGATTGACCTCCCTACTGCCAACCCTGGCAGATTGGGAGCCAAAGCGTCACATTTTTCCTTTGTCCTTCAACTTTCCCTTCATAATTGCTGAGGGGCACAGGGCCTTGGGTGGGGCTTTTGTTTCCCGGGCGTTTCCTCACCCTCCTCAGCTCCCCGCCTTTGGGTGGCTTCGGTCACCTGGGCATTATTAGTGGTAAGCAGGGAGGGTTCTGTGGGGACGCTCGGTTATGGCCTTGGCCTTGCTCGGGACCTTGGGGCTGCTCGGCCAGACAGCCTGAGGAACAGCAACAACAACAACTGTGCTCGTGTTACTGGTTTCCGGCCCAGTGGGCAGACCTGTGGCATCTATTGGCGGCGTGACTCTTCCCGCCGTTGTATCATGACCTTGGACCATGTCAGGCGCCGGAGCCATATGGAGCCCAATTTTACCGCCTGGTAAATTTGTTTGTGATAGCACTAACTTAGACCCTTGTAGCCTTACCCTAACTCTTGGTCTAACCCTCATCGCCGATGGGTGTTGCTCGGCACTCGCTCCGCCGGAACTGGGGAAAACCATCGGCGGCGTCGGAGCGGATGTCGAGGGAACCGATGGTGATGCTGACTTACACATCTGGATGAGAAGGCTAGCCTGGGTGTCCAATGCCTTGCCGGTGTGCCGCGGACAGGACAACTTGCGCACCTTAGCCGGTAGATGTTCCACACTGGACGCCTTCTGACGGAGTCGTTGAGGTGAGTCCAGTTGAGTCGGAAGTACCATCTCCGGCGATTCCGAGCGAGCTCTCTTAGTGTGGGGAGGGGAGTAACCGACAGAGGACTCAGATGAATGGGGGGAAGCAAGGTTTGAATTGGGCAGAGACGGTACAGTAGCCTGACAGACTAAGGGATCATCAAAGGAGTACAAGCGAATGATCCTCATTAACTCTGCCGTGTTGCAGAATAATTCAGAATTAGCCACCCTTGCAGCGTAAGATTCAAATTTAGTCTTAATCTCAATCAAAGTTAATAAGCATGACATATCTTGGTTGTCAAGCCATTCATCGAAAAGGTCCGAGCAAACTGGACATTTACTGGCAGTCCATGAAAAGGTAGTCTTGTCCAAACAAATAACACAGCAGATGCACAACCTGTGCGCCGCTACTGGGAGAGATAAACAAGTAGGTGTAGAGCAAATCCAAAAGTTAGGCATGTTTACTGACTCCCCTCCCCGAAGGGGACAGTTCCTCCTCAGCTGTACTGCTCCGGATATGAAGAGTCTGCAAATAGAAATGTCCAGGAATCAATGCTCATAAGGATAACCTGAGAGATGATAACATCCTACTTACTCCCCGGCGACGAAAAAATTGGTGAGCCACAACCCAACCATTTACTCGCCTCCAGGGCGTTGTCGTCTACAACCCCTCGCCCTTTTCAATCGAGGGGAAGTCACGTGTGACTGCTTATCTATGACATGGGTCACTGGCCCTAAGTGGACATCTAGCGAGCGTCATCCTGCAGCTGCGTGCTAGCTAGACACTGCTAAATCTTTGTTACCCAACTGTGCTGCCGGACGTAGTGGGAGGGGAAAAACTAGCAAGTCAACCCACCCCAACTGAGCCGCCGGGCCGGCGGGGTAAACTGGTTCATCACAGGGCGAGTCATAATCAAAGACGGTTGCACAACCGTCCTCCCTCCGCCGGCCTTTGCACGACCGCCGGCAGGGAGGGTAGTGGTACACTACGTAGTAAAAAAGGAGGGGAAAACATAAGCCCAAGCATGACAGCGTGGCGGTAGCCGGTCCGAGTACGAAGACGGAGGGCCGGCGGGCCAAGGAACAAGGTAAAAACAGTCAAGAGCACAAGACTACTAAACCTGAACCCAAAACAACCCCACACAAAACAAAATGACTCCGAGAACTCCAGGAACGAGATGAAACTCGAACCCGGGATCACAGGACAAAAAAGGGAGGAGGGGGGGGGGGGGAACAGGGGCATAATATAATTATCATATAATAACAGAGCCCCCCCCTAAACCCTAAGAACAACCCTAACATGGCTGACCACTAGGTATCAGTAATCCTTACCTGTTGGAAGAAAGACTAAACCCTGAAGATAACACGGCCACAGCACTAGGGGAAGAGGCCCACGAGAGGGGCCCGGGAGCAGGCTCGAACACCAGAAGATCCCACACCACGTGTGACAATCCTTAAACTGGAGCGTCTGCTAAAAATTGAAGAAACACAAGGCCCCTAGGCCCAACACACTGGACTGAAGACCTTCTGCGATGAAAAAACTAGCCTGGTAACTAGAAATAATCAACAGCTAAGGCGCGTAAATACAAGAGAAAACACACATGGCGACTGACTTAGAGAACACGTACACGCCTGAAAGTACCCTAATTTAACACTTCCTGCGGGCAACCAACGGGTAGCCTGTGCTAGCTAGTCCTAGACCCTGTTCAATACAACTCAGATATATACAAATGAGCAAGGACTCACGAGAAACTGAGTGAACGACGAATGAAGCAGCGCAGGCGAGACACACCCGACTTGGTTGCGCGCGGGGAAGAGAAGGAGGTTATGGCCACCTGGCGAGGAGCGGCTGGGTTGCCACAATGCAAGAAATCCACCAAAAATGGAAAGCGTGTTATAACATTGTTTAAGTAAAAAAAAAAAATTTTCTTCTCTTATTTTTTACGAAGTTTTTTCGTAGTGGGTACCCGATCTATAGATGACTCCATAAGAGAAGTTGCGTTACACTTGTGAGGAATACTCTGTTCATCCCCGCAGCGGTATATTCAAAACGGCTGACGCGGGTGTTGAATGGAGACTATTATATTAATAGGCAGGTCATCAATGATGGAGGGAACACTATTAAATACTCCATTGTACTTATTATAATTTCTGTTTTCGTTGTTGTGGCCGACATGCATTACTTTACACTTATCTACAATGAATCCCATCATCCACACTCTTGACCAATTTACAAGGTTTTCCAGGTTGTTCTGAAGGGTATGATGGTTTTCAGTTTTTGTGTAAATTTTTGTGTTATCTACACTTAATAACAATGTATTACTGAAGTAGAAGTGATAGAAAATATTCGCAGAACAATTTTAAGGTGGTTCAGTGACATAAAATGCATGAATGGACGGCTGAACAAACATGTGCATGATGGGTGGTGGATTGAAGAATGAGATCTACTGTAGACCAAAATGGTGGTGAGATATAAGACAGCGTGATTTGTTATGGCTGCTGACTAATGTTGCTTGTTATTTAGAGAGGGTAATTTATAAAAATTTAAAGTTAACTATACTTGATTAGTACACGCTCGTGTAATTTAAACGCAAGTAATTTGAGAGGAAGAAATTAATTAGATGTTAAATATGATGAACAGTCGGATTTTGTTGGGGGATTTGCAGAGAAACGTACATGGAAATGTTAAAGTTCTGCATTACTTAATAAATACTCCTCATTAGTTTACAAAGGAGTGATTATTAAGTAGTTGGCGCTGACAGACGCCCTAGTACCATGAGGAATGATATGATAAACAAGACTATGAAGTATTTACCTTGTATAGGACATCTCCGCTCTCCTTGACAGTGTTTAGAAGGTTGTCCCGCTCGATGACTCTGAGGACCTCTTGTAACATGATCACTTTGGAAGGGTCACCCATCCACGTGTTGTAGATGCGATACCCCTGGGTTGGCCTGGTGGGAAGTAATAATAGAAATAATGATAATAATGATAATGATAATAATAATAATAATAATAATTGTTGTATAAAATAGTATAATCTTATACCAAGGGGTTTGGAATAATTCGACAGTTAATCATGAACTTAGACTTTATTCCATAAACAATTGTCATGCAGGTACATTCTCTCATTATTTGTATTCCCCCACTTCTAACTGAGATAGATTTAAATTATTCCGGTCATAGTGCATAACTTTATCACTTGGAATTATGAATTCCCATTACAATTTGCCACTACAATTCACGATTTGACTTATTTCAGTATCGAACACAATATAGTGAATGTTAAGTTATTACTTGTTAGTACAGCAATAAGCTATTAGCTAGTTAGAAGTCAGGTTTCTTATAGTGTATATTATTTGTAGCGAGTTAATGAAATTTGTTGAGTAGTTCCCTTAGACTTACCAGCATCAGCTCTGGGAAAACCTGGATCTAGAATCAGGACATCAGCTCGAGGAAAACCCAAATTCAAGATCAAGGCGACGATTGGGGATTAGGTAATCACCTTCGATTAGTCCAGCATGGTACAGCAGGAAGACCCTCTAATCCCGGGCTGGGCCTTATAAGGGCTGGATTTACTCCCAGAAAGGCAAACATTTCACGACTCACCACAAGTCCGCCCTTCTCCTTGGGAATTGCACTAGGCCGTCTCCCCTCCCTCAGCAGCAGCACTCCAGCCTGGTGGACGGCACTGGTGACCTCAGAGGACTTTTGGAAAGAGAAGTGACAGACATAGGGCTGACAACCCTTCTTCTGAAAAAGTGAAGGAGACAACCTCTAGCCTGTCACAGCCATCCCTGGATGCCTAACTGCCCCCAGATTGCCCGGAGCTAATTGCGTTAAAGACACTGAATTCCCTTGATGAGCCTCATGACTACTTCGAGCAGCTCAGATGAGAGTGAAAAGAGGAGTTGCCCTGAACCCTCCAAATCTGGCGAGAGGGCATACCAGTGTTGGGAGCCGAGAGTCCGAGCCATGGTAGGGCCACCCTTAATCCTGAAGTAGCAGTAATTTTTGAAGCAGTAGCCGATGCCGAAAGTCATTAAGACTTCAACCACCGCTCATCCCTTTGTTCTTGACCCCACAACTTGTTCTTGAAGTAGCAGTCATTCCTGAAGCAGTAACTGACAACGAGATTCGCCATAAATTCGGCCACCTTCCCTGTCACCTTTTACCAGAACCCACAACTTGTGACTGAAGTAGCAATAATTCCTGAAGCAGTAGCCGATGCTGAAAGTTGCCACGACTTTGTCCACCGTCCCTGATCCCTTGTTTCTAATGCTGAGAGTCACCACAACTTCGGCCACCGCCCATGTATAGTGCTCGTGTTCTTCTTTCCCAGTCAAGCACCCCCAATAATAATATTGGCACTTCATATATATAAAATTTGTAATAAAAAAGTGCCAAAGGTACAGTCAAAACAGTTCACCGAAAATCTGTTTACAACTTTATAATTTTAAGTTAATATAACTTTTCCTTGACAGTTCACATTTGCCTCTAACAGACCTTGACTAGTGATATTTGTTTCACAATGCAGAATATTTTAGATTTCACACAAATGATCATCCAGGTTATTGACGAACTATTGATTTTGTACCTAAATTCTTCCTTGCAGTAGTATCCACCAGTCAACATTTTCTTGCTGAAGGTAACGATGTCTGGTGACTCTGGCAGGTTGAAGTGTTCGTGGCACCATAGCTTCCCAGTAGGTCCACCTCCAGTCTGTACTTCATCTATCAGTAACGCTGCACCAGTCTGACCAAAGGAAGACATCAACAATTAACCTTTTATGTATACAAAGTTGCTTTTATATAATTTATTAATTCTGTCTATCATCAGACGATTTTATTAAGGTTGGAATGTTCTGTGGGAATCTTAAAATTAATGTATAAATGTGTTACCTCATTGATTCCCAGAGATCTTTCCTAAGCATAATAATAACATAATATTATAGCCAGAATAAAATGAAAGAATGTGTCATGGTATACTGAAAGGGTTAATTAGACCTCTAATGAAGAAAAATTACACTGAAGATTTTTCTCATGATGTAAAAAGTCTTAGCGGTACCATATGAATTACCTTAAAAATTTTAATATTCATTTGTATTTTGTGCACAGATCTGACTACAGGAAGACATAACCAAATAACTAGACTTTCGATGAACAAAAATATTACAATATATTTTGTGAATTAAAAAGCTTAATAGGTGTCAAAGTAATTGCTCTAAATATGTTTATATATTGACTTCAATTTCACATCAGGCGCACGAAAGTCGTTGTACGATGTAATTCCATAGCAACATTCATTGGGTGAACATGACGGCTTCGTCTGCAGATAAGGAAATTTGGGGAGTTTAGCCCATCCAGCACCGGTGTCACATAACATTTTGCCAGGGTACATTCTAAGCCCGATTGCGCATGTGCACTGTGGTAACCCAATGAACTCTTACCCAAAAAATGTACCTAACAGCTGACCGTTGGATACAATATAGGTTGAGGGAAGCTAATTTCATATTATACCAAAAGTTAATAATTTATTTTTATTATGAATGTTCACACTAACACAATGTAGGTTTATTATCCTACCTATTTTTTACCTAGTCCTCTTCATATATAAATCAGTAACACCTTTAGACTAATTATATTTTCCACAGCAGAGAAAATTTAGTTTAACTGCCCTAAAGTCTAAATCAGTAAATTATACTGCATATATTTCTGTTCCAAGAATAAAAAGTAATATTTTTGTTATGAATGTTTGGAACATCAATGTGTAGGTCTTATGTCCTATTCTTCTCTACCACATTTGAATTACTCATGTATTATCAGTTAATTATTATATTAATTTAATTTCTCAAAAATAAAATAATTTTCATATGGGAAAAAATAACGGTAATAAACTTTACAAAAATATAGTTCTACTGTATAAACTTTATATAATTAGATCAATCGATATATAACTCGGTTAAAATATAGGTTTTCATCACTAATCAGGGAGGCCACACACTACTATGTCTCGGCAGAACTTAATTAACTTTGAATGTGTGTGTGTGAAGTTGAAATCGGAGTTAAAACAGAACCTGATCTTTCAGCCGTATCATCTATGGGGGCCTTAACCTCTTAACTGCACAGCTATGGTATTTAAATGTGCCCACGGTGCGAATGTATTCTGATCCATTCCTCACTAAAATTGTTAATTTACCATACATATAATTAATACTTATCCATATGCGCCTATTTTACGTTTAATATGAACATGGAAAAGCAATAAAACAATTGGTAACAGCAATTGGCTGGTGAAAATTGTATATTTTAGCCCCGCGGTCGTAATCTGGCCTTGAGCAGTGAGAGACTTACTCCCTCACTTTCTCTTGTCTCGCGTGGGACTGAGAGGCCAGGGGAGCTTTCAAACTGGCTTGGAGGGTCGGAGTTACACTCCTCCACCTCCCTCCTTCTCTCCCACGAAAATACTTGATAATTATCGGAAATAATAGAGAAAATACCTGATAATTCAGGAGGGGGGGAAAAGGGGGGGAGGAGGGGAAAGGGGGGGTTGGGACACATGTGTAGGAGTGGTAGAAAATAATGGAGGGAAATTATCTCACTTAAACACAAATAATTTGTTGTTAGTGTCACTGGGGTTTTTTAAATGTTTTTTTTTTTAGGCCTAGGATTTTAAGTCTTCCCGCAGCCGCCCAGTAGAACCTCTTAAGAGTCTTCCTGCAGCTGCCGGGTTAACCAAGGAAGCGCGGAGCTATGGTATTTGAAACGTCCCGCCAGACGAAGGTATTTTGGTTCATTCCTGATGAAAATCGTAATTTTTACCATAAATATCATTATTACTTATCCATATGCGCCTATTTTACGTTTCATATAAGGATATTAACATTTAAGAGCAATAAAGTAAGTGGGAATAGCATTTGGGAGGTGAAAAAGACATTATTGCTGCCCGGTCGTATCATGAGGCGAGAGACGGGATGGCGTATATTCTCCCTGTCCGAGCTCCAAAGCGGCATTGACGCCTTGCAATACAAGTCTGTGTTGCAAGGATCTCTAGCTGCCTCGTCCTTGTTATAGTGAACGCTTAAGGGAAATTCGCGCAGAAAATTAACCAATAAAAGGGCGAATAAGAGGAAAAATAGGTGATAATTGAGGAGGGAGGAAGAGGGGTTAGGACACATATGTAAGAGTGGTAGCAAGTAATGGAGGGGAATTATCTCACCTAATCACATATTGCTTTGTTTTGAGTGCCAGTGGGGTGTTTTGAAAGTTTTTTTTTAAGCCTTGGCTCTTAACCCATAAACGGCGGCAAAGCTCTTAAGAGGTTTTACTGGGCGACGGCAGCAAAGCTCTTAAGAGGGAGGCCTAAAAATACCATTTAAACAGCACTAAACAAGTTTTTTTTTTTTTTTTTTTTTTTTCCCTATAGGTCTACCTCATATAACTCCTCCACATCCTCTCCTTCCTCCCTTTCCTCTCCCCCTTCAATTATCACCTATTTTCCCTGTTATCCCCTAATTTGTTGGTATATTTTTGTGCTTACATTAGCAAACTGTGTGGGGGATGTGCTCACGTGCCTAGCAGGTGTGTTACACAAGCGAGTGTGTGTATGAGTAGGCTCAGTGTGACTTGAGGCCTCGTGGAGGGAGGGGTTGCCTTAATTTTCTCCAAAATTCACGAATGGGCTGGTTCATCTATATTCGCGATTTTGACCAGAAAAATGATATTTTCACTGGTTTGATTGTTGTTACAGGTTACTATCTTCATAGTGAAGGTAAAATAGGCTCATATGAATAGGTAATAACGATATTTATCGTAAAATGACGATTATAGGCCTGAATGGAGCCCATATGCTCGCCCATGGGGAGCTAGTTCATTACCCCCCCCTCGCCGTTCCCGGGTTAAGAGGACCTTTGCCTTTGCCCACCAAACCCCTTGTGAGGACGCTTGCCTTTTCTGGGTTAATGATTGCCAGATTGTAACAAAGAAAGGCGCCATCGTACCCTGAAGGGTTAACTGTAGCCTATATGATTTCACATAGACTTCAGGTACGGTATCTCGTATATCCATTGATATAATATACAAATAATCTGGATGGCTCTTTGCTAATTTTACTTAATTTCTTAGCTTAACCTAACGGTTGTGACGTTCCTTCCAGAATGTTTTACTGGGCGAATGTGACATTCCTTCCGAAAGACGGCAAAAAAAAAAAAAAAAAAAAAAAAAAAAATGCCCTAGTGTCAATGAAATGGAAGCAATATGTGATATGATGGTATGTCTCCTTACCACCACCTCCTGTCCTACCCTTACATGTGTCTTACCCCCCCTCCTTTCTCCATCCACTTCCCCCATTCTCCTTTATTCTATTTTCCCCTCCAATTTCCCACTCTTCTCCGTCCCTCCCGCCTGAAATATGTCCAATCACTCTCCTCTAGACTCTCCCTACCTACCTCCTCCCTCATACATGTGCGGAAGACAGCTGGGACTGTCAGTCTGCCTCAAGCAGGCCAAGGAAGCCCACCTATGTTGTGCTCCCTCATACGCATCCGCCACCTCTCCCGTCACAATAATAAGTTTTTTCACTGAATATTTTTTCTTTACACCTATTTTCTGGTTCTTCAATGTTCACATGTTCATTATACAAGTAAGATATGCACATATGGAGCAGTAATAATGTTTTATATAGTAACTATAACCAAAGTTTTCCTAATTCACCTTTGAAGGTCCCGCATTGTGGACCTTTCAAAACATGATTGACGTATTTCTAGGGTTAAGTGTATTGTCTGCAAAAAGTTAACTTTATTATATTGCACTTTGCATTGGTAAGGCACACTTGAAAATCAACCATGAAAACTAACAGATTACATATTGTGGACGAATTTCTGATCTTTTATATAGCACCACTTCTTCCAGATTAATTCGCTAGGGCTCGGAACACTTTACCAATGTTTTTTATCCCAGATGGGATGTCACAAATGTTCGGTAACTTCAGTTGGCCCTTTCTTGCTAGATGATCAGAAGCATTAGGTGTTAACCCAGGAACGGCAAGAACACTCTTAAAGAGCATAGCTCATGCAATATCCTTTTCCATTTTATCACTGTCCAAAACATTTTAAAGAATGATTGATACTGCACAGTTAGCTTGGTTTACCATAAATATTAATCTAAAATAGTAAACAAAGCCATGTAAGATATTTTAAGCTTAGAAGTTGATGGCAGCTCCTGTTGCCTCCCTCTTGTGGTTGTGGTAGACCGCGGATTTCGAATCTGTTTTGATATTGCCTTGATATAGCTTGCCCTAATACATTTCATACTTTATGAAGTAATGTGAAGGCAGTATTTGATATTTATATGACATGAGTGTACAATTTGTCTATCCTTAAGTATCTATCAATGCAATTATTCATAGTTTGGTCTCATTAATCATAAATAAATACGTATTGGCAGCTCTATCCATATGGTAACACCAGTCGTACAGACTAATCTACTGTTTACTTACCCGGTACACAGGTAGGCTACTTTAGCACAACAGCGTACGTCCAACGTATCAAAATATTCCTCTTGATTTTCACTTTCATAGTGCATTATTTGATAGCTTGCCCTAATTTCTACATTTCATTATTAAGCTTATGCTGCTCATACAATTTCTCATACCCCTCTTATAAATATCTGTCCATCCTTGTAACTGCTTTCACAGTCTGAAGTACTTAACACAGATACTGAGAATCAACATGGTGGCCAGTGACCTGACTCCTGAAACTCTTTGACCGATTGTGTTATTCTATGGGTAGCCCAATGCCTTAATACACGTCACGATGGGCTCGGAAATGCCTCTCGCCACCACCGTCCAAAACACTAATTTATTTATATTTACATTTATAAGAAACTCAGACGACTATTATTGCACATAAGAAGTATACTGTACACTAATATTTATGATAATGAGGAGAGCTAACCATGGCTGACCACATGCGCTATGCCCTTTAAGAGGTTTTGGTGGGGCAAGGCAACGATCCTCTTAAAAGGTAAGGCCTAAAAAAAGCCTTTAAAAGGCCTCAGTAGCACTTGAAAAAAAGAATCGGTGATTACTGTATACGTGAGATAATTACCCTCCATACCTCCTATCACTCCTCCACATGTGTCAAAACCCCCTCCTTTCCCCTCCCCTTCAATTATCACCTATTTTTCCTCTTATTCCCTTGTTTATCGGTTTATTTACCGCGCCAACATCTCCAATCCGGTTCTAAGGCATGGTCATGCGCCTACCGAGTGTGTGGTGTGAGAGAGAGTAAGAGAGAGAGACTCAGTCTGCCTCTAGGCTTGGGAGAGGGAGGGTGTACGTCTGCCGACTCTGCCTCACATTTCATGACTGAACGGTCGGCAATAATTCGCGATTTTCACCCTCCAAACACTATTCCTACTTGTTTTATTGCTGTTACATATTAATATCTTCATATTAAACGTAAAATAGGCGCATATGAATAAGTGATAACGATGTTTATCGTAAAATTACGATTTTAGGAGGGAATGAAGCCTAATATGTCCGCCCAGTAGTAGGGTGCTCACTACACACAGCTCGCCTTTTAAAGGGTAAGAAACTTGCCCATCTATCTCATCCTGCCCGGGAATCGAATCCCTATTATTGTGATCGGAGGTGAGTCTGGAGGCATACGAGGGAGTATGACATAGGTGTGCCTTCGTTGCTTGCCTGAAGCAGACTGAGCTCTGAGCTCTCTATCACGCATGTAAGAGGGACGGGGGAGGCCGGGAGAGGGTAAGGGAGGGTGAAAAGACGTAATTTAGGTAGGAGAGAGGATTTGTAGGGAGTGGGCTAGGGATTTTTTTTTTTTTTTTTTTTTTTTTTTTTTTTTTTTTTTTTTTTTTTTTTTAATGAATAGTTTAACAAGACCACTCAGTTACAGGACGTAACTTTTATAGGGCTGGCCCTAGCAAAAGCCAAGGGGTCGGCAATAAAAGGAATGGGGTCATGGATGTAAGAAAATGAAGATGATCAGGGGGGAGCAAAGCCGGTCGGGACGGGATTAATCAGACTTCACCAAGAAGTGAACAATAAGTAAGAAATACAAAAAAGACGGTAGACGGAAAAGGTGGGAGAGCCCGACAAAAGTTCAGAGAACGTCTACGAGCCAAAATATGTCGAACAAGGACGGGAGTAGAGATGGCATGCATTAAGAACATGACGAACAGTGAGAGGGGCAAGGCAAGGCAAAACTATCAGTAAAGGTGGAGAAAGGATGGGTAGTACATTACGTGAGAGATTTAAGGTTATCGAGGCCGTGAAAGCGAAGCCAAATTTCACGAGCATGACAGCACACGCCGCAGCCACAAGAATCAGGATGGGGTGCATCGGAGGGCGGGACGACCTGAGGAGGAGGGACTGAGACATCATCAGGCCGCATCTGGACAATGGAGGAGAGGCCAGGAACCGGAGCAAATGGCACAGACAATGGAGGGGGTTTTTGAGGGGGCGGGATGACCTGAGGTCGAGGATCAAGATGGGGGTGATCGCTTTGGGCCCCTTGAGAGACTGGATTATCATCAATCTGTGTCTGGACGATGGAGGAGGGGCTAGGAACCG
This sequence comes from Paralithodes platypus, assembly GCA_032716605.1. Lineage (NCBI taxonomy): Eukaryota > Metazoa > Arthropoda > Malacostraca > Decapoda > Lithodidae > Paralithodes > Paralithodes platypus. Next base: position 35,031,107 of record CM064521.1, on the reverse strand, counting down.
GAGGAGATGGCACAAACAAAGGCGATGGGGGGGCAAGAGTGGATTGTACACGTTTTATGCGGTCAGCAGGTGGGAAGGAACCAAGGTCACGACCCCTCTTACGGTGAAGTAGGGGGGATGCGAGCTGACGGGAGAATTAGGGGTGGGGTAAACAGAACAATGAGAAGTAGAGAGGTCATAAGTAACCTTGTCAGCATCATGGAGATTAAAGGTAGTCTTAAAGTGAGTCAGCACATCCAACGGGTGAAGATTACGCTGACGGACATGATCGGCACAGAAACAATCTTGAGGACATTCATGGTGGGAACCAGAAGGAACTGAGTGGCAAAGGAATTTAGACAGAGCTGCATGCAAGATGGCATGCGTTGATTCTTTGTGTGTTAGCAGGAGGACTTTCCCACAGGCATGGCAACCACAGGACTCGCCTGGATGGGGTAGTGACCAGTTGGGAGGAGGCGAGACAAGATCGTCAAACGCAGCAACTCTGACCTCGAGCTCAGCAAGACGATCGTCGGCAGGAATAGCGGCTGAACTAATCTTGGAAGGAGGAGAGAACCCTGAAGTGGGGCGCATCTTCGCGGTTTTGGTACTGAAACCTTGATCCCTACTCGACGTATATGGAGGCGGAGCATGAGGAGGTGCAGAAATACTACCACCTGACGGTTCAGTAATGTTAGGAGTAATGGCAACAGGATGAACATGGTCATGGTCATGAGGTTGGAGCACCTCAATTCGATTCGAAGTGGGCACAGCGAGAGCCGGCATTGGACCCCTAGCAGTAAAGGAGAGGGGTTGGCGCTGGGTAGTAGAGGAAGACGTCGGCACATCAGATCGAGGGGGCCCCGAGGTAGGAGACCGAACCACTGACGCCATGCGGCGCCGGAGGGCAAGACCCTCTCCCTGGAGAAATCGTACTGAATCACGATATGGGAGACCCTTGGTGGACTGCAAATGAACTACCTCCTGATAAAATGTGTAAGAAGAGCAAGATCTACTAGTGGAAATGTGGGTCTCACCACAGTTCACACAATTCGCTACAGGGGACGAACAGTCACTGTAAAGATGTTGACCGGAGCCGCATCTACAGCATATGGGAAGAAGGGCCCTACAATACTTTTCAGGATGTCCAAACTTCCAGCAATTCCTGCATTGTCGTGGTCTTCGGGTGAATGGTCGCACTTGGAGTTTACGACCCGCAACATTGACAGTTGCCGGTAGTTCGTGGCAATCAAAGTATATCTTGACTATGCGGAGAGGGGGCCGACCTTCGGCCCTAACACCTCTCGCAGTGATGGTGTACGTGTCAACCGATTTAATGGTGGCCTCATGCTTGCGGAGCGAAGCACAGATACGCGGAGAAGCCAGGGTAAAGTTCTGATCAGCTACACAGATGTCAGACGGGAGCGCAATTGTGCCAATGCACTGATTAAGATTGTCGTCGGCATGACCTGACAAATTATCATGCGGATCACGGAGGACAGACTGCAGTAAGGTGGACTGAGTTTCATTAGCAACCTCAATCACGCGAGTAGTGGCAGATGTCGAATGCATGGATACCGCTCCCACCTCATCTTGGAGGAGCGCGTAGAGTGTGAAGTCATCCATGGGGTCAGCTGTAATTTTGAAAAACCTAGGCCATCGAGCAGGGCCAAACATATCGGTAAGAACCTGGGCTGACGGAGCCACAAAAGTAGCATGTTTGCGGCAAGGAGTGGTGGTAGGGCGCATGTGAGGCGTCAACGTCGCGATGAGAGAGCCAGAGTCAGTAGTAGTGGTCGGGACAGAGGTAATGGACGTCGTAATAGATGTTGGTACGGTAGTGAGAGTAACTTGGTCGGAGATCGAGACAGCTGTTGTTACTGCCGTGCTCTGAAAGGACGAAGGGGATATCGAACTAGCAGGTAGAGCAGGAGGAGACGTGGTATGCTCCACTACGTCTACACTTAGAGGAGGATCATCAGTATCAGTGGTCATGGACTCTCATTGTTCAGCAGAAAGTGGGTCATGTGGGTTCAGAGGAGTAGTGTGCTCGGTAGAGGAGTCCACAGAACCGGTCTGGACCTCTGGCGATAATGCGGCAATACCAAGGGGGGAGGGGGAGGGGAGAGGGAGGGTGAGGGTGGAGGAACATCAATGGCAGCGGAAACATCGTGTTCTAGTGAAGTCGTCGCCATGATCAGAGAAGATAAGGGGTTGTCCCTGAGAAGGCAGGGACACCTGTCCCTGAGAAGGCAAGGACACCTCACAGGGAAGGTTAGTTCCCACACACCAAAGCTCTCCACGCTGAGACATCGACCAGCCATAAAAAAGTCCAGCAGACACCACATGAAGGCAATGGTTGCTGTCGAGAAGTAGTGGGATCACGGTACGAGACATGAGTGAACAGCCCACACTGACTGCAACTGTTAGCATTCAGATTGCTGAACCCACCTAAATATCACAGTACAGTCGATACAGCAATAGAAAGATGAGAAACATAGCAACAAAGGAGAACAAGAACAGCACGACAGGCTAAATGTGAGGCTGAAACTAGTTCGAAATACCAGCAGCAAGCAACTCCATGTACAAGAAGGGAAGATAGGGGACAAAGCCAAACACGAACTCCATCGGTCGACAGTTCCGGACCCCCAACATGCACAATAGAGCGACCGGCGGGGAGCGCTGGGTACGGTTTCGGTACCTGGGAGTGGCCCGCCCCATTAACTCGACCAAAATGCAGCAACTTCTACATCCGATAAGGCACAAGCTATCAGCGATAGTCTCACAGGCCGCACGTACTAGCCAGCAACCGCCAACACACAGTGCCCCGAGTAGGCAGCTGGGACAATACACCTGGTGGTGAGAGAAATGAGGATAGAGGAAAAGAAGGGTGCCGGCAAGACACAGAAACCCTATATAGAATATCAAGCCGGTATCCTATACTAGGGACAACCATGAATGCCACCACCGGGCTCCATCACAGAGGGAGGAGTGAACTAAACTTGAAGATACGGTAAAACAAAAATAAAATAAAATAAAGAAAAGGGGGGGGGGGATTACACTAGACTAACCTACTGAGACAGGCCGAGTCCACAAAACCGAGGACCAGCAGAAAGAAGGGGAAAAAGGACAGTAGGAGAAGGAGAGGCCATGCACAATTAGCAAGACCAGCGCGTGACTCCCGGAAAGCGAGGGGAGACTTCGAAGAGCCCCACCCCCCATCCCGGGCATCCCCCGCCGATCATTGTGCCCCCCCACGACGGCAACGTGACATGGCAAAGGGGGGGGGGGGGGGGGGGGGGGGGGGGGGGGGGGGGGGGGGTGGGGGGGGGGGGGGGGGTAGGGAAAATAACCAACAAATGAGTAGGGGGAAGTGAGGGGAGGAGAGGGAGGGAAAGTGTGTGTGTGTGGGGGGGGGGGGGGGGGGGCAAATGTGGGGGGAAGGCAGGATGTGGTGGAGGGAAAACATGCCACCTAATCACATATTCCGTTGCACTGTGTCGGGGGCATATTTTGTGGGATATTTTATTGGCTATCTACCGGAAGGGGCATTGCATTTGCCCAATAAAACCTTCCTGAAGGAGTGTCGCAGCTCTTAGGTTAATATGGTGTAGTAGTCATAGGATTTTCAGATACATATGGAAATTGCAGAAAATAAGTTTTTAAATAATATCGTTCTTATAAGAAAAACTGCATCTAACTGCTTAAACTAATTATAGTTACATTTTTTCTATAATGCAGTGTCTAATGTTCGATAGTTAAAGACAGTGTAAGAATAGAATACATTATTATTTCTTTTTGTTTCTGACCAACGAGTGCTGACATTTAATGTGCAAGTATTAAGCATGGGAGAAAACCACCAAACTCATTGAAGTGATCACTATTCTATCGCTACTATAATAATCAGTGTTCCTCTGACCGAGTGATCCACACAAAGTGTGGTTCCAATCTCACGTCCTAATGGCAGCGCTCCAGGCAGCCCTGTTCAGAGCTGCCTCAATTATTAGTAAGTGTGAGTGTAATAATGTACTATATATGGGGTAGGTGTAGAGTAAGACTGACCCTTTTGGCAACTTGTTGAAGCTGCTGGAAGAACTCTGGTGATCCATGGTTGTCACCTCCCTCTGACTGGATGGGCTCCACCACCACGCCTGCTACTGGCTTACCCAGGTTGTTGTACTTGTTGATCAGATCCTCTACCTGGTCAAGCAGATCATAACCAAAAATATATATACACACTAATAATGAAATTGAGTGTCCGGTTAAAAGGCAAGCACCACAATTTGCCAAAGAGTTAAAAGCAAATTATAAAAAAAGGTTGTTTCTCTATGTATACCATTATTATTCAGCCATTTTACCATATAAGGGGCATAGCTGCATGTGAAAAGATCTCACTTGCTCAAGACACCTCTTATCCTCCTCTTGGTTTTCTCTAACGTGGTCCTCCAGGGGATATTTGTACTTAGGGAAGTCAGCGATCGGCCAGTCCAGTGAAGGGATGTCTATCTTATGGATGGCTTTGGAATGAGTTGTGGCCAAGCACCCCATCGTCCGCCCGTGGAAGGCACCTGTCAATATATCACAGCGAATATGGCAGATTTCACATACTATGTCCAATTCCAGTCTTCATGAGTATAATAAAATATTAGATGTTCAGATTTCAAAGAAAACAACGCAACACAGTGCAGTGCACAATGGCTTGATAAACCATGCAAACATATAACAGCATTTTATGCAATTACAAATACAGTTATGAAACAGTGGGTATTATCCTTTGAATGCATATAGCCAAACTTGCGCACCTTTGAATGAGAGAAGCGAATAGGAAGGGCATCCGGGGGCTTGGTTGACCATGCAAGACTCCAGTTCTTGCGGTGTGAAATCCAGTTTGCCCCCTCTCTCCTTGGTCCTGTACCACATGTAGATGGCCTTGTAGGCATTCTCGTTACTGCAGGAGCCACACGCCATGGTGCACAGATGGCTCAATCCTTTGGGGGCAGCCTGAAATAATATATTTATCAGGTTAAATATTTTGTTTATTATGGTAACATAAACAACTCTAAAGCAGCCACTGTAGAGGAAAAAGTGATAATACTCTTGTCACTAATATAAGGAAAAAACTGAAGTGATAGTCATTAACGTTTTACCTGTAAATTGTTATTCTCGTGATATAGGCCTACAGCTTGCAGTATATATAGAGTAATATTACAGTTCCACATATTGATCAAAAGCTAATGTCGATACTGCATTCATGTCGCCGCCGCCTGTACTTCATATCTCCATCATGCTCTATGTACCTTTAAAGGCAACATTGCTTACATTATAGATATCAGGTTTAATGATAAAAAAATTACCTGCATTTCAAATTTATACCACGCTATCGATAGCTAACTCCAGCTTCAATTAAACCAGTACCAGTAACTCAAAAACTCAAAATATGTGCTTCTGTGCTGAAACATACATAAAACTCCTAGAGAATATACATGCAAAAGACACTGCTGCGGTCCGATTACACAAATAAGATACAGATTGGAAAAGGAGTGAGGCAGGGAGACACAATCTCAACCAACCTGTTTACCGCTTGTCTTGAAGGGATCTTCAGAAAGTTTTCATTGGAATCAAAGGGAATTAATGTAGACGGGGAATACCTTTACCATCTCAGATTTTCAGATGACATTGTCTTAATTTCTGATAAAGCAGAAAAGTTCCAAGAAATCTCAATTATCTCAATAAAGAAAGTCTCAAAGTAGGTCTAAAAATGAACAGGAGTGAAACCAAAGATATGTATACTCGTGGAATAAACAATCTTTATACTGATGAGCTGTAATTTGTGTGGACGGAATGTAACTAGTAAACATAAGTCTGTAGTATCACAAAATTTCGACCCACTTACAGAATGTTTTGATCATTAGTTTGAAGATCGTTTTTTCCGCGTGTGTAGCCTACAATGATAAGGTACAACGTAGAATAATTAGGATTGATAACGAATTTCTAGAAGTATAAGAATACAATTATCTTGGCCAAGTATTGAAACTTATAAAATACAACAAACATGAAATAAAAAGACGAATAACTTTAGCATAGAAAGCATTCGTAAGACAAAGGAACATCATTAAAAGTTAGTTTAGAGATAGGAAGAAAGCATCATGTTTAAGAGAGCAAACCAAAGTCAAGGATATTCTAGAAATTATAAAAGAGCAGAGGTGGAGATGGGCAGGAGATGTAGCAAAACAAGAGGACAATAGGTGGAGTTATAGACTAACTGACTGGACCCCCAGAGAAGAAAAACATGACAGGAAAAGACCAGACAAGAGGTGGAGAAATGAGATGGAAAAAACTGCAGGAGTGATTTGGCAACGACTGGCAAAGTTTCAAGAGTCATGGAAAAAGTTTAGGGAGGGCTATGACTAGCAGTGCCAGTGGACTCCTAATGGCTGATGATGATGAGTTATTGGTTAACTTTACCAAGATGTAATCATATAAAGCTAAAGAATTGGAGACCGCAAGGGTAATTTTCATTGCGTGTCGATGGGTTGAACGAAGTAGAGTACAAATTTTATCCCAATAATATTGTCCCTTGAAACTCTGGGATTTGAACTCGGTACCTTCGGGTTACAGTTGAGGAGATCATTAATGAATATTAGAAAGAGAACTGGAGACAGCACAGAACCCTGAGGAACACCGGAGTTGATAGGTTGAGGAAGTGAGCGATGGCTGTCCACAACTTCAGCTATGGAACGGTCAGAAAGGAAATTAGTGACAAAGGCACAGATAGAGGGATAGAAACTGAAGGAGGGAAGTTTGGAAATTAGAGAATTGTGCCAGACTCTATCGAAGGCTCTCGATATGTCTAGCGCAATAGAAAAAGTCTCACCAAAGTCCTGAAGGGAGGATGACCAAGAGTTAGTAAGATAGAGCGGCACTTAAGGAAACCATACTGGCGATCTGAAAGTGGATAATGGGAAGATAAATGCTTAAGAAATTTTGAAGTAAGAATAGTTTCAAAAACTTTAGAAATGCAAGAAATGAGAGGAATTGGACAATAGTTGGAAGGTTGAGAGTGGTCACCCTTCTTTGGGACAGGTTGAATGAGAGAAAACTTCCAGAAAGAAGGAAAGACGTTAGAAGAAAGACATTAGAAGAAAGATAGACACAAAAGAGTTTGCCTAAGCAAGGAGTCAGCACAGAAGAACAGTTTTTGAGTACAACAGGAGGAGCACCATCCGTTCCGTACGCCTTCATAGTATTAAGCCCAGAGAGGGCAGAAACTCAGAAAGTACATCCTTAGAAGAGATTATCATATTAGGCATAAGTAAGAGAGAGGCAGATGGAAAGGGAGGAATAGCATCGGAATAATTCAAGGTGAAGTTTTTAGTAAAAGTTGAGTGAAGAGTTCAGCTTTGTTAGAGGAAGACATGGCAATGGTGCCGTCAGAGTGGAAAATAGGAGGGAAAGACGAGGAAGTAAAATTGTTGGATAGGTTGTTTGGCTAGTTGCCAGAAAGATTGGGAAGAGGTAGAGTTGGAAAGTTCAGAACATTTGTTATTGATGAAGGAGTTTTTGGCTAGTCAATGAACAGATTTGGCTAGAATCCAGACAGAAACATAAGAAGCACTAGATTCTTGAGTTTGAAGGCGATGGTTTCCTCCTTATTTCGGACAGCAGTAGAACAAGCTTGAGTAAACCAATTTTTTTGCATTAGATTGATAGAAAATGGAATGTATGCCTCCATGCCCGAGATAATTACCCCGGTTATGCGCTCGACACACTCAGGCACAGTTGAGTGGAGGAGCTATCCAATTCTAAGACCATGTGAGGCTAGAGCTACAAATATTATAGTTAACCCGGCAAGTGCTGGAAGACTCTTAAGAGTTTCCCCGGGCGACTGCGGGAAGACTCTTAAGAGTCTGGGGGAAAAAAATCCATTTAAAACACCCCCAATTTTTTTTTTTTTTTTTGCCCCTGGGCCATGCCAAATATCACTCCTCCACCTCCCCTTCTTCCCCACTTTCATCACCTCCTTCAGTTATCACATATTTTCCCTGTTATTCCCTTATTCTGAGGTCTATTTTCGTGCTAACATTAGTGAGTTGGTAGCAGGGCATTGTCATCACTGTTACCAAGCGTGGGAAAGAGCGAGAGAGAGACTATTGCGTAACAGTGTCTCTCCAGACAAGGGGAGGGGGGATGCCTCAGCCATACATTATATAACTCCTGGCCTGTATCGCCGATTTTGACCATTCAAACGCTGTTTCCACTTGTTTTATTGCTGTAACAGGTTAATACCTTTATAATCAACCTATAATAGGCGCATATGGATAAGTATTAATGCTATTTATGGTAAAATAACGATGTTAGTGATGGGAACAGCTCAAATACGTGCGCACAGGAGCGTGGTGTCTCATACCCCCCATGTGCACGTCTTAGGTTAAAGAAGGAAATGTTAATTTGTGCGGGAACGGATTGTGAATAAAGTGTTTTGTTTACGATTGGCTGTCTTATATCTACCTAAAATATAGTTTTATATACATATATACAAGAATAATAATAATAATAACAGCAATAATAATAATACTGAAAAATGAAGCAAGTAATGCCAACAACAATAGAGAGAGCGCCCGGACTCGCACAACAATAGGCAAGAGGACATTATGTGATGTATGTTTTGTTTGTAGGTGATGTCAGTGTGGGTAAAGTGTGTGTATGAGAGAGTGAGTGAGAGTAAGTGAGTGTGCAAGAGTGAGAGAATATGTAGCAGAGAGAGGGAGAGAGAGAGAGCGAGAGCGAGCACCACCACTAACCTGCATAAGAGAGGAGTTGAGTGTTTGGGTCCAGTCCTTGCCAGGGAAGGAACCCAGAGCTGGCCGGTTGATGAACAGTTTCTGCAAAGGAAAGAAGTACTATTATTAACAATGAATTTGAAGAATGAGATTAAAAATTAATTACAGGCATCTACTGTATTTCTTAAGTCAACTGTATTCCTAAACTTGCGAGTGTTTTGCTATATAAAAATTGGTCCCGTACAGCAATACAAACATATGACCTCTTGATGGATAAAAAGATTGGTGAATTTGATTATGTGTGTTTATACTGTATATTATGGACTACAACGGTATTGTAGCTGTTAATTCTGCTAAATATTATTGATTACAGATTGACTTTCTTTACAACCCATAACTCTCAGATGGTTAATTTACACTTCACCTGTATCCTATTTGTTAGTGGAAGGTCTGTATTTGTCCTCTCCTGTTTTGCCCCAGATTTTAAGACGTTTCACCTCATTACAATGACAATAATAAGACACTTCAGCCAATTCAAGTGTCGATTTTTTTTCTGGGCGAGCGATAGCGAGCCTGTAACTTGGAAGAAATCGACCTTCGGTCGGGACATTGTTCACTCGAAAAATTTACAAATTTAGCTTGCAGGGGGTCTGGTGGGCATTTTCTTTTTAGTTTGCAGGAAGCCTGGGAAGGATTTTTTGTTAGCCTCGGGGACCAACTAAAATACAATGCTCGAAAATGACAAAAACAACCAAAATAGTAATTAAACAAACTATCCTAATACCCCCAATACATCGGACCAGATAAGTATTAACCCGGCAGCTGCGGGGAGACTCTTAAGAGGTTTTACTGGGCGACTGCGGGGAGACTCTTAAGATCCTAGGCCTAAAAACAACTTTTAAAAGCCCCCAGTAGCACTATTTTTTTTCCCTTGGCCATGCCTCATATCACTCCTCCACATCCCCTCCTTTCCCCCCCCCCCTCAATTATCACCTATTTTCCCTGTTATTCCCTTATTCTTTGGTATATTTTCGTCCAAACATTAGAAAGCCGGGTGCAGGGTGTGGTCATCTGTGTGTATATGCGTGGGAAAGAGCGAGAGATAGAGAGAGAGGCCTCAGTCTCTCTTCAGGCCTCGAGAGAGGAGGATGTGTTGCCGGCTGGCTCACACTTGATGAATGAAACTCTCGCTTTCAATTCGCGATTTTGACCATACAAATGATATTCCCACTTGTTTTATTGTTGTAACATGTTACTATCTTCATATTAAACGTAAAATAGGCCCATATGGATAAGTATTCATTATATTTATGGTAAAATAATGATTTTAGTGAGGAAAGAGTCATAATACCTACGCACAGGGTCATGGTGTATACTACAGGGGCTGTGCAGCCCAAAGGTTAAGACTGTATACACACCCCTCAACATTTACCAACACTGGTCTGGCAACTTTTAAGGTAAACATTTAATACTAATTAATTGGTCATCTAAATGATCTAGTTTCCGATACCAGTGAAAAGAGCACCGAAATATTGCTGACAAAATGTTGACCCTTGGAAATTGGTGACTAGAGCCTTTGTGTGATACCTCCTCTAGTGAAGGAAATATGGGGCGTCAACAAAACTGAAGGCGCCGCCGCATTAACACCTTACGAGCGGCCTATGCGGTTTATTTATGTGTACCGCCCAGCGGGGTGTTTTTAGCCAAAATAGGGCGGTTTACGTGATCATTTTCATGCCTAAATAAGACCCAGAACGTAAAACAAGTACCTATCCCTGAAAGGGCATAAACAGAGCTTTCGAATGACACCATAACGATCCTTGTATGATGGATAGTTTTCTTGCAATAACCGTGCAACGCGAGTGCAAAAAGCAGGTAATTCGGTACTTTCGGTACATAATTGAGTATGTAGCGAGTGAGAGAGGGAGGAGGGAGCTGAGATTTGTGTCAGTAGGTTCGCCGCGGTGGTCTGGAGCAGTCATACGCTCGCTAGTCTCCTGCCACCACTTGTCTCTCTCTCTCAGCCACATTACGTGCTGAAATTGCCACTCGAGTTATGTCGAGCGCCGCCACATAGTCCAGCTTTATTTAACTCGACTTATGTTGCTCGCCGCTAATTAAGGGTTAAGGGGGTAGTGCTTGTTTTTGTATCTTATATATTTATTTATTTATTTATTTTTTAGTTTCCTCGCCATACCTCTGAGATGCCGGGGAATAAAGATATCCGAAGCTGTAATGATACCCTGCGAAACCAAAGGAAACACAATCACTAGAGCCAAGAAAAAAAAGAAGAAGAAACCACCCCAGAAAACGCGCCTCAAGGGGAATCAACCAAAGAAAACGGAGAGAATGGGATTCACAGGAGAGACTATGGGAACCACCCAGCTCAACACGTGAGACTCAGTGACCCACCCGAAAGTATGCAAATATACTACCAAACCCCCAGTGCACCCCTGTAGAGTATAAACATAACTATGAAGATAGTCCTAGGATGCGAAGTAAACAATCCGAATCAGACATAACTTTCCCCACCTGTGTAACTAGTGAAGAAACCCCAAAACCAAAGCAAACTGAACAATATAGCATGTCACTCCCAAATACCCATCAGGTCAAACCCAGATTCAATAAGAAAGTGAAAACACCCTGAGCATCATCCTCAAGTGATTCCCAAAGACAAACAAACTTCAGTGCAACTGGTTCCCTGTCTAAACACAAAACCAGAGTCTTACGTACGCCCCTATTACCCCAAGACAAAAGCCCCCTAGTGCCGACCTAAAATGAGTTACTATCTTCACTGAACAGAGTTTAGTCAAGCAATCAGCCTACTGGCTTGAGTCTTCCTTTGGATTTAGAGTTCGGGATTCCTAAGTTGGAAAAGAATAACTCACGTGAAACCTCTAGTAAAGAACTCCCTGTGGTACTATCTATCATTCAAGTTCCGGATCAACGGAGGCTTATCAGTACACATACAAGGAGTTCCAATATCTCAGGTGGATCAGGTAGCCTTGATACTAATCTAGAAACATGCTCTAAGAACAATCTACCAGTGTCTCTCCTCTTCACAAACCTTTAAGTGTTCTTTTATTTCGCAATGGTAACGATGATTGCAATTAGGGTTTGAACTTAAGTATGTTGAGGTTCATAGTGTTAACATAATTATACAAGATTTTCCATTCTTCCCTTTCTAGTTATTATCCGTTGCTCTGCTGCGGGAGAACAGTACACATATCTATCGTGGGGTAAATGTTTATATACTTCCTCGAATACAAGCTCCTGTATTCCTTATGTGGAAATATATGTATGTTTGTCCGGGAATAAATACATACACTTACACGTCAACCAGTGAACGCTTATTCAGACCTAGTTTTCATGCTTTTTATCATCTGAGTACAGAACTAATATAGAAAGTTCATTCACAGAGTCTTTCTCCTCAGTCACATATTTATGACTATTATTATAATCACATCTTTATGAAGTATAATTCATATACTTATTCTTTGAGTAATTCCAACTCTATGATTTATTCAAGTTATCTTAACTTATTGTTAGTTTCGAAATTCAGTCACACATATATGACTATTATCTAAATCATATATTCATGAAGTTACTTTCATAATTATTGCTCTCTGAGTTATTAGAGTTTTATCTCTAGATCAAGTTGCTTTAACTTAATGTTCGTTCAGAGATCAAATAGTGTCCTATTTTCCATACCTTCAGTACCCCGTGTATGCTATTGCAGTAACTATTAATTACTCTGAGTGAACCCATATTGAGAGCTTTTACATATTTATTCAGGACACTTTTTATTGTGATTTGAGACTTAACATATCTGTGTTGTTATTTTTCATATGTTCCATTGTAACATTACTATTATTTATATATGAATGTTATGCATATTATTTCCATAAGCATATTGAGAATGTACCTTAGCTATTGAGGAATAAAACTTCTGAACCTTTACTGTGTATTTTGTGTCCATTGTTTATTACTAGAGTGTAGTTCATAGAGCTAAGGCCAGTCTTTTCCCAGCGGAGGGGAATCCAAGTTGTTGAATGCGCTGATTCCTAAGGTGGAAATCGCAATCAGATTATCTTGCGTGTTATTATAAACGTGGCATAACAACCTCCATTAAGCTTAGAAGAAAAAAACCCTAGCCCCTATCAAGATAAATTTTTACATTTTTCGGTAGAAAAATGTTCCGACCGAAGGGCGGTTCCTTCTAAAATTAGAGGCTCGCTACCGCTCGCCAGGAAAACAAAAATTACACCTAAAGGGCACGAAAGGTTTTAATATTGACAAACAAAACGAGGCAAAAAGTCTCAAAATCGCCAATCTAACGGAACGAACGTCTTAAAACCTTAAAACTAATATGCTAAACATGAGGGAGAAGGGGTCCAGAAAAAGCAAGTAGTACCCCCTTAACTCGGCAAATGCGCAGCCCCTGTAGTATACACCATGACCCTGTGCGTAGGTATTTGCACTCTTTCCTCACTAAAATCGTTATTTTACCATAAATATCATTAATACTTATCCATATGCGCCTATTTAACGTTTAATATGAAGATAGTAACATGTTCCAACAATAAAACAAGTGGGAAAAGTGTTTGGATGGTCAAAATCGCGAATTGAAAGAGTTTCATTCATCAAGTGTGAGCCAGCCGCCGTCACACCCTCCTCTCTCGAGGGTTGAGGCAGTACTGAGCTACTGAGTCACACACTCACTATCTCTACCTTACGTAACAGACACATGAACACACACTAAGATCGGGTTGGAGATGTTTACACGAAAATATACCAAAGAATAAAGGAATAACAGGGAAAATAGGTGATAATTGAAGGGGGGGGGAAAGGAGGGGATGTGGAGGAGTGATATGTGGCATGGCCGAGGGGCAAAAAAACAAAAAATAAAAATTTCAAGTGCTACTGGGGTGTTTTAAATGTTTTTTTTTAGGCCTAGGATCTTAAGAGTCTCCCCCCAGTCGCCCAGTAAAACCTCTTAAGAGTCTCCCCTCAGCTGCCGGGTTAACCCCTTCTGTACCCGCGACGTCTTTTTAATCTTAATCTGGATATATTTAGACGATTTTGTGCAGTTTAACCCTTAAAGATCGGGGCCGGACTTAAGTCCGGCTCCAATTTGCAGCAAGTTAGGAGCATTATTAAGGCTTTTAAAGGGTTAAAATAGAGTGCAAATGGCCAGGAGCGCAGCGGGCCAGACAGCCGACTCCCAGGGCTTACCGCCGCCCATTAACTCATGTTCCCTGTGTTCTCGAGAGGCTGGCAGTGTAGCCAGTAGTGAGCATAGCTGGGAAAAATATGCCGCTATACGCTAAACTCCCATGTTACTTGTATCACTGTATGAGAACCACGAGTGCTACGTAGCTCGTCTCATTTTGAAGCTTTTAGCGCCTAGTTTTTTGCTAATTTTTTTTTTTTCATGCAGATACTTGATTTATCATTCAGGAGGGCCTGAATATGCCCAAATAAGCCCAAAACCCCCCGCTAGACAAGGGTTAAGAAGGATCTGTGGTCGTAAAAAGGGTTAATTGAGATATTAATATGGCTATATTTAGACGATTTTGTGCAGTTTAAAAAAGATATGTGGGAGTAAAAATGGTTAACCCATGCAGTACCAGGGACGTCCTTTTCTTCATATTCTGGCAACTATTAGACTATTTTATTCAGCTTAGGAAGGACCTCCAGCAATAATAAAGCTTCAAACTATCTCAACCAACCCTTTTAACTACCACCGATTCTTCCTAAGCTGGATAATATAGACTAAGTATAGCTAGAATAAAATATAACACACGTCGCTGGTACTCAAAGGGTTACGTGAGATAGTTTGAAGCCTGTTAGTTTTTGTAACTGAATAACATCGTCTAATAGTAGCCATAATAAAGCTGAAAGGACGGCACCAGTACTGACAGGGTTAACACTAGCCCATCCCATGTTAGAGGGGGTATTGTCCTGCATTCATCTATTTATTGTTGAGGCTCTTGATTGATTTTCCTGTTTTTGAACAATTTATTTTCAGTTTGCCCCCTTTAACTACAAAAGTAAAAATCAGTAAAAATAGCCTCACCAGACTCCTCTTTAACCCTTCAAACTCGGATGGTACACGTGTGTACCATTAAGTTTTGCCCCGAGGAACCCGGGTGGTACAACATTGTACCCATTGCATGAAAGCCTGTGAGCTTCGTGTGCGAGGCGTCGGTCCGACGCATGTAAACAACAGCCGGCTGGACCGACGCCCCGCATCTCCGGCCACAAGAAGGAGAGCGTCGCTTGTTCGTGTGTGCCTGCATGTTGTTGTTAAGTATCGAAAAGTAGTGTAAAGTGGCTGTTTTGGCCATAAAGTTATCTCCAATGAAATCATCATCACAAATCAAGCACTTGACTTAGAGAGCTCTACTTAACGCCATTCTACAGGTAAATAACACAGCTACGCTTGGGGATGCGCGGGAATGCGGGAAGCAGTCAGCATAACAATGATACGGTAGCCTAGCCTAGACGTTTTTCGGCCAAATCACCGGATTTCGGGGAATATTTATGTAATGCGTAGCCGGGGCGGGAGGGTTAAAGAAAATATAATATAAATATATTAATTAAAAATACAATAATAAAAACCTTCAAGCACCTCCCCCCCACACACACACACACTTTCAAGCTATATATTCACATTTGTTTTCACCAACCCACCAATTAATTTACAAATAAAACTAGCCAATGAAATCAATGAAAGTAATGAATATCGAACTTTTGGTGGATATAATAATGTCCCGGTCAAAGCCTACTTCCCCTAATTTGCAGGCTTACTATCGCTCGACATCGATACCTGAATGAGGTGAACCGTCATTTGTCAAAGTAATAAGGTGAAACAGCAGTGGTCCAAAAAGAGCACACCAGGATTAGATAGGGTAAATGTCCCCATACACAGCCTACCTTATAGAGTATTATTTATTAGTGGCCCCTCCATCATTGACGATTATGCCTATTACATAAGTTACCCTCTTCAAACACTCATCCGCCGTAGTTTTGAATCTACCGCGCAGAGCATAACAAATTGAGGAGCCTTCATCATGAGCGCACGCAACCTCACTCATGGTTCAGTCATTATGAAATTGGGTTCTCACTACGAAAAAACTTCGTAACAAATAAAAAAGAAAAAGAAAATAAGAATAACTATTCATAAGCTTTCCATATACTCGTGGATGTACTTGTGTGGATCTTTGACCAGACGCTGACTCAGGCGTCATTCTTCCTTCTCTGCTCTGCGCTCAACCTACCCGGACGTGCCTCCCCACGCTCCGCTGGTTCCGCATTTGTTGCGTCCCTAGTGAGTTTTTTCTCATTTGTTTACTCCGGGATGTATCGAGTAAGGTTAGGATATGCGTAGCAGGAGTGTCCTGGGCGAGTTGCCCGCAGTGCAGTGTATTTTGGGTCGTGTGTTTGGGGCATCTATTTCGGGTGTACCCTCGTGGTCCCGTTGTGGACATGTGAACTTTTTCACGGTTAGCTAGCTTCGTGATGTAGGCGGCTTTCATTACGCGTTATTATTGCTTCCTTTTATCTTTCTGATGAGGTAGCTTTTTATTCTCTGACGTTCCCAGCGTATTTTTCTTCACTTAGTGAAGTTTTTTCTGGGTCCCGAGTCAGTTCTTCCCTTTGCCAGGAAGTTTTTGCTACAGTGGTGTGTTGACGGTGGTTCCTGTTGTGATATAATTCAGTGCTTTTTGTTTATATTACGACATGTTTACTTGTATTTCCGTCTGCCTAGGCCTAGCCAGCCTCTCGTAGCTTTGCCACATGTACAAGTGTTATTGATTTATGTTATAAATATGTACTACTGTGTCATGTGTGTCCTGGTTTAGTTGTGTATTGGCTAATTCCACGGACTATATATGTGTCCTGGATTAGTTGTGTATTGGCTAATTCCTCGGACTATTTGTGTGTCCTGGGTTAGTTGTGCTTTGGCTAATTCCACGGGCTATTTGGTGCGTTCAGATTGAATCTGAATGGGGTGGGTTGCTTTTTCCGGCGGGTTTTCTCGGTTACACCATGAAAACCCGGCTGGTTGCCGAGTTTTAATCACGCGTGGTTAAAATAGGCTTGTTTTCCCCGGCGAGTGGTGGCCTGAGGCTCTCCAGGACTGCGTCTCTGTGGTGGGGCCTGTGTTCAGGCGTACTGTGTTTCCCGGCGGGATGGCTTTACCCATTTAACTAAGTGTTCATACGGACACTTGTTGAGTTGAGTTTTTTCCCGGTTTTTGCAAAGCCAGTAAAACTAGGCTGTTTGTTGATTGGTCTTTCCTCCCCGGCGATCTTTTGCAAAGAAGTGGGGATAGGAATTTTTGGGTTAACGTTAAAAATTCACACCCGGCGGTTGCACCTTGGGAGGGTGGGATTAACGGATTTGCAAAATTCAGTGTAGTTAACCAGACAATCGAGGGATAAGTTACGTATCGCCGCCATTCAACATACGGCGATCTAGAACGCTTCGGGAGAAGCCAGATCTAGCATTTAAGACAGGCTTCCCAGTTTTTGATCTGCGAGAAAATACGGGGGCCGGCTCTTTTAGGGGTTTTTCTAGTAAGAACTTAACAAACACCACTGGGAAGACTGCGTCATTTATAAAAAGCCATGCTGGTCTTTATATTATGTCAGAGGATATTCATAAATCTTTTGGACAAGTTAAGATATTCTGAAATCTTTACACATGAACCTTCCGCGTAGCGAGCCGTGATAGTTGTGTATTACGTCTCGTTACCCGGCGGGTTGTCTAACACTTGTGTTCGAACATGTTGGTGTAGCCTTATGAGCATTAATTCCTGGAAATTTTCTTTTTTCCAGGGCTGAGTTCCGGCGAGTCTTTCGAGAACCTGGAGTAAACCGGGGGTGGGTTCGTGTTTTCCACCAGTATCTGTCATGGCTACCCTAGACCCTGTTTTTGCCTTGTGTATTGCTCCCTCATGTTCAGGTATCCCTATCTTTGCACACACTCTTTGCATTAGATGTGTTAAATGTTTAGATCGCTCAAGGGGTTTGTGGGTAACGGGGAACTGTACCTTCTGTACTCAATTGAGTGTCAAAGTGTTGCGGGACAATAGTAGATCCGCGGCGGTCGCTTTGAGGGAAGTCAGGCAGCAGTTGTCAAGTTATGCTACCACAGTGGCTCATAAAGCGCTGCAATGTGATAATGTGATTCTTTGGGATAAATTACTGATTGAGCACCCCTCTATTAAACGTACCTCTAGAGTAACTGTACGAAAGTCGGCAGAGACTGGGCAGGGTACAGCACTTGCTCTGGTCCCTACCACTTCTAACAGACCTCGTGAACCCACGCCCCCGGTGACAGCCTCCACGTCACGGGCGCCGTCCAGGTCCAGGTCGCCCCTCAGACAACAGCCGCCTAGTCATTCTTCTTCACCAGCAAGAAAGAGGAGCAAAGAGGAAAAGTCCAAGGACAGCTCTAGTGAAAGATCAGATAAGTCTAAGAGCAGTGATAGATCTAAGTCACACCGCAGCCACAAATCTTCCAGGAAAGATTCTAAGGAACGAAAGGCCTCCCGGCGTTCGCCGGAGCCTCGTGCCTCACTTTTTGCCTCTACTCCCGACTTATCTAGTGTCCAATCTGATGGGGCGGGAGTGGAGTCAGAGACTATGGTGGGGGTGTTGCCGGCGGACAGGTTACCAATGGATATTACACACTTAGAGTTAGAGAGTTCTGTAGGCAGTGATCGCCCTTTAGAAGAGTCTAGTGGGGGCTCAGTGGTTGATGGTGTATCTGACTCCCAAGGGAGTTCGGGCCAAGGACTGGGTGTATGGCGGTATTCCCAACCAGGGCATGAAGGCCCACGTCTGGTTCAGGAGCCACAGGTACGGACGGACGTCCACCGGGACGCTGTGATCCCATCATCCATTCCTGACTTAACTTGGCACCAAGACGAGGTTCCGGCTTCGGCGGAACCCTCTCATGATGGGCCAGATGACAAGGATGAGGTGTCTATAATCTCGGACATGGAAGTTCAAGAGTCGGGTTCAGTTCTAGACGACTCACAAGATAGGAATGATTCACCTCTGAGTTCTTCATCTGCTAAATTTGTCATGGCGGAGGAAATAGATGGGTTGTTGGTTACTGCTCTAACAAAAAATTTTGGCCAACAGCCGGAGACTCCTACAGTGGACCTGGGAGCTCCCATGACAAGTTCAAGTGTTCGGCCTCTGATCGCTTCTATTGCTTTGACCAAGATTCCACACCCTCCCTCTATATCACCTAATATAGTCACTAGGCCTGCTTCGGCGGCACTGACTACTTCTAGTGTAAGGGTGGTAAC
Source organism: Paralithodes platypus (assembly GCA_032716605.1). Taxonomy (NCBI): domain Eukaryota; kingdom Metazoa; phylum Arthropoda; class Malacostraca; order Decapoda; family Lithodidae; genus Paralithodes; species Paralithodes platypus. The sequence goes on along the minus strand of CM064521.1, from coordinate 35,012,018 downwards.
GGATGTCAATCCTCCCCCTTTAGATAAAGCACCGTTAAGAAAGGTAGCTATGCCCCTGTTATACGGTCCGGATGATTCATGGGTTCAAATGATCCCAACTAAGCCAGAGGCGGCGCAGCCCACTTTGTCAGGGGAACTTCCAGTGCCACGTGAGTGGGTAATCCAGGGAAATAAATCTAGAAAGTTACGAGCCTTGGATATTGCGGGTAATGTACTTGATGTTAATATTAAGGCCATTCCGAACCATTATCACCATGACTTTTTTGTGTATACAGCTACGCCTGCACTGCCCCCTGCCTCAGCTTCAAAACTGTTTTCTGATTGGACCAAGCATGACGGTTTTAATGATATAAAAGCACTGTCAGCTCTCACTCCAGAATTAGATTTACAAACGGTCACAGACACAGCCGCTAACCCAGTGTTGAAGGTGGGGCAGTTGGGTCCAGGACCTTGGGTGGAATGGGAGGTAGAGGCTCAGAACTTTGCGACCACCTTCACCTCAAAATCTTCGCACCAGATTCCTCAGGACAGCCATTCTTGGTTCTCTATGCCAGTCTTTTCAGCCGGCGGAGTTCCATCTGCTTTGTTTGCTTTTTTAGCTGCTCCCAAAATCAATCTATGCGAACTTAAAGATCCTTTCACTACGCCTTCACCAGCTCACCTAGACCGGGAGTTTAGGCTACGGGGGAAGGCGTATAGACTTTTTTCCCAGTACATTGTTACGCACTAGGTGGCGAAATCTATGCTAAGATCTACTCAGGCAATCGCGGACGCGGAGGCCAGTAGATCGGTTGAACTATCTCGGCGATTACTCCTTCAGACTTCAATTCAGTCGTTGGGGGATATCCGCACAGCCTTGCTCGAGGCGGTGCGGGTGAGACAGGATCTTAGGATGTCCCTGGTGAGGAAAATTCCTGATAGAATTGCAAACCAGGTGGTCATGTCGCCGGTGCTAACTCCCTCGTTAATGTCCCCTGATGTGTGGAGAACTGTTTTCAATATGGCTCAGGCCTTTAAGCACAGTCCCACCCCTTCTAAGAAACCTGCTTTTAACTTTCCCAAACCCAAGCCAGTCGCAAAAGCTCAGCCGGGTGGGTCAAAGCCCTTTCATATACCTAAGTCCTCTTCCCCCCAAGGTCAGTACAGGTATAAACAAGGTAAGTTTGCAGGTCATAAAGGATGAAACTATAACAGACCGGGCCAGGGCCCGTCTTCTGCCAACGCCGGCCAGTCGGCTAAGCATCCACCACCACCACCACCACCACCACCACCACCATAAAAAAACTAAAGTCTCTCTCACTCCCAGGGCCGGTCTCACGGCGGGCGGATCAGAGGGTAATACAGCCGGCGAACCCTTGTCTGCTAACTGGGTCGTTCCGGACGTGTCACCGCGCATGGCCAGTAAATACTTGGGCGAGGATGGTGGCACGCAAGGGCATCACCTGGCAGTGGCTCCGGCGACCTCGTTTACGTCAGCCGACAAAGGCAAATTTAGTTTCTTTAGAGGTGGAGTCACTGATCCAGGAAATTATCACCAAGTATGTCATCATCCCGGTTCCTCAAAATTACCCAGTCTTTACATCCAAACTATTTCTAGTGCCCAAAAGGGACAGTGTTCAGATGAGGCCAGTCGTAGACCTGTCTTATCTGAACCTCCATATTCACAACGTGTCATTCAGGATGCTAACAGTAAACCAGATCAGGCTAACACTTCCGCCGGGAGGATGGATGTGTTCTTTAGACCTGACGGACGCGTATTGGCACGTCTCGGTAAACAAAAGATTTCAACGGTTTCTGGCCTTAAGAATAAAGCATCAGACTTATGTCTTTCAGAGGATGCCGTTTGGATTGAACCTAGCACCTCGCTTATTCACGAAATTAGTCCGGCAAGCCCTGATGCCCTTGTTAAAGCAAGGGATCAGGATTTTATGGTATCTAGACGACTGGCTAGTGGTGGCAGAGACGGAACAAGTATGCATAAATCATGTCAACATAACATTAAAACATGTCAAAACTCTAGGGTTCAAGGTCAACCTGGTAAAGTCAAACCTTGTTCCCTCAAGAGTAGTTCAGTGGATAATAATAATAATAATAATAATAATAATAGTTCTTAAAGCTAGCGCATGCTAAGCTAGCTAAGGATAGCTCAATAAGGCCGATTAGGCGTATTTCCATTGGGGTCCTGTACTACTAACCCATCCCTTTGCTCATGAGGGATGGTAACGACTCAGTGCTTGTGAAAAATCTTTAATGCGCCGAGCGTGGGCGCGAACCCGGGCCTTCTGGGTGGAAGTCCGAGACGCTAGTCACTACACCAAGCGAGCCGCTGGTCTGGGACACGGCTACTCTCACTCTGAGTCAGAGTGTGGACAATCGCAACAGATTTCGCAGGAAATTGTTTCTGTTCCTTCACAGTCTGACTACGACACGGAGAATCTGGGAGTCTCTGGTCGGCTCTCTCAACTGGATTCAACTAACTGTACAGTTGGGCCGGTTAAGAGTCAAACGTTTAATATTGGAGGGCAACAAATATTTTCCGCTATTGCCGGCGAAAAAATTATGGCCCATACCAAAATTAATCCACAACTTGCTAGCGGTCTGGGCAAAGAGGGAAACATTACACCCAGTCATGTCATGGACCTCTCCTCCGCTGACGGTATGGGTAGACACGGATGCGTCAGGAACGATAGGTTGGGGCTTTCAGTCAAACCAAGGGCACCAGGGTCAAGGGCTTTGGTCCCATTTAGAAATCTCCCACATCAATGTCAAAGAATTACTAGTCCCCTTATATTTCCTTCAGGCTCACGGCTCTACTTTACGGGGCAAGTCGGTGGCCTTCAGAATGGACAATCTGAATGCAGTTCACTGTATTCAGAAACAAGGGTCGACGAGATCTCAGGGGTTGCTAAACGTGTCAGAAAATATTTTTATTCTAGCCAACAGGCTGGACATTCAGCTTCACGCATCTTATCTCCCAGGCGTAGCAAACGTCTGGGCAGACGCTCTGTCTCGGAGACAGAGCACAACAGTAGAATGGGCGCTCAAGCAAACCATTTTCGACCAAATGATTGCGGAGCCTTACCATCCACAAGTGGATTTGTTTGCATCAGAGGAGACTCACAAACTCCCACTGTACCTCACCCGCCGGACGATAATGCCGGCGGGCGGGCCAGACGCACTGGTGACAGACTGGAACAGGTGGAGTTCCATTTATCTGTTTCCGCCGCCAGATGCATCTCTAATGTGCCACGTAGTAAACAAACTACAGGATTATCGGGGCGTAGTCTCGCTAATCGCGCCCCTGTGGCCGGCGCAGTTGTGGTACCAGCAATTGAAGACGTGGTGCCCGGACCTGGTATCACTCCCGGTGGGGTTTTTCCACTTAGACACAATTGGCAACCTAAAGACCTCGCTGACTTTTGCATTATGAACATTCAGGAGGCCAAATGGCTAGCACCATATGGTAGAGACGTGACCAATAAATTCATGAATCAATATACCCAGTCTACTAAGCGACAGTATCAATCGCATTGGCAAGCCTTTACTTCTTGGATTCTTAGAACAGAACAAACTGTGCCCTCGGTGGCTTTGGTTTTTAATTATTTAAATTATCTGTTCGAGTAGAAACGTTTATCTGTAGTAACGTTAAAAAATCACTTAACAGCGATTAGGATACCGTTTTTGGACCTTACCGGTCTCTCCATACCAGTTGCGGAGGAAAAAGGTTTTATGAGGGCATGTTTTAAACTCCGCCCACCTCCCCGTCAGCTCATGCCTACCTGGTCTCTGGACAAGGCATTGTCATTACTTCATTCCCGTCTGTACCAAAATACTGCAGACTTTACATTACTTTTAAAAAGGGCAGTATTTCTTATGGCCTTGGCTACCGGGAACAGAGTATCTGAGCTGGCGGCCATGAGCAACACACCTAATTTCCTCAGGTTTGGTAGGCTTAATGAGTGTATTCACATTGCACCTTCCCCAGGGTTCATAGCCAAGAATGAGCACAGTGAACACGTGTTTTCAGAGTTCACGGTGCCGGCGTTGAAAAGGGGAAAGGTGCACCATAATTTATGTCCAGTGCAAGCTCTAACCAAATATTTGAGAGTGGCACCTCTAAATCACCACGGTGCTTTATGGGTAGCAAGTACGGGTAAACGCTTGATGAAACGTAGACTGGCTTCTCTCTTGGTCGAGGTCATTAAAGAGAGTAATCCCGGCGTTGTGGGTAGGGCCCACGATTTACGCAAGTGGGCGGCTTCGTTACGTTTCCTTAAGAATTTTTCTGTTGAAGATATTACGTCCACACAGTTGTGGGCCTCTAATCATACGTTTTTGACTCGTTACCTTTCAGTAGCTCTAGACAAACCTTCCTTGCCATGTATAGCTTTAAGGCAAAGGGTCTAGGTGGCCCCTAAGTCACTTATTGTTTAATTTCAAGAAAAGTGGGGGGGGGGGGGTGCAGTCAGTGTAACATAGGACACCCTAGACCCCGCCAGAGTATGAGAGCTGTGATACTGTTTATGGGTGTTGTGATATGTAAATTTCTCTGTACTATTCATTACAGGAAATTGTGCTAGTACAATTATAGTACAAACAACAGTGTTGTTGTAAGTAGTTTTTGGGCTGAGAAGCAATCTAATTTAAGCATTGGTTATATTTTGCAAGATATATCCACTAATTTTATGGGGTTTATATGTGCACATGTAAACTTATAAGTTTTATTTTTCACCACTTAATTTAAGTGGGGTGCCTTGTTAACTGGCGGATCTGTTCTCAGAATCTCAGAGTTAACCCCTTTTTTATCAAGCAGGCTTCTTTGAAGCACGCTCCTGCTTGTACCCCTTTTTCTATAGTTGTGCTGTATAAAGTTTATGCACCAAATATATCTTTTTTACAAAGTAAGAATACTATGTGGTTGTTTGATTATCTGCCTTTGCTAGAGTTATGATATGATTACGAATGTCCCTCTCCAGTCTTAGATATCAGGCATAATCGTCAATGATGGAGGGGCCACTAATAAATTATAGGTTTGACTCCTGCAAGGAGATAAAGAAAACCTAATATTTAGTAGTGGCCCCGTAATCATTGACGACTGGGGCCCTCCCGACCATCCCCTTCCCATTCGTTGATGTATTAAGGATTTTGGTTTACTTGATATGTCAGTGAAGGAAGAATGACGCCTGAGTCAGCGTCTGGTCAAAGATCCACACAAGTACATCCACGAGTATATGGAAAGCTTATGAATAGTTATTCTTATTTTCTTTTTGTTTTTTATTTGTTACGAAGTTTTTTCGTAGTGAGAACCCAATTTCATAATGACTGAACCATGAGTGAGGTTGCGTGCGCTCATGATGAAGGCTCCTCAATTTTTTATGCTCTGCGCGGTAGATTCAAAACTACGGCGGATGAGTGTTTGAAGAGGGTGCCTTATGTAATAGGCATAATCGTCAATGATGGAGGGGCCACTACTAAATATTAGGTTTTCTTTATCTCCTTGCAGGAGTCAAACCTATAATCATCTGTGTAATTTCAACGTGTCACGGGCACTACAGGGGTTTTACCGGTTAATTACCAATTCTGGTTTGTGATTCTTTTAAGTCAGTCACATAGGTCGATCAGTTCACTTTAGTATTAAGTTGTAGGCTACTTGAAATTGATGCCGGCGTACATAAATCCGGAATCGAAAGAAATATCAGTGAACATGAGGTAAAAACTGATAACCAAAATCAACAAAAATCTAGATAATACGCCGCCTTGTATGTTTTCCATTCGGTACTATGTTTGGTGAAGGCTGGTCCTGTCCAGAGTGAGGTTTGGCACCCTCTACCAAACCATAGCTGTTTCTGTCTATATCTTTTTCTGTTATACTTTTCCTACTTCGGAGGCGGCTGGCTAGGAATCCTCCTCCCCTTGTAAAATTCACCTACTAGACGAGACAAAGAAAGGAGCGAGAGAACGCAAAAGTGGTCCTGGACCCTAAGAATTGAAACCTTACATGTTGTTTCTGTTCGGGCTCTGTCTCGAGTCGGTCACCCCCGTGCTATGGGGTATTTGCCTGAGCATATACATGCATATACTATGTCTCTAATAATACAAGAAAGGTAATATTGATTATGGTCATTTCTATGGTAATATTAGGTATGGTATTTTAGGACAGGTGGCGACATTAATGCAGTGCCTACTTTAATGCTGGTGACGTTAGAAATAATGTGTTCATAGGAGGAGGCTGTAGGCACCAGTCGAACAGAATGGTACTCCCGGGGAGTTCTGCAGATAGCTGAACTCCTGTTTCACCACCAGGCCTCCCTTGCTGATCCTTTCCGCGCCTCGCCAATATTGAGGGCAACCTCAGTCTGCCTTCCAAACACCTTCTTTTTCTATCAATACATTATACCACAAATATAATACACACTACACTACTTTTTCAAATTCTTTCAAATAACATGATGAATCAACGACCCACCTTGGAGTCCCCAAGAAGGGAACCAGAAATGCCCCCAGTGGTTTGGCCCCTGAAGCTGACCCATTAAAATGCACTGGACCACTACCCCCAACTATTACTATCGATTTCTATAACATTTGTGGTCTTTCCTTTAACTTCCAGTCTGTGGAACACCACCTCTCCTCTGACAACCCTGATCTTCTCTTTTGAATACTCAAGTCTCTGGCTAAAGCTATCTCGTCACTCTCAAACTAAATTTGTCTGCGCTATTTATTTCTCCCCTAATTCTACTGACTATCCAAAATTCTTTGACTATCTAACTTTTAAAGTGGAACACATTCTATCCATCTCTCCTTTTGCAGAAATCTCCATCTTAGGAGATTTCAATGTTCACCAACAACCAATGGCTCTTCTCTCATTTCACTAACCAACCTGGCGAACAAGTCTACATCTTTTCTATCCTAAATGACCTAGAGCAGTTAGTCCAGCACCCTACTCGTATTCCTGACCGCCTTGGAGGTCGGCCCAAATTTCTTGACTTATTTAGAATTTCTAGTCCTTCTGCTAACGCTGTAAACCTTTTCTCTCCGTTGGGCTCCATCCGATCACAACCTTATCTTGTTACCTGTCCTATCTCTCCAGTACAGCCATCCGATCCTCTCAGCCGGCAGCGCTTGTGGCACTTTGGCACTGCTAACTGGGAGGCTCTTCGGCGGTAAATCTTTGATTTCACATAGATTCATGTTTGCTTCCGTGGCCAGGGACCCTCGGATTGTGCTGAGCGCATTGCCGAGGTAATTCTCTCAGGCATGAAGGCATACATTCAATTTTCTTTCTCTCTGTCCAATGCAAAAAACTCTTGGTTTACTCACACTTGTTCTACTGCTGTCCGCAATAAGGAAGAAGCATTCAAACGGTATCATTGCCTTCATGCTCGAGAATCTTAAACTTTTTATGCTTGTGCCCGATATCAAGCAAAATCTGTTCTTTGACTGACCAAAAACTCTTTCATCAATAACAATTGTTTTGAACTTTCCAATTCTAGCTCTTCCCAAGCTTTCTGGCATCTAGCCACAAACCTTTCCAATAACTTTACTTCCTTATCTTTCCCTCCTCTTTTCCACTCTGATGACACTACTGTCACATCTTCCTCTGACAAAGCTGAACTCTTTGCTCAAACTTTTACTAAAAATTCCAACGTGGATGCTTCCGGTGCTATTCCTCCTTCTTCACCCCCCTCTCACTTAATTATGCCTAATATCATAATCTTTTCTAAGGATGTACTTTCTGCCCTCTCTGGGCTTAATACTAAGAAGCATATGGACCGAATGGTGTTCCTCCTGTTGTAATAAAAAACTGTTCGTCCGTGCTGACTCCCTGCCCAGGCAAACTCTTTCGTCTCTGTATTTCCTCTAACGTTTTTCCTTAATGACAAAAATTCGCTCTCATTCAACCACCTGTCTCAAAGAAGGGTGACCGCTCCCAACCCTCCAACTATCGTCCAATTACTCTCATTTCCTGCATCTCTAAAGTTTTTAAACTATTTTTAATTCAAAATTCCTTAAGCATTTATCTTCGCATAATCTACTTTCAGGTTGCCAGTGTGGTTTCCTTAACCCGGGAATGGCGAGAACACTCTTAAGAGGTTTTACTGGGCGACGGCGAGAAAGCTCTTAAGAGGTAAGGCCTAAAAAAAAACTTTTAAAAGACCCCAGTAGCACTTAATTTTTTTTTCCCCTCCATACCTCATGTCACTCCTCCACATCCCCTCCTTCCCCCCCTTCCCCCCCCCCCCCCCCTTCAATTATCACCTATTTTCCCTGTTATTCCCTTATTCATTGGTATATTTTTGTGTAAACATCTCCAAACCGATCCTAGGCTGTGGTCATGTGTGTCTTACGTAAGGTAGAGACCGAGAGAGTGTGAGGGAGTAGCTCAGTACTGCTTCAAACCTCGAGAGAAGAGGGTGTGAGGCTGGCTGGCTCACATTTGATGAATGAACCGCTCGCTAACAATTCGCAATTTTGACCATTCAAATGATATTCCCACTTGTTTTATTGTTGTTACAGGTTACTAACTTCATAATAAAGGTAAAATAGGCGCATATGAATAAGTAATAACGATATTTATCGTAAAATTATGATTATAGGCAGCAATAGAGCTTAATATTGCCGCCCAGAACTGTGGTGTTCACTACACCCTGCACGCGCTTGCCGGGTTAAGGGAGGATGATTCACTTTTGGGAGGATTTTTGCATGTATTCATTATTTTTCTAGTTTCCTCCCTAGACCTCCATCAAATTAAAAAAAAAAAACATCCATTAGATCCCCCTTCTATATTAATTTGTAAATTTTTTGGTAGAAAAATGTCCCGGCTGAAGGCCGGTTCTTCCAACATTACAGGCGCACTATCGTTCGCCAGGGAAAACATTGACACCTAAATAGCACGAAAGGTCTAAATATTGACGAAGAAATGGGCCGAAAGGTCTTAAAATCGACTAACTGATGGAGCAAACATCTTAACATCTGAAAACTAATGTGGTTAAACATGAGGGAGAAAGTGGTCCAGAAAACTGGGCCATCCCCCCTTAACCTAAGAGCTGTGACACTCCTTCCGGAAGGATTTACTGGGCGAATGTGACGCTCCATCCCCACAAAAAATGCCCCAGAGCCGGTGAAATGAAAGCAATGTGTGATTAGGTGGTATGTTTCCCCTCCACCACCTCCTGCCTTCCCCCACATGTGTCCCCCCCCCCCCCCCCCCTTCCTTTTCCCCCCTACTTATTTATTGGTTATTTTCCCTCCCCCACTCCCTATAAATCCTTTCTCCCGGCTAAAATATAAGTTTTCACCCTCCCCTTCCCTCTCCCGGCCTCCCTCGTCCCTCTTACATGCGCTGTAAAGAGCTGTGAGCTTAGTCTGCCTTCGTCAAGCAACGAAGGCACACCTATATCGCGCTCCCTCATACGCCTCCAGGCTCACCTCCTGTCACAATAATATTGTTTTTCAATGTTTTTTCCTCTTTACACCTATTTTCTGGTTCTTCTACATTCACATGTTCATTATGCAAATAAAATATGTGCATATGGAACAGTAATATTCCTTTATATGGTAATTATAACATATTTTTTCCTAATTGACCTTTAAAGACATCGCACCAGCGACACTTTATAATATTATAACATAACTCGAGTGCTTCCCGGGTTAAGGGATCTCCTTGCTTAATCTTACTAACTCTTGGTCATCCTCCCTTCGGAACTTTGGTGAGACTTTCTCTATTGCACTAGACATAACGAAAGCCTTCGATAGAGTCTAGCACAAATCTCTAATTTCCACACTACCCTCCTTCTGATTCTATCCCTTTGTCTCTAGTTTCCTTTCTGACCATTCCATAGCTGTAGTTGTAGACTGCCATCGCTCACTTCCTCAACGTATCAACTACAGTGTTCCTCAGGGTTTTGTCCTGTCTCCAGTTCTCTTTCTAATATTCATTAATGATCTCCTCAACTGTACCTCTACTCCTATCCACTCATATGCTGATGACAATATCGAGTAACCTAAAACCGAGTCAACAGTGTTCAGAAGTTGTTAAGAAGGCAAACAAAATAATTGGCTTTATAGGCAGGTCATTTGAGCATAAATCCAAAGAAGTTATCTTAACTCTTTACAATTCCTTAGTCCGCCCTCTTCTAGAATACTGCGTTCAATCCTGGTGCCCTTATTACCAAAAAGATATAAACAAGCTAGAAAGAGTTCAACGTAGAGTTACCAAAATGATACCTAGCCTAAAAAACAAACCAGACGAGGAGCATCTTAGAGAATTAAATTTATTTCCTTTAACCCAGCGCAGATTAACACTTAAAGAGCGGGGCCCGACTTAAGTCTGTATCCAAAAAGCAGCAAGTTAGGAGCATTATTAAGGCTTTTAAAGGGTTAAAATCGAGTGCAAATGGCCGGGAGCGCAGCAGGCCACACGGCCGACACCCAGGGCTTACCGCCGCCCACTAACTCACCCTCTCTGTGTTCTGGAGAGGCCGGCAGTGTAGCCAGTAGTGAGCGTAGCTGGGAAAAATATACCGCTATACGCTAAACTCCCATGTTACTGGTTCCACTGTATGAGAACCACGAGTGCTACGTAGCTCGTTCTGGTCTCATTTTGAAGCTTTTAGCGCCTATTTTTTTGCTGAATACATTTCTTTTTATGCAGATACTTGATTTATCATTCAGGAGGGCCTGAATATGCCCAAATAAGCCCAAAAACCCCCCGCTAGACAAGGGTTAAGAGGCGACTTAATTCAAGTTTTCAAAATCATCAAAGGCATCGACACTATGAACTGTAGTAAGTACTTCACTATCGACCAATTTAATTACACGCGGGGAAACGGTTGCAAAATGATTGGTAAATCTTTTAACTCTCACGAATCTAAGAATTTCTTCTTCAATCGAATTGTCAACTTATGGAATGGGCTTCCCCGAAACGTTATAGACTGCAGCACCGTTGATTCTTTTAAACTTCGCCTAGACAAATATCTTGCATCAAACCCGCGACTGACTCCGTTTGTAAATGAATAACTATATATGATCCCCCCCTCAGTTACTAACCCCTCTGTCCCCTACTAACTTCCTAATCCTGCCATGGACATTAGTTCCAGGGCAGTAGTTCCCTTTCCAATGTTCCCTTACCCACTCTAAACTGCACTGTTTGGACACTTGATCCTCAGTGTTTTAGAGGACAAGCAGCCTAGAAGGGTCACTAGACCTGTTGTTGCTTGATTTCCTTTGTACTCCTTTGTACACTATAAAACTAATTTTTCACAACAACCAAGCATGCAATCACTTCAAAACTCACGTGACGAGGCCATAGCCTGTCCGTCTTCTGATCTATCAAATATTCCTGATTGGGGCGAAGAAAATCTTGTTACTGTTAATTCCTCCAAGACCCAATTTCTTCTTCTATCTACCTATCACAATCCTCCACAAGACTATCTATCAATTGCTCTTTAACAACACACAAATAACTCTTCATTTTCTCTCAATATTCTTGGTGCATATTTTTCATCCGACTGTTTTTGGAAAGATCATATTACCACTCTTGCTAAAAAACAGCTTCCCAGAAGTCAGGTGTGCTCAACCGTCTCTGTGGGTTCTTCACCCCCCACAGCTTCTTGGTCTGTATAGGGGCACAGTGTGCCAATGTATCGAATATTGTTTGCATGTGTGGGGAGGTTCCACCCATACTTCACTGCTCGAAAGAGTAGAGTCAAAAGCAATTTGCCTCATCAACTCACTTCCTCTTACTAGTTCCCTACAATCTCTTTCTTCGCGCCACAATGTTGCATCTCTTTAACTCTTATATCGCTATTACAACAACCAGTGTTCTTCAGAGCTCTCTCAGTGCATACCCCCTCCCTTGCAACGAGTGCGAGGCACCCGCCTTTCAACACCTTCCCACTCCTATTATGTCCAGCCCTCCAACCCAAGAATTAGCACATTTTCTCAGCCTTCTACTCAACAAATAAACTCTCTCTCTCTCAATAAATCTTTCCTTCAACCTATGACTTAGTCTGCAATAAAGTTTGTGTGTCCAGGCAGTTTGACCCCAACGTCCCTTGAATTTGGCTTTCTGTTACTCTTTTGGCTTTGGGGGAGATACTCGTTACAGGCAGCCTGCCGTTTGTCTCCTTCATACACATAGAACAAAATAACTTTGGAAAACTGGGTGACAGGTTATCAAGTTTTTCTTATTAAATATATGCTCACTTTTTATATTGGTTCAATATGGGCAACACCCTACCAGCATGCCTAAAAATACGGCTGTTAAATTTATGAGTTGCATTACAAAATGTGTTCATATTATCTAAGTTTCAAAATACGTTTTATCTACATCAGTATACTTTTTTGAAACATTACTATTACATACACTACGCAGTCAACATATTTCAATTGAATATTATTATACCAGTTCCCTTTCACCCCCTGAGCCCTACCCCTCTCTCTCTTACCTCTCACTGTTGACAGAACACCTCCTCTTGCAATATTGAGAGTGTGGGATATTCTGGAACCAGGAAACAGAGAGGAAGACTTGTGGATAAAGTTTTTATTAACCGGATAACAGTAATGAAAGTGAAAAACTACCACATATTACGAATTATCCCTAAATACTAGAGTACTTGCTATTTTTGAAGGATGTAGGAAAAAAAATGAAGTTGATGGTATACAGTAGAGCACTATAGTTTACAATCAATATACAGGGTCGAATAACATTAAACAAATCTTTTCAGTACAAAGCTTGCCATGATAGGCCTAATGTAGCCGAATATTCTAATTATTCTGCAGAGCGAGATACTGTACACTAACATAATCGATAAACAACTAACGTAGCAATTTTATCATTATCGTCAATCAATAGCGATTTGGTAAAAGATAGTCTACTCTAGATTACAGCAAGATTCTACATTCAGCGCCTCTCTCGGAAGAAGTAATTTTGACAGGAAACCAGCATAGCGGCAGGGTAGTAAAACTATAACTCTCATTCACTGAAATACATGGAGAACAAATGCAACACACTTATTTTGCTAGAAAGCACCTTGCATCGTTTAGCGACTGCATATTGATGCTGGTTTTCGTTTACATGACATGATTATTTAGCAGTATTTTGGAGGCTAAACCAATGCATATAAACATCTATTTATTGAAATATTTGCGCTGTCTCATGACGCTCGAGCCGATAGATATTAAACAGAAATGCAATAATTATGTAAGTTTCTGACGGATAAATGGTATGTGGAATTGGGTTTTATGTATTTATAAATGAACTACGACCGTATTTTAGCAGTAAATTATGTTAAATATAGTTGTCTACAGCTCCAACTTCCTTATAGAACGAAACTCGCAAGTCGGCAATTAGGCCGCGTGGCATTTGGGACGCCTCCCATGTAGTCAGGTCAGGTCAGGTGAAGGAATAAGCCTTTACAACGGCACCTCGTATCCACTTTTCAAAGAGTGTTGAGAGGGGAGAAGGGGTGTTGGAGTGAGAGGAAGCTGTTTGAGTGGCTTTGTTATGTGTGTTATTAGTCTGTATACATTGTCGAGATGTAGTATTGGCGTACATACACTCGGGCCGCAGCACATTGGGGCCGCGGTATGATTGGGCCGCGCATCATGCTCACTGAAAAACAAAACCTCTCCCCCCTGACAGGATTCATTTGAAATTCTTTGACAATGCCTTCATCGTGGCCAATAATACTCTACATTAGCCTCTCTATAAATAATCGATAAATGTTGTTATTAGTTCAACCCAAATATTTTGCTACATTCCTTTGGAAACCGAATTTTTCTTAGTCTTACCTTATTCAGGAAGCTCTACTGATGACCAAATAACAGGGGTCTGGGGGCGGCATCCCTCCCCAGGTTACGTTAGATTGTCAGGTTAGGTTAATGCTTCCATTGATAATGTGAGTCAGCAAGGCCGGCACTCGCAGACATAAACCAACCCACCTGCCTCCGACGACAATATTGTCAATGAACCTAATCTGACAACCAAAACTAACCTGGGTGCTACCACACCCAGACTCCTGCTGGTCTTAAAAATTATGTAGACGTCAAAATACAAAAACGTACTGCAGGAGAGTGTAAATCACAACTGAAAATGCACGTTGTAAGAAAATGGACCAATAGAAAACGTGTGTAGGGTAAACTCGTCCGCGAGAGCATCAATGCCTACACATATATAGTATATATTACGAAAAAATTAGTACAGATAGAAAATAATACAGAACAATATTATTACAGAAATTAGATTTAAAACACCTATTATTATGTTCCTTCCAACAATCAACTATACTCCTAAAATCGATTAATGAAATTTACAAACACATGTGGCAGTCCGTGGATTCGAACCCAGGATGCTCACACCGAAAATCAACACCTTATGCATCGCACCACGAAGACAGTTAAAGGTTGGTGGACACTGCCTACGATTTATTATGCAACTTCGAATCCTGCATATCAATCTAAGCATGTACACACATCCCAACTGCAACTCACGTAGGCTATGCATATGTGAATGGAAAGAGCAATTAATGGGGCCTTAACCACTAGGGAAGTCCTCTCGATAAATTACCCCTGAACCAATATCAATTATTATGTTCCTTCCAACAACCAACTATACTCCTAAAATCGATTAATGAAATTTACAAACACATGTGGCAGTCCGTGGATTCGAACCCACGATGCTCACACCGAAAATCAACACCTTATGCATCGCACCACGAAGACAGTTAAAGGTTGGTGGACACTGCCTACGATTTATTATGCAACTTCGAATCCTGCATATCAATCTAAGCATGTACACACATCCCAACTGCAACTCACGTAGGCTATGCATATGTGAATGGAAAGAGCAATTAATGGGGCCTTAACCACTAGGGAAGTCCTCTCGATAAATTACCCCTGAACCAATATCAATTATTATGTTCCTTCCAACAACCAACTATACTCCTAAAATCGATTAATGAAATTTACAAACTGTCTGAGTTTCAGTAAAGCTTCAAGAGTAATATTTGAAATTATTAATTTGACTCCCAATACCAAATACCTCCCAAATGAAATGAATGAAAGCATATGATCCACCCGGTATTCGAACCTGGGTAACCACATACAGATCTTAAACACTCAAACCATCAAGAAAGGGTTAAGCAGTCATGTACTTAACCCGGTTAAGTACATGACTACGATTTTATATTAATTTATCGAATACTGGATATCAATCTAATTATGTACTCAAACCCAACTACACACTGAATAGCCTGTTTTAAGTGAAAGGAAAGCACATTTTATGGGGCACAGATCTCTAAGGACTGACCTCGCTATGAAATGTAGGCTACTTGAACCTTTAGGAATAATCTATTTTATGAATTTCTCTCCCAACACCAAACAGCTCCCAATGAAATTAATGAAAGCATATGATCCACCCGGGATTCGAACCTGGGTTACCACATACATATCTTAACCCGGCAAGCGCGCCAATGGCTTGTGACGAACTTAGTTATATATGCGAATTAATCCAAGATTCTGACAGAATTCGTTATATCTACCATATAATTATAGCATAATTTATTTTCCTGAGCACTTCTTTTTATTTATATGATGAACATATGAACCTTGAAGAGCAAGTGGGAAAAGTATTTGGGTGGTAAAAAACTTATAATTTTGCCGCCCAGTCGTATCCTGAGCCGGGAAGGGGAGAGAGACATGTCCTCCTTCCGCAACATCTCGCAAGACACTGACGGCCGCGGGAGAGATCTTAGTGTTACATAAGATATCTAAATGACTCACTGGTGTGTTCGTGGGTGTGTACGAAACCACAGGAGAGAAATTCGCGCGGAAAATAGCTGATAAATGATGAAAATGAGAAGAAAAATAGGTGATAATTGAGGAGGGGGGATAAGGGGAAAAAGGTGGGGGGGGGGGTGGAGGTTGAGAAACGTATGGATGAGTGGTAGGAAGCAATAGAGGGGAATTATCTCATCTAATGACATATTCCTTTGTTTTGAGAGCCCCTGGGGCATTTTTTAAGTTTTTTTTTTCATGGTCTTGCTTCAGTGAGGCCATCACATTTGCTATACACATAGGCCTACTTCCGTGAGGCGTATCGCACTTCTCGGGTTAAACACTCAAACCATTACACCATCATATAAAAATAAAATCCTTAAGGTATAACAATGACATTTGGTGGAACTAACAAGAACATTTACCAAAAAGTCAACCTCCAGTTCATTCAAAACTTCGGGCTATTCAACTATTTTGTTTACTAATTGAGCATTTTCGCAAGAATTTTACACGTTTGTCTGGGTGCCCCCAGGCTGACCTAGGCCTGTCCATTTTCCTGAGTTCATTCCCGGTATCGTAAGTATTGTTGGCCTAGGTATACCTGGGTCGACCCAGGCCCAGAGGCTCGTGTGGCTGTTTCGCGAGCCAGTGACATCATCTGGGCGTGGGTAAAATCAGCCCTGGGAACCAAGTAGGGCTGGGTTGGCCTAGGTTTACCTGGGTGTACCCAAGTCAATTGTCTCGCGAAAATGCACTATAACTTTCCCCTACTAATGAATTATTCTGAGCTAGCGCCGATACTATGGCCACTCCTAATAACACGGGTAAGAGAGAAAGAAAGAAAGAAAATAGCACTCACAACATTGACAGGGTCGTCGAGCAGTGATAGGAGGTCGGGATGATTGTAACCCAGGGGAAGAGAGGAGATCTGGGTGTACACGTCCAAAAAGGAATTGCCATCCGCATCAACCATATAGTTTCCCAAGCACCTCTCATAGTCCACGAAGAGAGATACCGCCCCGCTCTCCTGGATCTTGGAAAGCTCATGAAGCTTCTGGTTTGACACAGGGCCTGGGATGGTGGAGGTGAGGACTTTCGGAGCTTCAGGTTCGTTCGGGATGAGGTTTCGATGAGCGGCCTCTCTTGGAACTGTCTGTTGCCCTCGCACGCTCACTGGGAAAGAAGAGAAGGTGGGTCATATATTTTGTATAGTTTCTGTTAAATTCAAATACAGAATGCCGAGTAGTAAAATTAACGATACTCTTCAAGGACACTACATCCGCGGCTCCGCCCTATTAAAAACAATTTATTAGGGAAAATAATGACCAATAGACTCACCATATTTTTCTCATTATAGTCCGCATGGAGGAATTTCGTTATCGACACTTGAAAAAAAAAAAACGATTACACAGAAAACTAACACGAAAATAATAAGTCCCGACCCTAAACAAAGCATTGCGTCCAATGAATTATGAATCCTTCGACTTGACTCCTCTTCTTCTTGTTTTGAATGATGTGGTGGGTGCGATTCACCTAATAAATGGCGTGAGCGCCCCCTTACAGATCTACATATATGAGGATGACAATAAATCAAGGGGAGGTGAGGGGGAGCAACGCCCCCCCCACCCCCCCCTCAACCCATCGTGTATCTAATTTACCCCACAATTTCCCTTACCTACTGTAAAAGCGCGATTCACCCAATATATGGCGCGATTTGACGCCGTATCTTCAGATTGATGGATAATGGGCAAGTTAATGCAAATCCTCCACTCAAACCAGGAAAAACAACTATGAAACTCTATAATCCTTGAAGAAAAAAACAACAACATGGTAGATAAGGCCGATGTAGGCTAGTCTTGTTAAATGTTACCAAATGTACGCAGTTTAGTTCACTGCAGAGAGTAGTCAGCTGCAACCTGATGGTTTATGTTCACTATTTTCAACATGAATACAATATTTTACAATAACTGCTTTCTTTGTGTCATGATTTATGGAAATGTATTAACCCAAGCTAACCTAACTTACAAAGTCTAGCGGCCCTAGCCTAAGCAACCTAACCTAGTCGAACCTAAATAACACAAATACTGATAGGATATGCGGTAAATATTACTTCTATGACCATTGACCAACTGTGATTTCAGCAAAGCAAAATTGTGTGAGTGTGTTTTTCCTTCATATACAATATTTTGTTAAAGTAATGAGTAGCTGAAAGAGTATAGGGCCTATACCCAATATCCAACAATCTAACCCCCCCCCCACACACACACTCTATAATAGATAGGGATCTAATTAGGGCTGCCATGGGATACAGGTTAGGTTGAGGGGCGCTTCCCACCCCCCTCAAGACTTGTTAATATCGGCATCTATGTTGACTGCCTTATTAAGGTTTTGTTGCAATCGGCATCTATGTTGACAGTAGAGTGCCTAATTAAGGTTTTATCCACAATATTGGAGCCGCCGCCGTCAATAGAGAGACTTATAGGGAGATGTTTTTGTTTTACAGTGCTATACAGAATATTAGGTCCCATATAATGCATTTGCGACGGTATTGACATAAACAGCAATGTAGTATGGTCTATAATAAACCTATATTGTGAACATAGATGGTCCTGATAAATAAGTGATAACAGGCAAACGCTTGACTTATACAGAGTAATTTGTATTTATTTTATATCCCTTGTAATACAGTTCAGCTCTTAATTATATACAGTATATAGCAATGATGTATATGTTTTAACAGACCTATTAGGCCTATATAGATCGATGGGACTACTGTCAGTCTAAAGGATAATATAAACCTCGGATATACTAAATTTGCTAATGAACTACAAAAACACTCGCAAAGGCCTAAATGCATTGTGCAGCGCAAGGAAATAGGTAAACATCGTATAGGGCATATCAGGTTGCTAACAATTATTATACAGGTACTGTTAAAGAACACTTAAGCACCGTTAGCAGCCTACTCAAGTAAATATGCCTAACAATAGATATGTATTGTTTGGATATAAATCATAGATTATTCCTATAATTTGTGTGATTCATATGATTTTGACGTTTATTTGTATCGAACTTTAGTTTGTAATGTAACATAACCAAAATTACCTAAACATAACATAGTTTACCTTACATAACCTAACCTAACCTATAATAGCCTAAAGTAAGCTTGAAATAACGATAATTGAACGTAAGTATGTGTGCAACAATGTAAAGATTACAGCCGACTACAGATTAGACTGAAATTATATATATAAGATTTACCATACTTGAGCAACCAAGCTTGCTTATTCTAAATGTAATAGGTTAGAAGTAACTTTAGGTTAGGCTTGGTTATTTTAGAAAGTTAATATATTACTAACAGGATGAACAGAAGGACAAGGGATATGGCGAACAACATCTTTCTTCTTTAGTTTGGCCATACATAAAATAATACACTTTACTTACAGAATACTTCGATACTAGAATAAAATGGAGTAGGAAACAATTTGTAATTACCTTACTTACTTGTATGTTGTTAGTAATACTTCTGAGAGAGGTTTTGTCGTAGGGAACCGAAGTCTTAGGATGAACAGAAGGACAAGGGATATGGCGAACAACGTCATCTTTCTTCTTTAAAATTGGGTAGAAGAATGATAGTTTTCTTCTGTTTTAAATATAATTATTGCCATTATATTTTGTTATTATAGCTAGTCTTGTCATACCGTTATTTTTTTTTTCTCTCTCTCTGAAAATGGAAGTGCGAAAATAAAGATCCCTGTATCTTATAGTCGTGAATGTAACACAGTGAGACGCACGAACTGGATAACTAAATAGAGCAAAATACAAAGGATTTTAGGATAATCGTATTATACAAAGTCAATAACAACTTATAATTCACGTATTCACCATTTCGTAATGTGTGAGATTAAAACTGGATACTTTTTGGTGTAATATTTTTTTGCAATGGGAAAAGAAGTCATAAGTGGTAACTTAAAACAAATGCTGGTTACTGCAAGTAGCTAATTACGGCGAGATTGACTTTACTGAGGTCATCTGAAAATCACAGGTAATTCTGAAGAGAGAGAGAGAGAGACCGAGCGAGCGAGAGAGCGAGCGATATATATATATATATATATAGAGAGAGAGAGAGAGAGAGAGAGAGAGAGAAAAAAATGCATGAGCAGGCATTAGAAGTGTGGGATCGATATTAACTGATGGTGAGATTGAATAGGTTGCTGTGAAAGATTTGACAAGAGGAAAATTACCGCGTATATATATATATATATATATATATATACTGTATATATACTGTATATAAGGTTATTTTGTTGACGGGAAAAATGATTATGAATAGATATACTATCGTGAGATAGGCTTTGATTCTGTGTTTGGTATGATGTATTATATGATACAGCGGCTATAAATACCAATAACAGAGAGCGAGAGAGAGAGAGAGCTGTGGCGCCAGAATACGGTAGATGGTCTGGCGCCACGGTGGTGCCAGGCTCTCATCTCCAACCTATCTTTTGCATTCCCTGGTGCCGTAACTCCTGCGGCAGTCGTAAGTACGACCTGGAAACAAGTAACTAGGCTACCCTACAACTTAACAAAACTGTACTCAAAATTCATGGACAACTTTCTCAATTTCTACTAAACTAATCTGAATTGTAACACGAAATAACCTTTTAGCACACGTAAGCTAGAATTTGACAGTCACCCATCTATAAAGTGTGCTGTGGAGTAAAATCGAGGACGAGGATTCAAGGGGGAGTTATATGATCCATATCCTGGCATTTTTTACGGCAATTCTGTTCTAGGAGTATTTGTATTATCATTAATATAATTTTTGTTTGCTTTCAATATTATATATACGCTCCGTTTGCTTATCGATATCAGAGCTACACCCCCCTAAACGTTGCCTATCAAAAGTTGCCCTACAATGGCTTATGTGACTCCACCATTACGCTACTATCGATCCCGACTGTATCACACGTCAGCAATGTTCACAGTCTGTACTTCCAGGGGTTGTCTGGGACAGGAATAGGCACACACATAATAACAGATAACAACATGAATAATCTTGGTGGGGTCCGCAATATATTGATTGTTTATGTACACAATATAGTGCTCATAGTGCTAATGGGTCATAGTTATAATCGGTAGCTACCAAGTGACAGCTGATGGTTGTATCGTTGTGGAGATTCCGCCCGGCCCCCCCCCCCCCCCCCTCTCTCTCTCTCTCTGTTTTTTTGAAGAGCCATGACCGATATAGTTTGAACACAGTTATCAAGCATTGATTAAGTAACCCGATTATTTACAAAGGCTTGAGCAAATATTTATTCGTGCCTTTAAGATATATCTTAATTTTCCCTTAAACCATTGGATAATACACACGCACACACGCACACACATATATATATATATATATATATATATATATATATATATATATACAGTATATATATATATACACACACACACACACACAGTATATATATATTTAAGCCGGGTCAGTATTTGCTAAACGAGAAGCCACAGTAAAAAAAAAATAGCTACTATAACATACATACATAACACTGAACAACAAAAATAGCTACTATAACATACATACATAACACTGAACAACAAAAATAGCTACTATAACATACATACATAACACTGAACAACAAAAATAGCTACTATAACATACATACATAACACTGAACAACAAAAATAGCTACTATAACATACATACATAACACTGAACAACAAAAATAACATTGACCAAATTGAGAGCACCCATCATTGGGATAATTATTCCAATTAAAGTTATGTCAGGGGACCTTGGCGTAATCTTCATGTTGTATTCATTTACTTATTTAATCTCAATGAGTAGTAAAGAGACGTAAGGGTAGCGTGCCGTGTTGTCAGAGAGAGAGAGAGAGAGAGAGAGAGAGAAATAACGCTATCACGCTCGTGGTCCCTCATACTCTCTCTCTCTCTAATTTATGTAGTTGGAAATATTAATCACATCATGTATGTAATAATTGCATTCAGCTATGACCTCAATAACCATTGGTGTAATGAAAAATATGAACAGTCTCATATGATTGCACTAGTTTTGTAGTGCTAATATTTACAACCAGTCAATTAGTAATTCAGTCACGATTTTTTTTTTTTTTTTTTTTTAGGCTAATAACCATGAGCTACGTATATACAGCACACGTGCCAATTAATTGAGGAAACTATAATAACACATCTGAATAATGCCTACCTGATTTATAAACACAAATATGAATGTAACCAGACGACGATGCTGTTGTTTCAGTGGAATATTGGCTCTTTGAGCAGTATGTATCGCTTTACCAGTTCCCCTCACAGGATGGGGGGCGCTGCTCAATAAACTCGCCCCTCGGGGCAAAATAAAAATCCATCTCTCTCTCTCTGTCAATGACAACATCGTCCTGCTCAGCACGCTAGCATGAATTAGGGTTTGGATGGACCAGTCGGTGTTTTGCTGTTCACATTTCTTTGCATGATGTTAGATAAATTGTGTTTTTGATTGACAGTGTCTTGCGCTATCATTTCTTGCATTATTCACAGCATTATTTATATTAACACGATGACGCCTTTCTTTATTCCATTCTTGTTTTCATTAAGATTTAGTAAGACCGATGAGAGCCATAGGGTTAATTCATGCAGTCTTTACTCCTTTGACCATTTAATGCTAAATAGAATCAAAATACATTGGCGTATCACATTATAATCGTTGTGTTGCCATAATACTGTGATCTTACCATGGCAATTATTTGATTATGCATGTTGTATGCGTTGTCACATATGTGTGGGTTTGATATTAAAGAAAATAAATTGCGACGGTTACCTGAGGAATGGTAAACCTCTGCCAACAACAACGGCTACATTTAATAACAGTATTCAATACGAAACAGTACCGAACCATGAAGATTGTCAGATGTTCCGAATCACTACTAGGAAATATTGACTTTCAGTCATGCTCACCAACATTACCGACTCAACAGAAGCTGCATTGTTATATTTACACATATCTACCCAGTCATAGAGATAGTTTGTGGAGATAATATGTGTTGCAGGACAATGGAAGGAACGAGTACTAAGACAACTTTACAAGTCGAATGGATAAGTGATGTTCTCGTTGCATGCTCTTGTATGTATGTATGTATATACTCAGGCATATACCCCATATATCGGGGGTGGCCGACTCGAGACGGCTCGAACTGAAACAACATTTAAAGTTCCAGGGTTCGGGACCACTTTCGCGTTCGCTTGCCCCTGTCTCTGTTTCGTCTCATATCTAATATGGCTGGACATTTTTGCTCTAGGCTTGTGATGAGATTGAGGGGCGAAGCCGCATATTAGTCTCAGCAGAACTGTGAAGCATTATTTTAACTTCAAAACCTCCTGTTTGATCCCTCGGTGCACTCCAAGTTCTATTATTACAAACTTCTGAGTACTCAGTCCATGGGCCTTCTTCCGATAAAGGTAGGTGTGTTATATGTTGTATTGAGGCGTTTAGTGATTATTTTGTCGTTAATATGAGTTGAATTGTATTATGCATGCACGATGTTTAGATAGTTGAGTTCCATTCCATAAAGTGTATTTTTTTATGTTTTTATTTTATTTATTTATTTTTTATATCAAGAATCATGCGATATTATATTGGGTTAGGCTTGCTACAATATTAGTGATAAGTACTGTACATTATATAATATACAGTATACATTCGTTTAATTTGCAAAACAGGATTGTGTTGCTTTCCATGAAAAGTATTGACGTATGCATTAATAGTTTGCTGTCATAAAGTATGTGTGGTATTACCTTTACTACCGGTACTGTATGTGATAACCAATACACCTTTGCTCAATTTTTCCCTTATCAGCCCTTTTTTAAATTTAATATTATATAAATTTATATTTATCTTCATCTTCGCCTAATAGGAGAAACACTATTATGAAGCATTGTCAAGTTATATAATACAGGAGAACCTAATGTTGTGTTATCTGGTAATATGATACGAACCTTGTGTTGTCGTGTTATGGAGAGAGAGAGAGAGAGAGATAGAGAGAAAATTAGGTAGGTAGGTAGGTAACCTGCCAGAGTCAGCTGTTTGGCCAAGGAATCAATAGGAGCATAGAAGCCTACTTTCCATGATTTTAGTTGTTAGACCCACGTCTCTCCCTTGATAGTCCCCAGGTTGTTACATAATCTCCTACAGGACCTACAGTATGTGTTGTTGTTGTTGTTGTTGTTGCTGCGGATACGTTTGCTTTTTACGTTACTGTGTTCATGAATGACAACACGAGGTTAGGCAGAATTGATGGCCCTTGTGTAGTCTGTTATGATTGATTCTGGGCTCGTCTGTTTTTTTAATGTGATTTTTCGGAAAATATAACCGAAACTACCAATAATTTTCCCATGGTTTTTCTTTTGGGTTTTAGGTAATTTTCATCACTATACAGTAGTTGAAATGAGTTACAATCCCCGGAAAACTTTATTTCTCCCATTATCCAACGATCTTAAAACACTCAGATGTAAGTAATTTTCAAAAGTAAATATACAATTTGTTTTGCCTTTGGATACAGGATGGGTTGAGGGGGGGGGCCTCCCCCCCCCCCCCCTCCCCCCCCCCCATGAATTATTGAAATCAGCATCTAGTTTAACAGTAAGGGGCTCAATAAGAATTTCACTGCCATCAAAAGGGAGAATTATAAGGAGAGGTTTTTGTTTTTACAGTGCTTTATGTATTGCACATAAAATGGATCTCCGGAGGTTGAAACAAATTTTAATATGATCTTTGCAACATCCTTATTATATAATAGCCTTCAAATATTGAGAAATAATTAGTGGTAGTTTCGGTTATAAGTACCGATTTTTCAAACATTATCGAAGTACTCTCTCTCTCTCTCTCTGTCTGAACACAATAAGTTAATATTACAATTTGGTGCTGTGCCAGAAACACACAGTAAAATAGGCTTTCTGAATGTTTGAGTTGATAATGATCTGTAAAAACGCCGCGAATGTCTTATTGAATAATATCAATTTGGGTGTATTGTACCATGTCCATGGTAGCGTAAATTGACCCGCGAAATTATTTAACATTTCATAATCTACTGCTGTACTGTATACAATATGAGTACACTGAGGGAGGGGCAGAGTGTTAATCTACTGCTGTACTGTATACAATATGAGTACACTGAGGGAGGGGCAGAGTGTTAATCTACTGCTGTACTGTATACAATATGAGTACACTGAGGGAGGGGCAGATTGTTAATCTACTGCTGTACTGTATACAATATGAGTACACTGAGGGAGGGGCAGAGTGTTGATCTACTGCTGTACTGTATACAATATGAGTACACTGAGGGAGGGGCAGAGTGTTAATCTACTGCTGTACTGTATACAATATGAGTACACTGAGGGAGGGGCAGAGTGTTAATCTACTGCTGTACTGTATACAATATGAGTACACTGAGGGAGGGGCAGAGTGTTAATCTACTGCTGTACTGTATACAATATGAGTACACTGAGGGAGGGGCAGAGTGTTAATCTACTGCTGTACTGTATACAATATGAGTACACTGAGGGAGGGGCAGAGTGTTAATCTACTGCTGTACTGTATACAATATGAGTACACTGAGGGAGGGGCAGAGTGTTAATCTACTGCTGTACTGTATACAATATGAGTACACTGAGGGAGGGGCAGAGTGTTAATCTACTGCTGTACTGTATACAATATGAGTACACTGAGGGAGGGGCAGAGTGTTAATCTACTGCTGTACTGTATACAATATGAGTACACTGAGGGAGGGGCAGAGTGTTAATCTACTGCTGTACTGTATACAATATGAGTACACTGAGGGAGGGGCAGTGTTAATCTACTGCTGTACTGTATACAATATGAGTACACTGAGGGAGGGGCAGAGTGTTAATCTACTGCTGTACTGTATACAATATGAGTACACTGAGGGAGGGGCAGAGTGTTAATCTACTGCTGTACTGTATACAATATGAGTACACTGAGGGAGGGGCAGAGTGTTAATCTACTGCTGTACTGTATACAATATGAGTACACTGAGGGAGGGGCAGAGTGTTAATCTACTGCTGTACTGTATACAATATGAGTACACTGAGGGAGGGGCAGAGTGTTAATCTACTGCTGTACTGTATACAATATGAGTACACTGAGGGAGGGGCAGAGTGTTAATTGTGATGATGATTATGTGCATAGCCGATTTCAGGGATTGTACGCATAATCTAAATTATTAATTTCACTCCCAACACCAAACACTTTCCAAGGAAATTAATGAAAGCATGTAATCTTTCTGGGATTCGAATCTGGATTACCACATACAGATCTTAAACACTAACCATTACACCATCAAAACAGTTAAAGGTTAAGTACATGACTACGATTATATACCCATTTATCGAATACTGGATATCAATCTAATCATGTTCTCACACCCAACTGCACACTGAATAGCCTAATGTTTAAGTGAAAGGAAAGAACATGGCATGGCAGATTTCCCTGCTATATTGAACGCTCTTATCGTTGATGTTGTTGAAAACGAATCATTAATATTGTTATTGTCTTTTGTTGTTCATATAGCCTCTCTTCTGGGAATTATTCTTATATCTTGTGTATTTGTATATTCACGAAAGTGTGATTTTTTTTTTTTTTTACTGCAAATCTAATTTCGTTTATTTCGCTTCACCATTGTTATTGTGCATGCTCATTTACAATCGTTGATTCTTAAAGCTCAAATTATAATGTGTCGTAAAAAAGTAACTGGGGCACACTTGAATAATTCATGTAAACGATATATGCATGGTGGTATACATAATATAGATAAAACAACATTTGAGGAGGAACACTTTATTGACAACGTTTCGCAAAATAGCATCTGCAGAAGGTATATGCAAAGTTGTCAAAAGGTGGGCCTCCCGTAATGATATTGTATCCGTTTGGTCAACTTTTCGGAGTTTTAATTGACAATACCTGTATAATCATAATTAATCTGCTTGGTTGAGTGATTTTAAGAGCGATCGACTCACTTGCGGAAGGTATCTTAAGTGCATCGGTTCAAGACCCATATTCCTGGACAAATGCCATCATTGCCGGCAGTAATAGTAGTACGAATTACTAAAGTTGTTTACGTTTTCCTAGACAGTTAGTGTTATGTTAAGGGGGGATGGGTATATTTTGTGTTCAATTATTTCATATATTAATTATAGTTTTAGTTTCCTCTCTAGACCTCCATAAAACTTATAAAAAAAAAATAGATCCCCCTTCTAGATTAATTTGTACATTTTTCGGTAGACAAATGTCTCTTCGGCCTGGTTCTTACAAAATTACAGGCTCACTATCATTCGCCAGGAAAAAAAATCGACACCTAAATAGCACGAAAGGTCTTAATATTGACAACAAAATGGGGCGAAACGTCTTAAAGTCGACAAACTAATGGGGCAAGCATCTTAAAATCTGAAAACTAAAGGGGCTAAGCATGACGGAGAAGGGGGACCAGAAAATCGCCCCATCTCCCCTTAATGGATATAATTGCAATGAGAAGTACTGGAATAATACTACAGTACTCTCATTGCTATTACAACAACTAGCGTATTATTTGAATGACTACAAATACAGCAACACTAGTAATGACCACCAACGTCACTGATGGGTTTTGTATAGGAATAAGGACCAACGTGTTAACTATACAAGGAAGTCACAGGCCCTCGGGTAATCGAATACTTACGACATCGGGCCTCCCAGTCACCATCGTATCTTGACAGCCGACATCGCAATTGACCACTTGCGGGCTTCATTCGATGAGGAAGTTGGAGCCGTGAACATCGACATTTAACAGAAATGCAATAATTATGTAAGTTTCTGACGGATCGGAAGTATGTTGAATTTGATTTACTGTATTTATTAATGCATTCCAACCACATTTTAGCTGGTAATTCTGCTGAAAATCCGTGTCTACAACTCCAACTTCCTTATAGACCGAAACTCGCAAGTGGCTAATTGTGGAGGCAGCAATATTCAAACCATGTTACAACTGGGCATAGCAGCTTAGGAGTGTCTACTTATTATATGCACCGGTTTGGGCGAGATATAATAATGTCGGGGCAAGAAATAAGACGTTTCGTTAGAGGGCAACTTGAGGAGTTTTTGGTCTATTTATATATTTATTTATTTATTTTATAGTAACCTAGCTAGACCTCTATTAAGCTAAAAAAAAAAAAAAAAAAAAATAGACCCCCTTTCAAGATAAATGTGTACATTTTTCGGTAGCAAAATGTCCCGGCCGAAGGCCGTTTCTTCTTAGAATGACAGGCTCGCTAGGAGTAAATTGACACCTAAATGGCACGAAAGGTCTTTATATTGACAAAGATATGGGGTGAAATGTCTTAAAATCGCCAAACTAATGGAACGAACGTCTTAAAATCTCAAAACTATTGGGACTAAACACGAGGGAGAAAAACAACTACCTCCCTTATAATACTGTTAACGCACTCACAGATATGGATTTGTGTGAACATTTTGTTAGAGTCGTGCGTGAAACATTATTCTCAATCTTTCTTCTATTCAACAGCTGAGCTCTGGAACTCTCTCCCAGAATCAGTCTTTCCCTCTTCCTATGACTTAAATTGCTTCAAACTCCATGTGACTGTCCAGGTATTTTGGCTCGAACGTCCCTTGATTTTGTCCCTGTCACTCTTTCAATTCTGGGGGAGGCACTCGCCACAGGCAGTTCTGCATTTTGTAAGGTGTTTATTTACCCATTTCAAAGCTTACATTTGCTCAACGAAACTATCCAAGATCAACAGGTAGAAACTGTTAGGATTTTAAATTACACCAAGGAGCACTGGCAATATTTGGATCACTATAGATATTATAGTTACGTAGTTTGATTTAGCCTCAGAAGCCATCTTCTCTCAGATATGTAATTGCATAGCAGTTGGCCTAAGTCATTTTTACAATTATGTAATTCACAAAAATAAATAACTTAACTATTTAATAAAAGTAAGTATGTATATTTCCAGACAAGTTCCGTTTTCAGTTTCAGTATCTTACTTTTGTTTTTCCTTTATTTGGGGTGGTCCGTGAATATTTTGGTAGGTGTCCAGTTTTAGGACGGCGTGTGGGTCGACCTGCCGTACGCTCTCACATGTCACCTGCATATTTTCTGGGGTGGAGGAGGGAGGCAGGGAGGGTGGGAAGTGGGGGGTCAGGAACGAGGGGCTGCTTCGGGTTTCTGTTGGGCCTGGAAAGGGGGACTGCTTGTGGTTTGTGTGAATATTTGGGGATCTGGAATGGGGGGTTCTTGGGGTCTATGTGGGTATATTGGGTCTGGAAAGGAAGGCTTCTTGGGGTGTGGATTGGGATTTTTTTTTTTTTTTTTTGGGGGGGGGGGGTTTCTGGGTACATATTAAGTTGAATTAGTGTTATAGTTTTGAAGCAAATGTTTGGGGTCCTTGAATATATGGGGTCTAACCAAGTATGGCGGTATAATTGGGTATATTAAGTCTGATTGGATATATTTTGATCTGCTTGTGGGAAGCCTGGGTGGTTGTGTGGGATCTGGCTAACTCACAATTATCAGTTTGTGTGAGATGTGGGGTTTGTGTGGATGTTTAGGGTCTAGTTGTATATTTGGGATCTGTGTTGATATTTGGGATCTGAGTAGATATAGACATAAACATAGACATTCTTCTGTTCGAATCCGAGACTGACTCACAGATTCTCGCAGAAGATTCCTGGAAGAAACGTATTAAATCTATGATTCCGGCTCTGAATCGACTTTTGTGTGTACAAGTGTAATATATAAAGTGCATGTTGAATGTTACTGTACTGATGGAGTGTCTTTGGTTGTGAGTGTTGTCTGTAACCAATGTAATCAGCTCGATCATACTGATCAAGTGCTACCATTTACATTGCAAATGCGACATTGGTCTGCTGCACCTCTGATGTCTGCCGTTGCAGTGAGGGGTTAGTAGGGAATGGGAAAGAACGTCAGAGACATTCATCCAGCGAGGATCGAACTCGCAGCCTCCCGAATAATGGGTATGCATGCTACCCACCCTCCACGCTGTGGGGTCTGGGTGGCTGTTTGAGGTCTGAATGGATATTTGTGGTCACATTCGTTGTCCAAGAGCGGGTCGAATTGGTTTCGGGTAGAATTCTCCAGTACCCCCTACATATTGGTCATAGCGGCCACTCCAAAAATCTTGCTAGGGACCTTCAATGTCACATAGATCCTTGCGGTTTCTACCTGTTGATCTTGAATGGCGTCGTTGAGCAAAATGTACAGTAAGCTTTTGAATAAGCTCAACAAGTGTTTATGCCTCATTTCAAGCCACTTAAGGGGGGATGGTTCACTTTTTGGTCGATTTTGTAATGTATTCATTATTTGTCTAGTTTCCTCCCTAGACTTCCATAAAAAAAAAAAAAAAAAAAAAAAAAAAAAAAAAAAAAAAAAGGATCCCCTTTCAAGATATATTTGTAAATTTGTCGGCAGAAAATGTCCCGACCGCGTACAGGCTCGACAGGAAAAATCGACATCTAAATGACGCGCAAAATCTAAATATTGACAAAGAAAAGGGGCGAAAGGTCTAAAAATCGCCAAACTAATGGGCTGAACGTCTTAAAATCTCCAAACCAAGGGGGATAAACATGAGGGGGAAGGGTATCCGGAAAAATCAACCATCTCCCCTTAACACATGACTCAACGCCAAAAATCCCCTCTGTAAACTATTATAGTGAGAAGTAGGTTACATATAAGAAGCTAGCGATCCACAGGTCCCGCTTCCCGCATCCCTCCTCTCTCGTAAACACTTGATGGGGAGGAACCACTAAAACACATCGTAAAAGGCCAATACAAGCGTTCTGTCCCCTTATATATCACTGAGTTTACAAGCTAAGATATCAGTGCAATCGTTCTATCCCCTATCCCCTCTTATAATTATATCACTGCATTTACAAGCTAAGATACCAATGCAATCGTTCTATCCCCTATCCCCTCTTATAATTATATCACTGAATTTACAAGCTAAGATACCAATGCAATCGTTCTAACCCCTATCGCATCTTATAATTATATCACTGAATTTACAAGCTAAGATACCAATGCAATCGTTCTAACCCCTATCCCCTCTTATAATTATATAACTGAATTTACAAGCTAAGATACCAATGCAATTGTTCTAAGCCTTCTTATATATCACTGAACTTACAAGCTAAGATACCAATGCAATCGTTCTATCCCCTCTTATATATATCACTGAATTTACAAGCTAAGATACCAATGCAATCGTTCTAACCCCTCTTATATATATCACTGAATTTACAAGCTAAGATACCAATGCAATCGTTCTGTCCCCCTTTATAATTATATCACTGAATTTACAAGCTAAGATACCCCTGAATTACCCCTTCAATCGTCTAACACATCTTAAAATTTAATACCACCAACCCGATAACCTCAAGACACCCGAAAGTTCCCTGCGATGATCTAACTGTATACAGATTATATCATATTGATCTTACAAGCATCAACCCTCATAAATCGATTACTCCATCGTATATATAATTAAGCTCATACTCTTAGACACCCCTAAAGACTATTGCCATCGTCTGTCCACATTATATAATTCATTGCCTTTACAAGTTCTGAAACACCCGAAAAATCATTTAATCGTATACTACACAACCACAGGCGACGCACCTACAGGTATGCCACAGGTTGCAAATGTCATCGTCCACTCATTATTATCTCCCCCGATCGGTAACATATGAAACCTCGTTGGCCTTCGCATATTGCACCTTTAAATATCAGGGAATATTACAGTAGTTGTCGTGAAATATCACTCAATATAAGTATTTGTTATACCTTGGTTCGTGTAAGTACAAGTACAGTATGTATGTATGTATGTATGTATATACTCAGGCACATACCCCATTGTTGAGGGTGGCCGACACAAGACAGAGCCCGAACAGAAACATTATTTAAAGTTTCTATTTTCAGGGTCCGGGACCACTTTCGCGTTCCCTCACCCCTTTCTCTGTCTCGTTGAGTAGGAGAAGTACAAGTAATGTACAGTATATGTATTTTATTGTACATTTATCACCATATACGTGTTAGCACAAAAGCTCACTCTTCGCAAAACTTGTAAGATATAATTCAATTTTATTTCATATTATCGTACGGTCACCGCCTCAATCTGTTTCTTATAATTTTCCAGCTGCTTGAATTAAGCTTGTATGTAATCTACAGATGTTCACTTTGTTAACACCATATACCGATACAGTGTAACAGTATGCCAATGTCTGTATACTGTACGGTATAAGGTTATTTTGATTTAATGTGCTGTTTCATAGCACAATACGTGATGTATCACATGATACGGACACATATATTTAATGTGCTGTTTCATAGCACAATACGTGATGTATCACATGATACGGACACATATATTTAATGTGCTGTTTCATAGCACAATACGTGATGTATCACATGATACGGACACATATATTTAATGTGCTGTTTCATAGCACAATACGTGATGTATCACATGATACGGACACATATATTGTGATTGATGTTGGGTTCGATATAGTTTCAATTGGGTGTATGGTTATTATCGCTGGTGGGTTAAATACAGTTTATAATGGGTGTTGGGTTATTATCACTGGTGGGTTCAATACAGTTTATAATGGGTGTATGGTAATGATCGCTGGTGGGCTCGATACAGCTTAAAATGGGTGTATACTTATAATCACTTGTGGATTCGATACAGTTTCCAGTGGGTGTAGGGTTTTTATGGGTCGTGAGTGTATGCCTGGTCACAAATGGGTTGCCTGGAATACCCCCCCCCCCCTCCCTCCCTCTCTCTCTCTCCCCCCCCCCCCCCCGCCCTCCTCCTCCCGCTCCCCGGCTGTCTGTCTGGCGCTCCGGTAACGCAACTTTAAATGCCCACTGGAAGGGGAGACTGGGGGACCAAACCAAACAGTGAGTGAGAGAGAGTGAGAGTGAGAGTGGATGGGTGAGTGAGTGAATGGGTGAGAGAGAGAGAGTCAAAGACAGAAAACATAAAGGGGAAACAGGTAGGAGAACAATGCTGTAAAGAGAAAGGAGGAAGGGGAGGATTGGGGAAACACTCTGGGGTGGAGGGGAGGATAGAGGATTACAGAAAAGAAGGAGAGAGAGTAAGGAGAGAAATAGTAGAGAGAGGAGGGATGGAGGGTTTGACAAAGAGAGAAAAGGTACACCTGTGAAGAGAGGACTCGGACATGTAGGGTTATAGCAATGGGGGGAACCAGGAAGGGAGGCGAATAAGGGAAAGTTAAATGTATTAGGAATGGAAGGGAATGTGATGAATGGAGGGAAAAGTAAGCAAAGAGGACAGAAGGTGGAAGGAAGGATACGAAAGCAGTGAAAGATAAATACATGAGAGAACAAGGACAGACAGGATAGGCAAACAATAAGTGGATAAACAAAGGATAAGACACACATAGAAGAAGGGAATGGAAGTGATGAAACACGAAATACATCACCCAATAAAAGGTAATAAGACAAAGGGCTTGGAAGGGTTTCATAGGGTAATAGGAATGCGGAAGTGAAACAAGGAGGATGTATGAAAGCAGAGGACAGAGGCAGAGAGAGGGATAATAATCAGTGACCCGACTCTTTCAATATAATAATAACGAAAACCTTCAATTTAACCAATCCATGAAAATACCAATTTGATAAAAAGGATTACGGAATCTATCTACATTAACCCCTTTGCTTACAAAGGCAACTTCTTACCAAAAAATGAAAAAAGTGAGATATTTCATATAGCTTCTGAAAAAGCTCTCATAACGGGGTGACAAAGGAGTACACAGGAAAACAAGCAGCAACAATGAGACCATAGTTATTGGAGTTATATATAGACCGCCTAATATGAGTAGAAATGGCGGAAAATCGTTATGGGAGGAAATTAAAATAGCATCAAGGTTTAGCAATGTGTGCATTATGGGGGATTTTAATTTTCCGAACATTGATTGGCAGCACCAAATAGGCGACTCCGATTCAGTAGAGTTTATAGAGGTAGTACAAGATAGTTTTTTATTTCAATTCATAGATACGCCGACTAGAGGTATTAATATTCTTGATTTAGTTTTCAGTAACAATGAACATATGATAAATAATGTAGAGATTGGTGACCACCTAGGAAATAGCGATCATAAATCTATTTATTTTAATATACAATGGACAGGGAATGCTAAAGAGAATACGACACTTATCCCAGATTTCAGAAAAGCCGATTATGGTGGGCTAAGAAGAGACTTAAGGGTGGACCCTATTGTTAAGCGATTAAGTCAGGATATGCCAGAGTTAAACTTGCCACCTACATATAACCAGTTTATTGCTTCACTCCACAATGCTCAAAATAAATATATCCCTAAAAGAAGATTTAGATCGACGCAGAACCAACCAAACTGGATGACTAATAAGCTAATAGATCTTATAGGAAAAAAGAAAGGAATATATCGAAAAATAAAGAAAGGTGAAAATCATTTACATATATACTATCAGACTCTATCAAGACAGGTCAAAAAGGAAATCAGGAAAGCAAAAAGAAATTATGAAATAAGGATAGCCAGCGACTCAAAAAATAACCCTAAAGCTTTTTACCAACTATATAAATCTAAAGTTAGAGATGTAATAGGCCCCCTAAAAACTTCAATAGGATAAATAACAGAAAATGATTTAGAAATGTGCAGTACATTAAATAGTCAGTTTCTTTCCGTTTTCACTTATGAAAATTTGGCACAGATTCCAGAAGTCAATATGGTATATAGTGATAGTATAGAAAATATGTTAAGTACAGTTAGTATAAGTAGAAATGATGTGCTTAAGGAAATTGACAGACTGAAACCTCAAAAATCGCCTGGTCCTGACGAGGTATATGCTAGAGTATTAAAAGAATGCAGAGATGAGTTAAGTAGTCCATTAGCATTTATATTTAACAAGTCATTAGAAACAGGTTTAGTTCCAGAAGCTTGGAAGCTTGCAAATGTAGTTCCGATCTTCAAAAAAGGTGATAAATCGATAGCATCCAATTACCGTCCCATTAGTCTCACATCAATCATAGGAAAGTTGCTAGAGTCTATTATTGCTAGGAAAATTAGAAGCCACTTAGTAAAATTTAACTTAATAAATTCTTCTCAGCATGGATTCACTCAGGGACGTTCTTGCCTTACTAATTTGCTTAGCTTTTTCTCAGAGGTATATGAAGCAGTAGATAGTGACAAGTCATATGATATTATATTTAGATTTCAGTAAAGCTTTCGACAGAGTCCCTCATGAGAGATTGATGAGAAAGGTTGAAGCACATGGAATAGGAAGGTCGTTGTTGGGATGGATTAGGTCATGGCTAATTGGTAGGAAACAGAGAGTCAGCATAAATGGTACCAAGTCAGAGTGGGGAGCAGTCAAAAGTGGTGTCCCCCAGGGATCGGTATTAGGTCCCCTGTTGTTTCTTATATACATAAATGACCTAGATTTAGGTATAACTAGTAGGATAAGTAAATTCGCAGACGATACTAAAATGGGGAGATCAATTGATTCAGATAGCGATATAGAGTGCCTCCAAAGGGATCTAGATACCTTACATGAATGGTCAGTAAATTGGCAGATGAAGTTTAACATTGACAAATGCAAGGTATTAAAGATAGGGAAGATGCAAACAAATGTTAAATATAAACTAGCTAATTTAGAATTAGAAAATTCAGACTGCGAGAAAGATCTAGGTGTGTTTGTTAGCAATGATTTGAAGCCTAGAAAACAGTGTATAAGCGTTCGTAATAAGGTAAACAGGATTCTGGGGTTCATCTCTAGGAGTGTGAGTAACAGAACTGCTGATGTTATCTTAAAACTTTACTTGTCATTAGTGAGACCCCATATGGATTATGCTGTCCAATTTTGGTGTCCTTATTACAGAATGGACATAGATTCATTGGAGATAATTCAGCGTAGAATGACAAAAATGATCCATAATATTAGAAATTTTCCGTATGAAGAAAGGTTGAAGAAATTAGGTTTACATTCGTTAGAGAGACGCAGAGTTAGAGGGGATATGATAGAGGTGTTCAAGTGGGTTAGTGGGATTAACAAAGGGGACATGACAAATGTACTAAAGCTCAGTGATAGCGAAAGAACTCGTACCAATGGTTTCAAATTAGATAAATTTCGTTTCAGAAAAGATATAGGCAAATATTGGTTTGGTAACAGAGTTGTTGATGGGTGGAATAGGCTACCAAGTGATATAGTGGGATCAAGAACGATAGGGAGCTTTAAAAAAAAATTGGATAAGCATATGGACGAGAAGGGTTGGGTGTGAAGGGGGATCAGCCGGGTTGGGCCAATCAGCGCTCTGCAGACCCCGTAATCCTGCGTTAATCTCTAACCGGTTTGGTAAGATGATCCTCAGGGTATTAGAGTGTTGAGCCTATAATTGGGCTTTGTAATTGGGGTTGTGTGGGACAGGGATCTGCCTTGCTTAGGCCAATCGGCTTTCTGCAGACTCCCATTTTCTTATGTTCTTATGTTAACAGATTCTTGCTTATTGCGAGGCTGATTGTAACTAAACTATCTAGCATACGTAAAAAACGGAAACGGTAGCACAGTAAAGAGTCGTGCTATTTGTTTGAAAACACAGTTAATAATGGGTTAAGAGCACCTACGGTGTTGTGTTGTAGCACGTCACAGTCTAAGTAACTTAAAGGTTACTTAGACTGTCATAGCACACACCCTTACAAGCGAAAGGAATCGAATTTGATTCTCGGGCAGGTCGAGTTGGCTGGGCATCCCCTCACACCTCATGCCTCTGTTCGCCTCACAGTAGACCTCACAGTGAGTAAAGCCGGAGTCAAACGAGCCCTTTTTCGAGCAATTTGTACGGGCAATTATGGTCTGGAAGCTTAAAAAATTACACTTTATCACAATTCAACCACCGAACATAATCTACCTTCAGTCTAGTTGCCGATACCAGTGCGAAAAAGTCGAGAAATAATACGAGAAAAAACTTGCTCATGGAAAATTGATGGAAAAATCCATCGTGTGATAGACTGACAGCGGCTTTAATAGGGTCTATCACCCATATCTTCGTCCAAGGGGAAACTGAAATAAAGGGGATAAGGATAGAGGAGAAGGGTTATCAAAGAACACCACAACATTGCTTAATTGTACATGGCAAAAAAATGCTCCGAGCCAACCAGCACAAAATGTATCTGTATTTATACCTTATCTGGTCTTAAACTAACCTCAAAACTCAACTAAAACACAAACATGGAAGCGAGAGGCTAATAAAGAATAGACTATGAAAATAAGAAATGTTTAAAGCAAGGGGATTATATAGAGGAACACTTAAGAAGGGACAAGACCCTAGTAGAAAAACGAAACGAAATATACGTTGAATGAAACCGAAATAACAAGAATTTAATAAAACAATCAATATGTGAAGAAACAATATAAGAGAAAGATACAACAAATAATGCTAACGCAAGGGATAGGAGGAAACATCATATTTATGATTGAGAGAGAGAGAGGGAGAGAGAGAGAGAGAGAGAAAGAGAGAAAGGGAGAGAGAGAGGGGGGGGGGGGGGGCACATAAATAGACGGAAGGAGGGAGGGAGGGAAATAAGAAAGGAGAGATGGCCCAACTTGACCCAGTTTGACGAAGGCCTTTCGGACGACTCCACCTGATCCTCCTCAGGGTGTTAGAGGGAGAGAGCATACAGATAAGAGCAAGAGGAGAACAAAGGGAAAGACATGAAGGAAAAGGAAACCAAAAAGATAAGTGAAAATGAAAAGAGAGACAATAGGAAGGAGGGGATGGTACGGGATAACAGATATGAGAAGAGAGATAAGAGAACAAATGCGTGAACATATATAACTAAGTTTCCTGTTATCATTGGGAAGTAAGGTATTCAATATGATACATTATATACGTTCAATTAACTCCCGATATATAGTCATCTTAACTGATAGCGCAGTTGAAAAGTGTGTACATGCTTAGATTGATATGCAGGATTCGAAACTGCATAATAAATCGTAGGCTTGTCCACCATTCTTTAACTGTCTTCGTAGCGCAATGGGTAAATGCACTGAATTTCGGTGTGAGCATCCTAGGTTCGAATCCCTGGACTACCACATGTATTTGTTGATTTCATTAATTGAGTTTAGGAGTAACTCGTTCAACCACACCGTTCCCTTTTTATTATCTTCTGTAGTGTTGTGGCGATTTTGTGTAACCATGTGAATTTTGGTGTCTGTCTGTTTCTAATTTGTTTGTAGGTAAGATATCGGTATTTACATAAGACTTGATGACTATCTACATTAAGCATCAACAGCATATAATGATATACGTCTATTTCGTTTCCTATATTCGCTACCCCTCAGATAATGTGGCTGGATGGTGAAATATGGGTGGTTGTGTTCGTAGAGTTTCACATTGATTATATATTTCAAAATAGTGATGATTGCATTCGTAGCCACCCTTCCAGCAGGTCAAAATGTGTATTTTGTGGGGCATACTTATTTTTTTTTTCAGTCACTGGCGAATGATTATTTATCCGTTTTTAATTCGGAAAGAAACTAACTTATTGTTTATGGAGTATCAATGATGCTATTTTGCATTTTATTTTCGTTATCGTTCTACGATTTTATGCAGTTTAGACAGGACCACTGGAATTATAGGGGTAAAAACTATCGCAAGTAACTCTCTAACACAGGTTCTTCCTAATCTGACTATATTCGTCTAATGATAGCCAAAGAAATTAAGAGTAGCGTCATAGTATACCGAAAGGGTTAACTATGGAATAGGAAATAATGCAGTGGCAGTAATAATATATGCCACCTTGCATTAGTGAGACCTCCCATGTATTAAGGGGGGTCACCTGCGAATGTTCTCTCCTTTTCTCTCTGTCTCTGGCTTGCATCCATTCGGCCCATTCAGCCTACTGTTTTAAGACGTTTATCCCCATTCAGGTGTTGATTCTTTCCTGGCGAGCGATAGTGATCCAGCATTGTATGCCATAATTCGGCTTCGCCGGAGACATTTTTCTATCGAAAAATGTAAAAATTTATGATACTGTCAAAAAACATTCTTAAAAATATGCTGGCTCGCTACCGCTCGCCAGGAAATGGACACCTGGATGAGGATAAACGTCTTAAAACAGTAGGCTGAATGGATACAACCCAGAGAGAGAGAGAGAGAAAACAAAAAAAACGAGGTGACCACCCTTAAACGAGTTAGTGAGGTCTCCATTACGTAAATTACTAATCATGTTCATACTCTGCAGATTAAACAATAAGCGGACCTAGTATATGTATACATGATTCACACACACACACACACACAAGTCTGCCGACTCTGCCAGCAACGAGAGGATTTGACAGCAAAATTGGATGAAGCCCACAACAAGATCAACGCCCTCACCAGGAAGCTGGAATCACTCCAAGAGTTTGTAACACTCAACGTTGGAGTATCACTAACTCCAATTGTTTCAACTCCAGCATCCACCACCGCCCCAACGTTATCTGCCAGCAATCCAACAGCTGCAGTAGATGCTTCTGACGAACCTGAGCCGACATCAAACCAGGAAAGCCGCCCTGTTCACCTTAGTCTCTCCCCCACTCCTCGTGCAAGAAGCCTGCTAGCACGAACAGTACCAACCCCTCGCCCCCGTTCTAACCACTCCTCTCCCCGACCTGTACGCAGAGTCTCGCCACCACAGGTTTCCGGATTTACACCAGTGAGGAACGGTGCACGGCCAACGCAGAAAAGGTCTCATCTACCAGTCACAATGTCAAACAGATTTGAGATCTTGGTAGAGATGGAAGACGAACCAGAAGAGACCAGGCTCGTTGGGGATTCCATCCTACGAGGACAGGTCGAAGAGTTCTGCGACAGAGTCCCAAATCGACGAAAAAGATTTTGCATCCCAGGAGCTGGACTGGACGACATTGTGGAAGCCTTCGAAGATACCACAAAGGATGCAAATGAAAATATCCTTTTTGTCATCCATGCTGGTTCAAATGACGTCATGCGCACCAGATCCGAAGAGTTGATGGAGAAATATCGCAAGATGACCCAGCACTACAAAAACAAGTCAAGGAATATCATAATCTCAGGCATTCTCCCCAAGATCGACGCACCTGACAAATTCTACGACAAGGCCTTCAGCACAAATAGCCGACTAAAATATTTGTGTCTGAAGGAAGAAGTTGAATTCATCAACCTCTGGGACAACTTCTACAACCAGCCTACTCTGTTCCGCAAGGATGGCACTCATCTAAACCCTGTGGGTTCAGCACGCATGGGTCGTCTCCTACAGAAGCAGTCCGCAGCCATGGATCAAAAAATGCCATCCGAGAAGAAGCAGCAGTGACATAAATCATCCAACGCCAAGCAAAAAACAGAGGCAACCGAGGACCACCAGCGATAAGGACCGAAGACAGCGAGAACCGAGGACAGCCTTGAACATAAACGTAGATCCGACAAGAACCAAAAATATTATTAAAGAGCGTTCCGTGAGATCTAAAATAACAAATTTAAAGGTTTTCTATGCAAACGCTCGTAGCATACACAATAAATTTTCAGATTTAGAGGAGCTAGTGTTTACAGAAAATTATGATGTGATTGGCATAACAGAATCTTGGCTCAATACCGAAGATAGAGACTCTTTAGCAGAGTATTCACTTCCCAGTTATGTAATGTTTGAGAAAAGCCGAATAAATAGAAATGGAGGTGGCGTTTTACTTTATATCAAAGAAACTCTTAACCCTACCCTCTTGTCAAAACCTCAAATTGTGAACGTCGACACATCTTTTGTGCTAATAAAGAATAATAAAGGTACAAAAATAATACTTGCGTTAATATACAGACCTCCAGCTCAATCAGTGCAAACTGACCGAGAAATTTACGAACAAATTGCAGATGTAAGTAACTCACAAGATACTGTAATTTTTGGCGACTTTAATTTACCTGTGACCAAGTGGGGCGATACTCTTACTTCACACTCCGGACATGACTTGTATACGAACTTGCAAGAGAGTTCGCTTTATCAATTTGTTCGAACGCCGACCCGTGGTAATAATGTTCTTGACATTGTACTTGCAACAAAAGAAGAATTAATAGAGAATTTAAATGTTGGTGATGAATTCAGTAACAGCGACCATCGTACGATAACTTTCACTTTAAAAGTTTACTAGTAACGAACCAAATAGTAGCATCGAAAAAGTCCCTAATTTCAAGAAAGCAAACTTCCATAAACTTAGAGCTATGTTTAAAGAAACTGACTGGAGCTATTTAATTAACAATAACGACATAAATACATCTTGGAAGTTATTCGAAACCACTTACCTAAAAGCAGTGCAAGACTGCATACCATCGAAAATACGGCGTCCAGGCCATAATAATAAGCCCAAATGGTGGAATAAAGATATTTCAAACTGCCTGCTTGCTAAAAAATTTGCTAATGATAGATTAAAATCCTCACAAAATGACGAAGAACGGGTGAAATTTGTAGAGCTACGATGACGCAAAGCCAAAAAGTTAATTAAGCAAAGTAAAAAGACCTTAGAGTTACATATTGCGAATCAAAGTAAAACAAACCCGAAAGAATTCTATAGTTATATCAGAAAGAAAAAAGTAGTTACTTCAACTGTTGGACCGTTAGTCGATGAAAATGGAGAATACACCAAAGACGAAGTACAAATGAGTAATGCCCTCAATACCTTCTTTGCATCAGTTTTTACAACAGAAGACCTCAGTGATATCCCTACACCATCGCCGATTCAGATTGATAATTCAGATGTTCTAAGCAATATCACCGTTACAGAGAGAGAAGTATTGAATTGTTTAGATAAACTCAAGGTAAATAAAACGCCTGGACCTGATACAACCTCGCCTAGAGTTCTAAAGGAAGCTAAGGATGAGCTCTCCAAACCACTGACATTACTATTCAATAAATCCTTGCAGTCTGGAACTATGCCTGATCAGTGGAAGCTAGCCAACCTAACACCGATATTAAAAAAAGGCAGCAAATCCCTACCCAGTAACTATCGTCCAATTAGTTTAACCTCAGTTGTATGTAAAATGCTAGAAACGGTCATAAGAGACAGACTCGTAAATCACTTAGAGGAAAATAACATACTTAAAGATACTCAACACGGCTTTTGTAAAAAACGTTCCTGTTTAACAAACCTCTTAGACTTCTTCCACGATATCCTCAACCTCTACGATGAGAGTAAAGCTGTAGATATTATATACCTTGATTTTCAAAAGGCCTTTGACAAAGTTCCCCACAAACGTTTACTGCTAAAACTAAAAGCGCATGGAATACAAGACGGTGTGTTGAAATGGATAGAAAATTAGCTCAGCGACAGAAAGAAAGCAAAGAGTAGTCATAAACGGTAAGGCATCTAAATGGACCAATGTAAGTAGCGGGGTACCCCAGGGATCCGTACTGGGACCAATTCTCTTTCTAATTTACATCATCGACATAGATGAGGGTCTCACCTGTACAATCTCAAAATTTGCTGACGATACAAAAATTGCAAATAGCATACTCTCAAAAGAACAAGTTGACGATATGCAACACAATCTAGATAAATTGTCATGTTGGGCCCAAATTTGGCAAATGAGTTTCAATGCGGATAAATGTAAAGTACTACATATCTGATACCTAAATGAGAAAGCAAACTATTCGATGAATGGCATTCAGCTTAAGAATGTAAACAGAGAAACCGATCTGGGAGTAACAATATCGAGTAACCTAAAACCGAGTCAACAATGTTCAGAAGTTGTTAAGAAGGCAAACAAAATAATTGGCTTTATAGGCAGGTCATTTGAGCATAAATCCAAAGAAGTTATCCTAACCCTTTACAATTCCTTAGTCCGCCCTCTTCTGGAACACTGCGTTCAATCCTGGTGCCCTTATTACCAAAAAGATATAAACAAGCTAGAACGAGTTCAACGTAGAGTTACCAAAATGATACCTAGCCTAAAGAACAAACCATACGAAGAGCGTCTTAGATAATTAAATCTATTTCCTTTAACCCAGCACAGATTAAGAGGTGACTTAATTCAAGTGTTCAAAATCATCAAAGGCATCGACAATATGAACTGTAGTAAGTACTTCACTATCGACCAATCTAATTACACGCGGGGAAACGGTTGCAAAATTATTGGCAAATCTTTTAACTCACACGAATCTAAGAATTTC
Organism: Paralithodes platypus; assembly: GCA_032716605.1. NCBI lineage: Eukaryota > Metazoa > Arthropoda > Malacostraca > Decapoda > Lithodidae > Paralithodes > Paralithodes platypus. The sequence goes on along the minus strand of CM064521.1, from coordinate 34,968,973 downwards.
TTCTTCAATCGAGTTGTCAACTTATGGAATGGGCTTCCCCGAGACGTTATAGACTGCATCACCGTTGATTCATTTAAACTCCGCCTAGACAAATATCTTGCATCAAACCCGCGACTGACTGCGTTTGTAAATGAATAACTTTATTTTATCCCCCCCTCAGTTACTAACCCATCTGTCCCCTACTAACTTCCTAATCCTGCCATGGACATTAGTTCCAGGGCAGTAATTCCCTTTCCAATGTTCCCTTACCCACTCTAAACCACTGTTTGGACACTTGATCCTCAGTGTTTTGGAGGACAAGCAGCCTAGAAGGGTCACTAGATCTGTTGTTGCTTGATTTCCTTTGTACTCCTTTGTACACACACACACACACAAACAAAAATGCCAAGTACAGATGTCGTATATTATTTACTTAGAAGATATACAAGAGTGATATTGTATAAAACTTAATGCAAAACACTGAACATTAATAGGAAGAGATAAAATATTAAAGCTTAATGAAAGTGAGCAAATGCAAAATTATACTGTGACTCCAACCACCTGCTGCACAAGGGTGAGAGAGAGAGAGAGAGAGAGAGAGAGAGAGAGAGAGTAAAAAGATAAGAGAAAGAGGAGAACAAAGGGAAAGATATGAAGGTAAAAGAAAACGAGAAAGATAAGTGAAAATGAAAAGAGAGACAAAAGAAATAAGAGATGAAATCAGGCCAGAGAACTCGACAGGAATAAAAGTGAAGAGAGAGAGAGAGAGAGAGAGAGAGAGAGAGTGAAGAGAGAGAAAGAGAGAGGGGAGGGGGGTGAAATATACATGCAACCACCATCAATACCTAAGAGGGCTGAGTGACAAGTGCCAACCAAGGAGAGTGAAATTATAGGTCGGTATATTTATTATATATATATATATATATATATATATATATATATATATATATATGCAAACCAATGTTTGTATGAACGTACACATATACATTATATACTATATATATATTTTTTCTCTCTCTCTCTCTCTCTCTCTCTCTCTCTCTCTCTCTCTCTCTCTCTCTCTCTCTCTGTATATACCGGTATATAATATATATATATATATATATATATATATATATATATATATATATATATATATATATATGAACAGATTCCCTCACACAAGTGCTCAAATTAATTGCGTTGTGTGATGCACATTTTAATTATGATGATGTAAGAAGAATAAGAACAATTATAATTTAGATGTATTAATTATGCGTTATAATAATTGCATTAATTCATCAGTGACTATAACTAGGTCATATTTAGACACATACATGCCATACATACCTCCTTATACTATGTCGTTATATACCATCATTCAAATTTATTAACATCTTTATAATTTTAGTCTTTCCACTGCCAAACATTTGTCTTTATTTTAGGGTGAACCCCACTAAAGAAAATACAGAATGGGAAAAATCTGTATGTAACGTAACATCCGTAATAAGAATTATTAGAAACAGTCACACGGCCAGCTTGACAGATATGGTAACAGACAGACAGATATGTAAACATATAGACAGGTAGACAGATATGTAAACAGACAAACATATTAACAGATAAACAGGTTGACAGATATGTAAACAGACAGGCAGGATGACATATATGTTAACAAACAGGTTAACATATACCGGTATGGTAACAGACAGCTATGTAAACAGACAGGCAGGATGACATATATGTTAACAAACAGGTTAACATATACCGGTATGGTAACAGACAGATATGTAAACAGACAGGCAGGATGACATATATGTTAACAAACAGGTTAACATATACCGGTATGGTAACAGACAGCTATGTAAACAGACAGGCAGGATGACATATATGTTAACAAACAGGTTAACATATACCGGTATGGTAACAGACAGCTATGTAAACAGACAGGCAGGATGACATATATGTTAACAAACAGGTTAACATATACCGGTATGGTAACAGACAGCTATGTAAACAGACAGGCAGGATGACATATATGTTAACAAACAGGTTAACATATACCGGTATGGTAACAGACAGCTATGTAAACAGACAGGCAGGATGACATATGTTAACAAACAGGTTAACATATACCGGTATGGTAACAGACAGCTATGTAAACAGACAGGCAGGATGACATATATGTTAACAAACAGGTTAACATATACCGGTATGGTAACAGACAGCTATGTAAACAGACAGGCAGGATGACATATATGTTAACAAACAGGTTAACATATACCGGTATGGTAACAGACAGCTATGTAAACAGACAGGCAGGATGACATATATGTTAACAAACAGGTTAACATATACCGGTATGGTAACAGACAGCTATGTAAACAGACAGGCAGGATGACATATATGTTAACAAACAGGTTAACATATACCGGTATGGTAACAGACAGCTATGTAAACAGACAGGCAGGATGACATATATGTTAACAAACAGGTTAACATATACCGGTATGGTAACAGACAGCTATGTAAACAGACAGGCAGGATGACATATATGTTAACAAACAGGTTAACATATACCGGTATGGTAACAGACAGCTATGTAAACAGACAGGCAGGATGACATATATGTTAACAAACAGGTTAACATATACCGGTATGGTAACAGACAGCTATGTAAACAGACAGGCAGGATGACATATATGTTAACAAACAGGTTAACATATACCGGTATGGTAACAGACAGCTATGTAAACAGACAGGCAGGATGACATATTGTTAACAAACAGGTTAACATATACCGGTATGGTAACAGACAGCTATGTAAACAGACAGGCAGGATGACATATATGTTAACAAACAGGTTAACATATACCGGTATGGTAACAGACAGATATGTAAACAGACAAACAGGTAGATATTCCGACTGGTAAATAGTCAGATAGATAAACCGATCGTTACATAATAATAATAATAATAATAATAATAATAATAATAATAATAATAAGCATGTTACTTATTTCTCACAAGCGCCAATTTTTCCGCAGAATACATACTGTAGTCCAATAAGAAAAGTAGATATATCTAATGTGAAGATGAACCAAATATACTGTACAGGAGGGAACAGCCAAATAGTGTATGTGTTTGCCGTGTCTTACAGCCTCACGTTACATCTCCCTTAAGGGACCCCACCTCGCTTTTGTTCTTTTTCTCTCCCTCTCTCTTTGGCTTGTATCCATTCGGCCCCATTCAGCCTACTGTTTAAGACGTTTACCCCCATCCAGGTGTCAATATTTTCCTGGCGAGTGGTAGCGAGCCAGCATATATATATTTTTGTTTTGTCAGGAAGCTAAATTTGTACCTTTTTCGATAGAAAAATGTCTGGCGAAGCCGGAATTCTCCATACAATGTTAGCTCGCTATCGCTCGCCAGGACGAAATCGACACATGGATGGGGATAAACGTCTTAAAACAGTAGGCTGAATGGGGCCTAATGGATACAAGCCAGAGAGAGAAAAGGATAGAAAGATAAACAAAAAAGCAGGTGACCCCCCTTAGTCCTCCCCCTCCCCTCCTCCTCCTACCCCCTAACCCCCTCCACTCATCTCTCTCGCCACTGTCTCCCTCTAATATAATATTTGCTTACTTCTCTTTCTATGAGTGCCATATATGAGTGTAGTGTTCGTGTGTAGGCACTTCAGTAATTGTTATACTGTAAATACGTCTATGGTCTTAAACGTACATAATCTCCAATTTTGTATTCCTGCTTTAAATGCTATTATATACATGTGTATATATTTTGTATATACTATATATAATTATATATATATATATATATATATATATATATATATATATATATATATATATATATATATATATATATATATATATATATATACTGTATATGTATGTATGTATGTATGTATGTGTGTATGTATGTATGTATGTATGTATGTATGTGTGTGTAACCATACGTTGCCCCCCTCACACGCCTTATTATGTACAAATAATGTTGTTGTTTTGTATATTGTGTATGATTGTATTTTATATTTGTATTTAAGTATGTACTCTTAATACCCCACTTGGGGTCGCTCGAGTTAATAAACCTTTCAAACCTTTCAAACGCACTTCTAAATTCCACAAAACTCTCCAAAACTCCTCGAAATTCACAAAATATCTTACAAGAGTCCCAAACCTTCCGAAATCTAATAAAGCCCTAACTCCACAAGACTCCGGAGCCCTGGGAGACTCTTAGAAGCTTTACAACACACACTTAATGCTCTTCGTCATCGGTATTAAAGGGTGGCCAGAGGGTTTTTATGTACCCCCTTTACCCTCATGCTTAGCCCCATTAGTTTTCAGATTTTAACCCTCTCCGACATATGACGCGATTTTGAGCCTATGGGGGATACTTTAAAGCCTTTGTTACCATCAGGGGTATTTAGAAACCTTTAGTTTAGTTACTGCAACCTCTGCAGTTGTCTGAGTTAGCTGTGGGCAGAAAACTAATTTTGGAGAGGTAATTATAAGAGTGAGAGAACTCCATTTCTTATTGCTAATCTGGCAACCTCTGCGTCATAAATGCGTGAAAGGGTTAAGACGTTCGGTCCGTTAGTTTGGCGATTTTAAGACATTTCGCCCCCATTTCTTTGTCAATATTAAGAATTGTGCCATTTAGGTGTCGTTTTTTCCTGGCGAGCGACAGCGAGCCTGTAATATTAAGAGGAACCGGCCTTTGGACATTTTTCTACAGACAAAAGTACACATTTATCTTGAAAGGGGGTCTAAGGGATGTTTTCCGTAAGCTTGATGGAGGTCTAGCGAGGACACTCAAAAATATAATAATAAATCAATATATAGACCAAAATACAAGCACTACACCCCTTAAGGGGGGTCACCTGTTTTGGTTCTGTCTTTTTCTATCTTTCTCTGGCTTGTATCCATTTGGCCCCATTCAGCCTACTGTTTTAAGACGTTTATTCCTATCCAGGTGTCAATTTTTTACTGGTGAGCGGTAGCGAGCCAGCATATTTTTTATTTTTGCTTGACAGCAGGCTAAATTTGTACATTTTTCGATAGAAAAATGTCTCCGGCGAAGCCGGATTTCTTCATATAATGCTGGCTCGCTATCGCTCGCCAGGAAGAAATCGACACCTAGATGGGGATAATCGTCTTAAAATAGTTGGCTGAATGGGGCCGAATGGTTACAAGCCAGAGAAAGAGAGAAAAGGACAGAAATTAAAAAAAGTAGGTCACCCCACTTAAACTTATAGTCGTTCATACTACATTTCAGAGATGAGTAAATTAACTTCGGCTCCGCTTAGTACATTATGCAGCTGTCTGTCTTAGTACATTATGCAGCTGTCTGTCTTAGTACATTATGCAGCTGTCTGTCTTAGTACATTATGCAGCTGTCTGTCTTAGTACATTATGCAGCTGTCTGTCTTAGTACATTATGCAGCTGTGTCTTAGTACATTATGCAGCTGTCTGTCTTAGTACATTATGCAGCTGTCTGTCTTAGTACATTATGCAGCTGTCTGTCTTAGTACATTATGCAGCTGTCTGTCTTAGTACATCATGCAGCTGTCTGTCTTAGTACATTATGCAGCTGTCTGTCTTAGTACATTATGCAGCTGTCTGTCTTAGTACATTATGCAGCTGTCTGTGTTTCATAAACAATTATGAAGGTAATTAAGGGGAGGTTTCCACTTGAGGGATTTTTTTCGAACTTCCTTCTCCCTCATGTTTAACCCCATTGCTTTTGAGATTTTAAGACGTTCGCCCCATTAGTTTGACGATTTTAAGAACTTTCGCCCCATTTATGTCACTTAAGACCTTTCGTGCCATTTAGGTGTCGATTTTTCCTGGCGAGCGATAGCGAGCCTGTAATTTAAGGGGAACCGGCCTTCGGCCGGGAAATTTTTCTACCGAAAAATGTACAAATTTATCTTGAAAGGGAGTCAACGGGGAGTAATTTTAAGCTTGATGAAAGTCTAAGAAACACACTAAAAACCTCCCCTTAAATGACTCTTGGTCGGTAACTTCATTTGATTCTTATGCACATCTGATTACATTTGATTCTTACGCACATCTGATTACATTTGATTCTTACGCACATCTGATTACATTTGATTCTTACGCACATCTGATTACATTTTATAGTCTATTTTGTTTTCACCTGATGTGTGGTTTTGTTTAGTCGCTTAGTAACTGGTTTATTGAACTGTCTTGATAGCGTAATGCATAGTGCGCGGAATTTCGGTGTGAGTATCCTGGGTTCGAGTCCTCGGAGTGCCACATGTATTTGTTGATTTCATTAATTGAGTTTAGATGTGAAGTTGGTTGGTGTAAAAAACATAATAATACTTATGTAAATTCTTAACATTAATCATCCATTACAAACCCCAATGTACTTGAATAAACTAATTAAAGCATATGGTCCTACCGGGATTCGAACTCGGGACACCACACCCAGAACATGAGCATCTACAATAGAGACTCTTATGTCTCTGCATCATACTAATGCCAATTTGTATACGTATAGCAACATATTTGGCTTATAATCTACAATAGAGACTCTTATGTCTCTGCATCATACTAATGCCAATTTGTATACGTATAGCAACATATTTGGCTTATAATCTACAATAGAGACTCTTATGTCTCTGCATCATACTAATGCCAATTTGTATACGTATAGCAACATATTTGGCTTATAATCTACAATAGAGACTCTTATGTCTCTGCATCATACTAATGCCAATTTGTATACGTATAGCAACATATTTGGCTTATAATCTACAATAGAGACTCTTATGTCTCTGCATCATACTAATGCCAATTTGTATACGTATAGCAACATATTTGGCTTATAATCTACAATAGAGACTCTTATGTCTCTGCATCATACTAATGCCAATTTGTATACGTATAGCAACATATTTGGCTTATAATCTACAATAGAGACTCTTATGTCTCTGCATCATACTAATGCCAATTTGTATACGTATAGCAACATATTTGGCTTATAATCTACAATAGAGACTCTTATGTCTCTGCATCATACTAATGCCAATTTGTATACGTATAGCAACATATTTGGCTTATAATCTACAATAGAGACTCTTATGTCTCTGCATCATACTAATGCCAATTTGTATACGTATAGCAACATATTTGGCTTATAATCTACAATAGAGACTCTTATGTCTCTGCATCATACTAATGCCAATTTGTATACGTATAGCAACATATTTGGCTTATAATCTACAATAGAGACTCTTATGTCTCTGCATCATACTAATGCCAATTTGTATACGTATAGCAACATATTTGGCTTATAATCTACAATAGAGACTCTTATGTCTCTGCATCATACTAATGCCAATTTGTATACGTATAGCAACATATTTGGCTTATAATCTACAATAGAGACTCTTATGTCTCTGCATCATACTAATGCCAATTTGTATACGTATAGCAACATATTTGGCTTATAATCTACAATAGAGACTCTTATGTCTCTGCATCATACTAATGCCAATTTGTATACGTATAGCAACATATTTGGCTTATAATCTACAATAGAGACTCTTATGTCTCTGCATCATACTAATGCCAATTTGTATACGTATAGCAACATATTTGGCTTATAATCTACAATAGAGACTCTTATGTCTCTGCATCATACTAATGCCAATTTGTATACGTATAGCAACATATTTGGCTTATAATCTACAATAGAGACTCTTATGTCTCTGCATCATACTAATGCCAATTTGTATACGTATAGAAACATATTTGGCTTATAATCTACAATAGAGACTCTTATGTCTCTGCATCATACTAATGCCAATTTGTATACGTATAGCAACATATTTGGCTTATAATCTTCCTACTAGCCGAGTAATCCAGATGAGCACGCAGCAATATACCATCAGCTGATAACACGCTATCGATCGCCAGGGAGAGATCTTCACCTGGATGGAGATAAACGTCTTAAAACAGTAGGCTGAATGGGGCCGAATGGATACAAGCCAGAGAAAGAGAGAAAAGGAGAGAACAAAGCACCTTAACTTTACTGGATGCTTGATGTTTTATGACCCGTGAATCAAAGTGAAGGAAACAACTTACGGTGCCCTAACTTACGGTGCCCTAACTTACGGTGCCCTAACTTACGGTGCCCTAACTTACGGTGCCCTAACTTACGGTGCCCTAACTTACGGTGCCCTAACTTACGGTGCCCTAACTTACGGTGCCCTAACTTACGGTGCCCTAACTTACGGTGCCCTAACTTACGGTGCCCTAACTTACGGTGCCCTAACTTACGGTGCCCTAACTTACGGTGCCCTAACTTACGGTGCCCTAACTTACGGTGCCCTAACTTACGGTGCCCTAACTTACGGTGCCCTAACTTACGGTGCCCTAACTTACGGTGCCCTAACTTACGGTGCCCTAACTTACGGTGCCCTAACTTACGGTGCCCTAACTTACGGTGCCCTAACTTACGGTGCCCTAACTTACGGTGCCCTAACTTACGGTGCCCTAACTTACGGTGCCCTAACTTGTGGCAGCCTCAGGTATGGTGGAAGAGCTGAGGAGGCTCGGGTTGCCGTAACTTTTACTACCACAAGAATTATAATGTAAAACTTGCAAAATAAACAAAGCAAAACAGGGACGACACAAGATAAATGCAAAAGAACTAATCAAACTCGCTATGTGGAAACAACACTTAATAAAATAAAATTTTGAAATAAAAGAACACAATCCACCACATAGGGTGTACACAACTACATGAGCAAGTCAATTTGGTTCCCAAGCAAACTGATCGCACATATAACAATGCACTCGTCATGTTCAAGGAATTAGTCAATGATGTCAGTACTCCTTCAAATAAATCAACATTTCTCCTTTGAACAATCGTCGTTGGGCTGAATGTAAACGCCTTTTATTTTATTTAATCTTCTCTATTATTATATATCTCCTTTTAAAATGCTAATACATCCTTCCATTTCACCTCGGCATATTCCAAAATTCACCTCTTTATCTGTCTCCATAAATGTAGTATACTGTATCTACTTAAGGGAGCCCACCTCGCTTTTTGTTCTCTCTTTCTCACTCTCTCTCTGGGTTGTATCCATTCGGCCCCATTCAGCCTACTGTGTTAAGACATTTGCCCCCATCCAGGTGTCAATATTTTCCTGGCAAGCGGTAGCGAGCCAGCAATATATATATTTAGTTTTTACAGCAAGCTAAATTTGTACATTTTTCGATAGAAAAATGTGTCCGGCGAAGCCGGATTTCTCCATACAATGCTGGCTCGCTATCGCTCGCCAGGAAGAAATCGACACCTAAATGGGGATAAACGTCTTCAAACAGTTGGCTGAATGGGGCCGAATGGATACAAGCCAAGGAAAGAGAGAAAAGGAGAGAAAGATAAAAAAAAAAGCATATGGCTAATAATCGAGGCTCTGGGCCAGATCCCAAAATCGCATTAATGTAAAGGGGTCAAACTGTCAGCTTAAGGGGAGGAAGACCATTTTTCTGGACCCCCTTCTCCCTAATGCTTAGCCCCACTAGTTTTGAGATTTTATAATCCCATTAGTTTGGCAATTTTAACACCTTTCGCCCCATTTCGTTGTCAATTTTAAGACCTTTCGTGCCATTTAGGTGTCGATTATTTCTTGGCGAGCGATAGCGAGCCTGCAATTTTAAGAGGAATCGGCCTTTGGCCGGGACATTTTTCTACCGAAAAATGTACAAATTTATCTTGAAGGGGGTCTAGAGGGTGTTTTTCTAAGCTTGATGGAGGTCTAGAGAGGAAACTAAAAAAATATATGAATAAATGAATTAATAGACCAAAGAAACGGCCAGTCTCCCCTTAATCTACAATAAACGACCATTAAGTGATATGGGAACTCACTGACAAAGGCTATTACATCAAAATAACATCTCCAGAACTATAACAAAAATGTCTTGTGGATTCTATAGTCGGTTTGCTTTCAGTTCAAGGTATATTGCACATTTTCCATCAAGGTTTCTCAGTTAACTTGAAGGTTTTGTAGTGAAATATGGTGCTAATTATATAAACTTGGTATTTATGTAATGTAGAGCCATAGCAGTTTCATATTTTTCCATTAAGTAGCGAGTAAACAGCTCCTAAGGGATTCAGTTTATCGTCAGCTGAGAAGAAATAGAGCATCATTTTAGGTAAAATTCTTCTGTGATGGGACCGGTTTTCACCTCGGCCCATGGACCAGATGATAAGAAGCAGCACAGAACAACAACAACAACATCATTAACAATAACAACAACATCAACAACAACAACAATAACAACAACAACATTACCAATAACAACAACATCAACAACAATAACAACAACAACAACAAAAACAATACCAACAACAACATTAACAATAACAACATCAACAATAACAATACAAATAATAACAACAACAACAACATCAACAAAAACAATACCAACAACAACATTAACAATAACATCAACAATAACAATACAAATAATAACAACAATAACAACAACATCAACAAAAACAATACCAACAACAACATTAACAATAACAACATCAACAATAACAATACAAATAATAACAACAACAACAACAACATCAACAAAAACAGACTCCTGGATCGTAAACCCGTGGTCCAGAATAACTCTCGCCGTAAATTTGGTTGCCCGGACCTCGTAACTCCCCGGGATCCGATACACGGCCACGTAACGTTCATCAATCCCAGAGTGGAAGGGTCTGGTGGTGGTAAATGTGTGTCACTGTACCGGAGAGAAAGGCCAATGTTACGGACTGGTGGGAAAATTTGTATTTATTTGTATTGTATACTGTATATTTATTTGTATTGTATACTGTATATTTATTTGTATTGTATACTGTATATTTATTTAGTTATTATTTATTTCAGTTTCCTCCCAAGACACCCATCAAACTTTTAAGATATACCCCCAAGACCCAAGATAAATTTGTACTTTTTTCGGTAAAAAAAAAAAATCCCAGCCGAAAGCCGATTCCTCATAAACAACATGCAGGCTTGCTATCGTTCGCCAGGAAAAATAGACACCTAAATGGCCCATAGGTCTTGAAATTGCCAAACTAATGGATCGAACATCTTATATTCTCAAAAGTAATGGGGTTAAAATGAGGAAGAAGGTGGTCCAGCAAAAACAAAACTACCCGTAAAGTACCTAGGTCAACAGTACTCAATAAACCGGCACTGTTTGGGAGTTACCGTACTGCGGGGTCGAGTTGTCCACTCACTTTAGATATCCAATAACATTTGGTAATATAACTGAATGAGCTCAATCAACCTTATGTCCATAATTGTGAGAGTAACTTATATTACAGTACCCTATTATACAGTAGGTTTGTTTATATTACAGTACCCTATATATACAGTAGGTTTGTTTATATTACAGTACCCTATTATACAGTAGGTTTGTTTATATTACAGTACCCTATTATACAGTAGGTTTGTTTATATTACAGTACCCTATATATACAGTAGGTTTGTTTATATTACAGTACCCTATATATACAGTAGGTTTGTTTATATTACAGTACCCTATATATACAGTAGGTTTGTTTACCTGATTGGAAATGCCTGGTGCGAGGTACTTTAACATAGCTAAAATATAGGTGTCTTATATGAGCACTGTAGGTTGTGGTGCAAGGTCATGTTAAGTTGGAGGTACAGTACTCACACACACACACACACACACACACACACACACACATACAGTATATATATATATATATATATATATATATATATATATATTATAGTTGAAAATGGCAATCTCAGATATAGGCACTAATTTTGCCTTTTCACCTCCTATCCTAATCCTTCTCCCCAAATTCCCGCCCGATAGGGTTTCACAGACAATTATTACTACTATGAAAACCTTCCATGACAGACGTACCCTTGGGCCGAACGTGGTGATAATATGATTCACAACATTTGTATGAATTTGTGTACTAAAATTGTAATTGTTATTGCTTTGGAGCACATGTAGGCATATTTTTCTAATAGCACCTCATTTGATTTTCTCCAGAGGTGTGGAAGATAATTACTGAAGCTCGAGAGAACAGAAAAGACTTAAGGGGGGTCACCTGCCTTTTTTTTTATCTTTCTCTCCTTTTCTCACTTTCTCTGCCTTGTATCCATTCGGCCCCATTCAGCCAACTGTTTTGAGACGTTTATCCCCATCCAGGTGTCGATTACGTCCTGGCGAGCGATAGCGAGCCAGCATTGTATGGAGAAATCCGGCTTCGCCGGAGAAAATATTCTATCGAAAAATGTACAAATTTAGCTTGCTGTCAAAACAAAAGTATATATATGCTGGCTCGCTACCGCTCGCGAAGAAAATATTGACAGTAGGCTGAATGGGGCCGAATGGATACAAGCCAAAGAGAGAGGGAGATAAAGAGAACAAACGCGAGGTGGCCCCCTTAAATACCATTATAATTCCTAAGCCGTACCGGTGTGAGAGAGACACGTACCGTGAGGACATTTTTCACACCACGGCCCCTCTTTCTCTCTCCCTTTGTTACTGAAGTGTTTTACAATAATAAATTGGTTTGACAAAGTGGCTTATATCAAACTGTATAGTCTGAACGTGAATATAATACTCTAATTTGGCCGACATTTAGAGCTGACGAGGTTTAAACTAGTAAATGTGGTAACTATACTTATTTACGTACACATTTGTTGTACCTCAACATTTAGTTGTTAAGATTGGAAACACAGTACAGTAGTTCTTCAGTAGAGAAGCATATGTAGATAGTATTTTGAAGAATGTGGTATATTATGCAATCTATCGAGTTATTCATCTAGTGCCATATCTCCTTGTAATGAGCGGCAAGGTATTTGCAGTTCTAACTATTCCTAGTAACTCACTGTAATTCTTCCCCTTCTCTGGAGTCTGGAATCCATTATACTCCCACTTCACCAAATATTACCCTCCCACATTACTTCCCCTCATAGCCTTCGCTCTTCTTGGCCTCATATCACTTCCCCCTCTGCTACCTTCTTCCTCTCCCCTCCCCTACCCTCTTCTCTTCAGTGGAATATGAGAAAATATATGTTATTATGAGTGATACACGTTTTTCATAATACGCGTTGTTTACCCCAAAACGCGCGAGCAACTGTGGCATTCAACCATCCGGCACATATTCTTTTATTTGAGTACATCAATCAACATATAAAATGCAATACAAAAAGAAAAAATGTAAACCCAAGCGTGGACATATTAGAGATGTACCATGACTCCCTGGGCCTCACACAGTGGCACGGCCCAGTCGTACTGAGCTCATGACACTGTTGGCATTTCCACTGAGGATGACCTCCCCCAGTCTTTTGCTCGAGCCAAAGGGTTCACCAACTTTCACGGACTTCTCATGTAACTGCTTTGATTTTGCGGCTAATTTAATTCACTATATTATAGGTAGTGGGGCCGAAGACTCCTGATGTTTCCAACGCCATAGGTTAGAACTGGTGATGTCTGGCTATCCGGGCAGCCTCACCTGCTTCTTTAGCGCTTCCGTTGATGTTGATCATTGAGAAAGTATCAACACACGTGGCATCCCGAACAAGGCACCGGGCATTCTTGTAAGGGTCTGGCTGTTTGCCGTCATCTCTGGCCAGCCCCGGTGGTTCTCCCCTCTTCATATCTTGCCTCCCCTACTTGTCCCCCTTTTCTTCTTCGTCTCCTTCCTACTTCTCCCCACCTCAATTTTCCATGTCTCATATCACATGCCCTTCCCTTACCCTTTTCCTCTCCTCTTTCCCCTCCCCTTTCCCAGTCCTCATATCACCATCCCTTTCCCTCCCTCCCCTCCCCGCTGCCTTTCTTCCCTCTTCCTGCTTTGATATAACTTTCTCCGTTCCTCCCAGCTTCCTTCCTCCCCTCTTTCAGGGCAGATATAATATACCCCTCCCCGTTTCCATTCTTCCCTCTCCCAAGCCTGATATAACTTTACCCCCATCTCCCCAACCCACTTTCCCCCTCCCCTCTCTCTCCTTGGCCTCATATCGTCTTCCCCTCCCCTCCCCGCTTCCTTCCTCCCCTCTACCAGACCAGATATTTATTTTCCCTCCGTTGGGTTCACCACTCCAAGAGATTCACAATGGCTCCTGCGATCAGGATTTTTATTTTCTCTTCCCGGCTTTATTTTCACTATACAATTTAAAATGTACTCCATCATGTTTACGGTCACAGTCCTGGCAGCACTATTGCCAACATAACACCATAATGTCATTGGTCATAAACTTATGTAACCGTCGATATTACTAGTTAATTTAAAGGCCTACTATATTAGTCATTACTTATTACAGTATAGTACAGTAGTGCTAAGCCATACCAAATTTACACATTGACAGCTCCACTTTCCATTAATGAAAGATATTCGATACATGTTAAAAGTAATGAATGAATAGCCTCGAGACGTGACAAGGAAAATATTACATTGACTTGGCTGGTAAGTGTATTTAATTGCTCACAGAGAACTTTATCAATATATTGTGCTTTACTTCAAGGTAATTTATAGATAGGTTTTCAACATTATGTACAGTCAAAATCAATAGTTCACCGACAATTTTGTTAATATGCTGCGTAATTCTCCCTACCAACAATTCCTTTGAGACCTCTGGTGGACGCTTCTGAACTAGCGCCAGAGCTACGACTGTAGACATCACTATACCCAACACCTAGGATATGCACAGTTTATCTCAATTTGTGTGTGATTCTACATGTTTTTATTATTATTTTTTGTTATTTTTTTTTTAAGAGACAATGAACGGAGGAAGGAAAAACACAGATAAAACAATAAAGGTCCATGTGCCTAAAGGCATCCTCCATTCATAAAATTTTTGTAACAACTGGATTTAAACTGTTGTAGATTGTAAGTTTGTGGAAAGCAACTCAAGGGAAGTGAATTCCAAAGAGTAGTAGTTCTGGGGATAAATGAATTTTGATAAGCAGAAGTTCTGCATTGTGGAGGAGAAAGTGTAAATTCATGGGCGCTCTCAGCTGCCCTAGTTCTACGGGGAAAGATGTGGAGAGGCGGCACAATTGAAGCAAGTTCCTCAGAACAATTGCTGTGAAAATATCTGTAGAATAATGCAAGGGATGCAACGTTTCTTCGTATGGATAATGTGGGAAGGTCCTGTGTGATTGCAGGGTTATTGATTAATCTAATAGCTTTATTTTGAATTTTGTCCAACTGCCTCAATGCAACCACTCCACTTCCACTCCACAGAGGTGAACAGTAATCCATCTGAGAACGCACATGACTTTTATATATTACGGCCAACTGCTCGTCAGTGAAGAATTCTCGAACTCTGTACAGGAGTCCCACTTTTTTAGGCATTCTTATTAATGCTTCTAACATAATGTGTCCAGCTCAGGTTAGTAGTTAATGTTACACCGAGAATGTCAATACTAGGGGAAGTGGGAATATTTACATAATTAAAATATATATGGGAGTCAGTGAGATTCTGTCGGTTAGAAAATTGAATGTACTTGGTTTTCTGTGCATTAAAGGAAACTAGATTCTTATACAGTATACGACTACACTAAGTGCTTATATTGTATAGTAATAAAGGGAAAGGCCATATGCAGCTGATAATGACTACAAACATAATTATGAGCTGATTAATTATCATAACAAAATTGGCGGGAAAATACCTGCTAACTTTGTATTGTAAATATACGTTATTTATGAATATGGGTGATTTTAAAATATATAAAACAAAAGTATGCATTGAAGAAAGTATGTGTCAGCTACAGAAATTTCGACTAACTGCATATATTATAGAATTGTTGAAGGAGAGGGAGGGTGGATAGCTCCGCGATGTCGCCCATTTCCCACAATGCACCACGGTAAACCTTGCGTTCAGCGCCTCTATCGGCCACTGTAGGCATTTATTGGTAGGGAGAATTGTAAATTCCTATACATTTTTCTTTACAGTCCTCATGCATTTTTTATGCCCGTAACTAGTGATATTGTTTCAAGTCATTGGAATGTCGAATTACTCTACCTTGCTTTCGATTTTACACAGATTACTATCAAGGTTTTCGACAAATTATTAATTTTAACTGCACATACAGTTCCAAATATATGAACTTTGGTCAAACATTGTGGATAACCGGCTGTATTAAACCACCATAATAGTTATTGCATAGTATAAAACTAAATAAATAGTCATACCAACATCAAACATCATTATTACTGTTATGCCAGATTCTACAACATCTGAGCAAATCGCCAGCATCTGAACCACCTCCTCATCACCTAGCATACCTACCAACTCAAGAATAACCAACAACAACGCAGGCGCCGCTACTACCCAGCCGTGCTAGGCATATCACAGAACGATGACAACCTCTACCTGTACTACCACCTCCACTGTGGTTCAATACACCTCTACCTTATATCCCGGACAAGAAAGGCATAAGTGCAGCAACAACAATGCAGTCACGCCTAGCTCTTCGCACCACAGAAAACGAGGACCACTCCTACCTGTGCTGCTAGCCCAACTATAATTAACTACCCCTTTAGTTGACACCCCAGAGAAGCAAGAGCATAAGTCAAGTTAGGTCCTAAGGTACCTGTAGCCCCTCCTCCCCGGAGTCCCACAACCAGCATGAGGCACCGAAAGAGGATACAGGACTGAATGGTGAGACTGTTTGGCAGCCTACATGCTCTTTTGAGAAGTCCTACTTCCAAAGCACACTTGCTGCATTCCCCGAGCAATGCACCAGTGCATCCGCCGACTGAACTGTTGCATCCATTGAATGGTTGTAGGTTACTGTGTCTGCCGAGTTTCCCCAAAGAGTTGCGTCTGCCGAACTCTCGAGAATTGCGTTCGCCGAATTCTCACCCTGTATTGCGTCCTCCAAGCACTACACCAGCATACTTATCTAGTAAAGAACCAGAGCGTATTCTTATGCATTGTAAAGTATCTCCGTCACTGAGCGTACCGATAGCCCAGCAGATTAAGTCTGTGACCCCAGAGAAGACACCCCGAGTCCCGACGAGACTACAGCCGAAGCCCAGAGTAGCGGCAGAAGATGGGGACAAAAAAACTGGTTCCCCCTTGCCTCAGACCCCTCGGAAATCTATCCTTTCCAAGTTAAGAGTAGCCACATTAGCCAAGAATATACTTATATATATTGTTTTGTGTAAATATCTTTCCCATTATCGTTAGAATATATGGAACATCACTTGTTTACACAGCTCCCTAGTCATATCCCTTATTTCGCTCCCCCTTCCATATACTGTATATGTTCTGTTCTCTTCCAGGTTACATTATTCTGTATTTGTATATAATTATACAGTATATGCTTAACCTCAGACCTACTAGTATTATTGTTCTTGTGTATTTAACTTTAACCTTTGTCTACGCTTGCTCTCAGGTGTAACTTATAAAATTAATACAAACTTATATACTGCGACCATGTACTCTGTTATAGTCTCTACTCTCCCTGCTAATATATGATACTTTACATCCAAAAAGGATATATCATATAATGTAAGTAGCCTGAAAGAACGCCCGGTACGTGGCTTTTTAATTACACTAAGTTAAACTCACCTTTAAAGTATATAGAAATATGTGGGCACATTAAATTCTATAACTTATTCACAGTGTTTGTCCCATGTTGATGTTTTGGCAATACTAACTTTGATGGCGTTCCCCCAAACTAATTAACTTGACTCCCACAATAAAACAAGTGTTCCATCAACGGTAGATATTCATGTATGGTGTTCTCATATAATATATATATATATTGAGAATATATCACAAATACACGTGAGCCACTAAATATTTCTAATCTCTCAGTGGGGATCGAACCGTCGACCATCAGGACGATAGCCGACGCTAACTCTATTAAATAAATTACATTTTATAGCAGACGGATATTATATATATATATATTTACAGTAGATGGGTCTGAGAATAATTACCCCTTTAAGACATGATGACGTATTTCCTTTTGGGTTTCTCGTTATTATTATCTAGACGATTATATTCAGATTCGGAAGGATGAATGGTAGTTAAAGGTTTATTAGAGAGGGTTATTGAATAATAATGAAGACTTTTATGTGGATTAATTCATTAATAGGAAGCATATAGTATAGAGCATGTATATCAATTTATTTTAGGGAATGTTATGTTCAACAACTAAGATCTGTTCTCCAGTACCCATTTATTTATCATAAAATGTAGAAAACTGTTTCACACAGCCCAAGTTATATTTCCTAAATTGATAAGAATCATTTGTTGAGAGCTAAATATGATACATCCATCTCTCCTAGTCTAAAATGGTTAATCTTGAGGCACCGCTGTGATCGTTACTCGTTCACTATATTGATGTTGGTTAAAATCAATGCCTTTTACATGAAAGGATTATATTAGCTTGTGGCAAACAAAAATAAATACCTAAATCACTATATCTGTCACCTACGTTTTTACGTCCATATAATAAAGTGTATTAGCTATGTTGTCCTGTCAGCCAATCAGAATCCCTCTATCATATTACTCAGGTAAGGTGGAGAGATCCCCCCCAACTCCAACCCCAGTTCCCCCAATATGAGCTGCCAAATGCTGCCAGACGAGTCGAGAGACTTTTGGCCGGAACTGTACACTACCTAGAAGTTTGTTAAAATTAATCCGTGAGACGTGGTCAAGAAACAGTGATTCAATCAGGTATTAATTTTGTAATATTGTGTAGCGACTGAATACTGTTATTGCATTGATTTAATGTAGTTGTGTTGTATAAGCTACAGTATTGTCAAGAATTCTTAGTAAAACTACTTACTTAGCACGCACAAACACACACGCGCAAACTCCTTCTCTCTCTCTCCCCTCCCCTGTTGTTGAATGACCGTGATCGACCCATTTATCTTCTCAATCCCTTGCAAAGCTTCCCTCCCTTTCAATCACTCTGGCCTCCCTCACTCCCACCCCTCCCTTACCTTCCTAACTCTCATCACCTCCCTCATCCCATTCGTACCCCCTAACCCTCACTCCCCCTTACCTTCCTCACTCCCCCTTACCTCCCTCACTCCCCCTTAACTCCCTCCCTCCCCCTCACCTCTCTAACTCCCCCTTACCTTCCTCACTCTCCCTTACCTTCCTCACTCTCCCTTACCTTCCTCACTCCCCCTTACCTTCTCACTCCCCCTTACCTCCCTCACTCCCCCTTACCTCCCTCACTCCCTCACCTCTCTAACTTCCCCTTACCTGCCTCACTCCCCCTTACCTTCCTCACTCCCCCTTACCTGCCTCACTCCCCCTTACCTTCTTCACTCCCCCTTACCTTTCTCACTCCCCCTTCCCTCTCTCACGCCGCCTTATCTCCCTCACTCCCGCTCACCTCTCTAACTTCCCCTTACCTTCCTCACTCCCCCTTACCTTCTTCACTCCCCCTTCCCTCCCTCACTCCCTCAACCTCTCTAACTTCCCCTTACCTTCCTCACTCCCCCTTACCTTCCTCCCTCCCCCTTTCCTCCATCCCCCCCCCTTCCCTCCCTCCCCCTCACCTCTCTAACTCCCCCTTACCTTCCTCACTCTCCCTTACCTTCCTCACTCTCCCTTACCTTCCTCACTCTCCCTTACCTTCCTCACTCTCCCTTACCTTCCTCACTCCCCCTTACCTTCTCACTCTCCCTTACCTCCCTCACTCCCCCTTACCTCCCTCACTCCCTCACCTCTCTAACTTCCCCTTACCTGCCTCACTCCCCCTTACCTTCCTCACTCCCCCTTACCTTCTTCACTCCCCCTTACCTTCTTCACTCCCCCTTACCTTTCTCACTCCCCCTTACCTCCCTCACTCCCCCTTACCTCCCTCACTCCCTCACCTCTCTAACTTCCCCTTACCTTCCTCACTCCCCCTTACCTTCTTCACTCCCCCTTACCTTTCTCACTCCCCCTTACCTTCTCACTCCCCCTTACCTCCCTCACTCCCTCACCTCTCTAACTTCCCCTTACCTTCCTCACTCCCCCTTACCTTCTTCACTCCCCCTTACCTTCTTCACTCCCCCTTACCTTTCTCACTCCCCCTTACCTCCCTCACGCCCCCTTAACTCCCTCACTCCCCCTCACCTCTCTAACTCCCCCTTACCTCCCTCACTCCCCCTTACCTCCCTCACGCCCCCTTAACTCCCTCACTCCCCCTCACCTCTCTAACTCCCCCTTACCTCCCTCACTCCCCGTTACCTCCCTCACACCACCTTACCTCACTCACTTCCCCTTACCATCCTCATTCTCCCTTACCTCCCTCACTCCCCCTTACCTCCCTCACTCCCCCTTATTCCCCCTTACCTCCCTCACTCCCCCTTACCTCCCTCACTCCCCCTTACCTCCCTCACTCCCCCTTACTTCCCTCACTCCCCCTTACTTCCCTCACTCCCCCTTACCTTCCTCACTCCCCCTTACCTCCCTTTTACCTCCCTCACCTCACTCACTCCCCTTTACCTCCTTCACTCCCCTTTACCTCCCTAACTCCCCCTTACCTCCCTCACTCCCCCTTAACTCCTTTTTACCTCCCTCACTCCCCCTTACCTGCCTCACTCCCCCTTACCTGCCTCACTCCCCCTTACCTCCCTTACTCCCCCTTACTTTCCTCACTCCCCCTTACCTCCCTCCCTCCCCCTCACCTCCCTCACTCCCCCTTACCTTCCTCACTCCCCCTTACCTGCCTTACTCCCCCTTACCTCCCTCACTCCCCCTTATCTGCCTCACTCCCCCTTACCTCCCTCACTCCCCCTTACCTTCCTCACTCCCCCTTACCTTCCTCACTCCCCCTTACCTCCCTCACTCCCCCTTAACTCCCTCCCTCCCCCTCACCTCTCTAACTCCCCCTTACCTTCCTCACTCCCCCTTACCTTCTCACTCCCCCTTACCTGCCTCACTCCTCCTTACCTCCCTCACGCCCCCTTAACTCCCTCACTCCCCCTCACCTCTCCAACTCCCCCTTACCTCCCTCATTCCCCCTTACCTCCCTCATTCCCCCTTACCTCCCTCACTTCCCCTTACCTTCCTCATTCTCCCTTACCTCCCTCATTCCCCCTTACCTCCCTCACTCCCCCTTACCTCCCTCACTCCCCATTATTCCCCCTTACCTCCCTCACTCCCCCTTACCTCCCTCACGCCCCCCTTACCTCCATCACCTCCCCCTCACCTCTCTCTAACTCCCCCTTACCTCCCTCACTCCCCCTTACCTCCCTCATTCCCCCTTACCTCCCTCACTTCCCCTTACCTCCCTCATTCCCCCTTACCTCCCTCACTCCCCCTTACCTCCCTCACTCCCCCTTATTCTCCCCCTTACCTCCCTCACTCCCCCTTACCTCCCTCACTCCCCCTTACCTCCCTCATTCCCCCTTACCTCCCTCACTCCCCCTTACCTCCCTCACTCCCCCTTACCTTCCTCACTCCCCCTTAACTCCCTTTTACCTCCCTCACCTCACTCACTCCCCTTTACCTCCTTCACTCCCCTTTACCTCCCTAACTCCCCCTTACCTCCCTCACTCCCCCTTAACTCCTTTTTACCTCCCTCACCCCCCCTTACGTGCCTCACTCCGCCTTACCTGCCTCACTCCCCCTTACTTCCCTCACTCCCCCTTACCTTCCTCACTCCCCCTTACCTCCCTCACTCCCCCTTACCTCCCTCACTCCCCCTTACCTTCCTCACTCCCCCTTACCTGCCTTACTCCCCCTTACCTCCCTCACTCCCCCTTATCTGCCTCACACTCCCCCTTACCTCCCTCACTCCCCCTTACCTTCCTCACTCCCCCTTACCTTCCTCACTCCCCCTTACCTCCCTCACTCCCCCTTAACTCCCTCCCTCCCCCTCACCTCCCCCTTACCTTTCTCACTCCCCCTTACTTACTTTCTCCCTCCCCCTTACCTTTCTCACTCCTCCTTACCTCCCTCACGCCCCCTTAACTCCCTCACTCCCCCTCACCTCTCTAACTCCCCCTTACCTCCCTCACTCCCCCTTACCTCCCTCATTCCACCTTACCTCCCTCACTTCCCCTTACCTTCCTCATTCTGCCTTACCTTCCTCATTCTGCCTTACCTGCCTCACTCTACCTTACCTTCCTCACTCCCATTATTCCCCCTTACCTCCCTCACTCCCCCTTACCTCCCTCACTCCCCCTTACCTCCCTCATTCCCCCTTACCTCCCTCACTCCCCCTTACCTCCCTCACTCCCCCTTACCTTCCTCACTCCCCCTTAACTCCCTTTTACCTCCCTCACTCCCCCTTACCTCACTCACTCCCCTTTACCTCCCTCACTCCCCTTTACCTCCCTAACTCCCCCTTACCTCCCTCATTCCCCCTTAACTCCTTTTTTACCTCCCTCACTCCCCCTTACCTTCCTCACTCCCCCTTACCTGCCTTACTCCCCCTTACCTCCCTCACTCCCCCTTACTTTCCTCACTCCCCCTTACTTCCCTCACTCCCCCTTACCTTCCACTCCGCCTTACCTGCCTCACTCCCCCTTACTTCCCTCACTCCCCCTTACCTCCTCACTCCCCTACCTCCCTCACTCCTTCCCTTACCTGCCTCACTCCCCTTACCTTCCTCACTCCCCCTTACTTCCCTCACCTCCCTCACTCCCCCTTACCTGCCTCACTCCCCCTTACCTGCCACTCCCTTACCCCCTTACTCCCCCACTTTCCTCACCCCCTTACTTCCCTCACTCCCCCTTACCTCCTCACTCCCCCCTTCCCTCACTCCCCCTTACCTTCCTCACTCACTCCCCCTTACCTCCCTCACTCCCCACCTGCCTCACCCCCTTACCCCTCACTCCCCCACCTCCTCACTCCCCCCCCCTCCCTCCCTCCCCCTTACCTTCCTCACTCCCCCTACCTCCCCACTCCCCCTTACCTGCCTCACTCCACCCCTCACCCCCTTACTTCCACCTCCCTCACTCCCCCTTACCCCCTCACTCCCCCCTCACTCCATCCTCCCCCCTTACCGCCCTCACTCCCCACCCCCCACCTCCCCCCCCTTACCTCCCTCACTCCCCCTACCTGCCTCACTCCCCTTACCTCCTCACTCCCCCTTACCTTCCTCACTCCCCTACCTCCCTCACCTGCCTCACTCCCCCTTACCTGCCTCACTCCCCCTTACCTGCCTCACTCCCCCTTACCTTCCTCACTCCCCCTACTTCCTCACTCCCCCTTACCTTCTTCACTCCCCCTTACCTCCCTCACTCCCCCTTAACTCCCTCACCCCCCCTTAACTCCCTCACTCCCCCTTACCTGCCTCACTCCCCCTTACCTTCCTCACTCCCCCTTACCTCCCTCACTCCCCTTTACCTCCTTCACTCCCCCTTACCTCCCTCACTCCCCTCCCCTCTCTCTAGCTCTCTCATTCCAAATATCCTTTCATCTCACCAGTTAATCACGAACATTTTGCACTACTTTTAATTCCCAGTAATGTTGCATGATATTCACCTCCCCACCAACATTATCATATTAAGCCTTGACCTTTGCCTTGACCCTCTAATACCCTAAGAAACTTCCACGGTTTTATAATTAAGGGGGGTCACCTGCTTTTTGTTTTATCTTTCTCTCCTTTTATCTCTTTCCCTGGCTTGTATCCATTTGGCCCTATTCACCCTACTGTTTTAAGACGTTTATCCCCATCCAAGTGTTGATTTCTTCCAGGCGAGCGATAGCGAGCCAGCATTATATGGAGAAATCCGGCTTCGCCGGAGAAATGTTTCTATCGAAAAATGTACAAATTTAGCCTGCTGTCAAAAACGTTTTTAAAAATACGCTGACTCGCTACCGCTCGCCAGGAAAATATCGACACCTGGATGGGGATAAACGCCCTAAAACAGTAGGCTGAATGGGGCCGAATGGATACAAATTATAGAAAGAGAGAAAAGGAGAGAAAAAGGCAGGTCGGTCCCCTTAAGAAGATTCCAGGGTTTTATAATTAACTCAATTACTATTTCTCTTGCCTCACAAATTCACCAGGATATTTTCTGCCCCTTTAGCTCACTCTAGTTTAATGTTATGTAGTCATATTATTATTTCTACTTTACACTCGATGTTCTACTCTATATCAGCCTAACTCTTTGGATAAATGTTTTCATTATTTTGCCAATCCAATCATAGAACTCTTCCTGGCAGCGATTTCGAGCTGATTTTTATTTCCGTCCTTCTATTTTTGTTTTTCCTGTTTCAGTTTGACCTTCTTTCTGTTTCTCCTTGGCCGATATGTCCCCTAATTATGACCATGAATAATTAAAATAATGTGTTAATTCAGATCAACCTTAAGGGGGGTGACCTGCTTTTTGTTATTTCTGTCCTTTTCTCTCTTTCTCTGGCTTGTATCCATTCGGCCCCATTCAGCCAACTATTTTAAAACGTTTATCCCCATCAAGTTGTCGATTTCTTCCTGGCGAGCGATAGCGAGCCAGCATTATATGAAGAAATCCGGCTTCGCCGGAGAAATTTTTCTATCGAAAAATTTACAAATTTAGCCTGCTGTCAAACAAAAATAAAAAATATGCTGGCTCGCTACCGCTCACCAGTAAAAAATTGACACCTGGATGGGGATAAACGTCTTAAAACAGTAGGCTGAATGGGGCCAAATGGATACAAGCCAGAGACAGATAGAAAAGGACAGAACCAACACAGGTGACCCCCCGTAATGCTACTGGTCTTTATCTTTATCTATTTATATATTTCCTTTCTTATAACGTGTAAGCAAAATTTGTGTTGCCTGTTTCTGGGTTAGGGAGCATATAGGCTGTGACACACGGTGCGGTTTTTCCGGCAATTATCGCTGAGCAAGTATTTTCTAGCAACATTTTGGGGCTCTTTTGTAGACTGACGGTAGATTATGTTAAGTGGCTGAATTATGATAATGCTTAAATTATGAATCTGACAAAATAAAATTGCTGAACAATATTGCCTGAAAAAATATTCGTGTGACACCGGATTAAAGTTCCGAGTTGATAGTAGCCTTCAGTTGTTACCGCTAGATGGCAGCAGGTTTTTTATAAACGCCACAACTTCTTGAATGATGATCTGTTACCAATATCTCACTCGCAGATTCAGAAATATGGCCAGTCATTTATGCGACAGAGGGTGTTTTTATTTTGTATTTAATTATTTGTTTATATATATGTATATATATCATCTATATATATATATATATATATATATATATATATATATATATATATATACAGTATATATATATATATATATATATATATATATATATATATATATATATATATATATTAGGGTGGTCCACCAAAAAAATTTTTTATACTTTTATTCCTCCACAAGGTTATTTTTTGTCCATTACCCATAGGTTACAAGTCTATGAAATTTCATGGCGATAAAACTTAATTTAGAGGTCGCCCCATCATCTCGCTTTCTATCATAGGATTTAACCCGGAAAATATCACATACCCGATTTGGAGCACTTTCCGACATCACAGACCCAAATGGTGTTGATTTCTGAATTCTCCGGGGTTGATAACCCCATAGACCACATTTTATCAACTAAAAACTGATATACAGCTGTCTCAATGCTGATTTTCATTATTTGGTTTTCATACCGTAAATTAGGGGTAGGCCATACCCTGGTTAGGTTACTTCTAATTGAGATAGAACAAAATGGTTTGCATTTTTGAACTCAGAAGGGTCGATTTACACATAGAAATGCTTTCATATTTCATTTAATTACTAAAACCTGCAAACTATGACAGAAAATTTCAATTTCTCTATTTTCCTATAGAAAAACGATTTTTTTGGCAATATTTTGTGAATTGTCAATAAATCAGTGCCGATGAAACCACTTCTATGTGTAAATCGACCCTTCTGAGTTCAAAAATGCGAACCATTTTGCTTTATCTCTACTAGAAGTACCCTAACCAGGGTATGGCCTACCCCTAAAATTTACTGTGAAAACCAAATAATGAAATTCAGCATTGAGACAGCTGTATATCAGTTTTTAGTTGATAAAATGTGGTCTATGGGGTTATCAACCCCGGATAATTCAGAAATCAACACCATTTGGGTCTGTGATGTCGGGAAGTGCTCCAATTCGGGTATGTGATATTTTCCGGGTTAAATCGAGAATAGAAAGCGAGATGATGGGGCGACCTCTAAATATCATTGTATCGCGATGAAATTTTGCACACAAGGAGAGGAATGCAACACGAAAAAAAGCAGCGGTGTGGAGAAAGGACCAGTGCACTTTGAAATTTTACCCCCTCTTCTTGGACCACCCTAATATTATATATATATATTTATTTTTGCATGACTTGATGCTGCACCAGACGATGTGATGCTGTGCGCAGGGACCACCTTTATAAAACGTCTGATACAACACGAACTCCAACCCCCGAATAATTGATCCGCAGTCCATGAAACTCTCTAATCAACAACCTGACTTGCTCTCTCTCTCTCTCTCTCTCTTGCTTCAATTCAACAACCTGACTTGCTCTCTCTCTCTTTCTTTCTCTCTCTTGCTTCAATTCAACAACCTGACTTGCTCTCTCTCTTTCTTTCTCTCTCTTGCTTCAATTCAACAACCTGACTTGCTCTCTCTCTCTTGCTTCAATTCAACAACCTGACTTGCTCTCTCTCTTTCTTTCTCTCTCTTGCTTCAATTCAACAACCTGACTTGCTCTCTCTCTCTTTCTTTCTCTCTCTTGCTTCAATTCAACAACCTGACTTGCTCTCTCTCTCTTTCTTTCTCTCTCTTGCTTCAATTCAACAACCTGACTTGCTCTCTCTCTCTGTCTTTCTCTCTCTTGCTTCAATTCAACAACCTGACTTGCTCTCTCTCTCTCTCTTCAATTATGAACCACCAACATGAACCTCCAGACCCCTGGCCACGACTGGAGGTTTCACTTAAATTAACTCACAACTCCCTAAAGATTTCATTGGCTCTCTCTTCTTTCCTTCCCTCTCCTCTCTCACCCACACACTCTCTCTCTCTCTCTGACACACACACACACACACTCTCTCTCTCTCACTCCGACACACACACACCCTCTCTCTCACTCCAACACACAGACTCTCTCTTACCCACACTCTCTCTCTCTCACACACACTTTCATTACTAAACATCAACATGAACTTCCAGACTTCCCCCCAAGACTCTTGGCTTCACTTACTTCACAACTCCCTAATGAATTCACTGCCTCTCCATTCTTCCTCAACCCTCCTTCTCTCCTTCACCCTTTCTTTCCTTCACGCATATACACACATATACACACACACACCTACTTTCCTTCACACACACACACACACACACACACACACACACACACACCTTCTTTCTCCACCTCCTTTCATTTTTACTCTCCCCTCCTTTCCTTCACACCTTCTTTCTCCTTCCTCCCTTTTATCCTTCTTCTCCCCCTCCTCTCCTTTTCCTTTCTCTCTCTCTCTCTCTCTCTCTCTCTCTCTCTCTCTCTCTCTCTCTCTCTCTCTATATATATATATATATATATATATATATATATATATACTGTATAGTGTATATATATATATATATATATATATATATATATATATATATATACCGGTATATATAATTTTTATTTATTTCCCTATGGGACGTGACGAGTTATTATATTATACCCTTGTCACCCTCCAAGGGATTATATTTGCATTATAATATTATGTCTGTATATCGAGGGGTTACAAATCATTATAATATTAGGTCTGTATATCGAGGGGTTACAAATCATTATAATATTATGTCTGTATATCGAGGGGTTACAAATCATTATAATATTATGTCTGTATATCGAGGGGTTACAAATCATTATAATATTAGGTCTGTATATCGAGGGGTTACAAATCATTATAATATTAGGTCTGTATATCGAGGGGTTACAAATCATTATAATATTATGTCTGTATATCGAGGGGTTACAAATCATTATAATATTATGTCTGTATATCGAGGGGTTACAAATCATTATAATATTAGGTCTGTATATCGAGGGGTTACAAATCATTATAATATTAGGTCTGTATATCGAGGGGTTACAAATCATTATAATATTATGTCTGTATATCGAGGGGGTGACAAAATCATTAATAATATTAGGTCTGTCGAGGGTTACCCACATCATTAAATATTGTTGATATCGAGGGCGTTACAAATCATTATTAATATTTATGTAATATTAGGGGTTGTAAAAATCTTATATATATGTCCGGTATACTGGGGTTACAAAGTCATTATAATATTATGTCTGTATATCGAGGGGGACAACCCTTTACTTAGACAATATCATCATTATAATATTATGTCTGTATATCGAGGGGTTACAAATCATTATAATATTAGGTCTGTATATCGAGGGGTTACAAATCATTCGTATCGCAGTTAAGGGAGCCCACCTCAATTTTTCTCTCTTTCTCTCCCTCTTTCTTTGGCTTGTATCCATTCGGCCCCATTCAGCCTACTGTTTTAAGACGTTTACCCCATCCAGGTGTCATTATTTTCCTGGCGAGCGGTAGCGAGCCAGCATATATATTGTTTTGTTTAGACAGCAAGCTAAATTTGTACATTTTTCGATAGAAAAATGTCACCGGCGAAGCCGGATTTCTCCATACAACGCTGGCTCGCTATCACTTGCCAGGAAAAAATCGACACCTGGATGGGGATAAACGTCTTAATACCGTTGGCTGAATGGGGCCGAATGGATACAAGCCAGGGAAAGAGAGAAAAGAAGAGAAAGCTAAAAAAAAAAAAACGGTGACCCCCCCTTAACTCATTCAGTATATATAAGGAGGCATTTATATTAAACGGTGACCCCCCCTTAACTCATTCAGTATATATAAGGAGGCATTTATATTAAACGGTGAACCCCCATTACACTCATTGCAGTATAGCATAAAGGAGGCATTTTATATAAACGGTGACCCCCCTTAAACTCATTCAGTATATATAAGGAGGCATTTATATTAAACGGTGACCCCCCCTTAACTCATTCAGTATATATAAGGAGGCATTTATATTAAACGGTGACCCCCCCTTAACTCATTCAGTATATATAAGGAGGCATTTATATTAAACGGTGACCCCCCCTTAACTCATTCAGTATATATAAGGAGGCATTTATATTAAACGGTGACCCCACCTTAACTCATTCAGTATATATAAGGAGGCATTTATATTTTATATTCTGGTTACCATTAGACCATCAGGTTAGCCACGAATATATAGAATAAAACAAATAAAAATAAATAAAAAAATAAGGTTGAGAGTGAAATGCAACAGACATTGAAAGCCATATACTACTATAGACACTGCATGTATCTGAAAGTAATATAGACGCGGAATGCCGAACACGTTTGGATGTCGTTTAAAGGAGAGAATGGCTGACTAAAATACCTGGCAAATACAGTATGTTGACAGAGAGAGAGAGAGAGAGAGTGAGAGTTAGTGTGTGTGTGTGTGGGGGGGGGGGGGGGCGGCAAAGCACATCTGACAGGATATCCTTATATATAAGATATACTATATATATATATATATATATATATATATATACTAATAGATTATATATAGAAGAGAAGAGAAGAGGAGAGAACGAGAGTTGAGAAGAGGACGTGAGAGTTAGCGTGTGTGTGTGTGTGCAACAAAGTACATCTGGCCCGGAATTTAGCAGTAATAGTACTAGCCCTAGAATGTGAGTCTAGGATTATAAACAAACTTCAGTTGCCCACAATAATTCGTACCCACTCCATGATTTTATGGTGGAAAGTAAGATAAGTAGAGTTGATTTAAAGTTGATTAGAGTAGAGTTGATTTAAAGTTGATTTGAGTTGATTTAGATTTAATTTAGAGTAGAGTTGATTTATAGTTGATTTATAGTTAATTAGAATAGAGTTGATTTAAAGTTGATTAGAGTAGAGTTGATTTAGAGTTGATTAGAGTAGAGTTGATTTAAAGTTGATTAGAGTAGAGTTGATTTAAAGTTGATTAGAGTAGAGTTGATTTAGATTTAATTTAAAGTAGAGTTGATTTATAGTTGATTAGAGTAGAGTTGATTTAAAGTTGATTAGAGTAGAGTTGATTTAGATATAATTTAAAGTAGAGTTGATTTATAGTTGATTAGAGTAGAGTTGATTTAAAGTTGATTGGAGTAGAGTTGATTTAAAGTTGATTAGAGTAGAGTTGATTTAAAGTTGATTAGAGTAGAGTTGATTTAGATTTAATTTAAAGTAGAGTTGATTTATAGTTGAATTAGAGTTAATTAGAGTAGATTTGATTTAGAGTTGATTAGAGTAGAGTTGATTTAAAGTTGATTAGAATAGAGTTGATTTAGAGTTGATTTTAGAGTTGACATTATGGTGGAATGTACAGCTAATAGAGTTGATTTGCAAGAATTGACTATAAAACCGTTAAGGGGAGGTATTTAGTTTGTTCCCTAGACCTCCATCAACCTTAAAATTACACCCCCTCGAGTCACTTTCAAGATAAATTTGTACATTTTTCGGTAGAAAAATGTCCCGGCCGAAGGCCGCTTCCTCTTAAATTACAGGCTCGCTATCGCTCGCCAGGAATTAAAAAATAGACACTGAATTGCACGAAAGGTTCTAATATGGGGTGAAAGTTCTTAAAATCGCTAAAACTAATGGGGCAAACGTTTTAAAATATCAAAAGCAATGGGGATAAACATGAGGGAGAAAGGGGTCAAGAAAAAATCCCTCGAGTGGAGACCTCCCCTTAACTTATCATACGAATTCACTCCTGCACTACATACCAATTTGAGTCATCGTTGCCCACTGAACACAGCTTCCAAACTATATTCCGTTAAGGGGGTAGTGGTTATTTGAGTCATCGTTGCCCACTGAACACAGCTTCCAAACTATATTTCGTTAAGGGGGTAGTGGTTATTTTTGGGTATATATAATCATTCATACATTTATAGTTTCCTCGCTAGAACTTCATTAAGCTTAACACAAAAAAAACCCTAGACCCCCTTTCAAGATAAATTTGTACATTTTTCGGTAGAAAAATGTCCTGCCCAAAGGCCTCTTACAATTACAGGCTCGCTATCGCTCGCCAGGAAAAACCGACACCTAAATGGCACGAAAGGTCTTAAAATGTATAACGAAATGGGGCGAATGGTGTTAAAATCGCCAAACTAATGGGACGAATGTCTAAACATTTAAAGAATAATGGGACTAAACACGAGGGAGAAAGGGGACCAGAAAAACGAGCGTCTCCCCTTAAGTGAGGCTACGATAACTTACTGTGATCGTCCTGGTGAAAGACAAACTAGTGTGGGTGAATTAGGGAGGTGAGGTGGGCTAATTAGGTTAGTTTAAGGGAGCCCACCTCGTTTTTTGTCTCTTTCTCTTCCTCTCTCTTTGGCTTGTATCCATTCGGCCCCATTCAGCCTACTGTTTTAAGACGTTTACCCCCATCCAGGTGTCAATATTTTCCTGGCGAGTGGTAGCGAGCCACCATATATATATGTATATTTTTGTTTTGACAATAAGGTAAATTTATAAATTTTTCGATAGAAAAATGTCTCAGGCGAAGCCGGATTTCTCCATACAATGCTGGCTCGCTATCGCTCGCCAGGAAGAAATCGACACCTGGATGGGGATAAACGTCTTAAAACATTTGGTTGAATGGGGCCGAATGGATACAAGCCAGGGAAAGAGAGAAAAGGAGAGAAAGATAAAAAAAAGCCAGTGACCCCCCTTACATTGGGTAAAGTTAGATTAGGTGAGTTGGGTGAGGCTACGATAACTGATTATGATCGTCCTGGTAAAAAAAAAAAAAAAAGTGACTGAATGAACCCTTCCAAATTTGGGGAATCTGAAACCTAGGTAGGATCTGAGGGAGTCTGGAACGTTAGGATCTATCTATCTATCTATTGCCGGACTCCTATTCCCTGTGAGAGGGACAACCCAAGCCAGTTTAGTGAAGGACTTACAGGATTGACCACTCAATTTAGGATCCGTCCGACTCCGAGGCCCTCTGTGTATCTTGTTAGCACTATTTTTCTACAGTGGTGTTCGGCTAATCCATCCACTAACCTGCCTTACCCTTAGGTAATCAGTACGGATTTGTATCAGGTTTACTCCCCTAGACACCTAGGTTGCCAACCAAGGCTGACGAGTCCCATCCACCCGGATTTGTATAAGGTTGTCTCCCCTAGATGAGTTGCCGACCAAGGCTAACGAGTCTCATCCACCCGTTGGGATACTTCAGGGAAATTTAGTAATGAACTATTTGTATGATATTTTTTTTTGTATAGCATATTATTAATTTTTTTTTGTTTTTTTTTAAAGGGAGCCCACCTCTCTCTTTTTCTCCTTCTCTCCCTCTCTCTTTGGCTTGTACCCATTCGGCCCCATTCAGCCTACTGTTTTAAGACGTTGACCCCATCCAGGTGTCAATATATGCCTGGCAAGCGGTAGCGAGCCAGCATATATATATATTAGTTTTGACAGCAAGCTAAATTTGTACATTTCTCGATAGAAAAATTTATCCGGCGAAGCCTGATTTCTCCATACAATACTGGCTGGCTCTCGCTCGCCAGGAAGAAATCGACACCTGGTAGGGGATAAGCGTCTTAAAACAGTTGGCTTAATGGGGCCGCATGGATACAAGCCAGGGAAAGAGAGAAAAGGAGGGAAAGATGAAAAAAGCCAGTGACCCCCTTTAATAGGTGTAACACAAATATATATTCACTTTTATGTTGTGTATTCCAGCTCTCCCTGAAATGTTTAGGGGAAGCAGACCGTTTTTCTGGACCCCCTTCTCCCTAATGTTTAGCCCCACTAGTTTTGAGGTTTTAACCCTTTCACGAATTTATGACGCAGAGGTTGCCAGATTAGCAATAAGAAATAAAGTTCTCTCACTCTTATAATTACCTCTCCAAAATTAGTTTTCTGCCCACAGCTAACTCAAAGACAACTGCAGAGGTTGAAATAACTAAACTAAAGGTTTCTAAATACCCCTGATGGTAACAAAGGCTTTAAAGTATCCCCAAAAGGCTCAAAATAGCGTCATATGTCGGAGAGGGTTAAGACGTTGGTTCCATTTGTTTGGGGATTTTATGACCTTTCACCTCATTTCTTTGTCAATAGTAGGACCCTTCGTGCCATTAGGTGTCGATTTTTTCCTGGCGAGCGATAGCGAGCCTGTAATTTTAGGAGGAATCGGCCTTTGGCCGGGACTTTTTTCTACCGAAAAATTTACAAATCTATCTTGAGGGGGGGGTCTAGGGGGTGTTTTTCTAAGCTTGATGAAGGTCTAGGGAGGAAACTAAAACAAATTATGAATAATTGAATTAATAGACCAAACAAACAGCCACTGACCCCTTAACCTGAGGCAAATGTGTGTGTGTGTGTGTTCCCTGTAGAGTGTTAGGTCTGTACGTGAGAGACCTCTGTGTGTGTGTGTGTGTGTGTCTGTGTGTGTGTGTGTGTGTGTTCGCTGTAGCGTGTTAGGTCTGTACGTGAGAGACCTGGGCAGGGCAGGGGAGGGGCGTGGCTGGGGGGCGTGGCCTCTATGCCGCAGTAACACACACACACACACACACACACACAGAAAGACCCAATTTTTCAGTAATGTCTTTCGGGTGAGTCAATGCAAATTCGAATTGGATGTTGAATATGGTCTTCTGTGTAGCGGTTTACATTCATAATAGTGGGGTAATTGGATGTTGAATATGGTCTTCTGTGTAGCGGTTTACATTCATAATAGTGGGGTAATTGGATGTTGAATATGGTCTTCTGTGTAGCGGTTTACATTCATAATAGTGGGGTAATTGGATGTTGAATATGGTCTTCTGTGTAGCGGTTTACATTCATAATAGTGGGGTAATTGGATGTTGAATATGGTCTTCTGTGTAGCGGTTTACATTCATAATAGTGGGGTAATTGGATGTTGAATATGGTCTTCTGTGTAGCGGTTTACATTCATAATAGTGGGGTAATTGGATGTTGAATATGGTCTTCTGTGTAGCGGTTTACATTCATAATAGTGGGGTAATTGGATGTTGAATATGGTCTTCTGTGTAGCGGTTTACATTCATAATAGTGGGGTAATTGGATGTTGAATATGGTCTTCTGTGTAGCGGTTTACATTCATAATAGTGGGGTAATTGGATGTTGAATATGGTCTTCTGTGTAGCGGTTTACATTCATAATAGGGGGGTAATTTCATCGTTCGTCTAGTTCATATTAAGGGACCCCACCTCGCCTTTTTTCTCTTTCTCTCCCTCACTCTTTGGCTTGTATCCATTCGGCCCCATTCAGCCTACTGTTTTAAGACGTTTACCCCCATCCAGGTGTCAATATTTTCCTGGCGAGCGGTAGCGAGCCAGCATATATATATTTTTGTTTTACAGCAAGCTAAATTTGTACATTTTTAGATAGAAAAATGTCTCTGGCGAAGCTGGATTTTTCCATAAAATGCTGGCTCACTATAGCTCGCCAGGAAGAAATCAACACCTGGATGGGGATAAACGTCTTAAAACAGTTGGCTGAATGGGGCCAAATGGATACAAGTCAGAGAAAGAGAGAAAAGGAGAGAAAGATTAAAAAAAAAAGTGACCCCCTTAATGGTAATTGAATTATTATTAACTTGAGAAAGCAGAAATATTATAATGCATAGTATTACCTTGTATTGTGTAGGCTATATCGTGAAAATATGTATGAATGCATGTATGTATGTACAGTATAATACTCAGGCACATACCCCATAGCTGGGGGTGGCCGACTCGAGACAGAGCCCGAACAGGGACTCTTTCTTCTTCTTCTTCGTCTATTGAGCTCGTCCCGGAATCTTTACGACTCTGAATATTGCGATTCTATACAGGACTGTCCATATTTACCGGCACTAGCTCCGAGAAGAGTGTTGAGAGGGGAGAAGGGATGTTGGATAGTGAGGAAGCTGTTGGAGTGGCTTTGTTATGTGTGTTTAGTCTGTATACGTTATCAGGATGTCCCCTGACTGGGTGCGATCACGTGAAACATGCTAGGACGTACTACCACACCCACTAAATGTCCGCCGTGGCAGGGATTCGATCCCGGGTCTTGCAGATTCACACGTGAGTGTGCTCACTACTCGACCGCCGCGGCTCTGCAACACAACAAAACACAAAAAAACAAATTCACACACATCTAGGTCGTGAAAATATGCCGACTATAAAATTGTCCAGGCTGAAATAAAGCCCCTGACGACTGGTACCTGCCCCCCACTCTCCTGTTTCTGCCCCCTTCCCTATCACCGCGGCTTCCCTCCCTCAGTCTCTATTATCGACCTGTAGAAACCAACAAGAAACGCTCAATAAATGGCCTCACAATGGTGGTGGGGAGAGAGAGAGAGAGATAGATAAAAAGAGAGAGAGAGATAGATAAAAAGATGTGCATTTCTTAATCTATCTCACGGTGCTGATATTTCTTTGTCTCTCCTTTAACGTTCCCTATTGTATATTATTTTTGTTTTTCACATTGTCTCTTTTAGTTATATCCCCCTCACCCCTCTACACTGCTTCACGTTTAATTGTCCCTCTCTCCCATTATTTCTACTCTCTCTCACTCTCTCTCCTCTCTTTACATTTGTACATTTGTCCTTTCAATCCCCCCCCCCTACCTTCCCGTGTAGTTACCCCCTTCTCATTTCACTTTTCTCTCTTTTCCACATTTTCCCTTTCTATTATTTCTTCCCTCCCCCTCCCCCTCCCCCTCCCCCTCCCCCTCCCCCTCCCCCTTCCCGGCCCTTTTCTAGTGTAATTATCGTCCCCTCCCCCCCCCCCCCACCTTCCGCCGCCCGCCCTCGCCACCCCCCTCAGACGTGACCCGGGACAATACTGAGACGGCTGCTGTGACGTCACTACCTGCAACACACTCACACACACACATACAAAGACACTCACACACACAGTCACACGAACGCACACACAGTCACACGAACGCACACACAGTTACACACGTACACTCACGCATACACATATAAACCCATTATACACACATTGCTAGAAACACACACGCATCACGCACACACTTTTACACACACTCACGCATACACATATAAACACATGATACACACATTGCTAGACACACACACACATTTACACGCACTCACACATACACATATAAACACATCATACACACATTGTTAGACACACACAGACACACACCACACACACGCACTAAGAGATACACTATTTGCCGAGATCAGTGATTTATCTGTTGTCTTGCCATCTATTTTAAAGGGGGTCACCGTTTTTTTGTTTATCTTTCTCTCCCTTTCTCTCTTTTCCTGTCTTGTATCGATTTGGCCCCATTCAGCTAACTATTTTAAGACGTTTACCCCCATCCAGGTGTCAATATTTTCCTTGCGAGCGGTAGCGAGCCAGCATATATATAATTTTGTTTTGACAAGCTAATTTTGTAAATTTTTCGATAGAAAAATTTCTCCGGCGAAGCCGGATTTCTCCATATACAGTAATGCTGGCTCGCTATCGCTCGCCAGGAAGAAATTGACACCTGAATGGGGATAATCGTCTTAAAACAGTTGGCTGAATGGGGCCCAATGGATACAAACCAGGGAAAGAGAGAAAAGGAGAGAAAGATACAGTACACAAAAAAACGGTGGGCCCCCTTAATATAATGACAGCGCGAGATGCCATAGTGTGTACGCACACGTGTGTATGTGTATGCTTTATACAGTGTATGTGTACGCACACGTGTGTATGTGCATGCTTTATACAGTGTAAAATTTAATATTGAAATATTGTAGCGTATAAATAGTTTCAATATATTAATTTCATAATGATTGGAAATAACAAATATTATGAATAGAAGCACTATATGAAGATTAGACACCTGAAGCAGCTTCTGCGAAATGTTGTCAATAAAGTGCTCCTCCTCGAATTATTTATCTATTTATTCTGTCATTATTTCGAATTTAATTTTAACAACAAATGCCATACAATATATCCTTATTAAATATTGGGTATGTTAGTATCCGTATCACAGCTATTTGTTGGCATAGCATAACATGGGGGACTTGTCGCAGCATTGACCATTACACATAGAATAACCCTTGTTGTACTGTATAAATAACCCTTCATCCGTATGCCAGAGCCTTTTACACACACTGCCGTATATCCTCCCATCTACACACATCCCCTCCACATCAGTAAGACTAAAGATTCAAGGTCGCTGCTATCAAACTATTCCCCTGCCTAGGCACGTTAAGACTCCCGAGGCTGGAACCTGGCCAAGATCTGCGTGTGGCACTATATTCTCTCTCTCTCTCTCTCTCTCTCTCTCTCTCTCTCTCTCTCTCTCTCTCTCTCTCTCTCTCTCTCCTTCTCTCTCTCTCAACACACCCCTTTTCTGTTAGCGAGGATTACATGTTTTCATTAATTTCATTGTGAGGTGTTTGTTGTTGGTAGTGACAGTGATTAATTAGGTTATTTATCTGTTTGGCTCGCGTCACTGTATCACCTCTCTCCTGTCATGCCTGTTTATGTATCACCTACCTGTATCACCTCTCTCCTGTTTATGTATCACCTACCTGTATCACCTCTCTCCTGTTTATGTATCACCTACCTGTATCACCTCTCTCCTCACTGTGTCACCTCTCTCCTGTCATGCCTCTGTTTATGTATCACCTACCTGTATCACCTCTCTCTTCACTGTATTACCTCTCTCCTGTCATGCCTCTGTTTATGTATCACCTCTCTCCTGTCATGCCTCTGTTTATGTATCACCTACCTGTATCACCTCTCTCCTCACTGTATCACCTCTCTCCTGGCATGCCTCTGTTTATGTATCACCTACCTGTATCACCTCTCTCCTGTCATGCCTCTGTTTATGTATCCCCTACCTGTATCACCTATCTCCTGTCATGCCTCTGTTTATGTATCACCTACCTGTATCACCTCTCTCCTCACTGTATCACCTCTCTCCTGTCATGCCTCTGTTTATGTATCACCTACCTGTATCACCTCTCTCCTCACTGAACCACTTCTCTCCTGGCATGCCTCTGTTTATGTATCACCTACCTGTATCACCTCTCTCCTCACTGTATCACTTCTCTCCTGTCATGCCTCTGTTTATGTATCACCTACCTGTATCACCTCTCTCCTGTCATACCTCTGTTTATGTATCACCTACCTGTATCACCTCTCTCTTGTCATGCCTCTGTTTATGTATCACCTACCTGTATCACCTCTCTCCTCACTGTATCACTTCTCTCCTGTCATGCCTCTGTTTATGTATCATCTACCTGTATCACCTCTCTCCTCACTGTATCACTTCTCTCCTGTCATGCCTCTGTTTATGTATCACCTACCTGTATCACCTCTCTCCTCACTGTATCACCTCTCTCCTGTCATGCCTCTGTTTATGTATCACCTCTCTCCTCACTGTATCACCTCTCTCCTGTCATGTCTCTGTTTATGTATCAACTACCTGTATCACCTCTCTCCTGTCATGCCTCTGATTATGTATCACCTACCTGTATCACCTCTCTCCTGTCATGCCTGTTTATGTATCACCTACCTGTATCACCTCTCTCCTCACTGTATCACTTCTCTCCTGTCATGCCTCTGTTTATGTATCAC
Organism: Paralithodes platypus; assembly: GCA_032716605.1. Lineage (NCBI taxonomy): Eukaryota > Metazoa > Arthropoda > Malacostraca > Decapoda > Lithodidae > Paralithodes > Paralithodes platypus. Next base: position 34,930,371 of record CM064521.1, on the reverse strand, counting down.
CTACCTGTATCACCTCTCTCCTCACTGTATCACTTCTCTCCTGTCATGCCTCTGTTTATGTATCACCTACCTGTATCACCTCTCTCCTCACTGTATCACCTCTCTCCTGTCATGCCTCTGTTTATGTATCACCTACCTGTATCACCTCTCTCCTGTCATGCCTCTGTTTATGTATCACCTACCTGTATCACCTCTCTCCTGTCATGCCTGTTTATGTATCACCTACCTGTATCACCTCTCTCCTCACTGTATCACTTCTCTCCTGTCATGCCTCTGTTTATGTATCACCTACCTGTATCACCTCTCTCCTGTCATGCCTCTGTTTATGTATCACCTACCTGTATCACCTCTCTCCTGTCATGCCTCTGTTTATGTATCACCTACCTGTATCACTTCTCTCCTCACTGTATCACCTCTCTCCTGTCATGTCTCTGTTTATGTATCACCTACCTGTATCACCTCTCTCCTCACTGTATAACCTCTCTCCTGTCATGTCTCTGTTTATGTATCAACTACCTGTATCACCTCTCTCCTGTCATGCCTCTGTTTATGTATCACCTACCTGTATCACCTCTCTCCTGTCATGCCTCTGTTTATGTATCACCTACCTGTATCACTTCTCTCCTCACTGTATCACCTCTCTCCTGTCATGTCTCTGTTTATGTATCACCTACCTGTATCACCTCTCTCCTCACTGTATCACCTCTCTCCTGTCATGTCTCTGTTTATGTATCACCTACCTGTATCACCTCTCTCCTGTCATGCCTCTGTTTATGTATCACCTCTCTCCTCACTGTATCATCTCTCTCCTGGCATGTCTCTGTATCACCTCTCTCCTCACTGTATCACCTCTCTCCTGTCATGTCTCTGTTTATGTATCACCTACCTGTATCATCTCTCTCCTGTCATGCCTCTGTTTATGTATCACCTACCTGTATCACCTCTCTCCTGTCATGTCTCTGTTTATGTATCACCTACCTGTATCACCTCTCTCCTCACTGTATCACCTCTCTCCTGGCATGCCTCTGTTTATGTATCACCTACCTGTATCACCTCTCTCCTGTCATGCCTCTGTTTATGTATCACCTACCTGTATCACCTCTCTCCTGTCATGCCTCTGTTTATGTATCACCTACCTGTATCACCTCTCTCCTCACTGTATCACCTCTCTCCTGTCATGCCTCTGTTTATGTATCACCTACCTGTATCACCTCTCTCCTCACTGTACCACTTCTCTCCTGGCATGCCTCTGTTTATGTATCACCTACCTGTATCACCTCTCTCCTCACTGTATCACTTCTCTCCTGTCATGCCTCTGTTTATGTATCACCTACCTGTATCACCTCTCTCCTGTCATGCCTCTGTTTATGTATCACCTACCTGTATCACCTCTCTCCTGTCATGCCTCTGTTTATGTATCACCTACCTGTATCACCTCTCTCCTGTCATGCCTGTTTATGTATCACCTACCTGGATCACCTCTCTCCTCACTGTATCACTTCTCTCCTGTCATGTCTCTGTTTATGTATCACCTACCTGTATCACCTCTCTCCTGTCATGCCTCTGTTTATGTATCACCTACCTGTATCACCTCTCTCCTGGCATGCCTCTGTTTATGTATCACCTACCTGTATCACCTCTCCTGTCATGCCTGTTTATGTATCACCTACCTGTATCACCTCTCTCCTCACTGTATCACTTCTCTCCTGTCATGTCTCTGTTTATGTATCACCTACCTGTATCACCTCTCTCCTGTCATGCCTCTGTTTATGTATCACCTACCTGTATCACCTCTCTCCTCACTGTGTCACCTCTCTCCTGTCATGCCTCTGTTTATGTATCACCTACCTGTATCACCTCTCTCTTCACTGTATTACCTCTCTCCTGTCATGCCTCTGTTTATGTATCACCTCTCTCGTGTCATGCCTCTGTTTATGTATCACCTACCTGTATCACCTCTCTCCTCACTGTATCACCTCTCTCCTGGCATGCCTCTGTTTATGTATCACCTACCTGTATCACCTCTCTCCTGTCATGCGTCTGTTTATGTATCACCTACCTGTATCACCTCTCTCCTGTCATGCCTCTGTTTATGTATCACCTACCTGTATCACCTCTCTCCTCACTGTATCACCTCTCTCCTGTCATGCCTCTGTTTATGTATCACCTACCTGTATCACCTCTCTCCTCACTGTACCACTTCTCTCCTGGCATGCCTCTGTTTATGTATCACCTACCTGTATCACCTCTCTCCTCACTGTATCACTTCTCTCCTGTCATGCCTCTGTTTATGTATCACCTACCTGTATCACCTCTCTCCTGTCATGCCTCTGTTTATGTATCACCTACCTGTATCACCTCTCTCCTGTCATGCCTCTGTTTATGTATCACCTACCTGTATCACCTCTCTCCTCACTGTATCACTTCTCTACTGTCATGCCTCTGTTTATGTATCACCTACCTGTATCACCTCTCTCCTCACTGTATCACTTCTCTCCTGTCATGCCTCTGTTTATGTATCACCTACCTGTATCACCTCTCTCCTGTCATGCCTCTGTTTATGTATCACCTACCTGTATCACTTCTCTCCTCACTGTATCACCTCTCTCCTGTCATGTCTCTGTTTATGTATCACCTACCTGTATCACCTCTCTCCTAACTGAATAACCTCTCTCCTGTCATGTCTCTGTTTATGTATCAACTACCTGTATCACCTCTATCCTGTCATGCCTCTGTTTATGTATCACCTACCTGTATCACCTCTCTCCTGTCATGCCTCTGTTTATGTATTACCTACCTGTATCACCTCTCTCCTCACTGTATCACCTCTCTCCTGGCATGCCTCTGTTTATGTATCACCTACCTGTATCACCTCTCTCCTGTCATGCGTCTGTTTATGTATCACCTACCTGTATTACCTCTCTCCTGTCATGCCTCTGTTTATGTATCACCTACCTGTATCACCTCTCTCCTCACTGTATCACCTCTCTCCTGTCATGCCTCTGTTTATGTATCACCTACCTGTATCACCTCTCTCCTCACTGTACCACTTCTCTCCTGGCATGCCTCTGTTTATGTATCACCTACCTGTATCACCTCTCTCCTCACTGTATCACTTCTCTCCTGTCATGCCTCTGTTTATGTATCACCTACCTGTATCACCTCTCTCCTGTCATGCCTCTGTTTATGTATCACCTACCTGTATCACCTCTCTCCTGTCATGCCTCTGTTTATGTATCACCTACCTGTATCACCTCTCTCCTCACTGTATCACTTCTCTACTGTCATGCCTCTGTTTATGTATCACCTACCTGTATCACCTCTCTCCTCACTGTATCACTTCTCTCCTGTCATGCCTCTGTTTATGTATCACCTACCTGTATCACCTCTCTCCTGTCATGCCTCTGTTTATGTATCACCTACCTGTATCACTTCTCTCCTCACTGTATCACCTCTCTCCTGTCATGTCTCTGTTTATGTATCACCTACCTGTATCACCTCTCTCCTCACTGTATAACCTCTCTCCTGTCATGTCTCTGTTTATGTATCAACTACCTGTATCACCTCTATCCTGTCATGCCTCTGTTTATGTATCACCTACCTGTATCACCTCTCTCCTGTCATGCCTCTGTTTATGTATCACCTACCTGTATCACCTCTCTCCTCACTGTATCACCTCTCTCCTGTCATGTCTCTGTTTATGTATCACCTACCTGTATCACCTCTCTCCTGTCATGCCTCTGTTTATGTATCACCTCTCTCCTCACTGTATCATCTCTCCTGGCATGTCTCTGTTTATGTATCACCTCTCTCCTCACTGTATCACCTCTCTCCTGTCATGTCTCTGTTTATGTATCACCTACCTGTATCACCTCTCTCCTCACTGTATCACCTCTCTCCTGTCATGCCTCTGTTTATGTATCACCTACCTGTATCACCTCTCTCCTCACTGTACCACTTCTCTCCTGGCATGCCTCTGTTTATGTATCACCTACCTGTATCACCTCTCTCCTCACTGTATCACTTCTCTCCTGTCATGCCTCTGTTTATGTATCACCTACCTGTATCACCTCTCTCCTGTCATGCCTCTGTTTATGTATCACCTACCTGTATCACCTCTCTCCTGTCATGCCTCTGTTTATGTATCACCTACCTGTATCACCTCTCTCCTGTCATGCCTGTTTATGTATCACCTACCTGGATCACCTCTCTCCTCACTGTATCACTTCTCTCCTGTCATGTCTCTGTTTATGTATCACCTACCTGTATCACCTCTCTCCTGTCATGCCTCTGTTTATGTATCACCTACCTGTATCACCTCTCTCCTGTCATGCCTCTGTTTATGTATCACCTACCTGTATCACCTCTCTCCTGTCATGCCTCTGTTTATGTATCACCTACCTGTATCACCTCTCTCCTCACTGTATCACCTCTCTCCTGTCATGTCTCTGTTTATGTATCACCTACCTGTATCACCTCTCTCCTGTCATGCCTCTGTTTATGTATCACCTCTCTCCTCACTGTATCATCTCTCCTGGCATGTCTCTGTTTATGTATCACCTCTCTCCTCACTGTATCACCTCTCTCCTGTCATGTCTCTGTTTATGTATCACCTACCTGTATCACCTCTCTCCTGTCATGCCTCTGTTTATGTATCACCTACCTGTATCACCTCTCTCCTGTCATGCCTCTGTTTATGTATCACCTACCTGTATCACCTCTCTCTTCACTGTATCACCTCTCTCCTGTCATGTCTCTGTTTATGTATCACCTACCTGTATCACCTCTCTCCTGGCATGTCTCTGTTTATGTATCACCTCTCTCCTCACTGTATCACCTCTCCTGTCATGTCTGTGTATGTATCACCTACCTGTATCACCTCTCTCGTCACTGTATCACCTCTCTCCTGACATGTCTCTGTTTATGTATCACCTCTCTCCTCACTGTATCAAATCTCTCCTGGCATGTCTCTGTTTATGTATCACCTCTCTCCTCACTGTATCACCTCTCTCCTGGCATGTCTCTGTTTATGTATCAGCTCTATCTTATCGTGTATGTATCATCTCACTTTATCACCTCACTCCTGTCATCTTTTCATTTGTGTATTACTTCACAGTATCACCTCACTGTATGGATTCTCTCTCTCCACATCTAGAATTATATCTCACCTCACTATAGAATTGTCCTTCCTCATTAATAATCTAGGTCCCCTGTTTCAAGAAGACCTTAGAGATAGTAATACAAATAAGAGAAATATAAAACTACAATAGAAGGTCATGGTTAAAATTCTTATTCATTATTATTATTATTATTATTATTATTATTATTATTTTCAAGTGTACCGTGTCAGAAATTCTGACGTTAATACGTGAAACACCTACGACAAATATCCGACTGAAATATAATGCTACTCCTTTAATTTTCATAAGGAAGGATTCCCTAGAGAGGGATATTATATCGAATACGTTTTTCCATAATGTAAAGGAAATGTTCATTAATTGAAAAATCGTAAGAAACCTTTTGCATTGGAATAGACATAGACTACAGTAGATCTGGACTTGACACGAAAATGGAACTTTGCAGTAAGGGACCCATAATCGGATAACGAATCCCCAAGTTCGAACCTCAAAACCGCGAAAATATAAAACAAAATCGCGGTTCGTGGTTCGAACTTGGGGGTTCGTTCTCCGATTTTGGGTCCCTTACTGCAAAGTTAAATTTTCGTGTCCAGCCCAAATCTACTGTAGCCTATGGAATAGATAAAGATCCCTATAAAAAAATAAAATAAAAAATAAAAATAATAATAATAATAATAATAATAATAATAATCTTAGAGTGAACATTTTAACTTCGGAACAATTGAATGACTATAGAAGATTAAAATTCCAAATGAAACATCGAAACCTACAACATACTGAACCGACGACTCATAGGAAAAATATGACTGCTTCGAAACGCGCGAAAATATATAATCAACATAACAATGTTTACAGTTTCACCACAACGATGAATTTAAAAAAATAATAGTGAAGGGTGTTAAAACGAGGTGAAGTACCGTTTGATTTGGACAGGCTACAGGCAGTAACAACCTAGCCATGACTGTGAGCGGGATAAGTGTTCACGGTGATAAGTGTTCCTCAAGGAATTTTTCGGTGTACACGCCAAAGCGCAAGTTCTGGACGGCACACGGGTACCGGAACACAGGTAAGTCTTTGCTCATATTTGATACGGTTGTTTTTGTTATAGGCAAACGAGGTGAGACTGTCCGTTTACTGAGCTTTATTGGTCAATAAGTCAAGATAGGACGATAAGATGGAATAACAAGATTGGGATCGCATTACATGAATAAGTTTTCATTATGACTCAAACTATTAAAACAACGGTAACTATCATATTTAAATTTTACCTCTAATTATCACTATATAAGGTTACTCGACCGGCGAAATAGATGAATTAGATTTCCTATTCTTTTTCAGTTCCTTGACCAATTACCAAACCGCTGTACAACTCATAACAAATTCGCTCACCGATAGACCCTCATTTGAGTAAGATCCTTCTTATGTTGGCCTGCTTTTGTTCATATTGTTGTCTCCATTAGCCAAGTTCTTTACGAACATAGGGAGGTTAATAACATGGCTCGCAGAGCATTATATATGTGTGGTCCTTCGAAATTTCAACTTTTGCAGCCGTATTCTTAGACGTGTGGGTTGGGTGTCATCCAGCCCACAATGAACGAAGATATTGGAACGGAGTGGTAATTAATGAAAGATAATTATAAAAACTAACAAATTATCTCATATTTCGTTCATTACAGAGTAGGGTATCACGCTGGGTATGTTTAAGAATACAGGAGTTAGACCTAGAGAACTTGTGGGATGGGTACTATTCGTAGGTAAGAGATATGGGTAGGTTGGTCTCGGAGTTACCCCAGATTTTCCACCGTTTTCTATGCTTCTTACCGGAGAGTGAGCTTGACATCCCTCCACCTCGCCGTTGTTGTTGTTTTTGTTTACGATGTCCCACTTGTGACAGGATTATGGAAGACCGACAATATGGATGATCTGTTTGTGAAGGTCACAGGATGAACATAACTGGGATAAAGCAGACTCCACACGAGCCATTTTTCCCGCAAATTTTATCGGCAACTCTGTGTGCCAGCTTGTGAGCTAAACTTGTATGAAAAGTCTGTCGTCGAAATTAACCCTTTGAAAATTATTACTCATTTTGACAGTTAATTATGGCTATCCATAGACTACAGTAGATCTGGACTTTACACGAAAATGGAACTTTGCAGTAAGGGACCCATAATTGGAGAACTAACTCCCAAGTTCGAACCTCGAAACCGCGAAAATATCAAATTTTCGCGGCTAAAAATCCCAGAATGTTGCCAGAATTATATTTTGGGCCAGAACATTTAGACCATCAAAGCTCTCGTGTGCTTACCCCTTAACCCTATTTGGGCTGATGGAGGTCTTTTTGGAACTCCCATGTTTCGCTCCATTAGTTTGGAGGTTTTAAGACTTTTCACCCCATTACTTTGGTGGGGACTTCGCCCCATTTTTGTTTGTTCTTATTTATTTATTTTTATTTTATTTTTTGCTTGAAAGGAATCTGGGAAATTATTTGTGTTAGCCTAAGGGACACACTATGATGCATTACTCGAACACATTTATCTCTAAAGCGGGGAGAGGTCTTGGAGGTATGTCTTAAAGCTTGATGACCGTCTAGGGAAAATCTAAAAACCTCTCCTTAACCCCTTCAACACCTTGACTTCTTTTTACCTTTGATTCTGGCTAAAATTAAATGATCTTCTGCAGTTTAAGAAGGACCTATGTTAAGAGGGTTTAATGAACTCGTATTTACCCATTTCAGTTACATAGGTAGACTAAACCCTAAAGAAAATCGTCTAATGGTAACTAGAATATGATAAAAATTACTTAATGGTGGTGAAGGGGTCCACACCCATAAAACAGACTTTCAACAATACTAGCGTAGGATACATAGTTTGGTTAACGGGGTGTGACTTGCTTTGTTTCTTTCCTTTTCTCTCTTTCTCTGGCTTGTATCCATTCGGTCCCATTCAGTCTACTGGTTTAAGATTTTTATTCCCATCCAGGTGTCAATTTCTTCCTGGCGAGCGATAGCGAGCCAGCATTATATGAAGAAATCAGGATTCGCCGGAGACTTTTTTTTGTTTTGTTTTTTTCCTATCGAAAAATATACAAATTTAGCCTACTGCCATTGTTTTTATACATGCTGGCTCGCTACCGCTCGCCAGGAAAAATCAATTTCTAGATGGAGATAAACTTCTAAAAACAGTAGGCTGAATGAGACCGAATGTATACAACCCAGAGACAGAGCGAGAAAAAAAGAGGTAGGCCCCCTTAATGGATGAAACTTGTACATGGTAAGATCTATAATATCCCCCCCACCCCCTCCCGGTGGTTGTTAATTAAGACCCCAATAAGGCGTCTTAACCCCTTGAGGATTATGACCCCTTTTAGCAGTTTACTTTGGCTATCATTAGACGATTTTACGCAATTTATGAAGGATCTCGAGAAATCTAAGTGATCAAAACAAACTCTATTAAGCCTCTGACTCTCCTAGATCCTCCCTAAGCTGAATAAAACTGTCTAGTAATAGCCTAAATATAATGATAAAATGTGTCATAATCTTCAAGGGTTTACGATGACCCTGACAGCTCTCTCTCTTAAGGGGAGACGGTCGTCTTTCTGGTCCCCTTTCTTCCTAGTGTTTGGTCTCCTTAGTTTTTGAGACTTTTACACGTTCGGCCCATTTGTTTGGCGATTTTAAGACATTTCGTCCCATTTCGTTATACATTTTAAGACTGATCGTGCCATTTAGGTGTCAATTTTGTCCTGGCGAGCTATAGCGAGCCTGTAATTGTAAGAGGAACCAAGCCGGGAAATTGTTCTACCGAAAAATGTAAAAGTTTATCTTGAGGGGGGGGGAGGGGGGGATGTTTATCTAAGTTTGCGGGATGTCTAGCGAGGAAACTAAGAATTTATGAATGAATGAATTTATAGGCCAAACAAGCAGTCAGTGTCTCTTTAAGGAGAGATATCTACTGTTGGGATTTTTTTCTGGACTCTTTTCTCACTCATGTTTAGCCCCATTGTTTTTTCTAATTTTAAGAAGGTTGCCCCATTATTTTGAATATTTTAAGAACTTTCAAACCATTTCTGTCAATTTTAAGACCTTTCGTGTCATTTAGGTGTCGATTATATCCTGGCGAGCGATAGCGAGCCTGTAATTTAAGAGGAACCGGCTTTCAGCCGGGACACTTTTGTACCGAAAAATTTACAAATGTATCTTGAAAGGGGTTCAAGGGGGCGTAATCTTAAGCTTGAAGGATATCTAGGGACCAAACTTAAAAACCTCTCTTTAATACAGTTTAGCTCACTCTGACGTAACCTGGTAAGGGACACTGGCGCCTTTATATCAACACTTTACACACATTCACACCACACAATCTTCACAGCAACTTTTGATCGGTAATTTCAGGCCTGTTATGTACTGGTATCTGCGGCGGGAGACTATCGTAAAGGACAACATTCAAATTACAGTCTAATAAGAAACATTAATCATCAATTACAAACCCCAATGTACTTGAATAAACTAATGAAAGCATATGGTCCTCCCGGGATTCGAACTCGGGACACCACACCCAGAACATAAGCACCTAATTAAGAAGGTGCCGTATCATAGTTATCGAGAAAAATAAGATTAGGAATATATATATACATAGTAAACTCTTTGTTACGTAACCGTTATCTTCACCGCTTTATCATATCTTAGAAGCTCACAGGCCGTGTTTGTTTGTTTGTGTTTTCCCCCAAGGACGTTCACAGGCCGTGTTTGTTTGTTTGTGTTTTCCCCCAAGGACGTTCACAGGCCGTGTTTGTTTGTTTGTGTTTTCCCCCAAGGACTTTCACAGGCCGTGTTTGTTTGTTTGTGTTTTTCCCCAAGGACGTTCACAGGCCGTGTTTGTTTGTTTGTTTGTGTTTTCCCCCAAGGACGTTCACAGGCCGTGTTTGTTTGTTTGTGTTTTCCCCCAAGGACGTTCACAGGCCGTGTTTGTTTGTGGTTTTTCCCCCCCAAGGACGTTCACAGGCCGTGTTTGTTTGTGGTTTTTCCCCCCCAAGGACGTTCACAGGCCGTGTTTGTTTGTGTTTTCCCCCCCAAGGACGTTCTATTCTACAGTGCACATCTTTTGTATTGTTATGCTTACATGTTCGTACTTACAACCTCCGCAGCAACTGTATAACCTTGTGGGGCGAACCTAGTTAAGGGTACTTTTTACATATTAACACCCAAACACACACGCATACCACCAACACCAACTAAGGACTGTCTAAGGTGTTATCGAAGTAATATACCAACATTTTGAGTTTACCCGAATCGACGCAACGCTTTAGAATCTTTCGAATTTAGAAGTATTTTTTATATATGTTTTATTGACTGGGTTTTTCCTGTATATGGATTTTCATGATGCACAGTTCTTTATTAAGCGCATTCTACCGGTACTACAGAGTCTCGTTCAATATACAATACCGTGTTTCTTTATATTATTCTCGCTATAATGCGGTATTATTCTTCAGTTAAGGGGGGTCACCTTCTTTTTTCTCCTTTTATCTCTTTCTCTGGCTTGTATCCATTTGGCCCCATTCAGCCAACTATTTGAAGACTTTCATCCCCATTAATGTGTCGATTTCTTCCTGGCGAGCGATAGCGAACCAGCATTGTATGGAGAAATCCGGCTTCGCCGGAAACATTTTCCTATCGAAAAATGTACAAATTTAGCTTGCTGTAAAACATATATATATATATATATATATATATATATATATATATATATATATATATATGCTGGCTCGCTACCGCTCGTCAGGAAAATATTGACACCTGGATGGGGGTAAACTTTTTAAAACAGTAGGCTGAATGGGGCCGAATGGATACAAGCGAGAGAGAGAGTGAAAAAGAGAACAAAACGAGGTGGGTTCCCTTAAAAAATAGTGTGTGGGAATAAAGTGGTTAATTGACCACATGCGAGTTTCAGGCTATAAGGAAGTTGGAGCTGTAAATAACGACATTTATCAGAGTTTACAGCTAAAATACGGTTGTAGTACATTTATAAATACGTAAAACCCATTTCAACATACCATTTATCCATCAGAAACTTACATTATTATTGCATTTCTGTTTAATATCGATGTTTACGGCCCCAACTTCCTTATAGCCTGAAACTCGCAAGTGGTGAATGGAGATAGTGTGTACCCCTTTGATGCCTAGCAATCCTTCCCAAGTTAAATACAACCGTCTAGTGTTAGTCGGAATAAAAGGAAGACATTGGAGGCTATAATCCTGTGTAGCGGAGAGACCTGTATTTATATCTCGATAATTTGGTAATGTTACGATATATTTTTCACATTTTACATTCATAAATAGTCCGCTAATATACTAGGTTAGGTTTTGGTGAAGTTAGGTTAAATATATTGGTCAATGTTTCTTAGTAAATAGGCATCTGGAAAACCGTTCTACCCGCTACACAGGATCTTACCAATTTGAGTTGTGTGTGTTGAAGATAATCTATTGCATCACACACTCTGATAATCTGTCATTAAGGGAGCCCACCTCGCTTTTTGTTCTCTTTTTCTCCCTCTCTCTTTAGCTTGTATCCATTCGGCCCCATTCAGCCTACTGTTTTAAGACTTTTACCCCATCCAGGTGTCAATATTTTCCTGACGAGCGGTAGCGAGCCAGCATATATGTATTTTTGTTTGGACACAATGCTACATTTGTACATTTTTCGATAGAAAAATTTCTCCGGCGAAGCCGGATTTCTCTATACAATGCTAGCTCGCTATCGCTCGCCAGGAAGGAATCGCCACCTGGATGGGGATAAAAGTCTTAAAACAGTTGGCTGAATGTGGCCGAATGGATACAAACCAGAGAAAGAGAGAAAAGGAGAGCAAGAGAAAAAAAAGCAGGTGACCCCCCTTAAGATAACAAACTCGCCTTGTAAACCCGGTATCACACCAACACCTTTATACATCCATACATACATACATACACGGTTAGTTTTGTTTCAGTTACCAAAGCAAAATAATATGTTGCCGGAATGTTTTAATTAACGACCGAACATTTACGATTAAATGTTCATGTTTTCTGCTATAATATCTCCCTTATAAAGTCCCTTCAATGAGGATGTCCATTTATTTATTCATTTATATATTTAACCTGCCGAATTTGTCTATATAATTGTATTTTGAGTTTTAGTTTGATGGTACAGTGTAGCGTATTTATTGTGTTTGATGGTACAGTGTAGAGTATTTATTGTGTTTGATGGTACAGTGTAGAGTATTTATTGTGTTTGATGGTACAGTGTAGAGTATTTATTGTGTTTGATGGTACAGTGTAGAGTATTTATTGTGTTTGATGGTACAGTGTAGAGTATTTATTGTGTTTGATGGTACAGTGTAGAGTATTTATTGTGTTTGATGGTACAGTGTAGAGTATTTATTGTGTTTGATGGTACAGTGTAGAGTATTTATTGTGTTTGATGATACAGTGTAGAGTATTTATTGTGTTTGATGGTACAGTGTAGAGTATTTATTGTGTTTGATGGTACAGTGTAGAGTATTTATTGTGTTTGATGGTACAGTGTAGAGTATTTATTGTGTTTGATGGTACAGTGTAGAGTATTTATTGTGTTTGATGGTACAGTGTAGAGTATTTATTGTGTTTGATGGTACAGTGTAGAGTATTTATTGTTTGTTTTGGCCACTAGAGATCTTACTTGGACACCGAACCATCCGCCAATCAGGTCCATGTACAGTCGGCCTAATAAATGATGTCTCGGCACCAAGTATGGGATGATCAATAATTGGTATCGGCAATATCTAAAGCTTGATTTATTAGTTTCGAGTGAGATATACACACATGTTCCTACACTTATCCACCCTATTAAACATCTGACCGACATTAATACAGCACAGAACGAGCCAAACGTAATGACAGCTTAGACATGACTTATTAGCGTCACCGTACAGTACGTAGTCAACTCATAATTATAGACCAAGTGCAAATTCGCCATTTTTTTATTTTTTTTATTTTTTGTCCATCAACTCTACTGACCGTTTCATCAGGCTCCGAAAAAAACTTCTAGGAAGTAATGGTTTAAAAACTTTTTCAAGTAATTCTCTAAGTCAAACTGATCCTTCCTAAGCTGAATACAATCGTTTGTAGGAAGTAGGGATAGAAAGATAGCTTCATCAGATGTTCAAGGTTGAAGGAGTATCACACGAGAACTTGTATCGTTAGCTTTTAAGAGGGTAGGGTAAATGTATTTGTTTATATATATATCCCTAGACCTCTATCAAGCTTACTAAATTATTCTCGAGATCCCCCATCGATAAACATTATTCTGTAGAAAATTTCCTCCAAAATTACAGGCTCGCTATCGTTCGCAAAGATAAAATAAGACGCCTAAATGGCACGAAAGGCCTTGATATTGATAACGATATGGGACGAAAGGTCTCAAAATCTACCATTGAACGATTTTAATCAGCGGAGGAAGCATCTCTGCTTGTTAAAGGGCTAATTGAGAAAGCTTGCAGCCTTTTCATTCTTGGATATTATTCCTAAGTTGAATGAAAACAAGAGTAAAAGGACATATTCCGTTCTGAAAGGGTTAAGTGAGCCCACCTCGATTTTTTCTCTTTCTCTCCCTCTCTGTTTAGCTTGTATCCATTCGGCCCCATTCAGCCTACTGTTTGAAGACTTTTACCCCCATCCAAGAGTCTATATCAGCACATATATATTTTTGTTTTGACAGAAAGCTAAATTTGTAAATTTTTCGATAGAAAAATTTCTCCGGCGAAGCCGGATTTCTCCTTACAATACTGGCTCGCTATTGCTCGTCAAGAAGAAATTTACACCTGGATGGGGATAAACGTCTTAAAACTGTTGGCTGAATGGGGCCGAATGGATACAAGCCAGAGAAAGTGAGAAAAGGAGAGAAAGAGAAAAAGCCGGTGATCCCCCTTAAGCTTACAACCAACACACACACACCCACCTCTCTTGCTGACACGCTCTTCATTTTTCATTGGTTGTCAGTCAGCCAGATTGACGGGAATGACACCCTTCCTCCTCGTTCAAACCATGGTGGTGGTGGTGTTGGTGGTGGTAGAGGTGGTATTTTTGGTGGTGGTGTTGGTAGAGGTGGTATTTTTGGTGGTGGTGGTGTTGTTGGTAGAGGTGGTATTTTTGGTGGTAGAGGTGGTATTTTTGGTGGTGGTGTTGTTGGTGGTGGTAGAGGTGGTATTTTTGGTGGTGTTGGTAGAGGTGGTATTTTTGGTGGTGGTGGTGTTGGTAGAGGTGGTATTTTTGGTGGTAGAGGTGGTATTTTTGGTGGTGGTGGTGGTGTTGTTGGTGGTGGTAGAGGTGGTATTTTTGGTGGTGGTGGTGTTGTTCGTGGTGGTAGAGGTGGTATTTTTGGTGGTGGTGGTGGTAGAGGTGGTATTTTTGGTGGTGGTGTTGGTAGAGGTGGTATTTTTGGTGGTGGTGGTGGTGTTGTTGGTAGAGGTGGTATTTTTGGTGGTGGTGGTGGTGTTGTTGGTGGTGGTAGAGGTGGTATTTTTGGTGGTGGTGGTGGTGTTGTTGGTAGTTTTTTTTTTTTTTGTGGTGGTGTTGGTGGTGGTAGAGGTTGTATTTTTGGTAGTGTTGTTGTTGGTAGAGGTGGTATTTTTGGTGGTGGTGTTAGTTTTGTCGTTGGTGGTGGTGGTATTGTTGTTGGTAGGGGTGTTGGTGTTCGGTGTTTGTTGTTGGTGGTGTGTTTGGTGGTGTTGATGTTTTATTTATTGTTATTATTGGTCTTGTTGGTTTTGTTGTTGGAGGTATTGTTGGAGGTGGTGAAGGTATTGTAATAGTAGTAGTCGTTCACTAGGCTGCCTGGCCGAACAACCCTGTATCGTTGTTGTTGGTGGTGGTAGTGGTGTTATGTTGGTTGGTTTGGGTGTAGTGTGGGAGCGGCAATACACCTTCCTTTCTGATCCCATTCACTATACATTAATGTCTTTTTACGATCAGCAGGTTAAATGTATGTTCATCCCTTTCACTATATTTGTTAGAGTGCCTTCTTAAGCTGAACACAATCGCCTAGTGTTGTCCAATGTGATGTTAAAACAAGGGTATTAAGTTCCCATACAACATAACACCCTATCTCCTAAAGTTAGTTTTTGTTTTCCATTGGTTGTCACTCACACATACGGACATTAAGGGGGGTGACTTGCTTTTTGTTAATTCTGTCCTTTTCTCTCTTTCTCTGGCTTGCATCCATTCTGCCCCATTCAGCCAACTATTTTAAGACTTTTATCCCCATTTAGGTGTCGATTTCTTCCTGGCGAGCGATAACGAGCCAGCATTATATGAAGAAATCCGGCTTCGCCGGAGAAATTTGTCTACCGAAAAATTTACAAATTTAGCCTGCTCTCTAACAAAAATAAAAAATATGCTGGCTCGCTACCGCTCACCACTAAGAAATTGACACCTGGATGGGGATAAAAGTCTTAAAAAAGTAGGCTGAATGGGGCCAAATGGATACAAGCCAGAGAAAGATAGAAAAGGACAGAACAAAAACAGGTGACCCCCCTTAAGGGAAGGGTTGGTTATTTTCTAGACTAATGTTTATCCCCATTTAGTTAGGAGACTTAAAGACAAAGTACTCTCCCTAGACCCCCTTTCAAGATAAATGTGCACATTTTTCGGTAGAAAAATGTCCCGGCCGAAGGCCGATTCCCCATAAATTACAGGCTCGCTTTCGCTCGCCAGGAGAAAATCAACACCTAAATGGCACGAATAGTCTTAAACTTGACAGAAATGGGGCGAACGTCTTAAAATCTCAAAAGCAAACATGAGGTAGAAAGGATTCCAGAAAAAAATCCTCCAGGTGGAAATCTCGCCTTAAGAGTCTGTATGTCTGTCTTTGTCACCTCCTTCAGTAGGATGATGCCCGGTCTTCATTTGGTAGTTTAGTTCAGGGGAGATTTCCACTTGAGGGATTTTTTACTAAACTCCTTTCTCATTCAGGTTTAGCCCCATTGATTTTGAGATTTTAAGACGTTCGCCCCGTTAGTTTGACGATTTTAGGAGCTTTCGCCCCATTTCTGTCAATTTTAAGATCTTTCGTGTCATTTAGGGGTCATTTTTTTTCCTGGCGCGCGATAGCGAGCCTGTAATTTAAGAGGATCCAGCTTTCGGCCGGGAAATTTTTCTACCGAAAAATTTACAAATTTAGCTTGAAAGAGGGTCTAGAGGGTGTAATTTTAAGCTTGATGGAGGTCTAGGGAACAAACTAGAAACTTCCCCTTAAGGGGAGATTTGTATTTATTATTCACGTTTATTTGATCATTTATTATTTTTAGTTTCTTCCCAAGACCTATATCAAGCTTTAAGAAATACCCCCTAGATCCCCCCTTATAGATGAACTTTTACATTTTTTCGGTAGAAAAAATCCTCATAAATTACAGGTTCGCTATCACTCACCAGAAACAATAGCCACCTAAATTGCACAAAAGGTCTTAAAATCCTTAACTTAATAAGGCTAAACATGAGGGAGAAGAGAGATGGAATTGGTAGAGTGTAAATGGTCCTTCCTAAGCTGCCTAATATCGTCTAATGATACCCCGCCCCTCTCAGTACTGTGAAGCTGTTCATTGTTCATGGGTTGTGAGTGACACAGACACACACACACACACACACACACACACACTCTCTCTTTATTCATACACTCTTGTTGTTGTTACTGTCACCTGTCTGTTGCTTGGGTCTATAGTGTGAGTGACACAGGCAGACAGACACACACACACACCCTCTCGTTATTCATACACTCTTGTTGTTGTTACTGTCACCTGTCTGTTGCTTGGGTCTATAGTGTGAGTGACTCAGACAGACACACACACACACTCTCTCGTTATTCTTACACTCTTGTTGTTGTTACTGTCACCTGTCTGTTGCTTGGGTCTATAGTGTGAGTGACACAGACACACACACACACACACTCTCTCGTTATTCATACACTCTTGTTGTTGTTACTGTCACCTGTCTGTTGCTTGGGTCTATAGTGTGAGTGACTCAGGCAGACAGACACACACACTCTCTCGTTATTCATACACTCTTGTTGTTGTTACTGTCACCTGTCTGTTGCTTGGGTCTATAGTGTGAGTGACACAGACAGACACACACACACACACACACTCTCTCGTTATTCATACACTCTTGTTGTTGTTACTGTCACCTGTCTGTTGCTTGGGTCTATAGTGTCAAAGCCAATTGGTCTGTCTTTGTTTTCCCTCTCAATAGGATGGCGCCTCTCTTGGTTATCATTAAACGATCGTATTTTGCTTAGGATGGCCTTGTGGGAGTCTGACGGTTAATTGTGATTGTTATTGCACCTTAGATTCTTAAAAGGTTATTTGTAAAGGGAATTTATTGTCTACTGATGCCCTCCTTCCCTCTTTACTACTGGCATTCTTTTTCAAATTAATTGGTTGTAAGTCACAGTTGGGGTGACCTGTGGTGCTGTGGGTAGCACGCTCTGCTCACAGCTGAGAGGTCCAGAGTTCGATTCCCGAGACGGATGGGTAGTCTCCTAACACCCAATGCCTCTGTTCACCTAAGCAGCAAAGTAGGTACCTAGTGTTAGTGGACAGTTGTGAGGTCCCCTATACGGAAGTAAACTGCAGTAAAGCCACTGTCACACGAGCGCTTTTTCCGTCAATTTTCCATGAACAAGTTTTAGTTGCGTATTATTTTGGGAAATTTTCGCACTGGTATCGGTAACTAGACTGCAGGTAGATTATGTTTGGCGGCTGAATTCTGATATAATTTAATATGTAAAGCTTACAGACCATAATTGACCGTAAAAATTGCCCCAAAAAACGCTCTTGTGACTTGGGCTTAACTCACCAAAATTGCAGTAGCCCCTTTATTGGGTAGATCACCGCAGGCTCCAAAGGACAATGAATCAGAGATGAACGCAGCGGTTATGCGCAGTTACAGCGTACGACCCTGAACTATATTTTATGTTTAAGCCTCACAGATTGACGTGAATGACTCACTTCCTCTTCATTCATACCCTGTTGTTGGTGGTGCTCGTTGTTGTCATTTGTGTTATTGCTTGGGTCCAGTGTGTAAGCTGCAATTTATCTTACTTTGTCGGACCTATCGATATACGATGCCGTCTTTTCCAATTTAATCTGCCTATCATAAGACAATTTTGCTCCGTTTATGATAGAATTGTGGGAGTTGGAGGGTTAATTTAAATAGTTTTAGCTCATTGATTCTTTGAAGTCTTTGCAAATCAGACTAGTATCGTCTAATATTCCTAAAAAACATATTTTAAGTTAAATAGTGTCTATTTTTCAAATTTAATCCGGGTAAGAATACAATTTTATTAAGTTCAGAAATTACCTTGAAATCAAAGGGGTAAGCACTATAACACATGTATAGCCTTTTCTATTCCCACAGGGTCCAACTAAGCTATATAATGTCGTTTAATGATGGTCAAAATATACAGAGAAAAGTAGTCATCGCAGCAAATGGGTTAACCCCTCTGTACCGGCGACGTCTTTTTATATTTAGTCTAGCTATATTTAGACGATGTTGTGCAGTTTAAGAAGGATGTGTGGTAGTAAAAATGGTTAAGTGAGATATTTTGAAGCTTGTTAATGGCTAGAGCCCGTTTTTAACCTTCTAAACTCTTCTAATAGTAGCCAGAATACAGCTAAAAGGACGTCACCGATACTGTAAGGGTTAACCCATTCAGTACCAGGGACGTCCCTTTTATCATATTCTGGCAACTATTAGAGGATTTTATTCAACTTAGGAAGGCCATTTAGCAATAATAAGGCTTCAAACTAACTCAGCCAACCCTTTTAACTACCACATCCATCCTAAGCTGCATAATACCGTTTAAATATAGCCAAAATAAAATATAACACGTCGCTGGTACTCAAAGGGTTAATTAGTGCCATGCTTCACCTCCTTCACTCTTTATGTTTAGTGATGGAGCGATGGGCAGATACAAAATGAAAAACGATAGTGATTTAGCATTTCAATTTGTTTCCCTATCTGCAGTATTCTTTCTATTATTGATTCCTGCTATTCCTTTTGTTTTATTCATTATCCACCCTTTCCTTCCATATATCCCCAACTTTAACTCTTGCCCTCATTCAATATAATATTTACATGTTCCATAATTACCTCTGTCAACGAAGTCGGAAGAAGTTATGGTTTTGCCTCTGTTTGTTTGTACGCTTGTCGGTTTGTAAACTAGATATCTAAACAAAGTTATGAACCGATTTTTACGGAAGTTAGTGGGCAGATAGGCTATGCACCATGAAAGAAGGGACTCGAATTCGGTGGTCAGTAGAGCGTATATCTCCGCCAGCGTAGACGGAGCTACTTGCTCTCTAAAGTGCCCCTCTACTTCTATATATATATATATATATATATATATATATATATATAATAGAATAATAATAATACATAATACTAAACGGTTTATTGTTAGTTGCAGCCATTGGCTGAAAATGTACAAAGGAACAGTTTCTTACTTAACTCTAACTTATATTAACTTACAATATGGACCAAAGTAAGAGATTGCACAAGAGTTACTGGTATTAATTTTTGATCAGTTCGATATTATGTGGTTCGTTTGCCGATTATTTTAAAGTAGAGATGATAGTGGTACATTTTAAAGTAGAGATGATAGTGGTACATTTTAAGTTTTCTCTGAAAGCTTGAGTTGATTTACTTGTTAATCTAGAATAGAGATGACATATCTCTTATGACTTTGATTACTGTTTGTCTAGGGTGGTTTTTCTAGTCGGTTCACCGTATTTTATAAAGCTGGTGTTTACACGAGCGCGTTTTCCGGCAGTTTTCGAGAGCAACTATATTTAT
>CM064521.1:34855385-34907885 GCA_032716605.1 Paralithodes platypus | reverse complement strand
TGTAAAAGTCTGAGCAAAATAAACTTAATTCAATTCACACACACACACACACACTAGATATGCCAATCTTGTACCTTTACAGTGAACACACATTGTACGTGGTGGTTCTGTACAGGCAACCGTATCTGTTTCACTCATCCACACCTTTGTTTTATTAGAAGGGGTTATTTTGGCCGGGCCGTCATGTCATCGGGAGTTGTAAAGATTGTGATATTCAATGTCTGTCTGTCTGATTGTTTGTGTATCTGTTTATCAGCACGAGTTTTAATTGAAGTGTTTAAATACTGATGAAGACTATATTCGATCACCATCTTCATTACATGTCCACACTGAAACTATTACATTTTGACTTAGAAATATTGATCCCTCATTCCTTGGCATCCCATTTGTTGTCCCCCCAAATATCGGCCAAAAACAGTATATAATCAATTTCCATGATCCACACTGTGCTATTAATTGGTAACTTGATAACTCCAATACAAGTATTATGCTTAGACAAAACTGGTATTTGTGATTTCTTCTATAGCTCAACACTTAATTTATACACAGAGTATTATGGTCTCGCACAATGAGATCGTAAACTATCAATAATTTAAGAATCGTACATAGAATACAACTATAGGATACATTCAGTTTACTTCACTTAAGGGGAGGTTTCTAGTTTGTTTCCTACTCTTCCAGCAATCTTAAAATGTCACCCCCTTTACCCCATTTCAAGGTAAATTTTTACATTTTTCGGTAGAAAAATTTCCCGGCTGAAGGCCGGTTACTCTTAAATTACAGGCTCGCTATCGCTCGCCAGGATAAAATAGACACCTAAATGGCACGAAAGGTCATAAAATTGACAGAATGGGGCGGAAATTCTTAAAATCACCAAACTAATGGGGCAAACTTTTTAAAATCTCAAAAGCAATGGGGCTAGACATGAGGGAGAAAGGGGTCCAGAAAAAAGTCCCTCAAGTGGAAATCTCTCCTTAATGCTTAACCGTTCCCATGCTCGAATGTGGAACTGGATCTACGCGTACAATCTAGCTCAATTGTATTTATGGAATTAAATATTCGCGTAGGTTCTTAGTCTGAATCCAGCTTAATTTACAAACATAGTGACTTTAATGCAATGGAATTGTATAAGTATAATCTTAGGAAAATGGTGAATTTAAATACTTAATTTTCTAGTTTCGAGAATTGAGGTATAGCCTACAATAGTTGGCCTGCCTTTTCTCTAGTCATTCCACTATAGATATTATAGTCGCGAGGAACAATAATTATATATCTATGCGGAAGTCACTAAAATATAAGGTGTACACGACGAGTGTTCTTTTTGTCAAAGTGAATTTCTACTATTAAATATATTTTTTTACATTGGTACCAGAGTGTCCAATCGTAAAGCTAGAATATTAAATAAGGGATAGCAAGGACAGTGCGTGTGTTGTGTATTCCTGAAGGGATATGTACTTATGGCAAGGAAGGGACTCTTAAAAACTAGAGACACTATGTGATATTTATATTAGTGACATTCCTGGTATCGAGAGGGGACTTAGCAATTTTTCACTTTGTGTTGTTGATGGGGGTCCTTGGTCTTTGTTTATCGTCTGGTTAAATTCTGTCCGAGCTCGAATTTCAGAATTGGAAGTCGCCAATTTCTTCTTTCCTCAAAGCTGCTCTTGGTCGTCACGCCAGGTATCAAACCACATGCTAAAGAGGGTGTAGAGGTGAGTCTGCTGTGGTATGGCCGGTCTGTGACCCAGTGTGAGCTAATTGCCTCATTGGTACCACAGGTAACACTTTGGTCAGTGTCACACTACTTATTGCCAGCACACTTGGTAGGGTCAGTCTTGGACCTTACAGAGCTAGTATCACACTTAGCAGGGCTAGTATCAAACTTACAGGGCTAGTATCAAACCTAGCAGTGATCAAGTATTGTAAGGGATATAATTGATGCTGGTTACTTGTTTGATCCTCATAGTGTCTCGTCCTTCTGTGTTGTTCAGTTTGCAAGTGTTGAGAGCTAGAATGGGTCGCTCTGACTCTGGTGATTCTGGTGGTGGTCGAAGGCATGATGTTTTGGTGGTAACTTACGCGGGAGCTGTTCCACGCATGAAAGGTGTTCTGGGCCTCTCTCATGGCGGGTTCTGTGCCCTTCTGGTCTGGTAGTTGGTGTGATGGAGAGGACAGCTATTTTAGTTGTTGGCATAACTAGTAACTTGATAACTTCAATACACAGGTTGGAGATGATTTTATGAACACACGGTGGAGGGAGGAAGGGTTGCCTTTCCCATAAAATTAATGAAAATATCTCCAAACATTATTTACGGAATAACACCACAATTGGTAATAGAATATTGCCTACCTATAAAAATCCTCTTTAATTTGTATTTTGAATGTAAAATTCGACCAGGTTGTGTGCAATGACCCCCCCCCCCCCAAAAAAAAAATAAAAAATAAAAAAAATAAACTAAATTTTGATATTAGTACCTGTATTTCTAAATATAAACCATCACTGTTGGTGATAATCAGCATAGTTTTGCCATATCCCTAGCCAGACATGATACATTATTACATGTCGTAATTAGTAATACTGTGCCTATACCTCTCATTGCAATTACAACAACTGGCTGGCTGGCTAGGACTACAGGGGAACTATAGTAATTATCACTAACAATGACGGCCTATAACGGGCCTGTATCCTAAACATTTACACAGCATCACGGAAGTTGGAGAACTTCAATTACCTAGTACCGATTAACTTTAAATTAATTTGTAATCTTACTCAAAATATATATGTAGGGAAAGATGGGAGGGGGGGGGGGGGAGTTGAGATTTTGAGGTTGGCTTGAAATGTTGGTGTAGGGGTTATGTTGTTCATGATTATATCCAGAACTGTCCCCAGAGAGAGCGGGAGAGAGAGAGAGAGAGAGCGAGCGAGTGCAAGAGTGTGTGATGGTTGTGTGCAAGTGTATATACAGTAGACCTTTGTGTGTGTGTGTGTGTGTGTGTGTGTTTGGGTGGGTGGGTGGGTGTGTGCGCGCGCGTATACATCTGTTTGATTGATATGCACTTCAATAAATTTACGTATGCATGTGTATTGTATACAGTATGTATAGATCTGTGGGTGTGTTTGCATTCTTACATTTGTAAAACTGCTATTTTCCAATGCTAGATTATTCTTATTTGATCAAATGTTAGTTCTGAAATCTATCTCTCTCTCTCGTCCCCTGCTCCCCCTTGGCTCACTTAACTATTCTGGAAGGGAAGTACTTCGAATTGGTGGTGAAGGTTGCAGTGGTAGAGAGAGAGAGAGGTGAGTTACGCGAGTTGAAAAGATTGAGATGAAGTGTGAGGAGAGAAGGAGAGTGAGATGAAGTGTGAGGAGGGAAGGCGAGTGAGATGAAGTGTGAGGAGGGAAGGCGAGTGAGATGAAGTGTGAGGAGGGAAGGCGAGTGAGATGAAGTGTGAGGAGGGAAGGCGAGTGAGATGAAGTGTGAGGAGGGAAGGCGAGTGAGATGAAGGTGAGGAGGGAAGGAGAGTGAGATGAAGTGTGAGGAGGGAAGGAGAGTGAGATGAAGTGTGAGGAGGGAAGGAGAGTGAGATGAAGTGTTAGGAGGGAAGGAGAGTGAGATGAAGTGTGAGGAGGGAAGGAGAGTGAGATGAAGTGTGAGGAGGGAAGGAGAGTGAGATGAAGTGTGAGGAGGGAAGGCGAGTGAGATGAAGTGTGAGGAGGGAAGGCGAGTGAGATGAAGTGTGAGGAGGGAAGGCGAGTGAGATGAAGTGTGAGGAGGGAAGGCGAGTGAGATGAAGTGCGAGGGAAGGCGAGTGAGATGAAATGCGAGGAGGGAAGGCGAGTGAGATGAAGTGCGAGGAGGGAAGGCGAGTGAGATGAAGTGCGAGGAGGGAAGGCGAGTGAGATGAAGTGCGAGGAGGGAAGGCGAGCGAGATGAAGTGCGAGGAGGGAAGGCGAGTGAGATGAAGTGCGAGGAGGGAAGGCGAGTGAGATGAAGTGCGAGGAGGGAAGGCGAGTGAGATGAAGTGCGAGGAGGGAAGGCGAGTGAGATGAAGTGCGAGGAGGGAAGGAGAGTGAGATGAAGTGTGAGGAGGGAAGGCGAGTGAGATGAAGTGTGAGGAGGGAAGGCGAGTGAGATGAAGTGTGAGGAGGGAAGGCGAGTGAGATGAAGGTGAGGAGGGAAGGCGAGTGAGATGAAGTGCGAGGAGGGAAGGCGAGTGAGATGAAGTGCGAGGAGGGAAGGCGAGTGAGATGAAGTGCGAGGAGGGAAGGCGAGTGAGATGAAGTGCGAGGAGGGAAGGCGAGTGAGATGAAGTGCGAGGAGGGAAGGCGAGTGAGATGAAGTGCGAGGAGGGAAGGCGAGTGAGATGAAGTGCGAGGAGGGAAGGCGAGTGAGATGAAGTGCGAGGAGGGAAGGCGAGTGAGATGAAGTGCGAGGAGGGAAGGCGAGTGAGATGAAGTGCGAGGAGGGAAGGCGAGTGAGATGAAGTGCGAGGAGGGAAGGCGAGTGAGATGAAGTGCGAGGAGGGAAGGCGAGTGAGATGAAGTGCGAGGAGGGAAGGCGAGTGAGATGAAGTGCGAGGAGGGAAGGCGAGTGAGATGAAGTGCGAGGAGGGAAGGCGAGTGAGATGAAGTGCGAGGAGGGAAGGCGAGTGAGATGAAGTGCGAGGAGGGAAGGAGAGTGAGATGAAGTGCGAGGAGGGAAGGAGAGTGAGATGAAGTGTGAGGAGGGAAGGAGAGTGAGATGAAGTGTGAGGAGGGAAGGAGAGTGAGATGAAGTGTGAGGAGGGAAGGAGAGTGAGATGAAGTGTGAGGAGGGAAGGAGAGTGAGATGAAGTGTGAGGAGGGAAGGAGAGTGAGATGAAGTGTGTGAGGAGGGAAGGAGAGTGAGATGAAGTGTGAGGAGGGAAGGAGAGTGAGATGAAGTGTGAGGAGGGAAGGAGAGTGAGATGAAGTGTGAGGAGGGAAGGAGAGTGAGATGAAGTGTGAGGAGGGAAGGAGAGTGAGATGAAGTGTGAGGAGGGAAGGAGAGTGAGATGAAGTGTGAGGAGGGGAGGAAGGAGAGTGTGATGAAGTGTTAGGAGGGAAGGAAGGAAGGGGGCTCTGCTGGGATGATGGTACTAAGGAACATGACAAGGTTAAATGTTGTACTGCCTTTAAGGGGGTAATACTCGCTTTTTCTGGACCCCCTTCTCCCTCATGTTTAGCATATTAATTTTGAAATTTTAAGATGGGGTCGAATGGATACAACCAAGAGAAGAAAACAAAAACAGGTGACCCCCCCCCTTAAATACATTCAGAAAGTAGACTTAATTGAAATTAAAACCTAACTCCGTAAACGATTTTCGAATATAGCCGTGACTAAGTGAAATTGTAAGCAAATGTTGTTTTGCTCATGTTCACGGGTTGTAACACCCAATCGGCAGCTTTGTTTAGATCGCTCCGACGCCCCAGATGTCTACCTTAAGTGAACAGACTATAGTTCCTTGGTAGCTAATTTATCGATAATTAATGGTAAAATAAGAAACTGTTGTATCTCTCCATCATATTAAGGCCAAGTTTACTTTATTGAAATATTTGGCTACACATTATTGGTAATCTATAGCTACTGTAAGTAATCAAGATGGGGACAGTATTGTACCGTTAGACTGTAAAAGGATGTGTTTATATACATTTTCACATATGAGTACCGGTATATATTTGCACGCGGTGTGTGTGGGTGTGTGTGTGTGTGTTTATGTGATTGTGTGTGGGTAGTGCAGATAGCAGGCAAGCAGAGCAGTAATATACAGATAGTAGAGGATGATAAATATACCCACGAATATAATTATATGAATATATATAAGTGCATGATATATATATATATATATATATATATATATATATATATATAGATAGATAGATTGTAATTAATATGATTATGAACTGGTCCAGGTCAAAACAAGAACTGGCCTTGGTGAGAGAGTTAGTGAGTAAAATCAATGCCATTGAAACTGGTGCTCAATAGACCTGCCAACACCTGAACTATAGATAAAGGTAAAGGGTTGAGAACGGAAGCTGAAGGAGGGTCTATTTCAAGCACCTGCCTCGCTAAATAATTAAGGGAGCCCACCTCGCTTTTTTTTTTATCTCTCTCTCTCTCTCTCTCTCTCTCTCTTTGGCTTGTATCCATCCGGCTCCATTCAGCCTACTGTTTTAAGATGAATAACCCCATCCAGGTGTCAATATTTTACTGGCGAGCGGTAGTGAGCCAGATATGCATATTTTTGTTTTGACAGCAAGCTAAATTTGTAAATTTTTCGATAGAAAAATTTCTCCGGCGAAGCCGGATTTCTCCATACAATGCTGGCTCGCTATCGCTCGCCAGGATGTAATCGACACCTGAATGGGGATAAACATCTTAAAACAGTTGGCTGAATGGGGCCGAATTGATACAAGCCAGGGAAAGCGAGAAAAGGATAAAAAAAAAGCAAAAAAAAAGCCGATGACTCTCCTTAACAGACCTGCCAACTCCTGAACTATAGATAAAGGTAAAGGGTTGGGAGGACGGAAGCTGCTGGAGGAGGAGGGTCTATTTCAAGCACCTGCCTCGCTAAATAATTAACCTGAGACACACGGGGGCGCCAGCTGGGATGGGGCGTGTTGTATTGGTTTTATCTTTTCCTCTTTAAGGGAGAGGTAGTTTCTTTTTCTGGACCCCCTTCTCCCTCATGTTTAGTTTTGAGATTTTCAGACGTTCTTTCAGTTTGGCGATTTTGAGACCTTTCGCCCCATTTCTTTGTCAATTGTAACCCCTTTCGTGCTATTTACTGTAGGTGTCGATTTTTTCCTGGCGAGTGATCGCGAGCCTGAAATTTTAAAAGGAATCGGCCTTCGGCCTGGGGTGGGTGTTTGACTGTATCTCGAAATTAATTAATTTGAATTATTTTCACGTTGTGTGTGTGTGTTGTGACTTTTGAGGATCGGTATAATATAGGTAAAGGGTAGCCGGTAGATGGGCGTTATGGTAGGTGATAATATAGTGGCCTAGGATACCACCAACATAATATATACCTTGTTAGGGATCCTATCAGAGTGAAGTTGGGTGTATGTACGGTCGCGCTAATAAGTCATGTCTCCGCTGTCATTCTGTTTAGCTCGCTTTGTGGTGTATTAATGTCTGCCAGATGTTGAGTAGGGTGGGGAAGTATAGGATCATGTTTGTATATCTCACTCGAAACGAATAAATAAAGTTTAGATATTGCTGATACCAATTATTGATCAAAATAGACTTGATGCCGAGACATTACTTATTAGGCCGATTGTACAGTTGGTCAAAGTTCCAGCTGACTCACCCTCGCTCTGGGGCTCGCAGAATTAGCTGGCAAAACTTGTGTAGTGGTGCAGGGATACCACTTGTCATTAATGTGTTACCTGTGTCTGTCCTATATATTACTGCAAATTAGACTATGTAATGTTCACGTTGTGAAGACTAAATGCTCCTTCATTAATCAGCCACCAATAAAACAGAAATATGTATTCATATAAAATTGAGTAAAGTATGTTGTGGCAGCCAGCAGGTTTTACATGCGTTGCCAATCAGTGGATATAATATCTTGAATATTTAAGCAAATCTACGAACTTTGGGTGAATGTTCGGGATCATACGTAGCAATGTATGCATTTTTATTTGAGATAGGCTTACTTTCCCTTGTTTAGTATGTGTTCTAACAATGATATAGCCGAAATCAGATCTACCAATCCCAATCATTGCAAGACACACCTCCTTCCTACACCAGTATTGCCAGATAGTTCTGCGAGCCCCAGAGCGAGGGTGGGTCAGCTGGAACTTTGACCAACTGTACATGCTTAGATTAATATTCAGTATTCGAGAATGCATAATATATCGTAGGCTTGTGCATAAACCTTAAACTGTCTTGATAGCCTAATGCTTAGTGCGCGGAATTTCGGTGTGAGTATCCTAGGTTCGAGTCCTTGGAGTACCACATGCATTCATTCTTTCATTAATGTCATTAATTTGGAGATAGAAGGGCAGGAAGACTTTCATTGAGATGGAGAGACTGTAAGACAAGCTTTGGATGATAGAGGAATGACTATAGATAAGGCAAAGGAAGTGGTAATAAACAGGAATTAATATAGAATGCTTGTGAATATAGGAGTGAAGACATGGTCATTTGGGAGAAGGGGTCGGGCGCAAGTTGGACTAGATAATAGTCCATCAGGCGCCTGGCCCGGGGAGACTGTTTATATGAAAGGTGCGCCTGGAAGTGTGGTGGGCGGGCTTGTGGTTTTGCCCTGCTGCATGTCTGCCTGCCGAGATCGGAACCTCTCCGGGTGGTCGGGGGTCGGGGAAGTGCTGGAGGGACCTTGGTGACCCTGGTCTCTGGGTCTTCTCCTGGATGACCTAGATGTGTGTGAATTTGTATTTTGTTTTTGTATGTTAATTGTTTTCTGTGTGTTGTCCCTATTCTGGCTTTGTCTTGAGTCCCCCCCCAAAAAAAAAGAAGAAAGAAAGAAAAAGAAAAGAAAAAAGGAAAACTGGGGATTGGGCCTGTGTATAGAGATAGATAGATAGATAGGTTTACTTGGAAGTTAATTGGTGGGTTGGTGATGATATGAATTATATACTGTACCACCCACATTATCTCTCTCTCCCTCACACACACACAAGGTTAATTAATTATTGTATTGACTGGTTTATTTGCTCGTATTTTTTCAGTGGCCATCTTCTCCATGTTTAGCCCCATTAGTTTTCAGATTTTAAGACGTTTGACCCATTAGTTTGGCGATTTTAAGAACTTTCGCCCCATTGCTTTGTCAATATTAAGTCCTTTCGTGCTATTTAGGAGTCTATTTTTCCTGGCGAGCAATAGCAAGCCTGTAATTTTAAGAGGTATCGGCCTTTGGCCGGGAAACTTTTCTACCACAAAAACGTACAAATTTATCTTGAAAGGGGGTGTAGGGGTGCCATTTTAAGCTTGATGAAGGTCTAGGGAGGAAACTAAAAAGCTAATACATAAACGAAAAAGTCGACCACAAAATGAACCATCCCCCCTTGATAAAATAAGATAAGTGCAGGCGTGTATAAATAAGATAAGTGCAGGCGTGTATAAATAAGATAAGTGCAGGCGTGTATAAATAAGATAAGTGCAGGCGTGTATAAATATAACGTTGGTAAAGGTGAGACTGGCTGGGTGAGGGAGGAAGGAAGGCAGGCAGGCAGGCAGGCCAGGGGTGGATGAAGTGATTGTGGTAAACTATAAGTCAAGGGGGAGAGAGAGAGAGAGAGAGAGAGAGAGGTATGTTGAAGAGGCTTTGAAAATATGGTCAATCGATTGGCTATGAGCGCTAGTTTGTTTTATTTTATGTTGGTATATGAATTTAGCTCTGTACAGGTATTTATCTATTTATTCAACTATTTACTACAAATGTTCTACATTAAGGGGGATTACCTGCTTTGTTTTCTTTTTCTCCTTTTCTCCCTTTCTCTGGCTTGTATCCATTCGGCCCCATTCATCCAACTGTTTTAAGACTGTTATCCCCATCCAGGTGTGGATTTCTTCCTGAACAGCGATAGCGAGCCAGCATTGTATGGAGAAATCCATAGACATTTTTCTATCGAAAAATTTACAAATTTAGGTTGCTGTCAAAACAAAAAATATATATGCTGGCTCGCTACTGCTCGTCAGGAAATTATTGACACCTGGATGGGGTTAAAAGTCTTCAAACAGTAGGCTGAATGGGGCCGAATGGATACAAGCCAAACAGAGAGGGAGAGAAAGAGAAAAAAGCGAGGTGGGGTCCCTTAATCTTTGTCAATACAGAGTTTGGTGGACATTTTCATCGGTGTGTGTTCTTCTGTCTGTAAGTTGCCTGCCTCAAGTGTTTGCAGGATATCTCAACAAATTATGAACGGATTGATACTTATATTAGTCCGTACCTGTCCTAGGTATCCAAACTGAAGTTATGTAATATTGGTTAAGGGGGGTCACCGTTTTTTTGTTTTCTCCTTTTCTGTCTCTCTTTCTCTGGTTTGTATCTATTCGGCCCCATTCAGCCTACTGGTTTATGACGTTTTCCCCATCCAGGTGTCGATTTTTTCCTGGCGAGCGATAGCGAGCCAGTATTGTATGGAGAAATCCGGCTTCGCCGGAGCCATTTTTCTATCAAAAAATTTACAAGTTTAGCCTGCTGTCAGAAAAATTTGTTTTAATATGTTGGCTCGCTATCGCTCGCCAGGAAAAACTTGACACCTGGATGGGGATAAAAGTCTTAAAACAGTAAGCTGAATGGGGCCAAATGGATACAAACTAGAGAAAGAGGAAGAGAGAAAAAAACGAGATGGGCCCCCTTAAGATTTGTTCACAGGCCTTCGTCTACCTAAACGAGCTATCTTCTGCATAAGAAACTTCACACGAAATATTAGTTTGATTTTCATACTACTCAAATATTCTCGAGTATCCATATCTCCAAAACTTGTCCATAGAATAACTCTGATTTTGATGAGAATTGGTCAAGTCTTAATTATTGCATGAATATAATGATCAGACTTGTAGTATTGGTCAAGTCTTAATTATTGCATGAATATAATGATCAGACTTGTAGTATTGGTCAAGTCTTAATTATTGCATGAATATAATGATCAGACTTGTAGTATTTCACTAACTCGGACTCCATAAATGTATATACACTTTTTGAATATCCTATAATTATCACGTTGTAGTCCGTTGCGTACTTACTCCCATTATTTCAGTTATATTATAACATTTATTTGACGGTCACTGCCATGAACATTTGACGGTCACTGCCATGAACATTTATTTGACGGTCACTGCCATGAACATTTGACGGTCACTGCCATGAACATTTGACGGTCACTGCCATGAACATTTGACGGTCACTGCCATGAACATTTATTTGACGGTCACTGCCATGAACATTTGCACGCTTAAGGGGGGTGACTTGCCTTTTTATTTTTCTTAGTTGTATCTATTCGGCCCGATTTAGCCTACTGTTTTAAGACTTTTATCCCCATCCAGGTGTTAAATTTTTCCTGGCGAGCGATAGCGAGCCAGCATATTATGGAGAAATCCGGCTTCGCCGGATACATTTTTCTATCGAAAAATGTACAAATTTAGCCTGCTGTCTAACTGATTATACAAAATATGGTGGCTCGCTATCGCTCGCCAGGTATAAATCGAAACCTGGATGGGGATACACGTCTTAAAACAGTAGGTTGAATGGGGCCGAATGGATACAACCAAGAGGGAGAAATAAAGCAGGTCACCCCCCTTAAGGGAATAGTAGCTGGGTTTTTTTGGTCTATTTAATGTATTCATTATTTTTTAGTTTCCTCGTTAGACCTCCCTCAAACCTAGAAAAGCAACCCCCCCCCCTCTCTCAAGATAAGTTTGTACATTTTTCGGTAGAAAGGTGAGTTTCTAATTTAATAACAGGCTCGCTATAGTTTGCCAGGATTTTTTTTTTGGCACGATAGGTCTTAAAATTGACGACGAAATGGAGCTAAAGGTTGCTAAACTAATGGGCCGAACGTCTTAGTTATATAAACTAATGGGGCTAAGCACGAGGGAGAAAGGGGTTCAGAGAAACGACCCATCTCCCCTTCAATAAAAGACAAATCGTGAACTTCCGACTAAACTGGTCTACAATACTAAGTACAGACTCTCGGTCTACATGTACCACTCGCTTATTACCCCCTTCTGTACCGGCGACGTTATTTTAACTTAATTTTGGCTACTATTAGACTATATTATTAAGTTTAAAAAGGGCTTCCAGCAATTAACAGGCTTCGAACTATCCCATTTAACCCTTTTTACCATCACAGATCCTTCCTAAACTGCACACAATAACGTAAATATAGCTAGAAGAAACTAAACAGACGTCGCCGGTACAGAAGGGGTTAACGCAACTGTGGCACGTACCGTACCGGGAGCTTATATGATGAGAAATATAACATAGCTTAAGGGGGGTGACCTGCTTATATGATGACAACAACAACATAGCTTAAGGGGGGTGACCTGCTTATATGATGACAACAATAACATAGCTTAAGGGGGGTGACCTGCTTATATGATGAGAACAATAACATAGCTTAAGGGGGGTGACCTGCTTATATGATGACCACAATAACATAGCTTAAGGGGGGGGTGACCTGCTTATATGATGACAACAATAACATAGCTTAAGGGGGGGGGGGGTGACCTGCTTATATGATGACAACAATAACATAGCTTAAGGGGGGGGGGGGGGACCTGCTTATATGATGACAACAATAACATAGCTTAAGGGGGGGGGGGTGACCTGCTTATATGATGACAACAATAACATAGCTTAAGGGGGGGGGTGACCTGCTTATATGATGACAACAATAACATAGCTTAAGGGGGGGGGGGGGTCACCTGCTTATATGATGACAACAATAACATAGCTTAAGGGGGGGGTGACCTGCTTATATGATGACAACAATAACATAGCTTAAGGGGGGTGACCTGCTTATATGATGACAACAATAACATAGCTTAAGGGGGTGACCTGCTTATATGATGACAACAATAACATAGCTTAAGGGGGGTGACCTGCTTATATGATGACAACAATAACATAGCTTAAAGGGGGTGACCTGCTTATATGATGACAACAATAACATAGCTTAATAATTGGTTCATGCGATCGAGAATCCGCACCATAATGTGAGGATTTCAGAATTCATTTAGGTATATTTAAGGGGGGTGACCTGCTTTTTGTTATTTCTGTCCTTTTCTCTCTTTCTCTGGCTTGTATCCATTCGGCCCCATTCAGCCGACTGTTTTAAGACTTATCCCCATCTAGGTGTCGATTTCTTCCTGGCGAGCGATAGCGAGCCAGCATTATATGAAGAAATCCGGCTTCGCCGGAGAAATTTTTCTATCGAAAAATGTACAAATTTAGCCTGCTGTCAAACAAAAATAAAAAATATGCTGGCTCGCTACCGCTCACCAGTAAAAAATTGACACCTGGTTGGGGATAAAAGTCTTAAAACAGTAGGCTGAATGGGGCCAAATGGATACAAGCCAGAGAAAGATAGAAAAGGACAGAACAAAAGCAAGTCACCCCCCTTAACCTTGTCTAGTTCCTTCATAGCTGAATAATGTCCTGTTATACTGTTAGTTTTTAAGGGGAGATGGGCCGTTTTTCTGGTCCCCTTTCTTCCCCATGTTTAGCCCCATTGGTTTTCAGATTTTATGACGTTCGGCCCATTAGCTTGGCAATTTTAGGACCTTTCACCCCATTTATTTGTCAATAATAAGGCTTTTTGTATAATTTCGGTGTCCTTATATTCCTGGCGAGCGATAGCGAGCCATTAATTTAAGAGGAGCCACATTTCCCATCGAAAAATGTACAAATATATTTTGGAGGGTCTGGGGGTATTTTTATATCTTGATAGAGGTCTAGGGAGGACAAAAAAAAAAATGTTTTTATATAAACAAGGAAATCAATACGTCCCCCCCCCCTTAACCCCTTCAGTCGTGGCAATAAGCTATTAACTTTGATGAACAGACTCTTACCTCTAATAAAGGCGGTATCACACGAGCGCTTTTTCACTTAACATTTATCCTCAACACAGGTCTGGCAGCTTATGAGGTCAACATTTAAAATATTTCGGGCACCTAAATTCATCTAGCAGCAGTCTAGTTTCCGATACCAATGCAAAATAGTCCAGAAATGTTGCCAGAAAAATGTTGATCATCGAATGTTGACTAAAAAAAATTCTCGTGTGATACCGGCTTGACTGTCATTTCTGGCTGGCTGGGAGGCAGACTACGTATATTATCTCTTGTTTTATGGAAAGTAACTTTTTTTTTTTTTTTATCTTTCTCTCCTTTTCTCTCTTTCCTTGGCTTGTATCCATTCGGCTCCATTCAGCCAACTGTTTTAAGACGTTTATCCCCATCTAGGTGTCGATTTCTTCCGGGCGAGCGATAGCGAGCCAGCATTGTATGGAGAAATCCGGTTTCGCCGGAGAAATTTTTCTATCGAAAAATTTACAAATTTAGCTTGCTGTCGAAACAAAAATATATAATATGCTGGCTTGCTACCGCTCGCCAGGAAAATATTGACACCTGGATGGGGGTAAACGTCTTAAAACAGTAGGTTGAATGGGGCCGAATGAATACAAACTAAAGAGAGAAGGAGAGAAAGATAAAACAATCGAGGCGGGCTCCCTTAACTCCCCCCCCCAGCACCGGTCCGGGCCCCACACACCCCTCTTTCTGGAGTCGCTGTGGACCCTCTTCACGGTCATTGGTGGGGCCTCTACAATACCTTGGCTCACTGATCAATAGTGCCGGGGCGGGGCGTGGAATTGGGAGAAATCGGAGATAAAGGGGGGAGGGGGTGGGGGAGGAGGCAGGAGATCCTTCTGGGACTGGGCAAAACATGATGTACTGTAGAATATCTTTCATGTACGCGTGAGCCACATGAATACATATTTACTCAGCAACCAGTAATCGAACCGGTTCGAATTCTGGGAAAGAGGTTGAGTGCGTCGTAGGGGGAGTGAGAGAGAGAGGAGGGGGGGGGGTATACTAGCTTGTGGTGGGGAGACGTTAGGAAATGAAGGATTGAAAAGAATGGCAAGAGATGTAGGGAAGCGTGGTAAAAAGGAGTGTTTGGTGTTAATAGAAGTCATTTTAGAAGGAAGATCAATGGCATTTTCATATTAGTTTAGAATCTACTGTTCTTACAATCACCCAAATAATTACGCTCAATTCATTCTAACAGAGAAGTTGGGATCGTAGAAATTAACCAAGTGTATCCCTAAAATATAGTTAGCCTGATGAGCACTTTCACTGGATGTGGTAATCATGTGAAGATCTGTGAGACAAACCCGTTGGAGAAACACAAGGAAAAGGTTTGGTTGTATTATTTAAGGGGGTAGTACTTGGTTTTTGGTATACATATATATACAGTATATTTATTTATTTATTA
The DNA here is from genome assembly GCA_032716605.1 of Paralithodes platypus. Lineage (NCBI taxonomy): Eukaryota > Metazoa > Arthropoda > Malacostraca > Decapoda > Lithodidae > Paralithodes > Paralithodes platypus. The sequence continues at coordinate 34,892,897 of CM064521.1, read as the reverse complement.
TTGAGTTTCCTCGCTAGACCTCCATCAAACTTAGAAAAACACCCTCTAGACCCCCTATCAAGATAATGTTTTACAGTTTTCGGTAGAAAAATGTCCGGGCCGAAGGCAGATGCCTTTTAAAAATTAGAGGCGCGCTTTCGCTCGCCAGGAAAAAATCGACACCTAAAGGGCACGAAAGGTCTTAATATTGATAAAAAAAAATAGGCGAAAAGCCTCAAAATCGCCAAACTAACGGAACGAACGTCTTAAAACTTCAAAACTAATATGCTAAACATGAGGGAGAAGGGGGTTCAGAACAAGCGAGTACTACCCCCTTAACAGACTCCCTGTATTTACACACATACACTGCAGTTCCGGTGTGTTTTGTCAGTGTTTAATATTATTGTTTAGTTATTATATGTACTGTATATCGATGGGATTTGCTTAGCGGGATTCTTGGCGAGGTTCCAGTATGTTTTGCTGTAACAAATATTCGTAAAATTAGAAGTAACAGACCGTGAAACATTCGAAAACCTTATTTAACCTATTGTGGTTGCATAACTGTGATAAACTTCCAATTTACGGTAATAAGACAGTAACAACTATACTCTGTTTCTTTTCAGCTGTTGATAAATTGAATCCCTTAGCAGGTAATTCCTCGATACTTAATGGACAAATATGAAACCATCGTATCAAGACCAAGTACCGGTATATATAATTAGCACCATATTTCACTACAAAATCTTCAAAATCACTGAGAAATCTTGATAGGAATTATGTAATTTACCGTCAGTTGAAAAGAAAGAGAATATAGTGATAGGTGTTGTTCTGACCGTTGATATTACGGTATTTTGGTGTCGATAATACTGCCCATCATGTGACCGTCAATAAAAGGGTATTAGCAGTGTAGGCAGGCTAGTTGGAGTAATATTGGTATTGTTATATCTACTGTACATTCAAAAGTAATATTTCGCAGAAAATTTTGATAATAATTAGTGCGAAATATAATGAAAGGTGCATTAACTGTACACCACTACGACGTGAAACAAATATCCCAAGGCATATTATAAACAAATATCCCAAGGCATATTATAAACAGAAGGGAATGTGAAAGTAATTTAGAATAACAGAGTGAATGATATAATGTATTGCCTGACACTGCCACAGCCACCACTTTTGGTGCGGGTCCCGAGCTGGATACATAGGTCTAAAAAGGCCTCTTCCAGAACGTCTACGGTAAGATACTGTAAGATAATAATGTTGGAGAACTATTGATTTTAACTGTACCCCTACAAACCCTTTTGAAACTTAATATAATAGTCTGATGATAGCCATAATATAATTAATGAACTTGTCATGGTATACTAATGGTCTACTACCTATAAAAAGCCTGACTAATCTCAAATTAAGCAACATTGATTTAACGAGCATAGCTGGTTTGACAGCAGTTTATTGATCAGACGAATTAGCTACTGAATAACAAAAATAAATCTAACTCATTTAACTCCATTGCCTGAAATTATAGAGAGGAGCAGAACTTATATATATGCAACTGTTAATAAGTGTGGAAAAGGTGGTTACAAAATACAGTATATATGAATGAGGTGACTCATATATACAGTATGTGGTGAGGAGAGCAGGCCGGTGAGGAATGTTATGGGTGGTATAAATCAAGGGGAGACCGATTTACTGCCATTTCGCCCAAACATTCATTCCGCCAAGTCGATTCGTGAGCACCCAACCTCATATTAAAGGTATTTATAATATAGCCTCTAATAACCAAAACCAGACCGACCATAAAATAACACAATATAACAACATAGCATAACTAAACAGTGACCAAGTATTTAGTGTGATGCAAAAAATGCCAAGGAAACGACTTGAGGGCGAAATGACCAGAAACCCCATTGCTGACGCGAGGAAAATATATGTAGGGGGGGAGGGGGGGGGGGGGGGGACCAAACTGCTGATGGTTGCAAGGCTGCGATCTGCAGTTGGCGATCCAAGGAAGGGCGCCGAACAGAAAATGGAAGAGTAGAGGGTTGGAGTCATGCCAACTAGGAGGAACCGGAAGCAATAAGTCTGAGGGGGGGGGGGGGAGTGCTCAGACGGAGGGAGATGAATATGGGAGAGAGAGAGAGAGATTTTGATTTTGCCCCGAGGGGCGAGTTTATTGAGCAGCGCCCCCCATCCTGTGAGGGGACAACCACTAGTAAGGCGATACATACTGCTCAAAGAGCCATTATTCCACTGAAACAACAGCATCGTCGTCTGGTTACATTCATATTTGTGTTTATAAATCAGGTTGGCATTATTCAGATGTGTTATTATAGTTTCCTCATTTAATTGTCACATGGTCTGTATATACGTATCTCTAAAAAAAAAAAAAAAAAAAAAAAAAAAAAAAAAAAAAAAAGCAAGCTTGTAGTGACTGAATTATTAATTGACAGGTTGTAAATAATAGCACTACAGAACTAGTGCAATCGTATGAGGAGACTATTCATATTTTCATTACATCAATGGTTATTGAGATCATAGTTAGCTGAATACAATTATTGTCAAGAATTGATTAAACACCGAATGAAGCTTCAAATAATGCACTCGTTTCCAGGGACTACCACTCGAAGAGAACATTGAAGTCAAACGGTCGTCAACCAACACTTAATATGCTGAACATAAACTGTGTGTTTGTTTATTTTCTTTTTTCCTTCCCTGTTCTTTTTTCCTCTTTTTCCTTTAATAAATTGGCTGTGGTTCATCTTCTGTGTTTATTTTATTTAGACTGCTTTTAAACCAGTTGTTGAATCTTAAATTTGGTTGTTGTGCATAATATTCCTTAATTTTCTCTAGAGTTGGGTCTTGTGATAGTTCTAGTTTGTGCCATATTTGTGTTGCTTGTCTATGGAGTCGGACATTTAATGGTAGTGTGTTTGTGTATTCGTGTATTTGTTGTGTCGTCATTGTATAGGGGTATCTTTGGTTTGTGGCGAATCTTAGGGCTTTGTTTTGAGAGAGAGAGAGAGAGAGAGAGAGAGAGAGAGAGAGAGGAGGGGGAGGGGGGGGGGGTAAAGGAACTGTTAAGGAGGGTGACTTGTTTTCTCTCCTTTTCTCTTTCTCTGGCTTGTATCCATTCGGCCCCATTCAGCCTACTGTTTTAAGACGTTTACCCCTATGCAGGTGGAGTTTTCCATACAATGCTGGCTCGCTATCGCTCGCCAGGAAAAAAACACAAAAAACACTTAGATGGAGATAAGTCTTAAAACAATAGGCTGAATGGGGCCAAATTGATACAAGCCAGAGAGAGAGAAAAAAAGGATAGAACAAAAAGCAGGTGACTCCCCTTAAATAAATGGATACTTGGAGCTGAAAGAGGGAAAACAAATATGAGTAACGTGAACAAAAGGAAGGATCGAAGTATTAAAGGGGGGTCACCTGCTTTTTTATCTTTCTCTTCTTTTCTCTTTTTTTTTCCCTGGTTTGTATCCATTCGGCCCCATTCAGCCAACTGTTTTAAAACATTTATCCCCATCCAGGTGTCGATTTTTTTCTGGCGAGCGATAGCGAGCCAGCATTTTATGGAGAAATCCTGCTTCGCCGGAATTTGTTTTCTATCGAAAAATTTACAAATTTAGCTTGCTGTCAAAACGAAAATATATATATGCTGGCTCGCTCCCGCTCGCCAGGAAAATATTGACACCTGGATGGGGGTAAACGTCTTAAAACAGTAGGCTGAATGGGGCCGAATGGATACAAGCCAAAGAGAAGGAGAGAAAGAGAAAAGAAAAGCGAGGTGGGCTCCCTTAAAGAAATAATTGATCATAGAGATTTACATTGATTTCCATAGATACACACAGATTTTTATGTCCCAACGAGGTAGTCAAAACTGAATTCTAGTAGAGAGCTCGAACACCATACAGGAGAGTTAATTGGGGTGACCTGGTTTTTGTCTCTCCTTTTCTCTCTCTCTCTCTCTTTGGGTTGTATCCATTGGGCCCCATTCAGCCTACTGTTTCAAGACATTTATCCCCATCCAGGTGTCGATTATTTCTTGGCAAGCGATAGCGAGCCAACATTCTATGAAGAAATACGGCTTCGCCGGAGACCTTTTTCTATCGAAAAATTTGCAAATTTAGCCTGCTGTCAAAAACATATTTAAAAATATGCTGGCTCGCTACCGCTCGCCAGGAAAAAAATTCGACACTTGGATGGGGATAAAAGTCTTAAAACAGTACGCTGAACGAGACCTAAAGAATACAAGCCAGAGAAAGAAAGAAAAGGAGAAAAACAAAAACAGGTCACCCCCCTTAAAGTGAGAGATTGTAGATTAGTAGAGAGATCGTAGGATAGAGAGAGAGAAAAAAAAAAGAGATACTAGAGAACATAAACCCCAAATATAAGAGAGAGGAAGAGAGAGAGAGAGCGAGTAGAGAGATCGTAGGATAGAGAGAGAAAAGGGAGATAATAGAGAACATAAACTCCAAATACAAGAGCGAGAGAGAGAGATGAGGGGGCGGCTATCCCCAGGTGGGTGTGTGTGTGTGTGTGTGTGTGTGTGTGTGACCTATATATCACCATCACCCCTCTATATCGATTCCCCGCCACGTTGTCTTCTTCTTGTTTCTGGGGGAAGTTGCTGGGTGCGTGCCGGCCCTATCGGATTTACCATCGAGAGAGAGAGAGAGAGAGAGAGAAATAAATGTGTTTTGTTAAGGGAGCCCACCTCGCTTTTTTTTATCTTTCTCTCCCTCTCTCTTTGGCTTTTATCCATTCGGCCCCATTCAGACTACTGTTTTAAGAAGTTTACGCCCATCCAGCTGTCAATATATTCCTGGCGAGCGGTAGCGAGCCAGCATATATATATTATTGCTTTGACAGCAAGCTAAATTTGTAAATTTTTCGATAGAAAAATGTCTCCGGCGAAGCCGGATTTCTCCATACAATGCTGGCTCGCTATCGCTCGCCAGGAAGAAATTGACACCTGGATGGGGATAAACTTCATAAAACAGTTGGCTGAATGGGGCCGAATGGATACAAGCCAGGGAAAGAGAGAAAAGGAGAGAAAGATTTTAAAAAAAACGGTGACCCCCCTTAAAGTAGAAGAGTGTGTGTATTTGTGTAACATAACAATGTCTGTTTTCATGTATACTGTTCTTACGCTTGTGTGTCTGTTTGGCAGTGTGTGTTGTGTGTGTGTATGAGAGAGGAGTGTTTACATAATTATGTCCTATTTATGTGTGCGTGTGATTTCAATGTCACCTTGTGTGTGTGTGTATGTATGTGAGAGAGGGAGGGAGGAGTGTGTGTGTTTATATTTATACCGTAGTTATGTGTGTGTGTGATTTCATTGTGTGTGTGTGTGTGTGTGAGGAGTGTGTGTTTATATTTATACCGTAGTTATGTGTGCGTGTGATTTCATTGTTACCTTGTGTGTGTGTGTGTATGTGAGAGAGCGAGAGAGAGAGAGTGTGTTTATAATTATACCGTATTTATGCGTGTGTGCGTTTTAGGGTTTGGTAGTGTTGAGAGTGTGTATACGAGAGATAAAAAGAATAAGTTGTCTGTTGTCTTACTGTTTATGAGTGTGGTGTTTATGAGTGTGGTGTTTCAGGGTTCATATTATATGTGTGGTATCAGTGTACAAGTGAGAGTGAGAGAGAGGGAAGAGAGCGAGAGAGAAGAGAAGAGAAGAGAGAGCGAGAGCGAGAGAGAGTGACCTAGCTCGACCGGAAGTACTGCAGCCGGTACTTGTTTTGTTTGAGAGTTCCCCCATTGAGCACCCCGTTAGTGAACCCATGCCTGTGTATCGGCTCACTAAAGGGGTGCTCATATTAAAGGGTAGGTAGTCACTTTTTCTGGACCCCCTTCTCCCTCTTGTTTAGCATATTAGTTTTCACATTTAAAGACTTTCGTTCCGTTAGTTTGGCAATTTTGAGACCTTTCACCTCATTTCTTTGTCAATATTAAGATCTTTCGTACCCTTTAGTTGTCGATTTGTTCATGGCGACCGATAGCGAACCTGTAATTTTAGAAGGAACTGGCCTGTGGCCGAGCCATTTTTCTACCGAAAAATTTACAAATTTATCTTGAAAGGGGGTCTAGGGAGTGTTTTTTAAGCTTGATAGAGGTCTAGCGAGGAAACTCAAATATATATTAATAATTATATATACAGTATATAGACCAAAAAACAAGCACTACCCCCTTAAGGAAGTGGGAGTTATAGCAAGGGAGTCTGAGTGTGATGATAGAGGGATGGAGTGTGATGTGAGTGGTTAGTTATAGCAAGGGAAGTGTGATGATAGAGGGATGGAGTGTGATGTGAGTGGTTAGTTATAGCAAGGGAGTCGGAGTGTGATGATAGAGGGATGGAGTGTGATGTGAGTGGTTAGTTATAGCAAGGGAGTCGGAGTGTGATGATAGAGGGATGGAGTGGAGTGTGATGTGAGTGAGTGGTTAGTTATAGCAAGGGAGTCTGAGTGTGATGATAGAGGGATGGAGTGTGATGTGAGTGGTTAGTTATAGCAAGGGAGTCGGAGTGTGATGATAGAGGGATGGAGTGTGATGTGAGTGGTTAGTTATAGCAAGGGAGTCGGAGTGTGATGATAGAGGGATGGAGTGTGATGTGAGTGGTTAGTTATAGCAAGGGAGTCGGAGTGTGATGATAGAGGGATGGAGTGTGATGTGAGTGGTTAGTTATAGCAAGGTAGTGGTAGCATAATGATAGACTATTATAGCAAGGGAGTCGGAGTGTGATGATAGAGGGATGGAGTGTGATGTGAGTGGTTAGTTATAGCAAGGGAGTCGGAGTGTGATGATAGAGGGATGGAGTGTGATGTGAGTGGTTAGTTATAGCAAGGGAGTCGGAGTGTGATGATAGAGGGATGGAGTGTGATGTTAGTTATAGCAAGGGAGTCTGAGTGTGATGATAGAGGGATGGAGTGCGATGTGAGTGGTTAGTTATAGTAAGGTAGTGGTAGCATAATGATAGACTATTATAGCAAGGGAGTCGGAGTGTGATGATAGAGGGATGGAGTGTGATGTGAGTGGTTCGTTATAGCAAGGGAGTCTGAGTGTGATGATAGAGGGATGGAGTGTGATGTGAGTGGTTAGTTATAGCAAGGGAGTCGGAGTGTGATGATAGAGGGATGGAGTGTGATGTGAGTGGTTAGTTATAGCAAGGGAGTCGGAGTGTGATGATAGAGGGATGGAGTGTGATGTGAGTGGTTAGTTATAGCAAGGGAGTCGGAGTGTGATGATAGAGGGATGGAGTGTGATGTGAGTGGTTAGTTATAGCAAGGGAGTCTGAGTGTGATGATAGAGGGATGGAGTGTGATGTGAGTGGTTAGTTATAGCAAGGGAGTCTGAGTGTGATGATAGAGGGATGGAGTGTGATGTGAGTGGTTAGTTATAGCAAGGGAGTCGGAGTGTGATGATAGAGGGATGGAGTGTGATGTGAGTGGTTAGTTATAGCAAGGGAGTCTGAGTGTGATGATAGAGGGATGGAGTGTGATGTGAGTGGTTAGTTATAGTAAGGTAGTTAGTTCGTTATAGCAAGGGAGTCGGAGTGTGATGATAGAGGGATGGAGTGTGATGTGAGTGGTTAGTTATAGCAAGGGAGTCGGAGTGTGATGATAGAGGGATGGAGTGTGATGTGAGTGGTTCGTTATAGCAAGGTAGTCTGAGCATAATGATAGATTATAGCAAGGGAGTCGGAGTGTGATGATAGAGGGATGGAGTGTGATGTGAGTGGTTAGTTATAGCAAGGGAGTCGGAGTGTGATGATAGAGGGATGGAGTGTGATGTGAGTGGTTAGTTATAGCAAGGGAGTCGGAGTGTGATGATAGAGGGATGGAGTGTGATGTGAGTGGTTAGTTATAGTAAGGTAGTGGTAGCATAATGATAGACTATTATAGCAAGGGAGTCGGAGTGTGATGATAGAGGGATGGAGTGTGATGTGAGTGGTTAGTTATAGCAAGGGAGTCAGAGTGTGATGATAGAGGGATGGAGTGTGATGTGATCGGTTAGTTATAGCAAGGGAGTCTGAGTGTGATGATAGAGGGATGGAGTGTGATGTGAGTGGTTAGTTATAGTAAGGTAGTGGTAGCATAATGATAGACTATTATAGCAAGGGAGTCTGAGTGTGATGATAGAGGGATGGAGTGTGATGTGAGTGGTTAGTTATAGTAAGGTAGTGGTAGCATAATGATAGACTATTATAGCAAGGGAGTCGGAGTGTGATGATAGAGGGATGGAGTGTGATGTGAGTGGTTAGTTATAGTAAGGTAGTGGTAGCATAATGATAGACTATTATAGCAAGGGAGTCGGAGTGTGATGATAGAGGGATGGAGTGTGATGTGAGTGGTTAGTTATAGCAAGGGAGTCGGAGAGTGTGATGATAGAGGGATGGAGTGTGATGTGAGTGGTTAGTTATAGCAAGGTAGTGGTAGCATAATGATAGACTATTATAGCAAGGGAGTCTGAGTGTGATGATAGAGGGATGGAGTGTGATGTGAGTGGTTAGTTATAGTAAGGTAGTGGTAGCATAATGATAGACTATTATAGCAAGGGAGTCGGAGTGTGATGATAGAGGGATGGAGTGTGATGTGAGTGGTTAGTTATAGCAAGGGAGTCGGAGTGTGATGATAGAGGGATGGAGTGTGAGACTAGTTATAGCAAGGGAGTCGGAGTGTGATGATAGAGGGATGGAGTGTGATGTGAGTGGTTAGTTATAGTAAGGTAGTGGTAGCATAATGATAGACTATTATAGCAAGGGAGTCGGAGTGTGATGATAGAGGGATGGAGTGTGATGTGAGTGGTTAGTTATAGCAAGGGAGTCGGAGTGTGATGATAGAGGGATGGAGTGTGATGTGAGTGGTTAGTTATAGCAAGGGAGTCGGAGTGTGATGATAGAGGGATGGAGTGTGATGTGAGTGGTTAGTTATAGCAAGGTAGTGGTAGCATAATGATAGACTATTATAGCAAGGGAGTCGGAGTGTGATGATAGAGGGATGGAGTGTGATGTGAGTGGTTCGTTATAGCAAGGGAGTCGGAGTGTGATGATAGAGGGATGGAGTGTGATGTGAGTGGTTAGTTATAGCAAGATAGTGGTAGCATAATGATAGACTATTATAGCAAGGGAGTCGGAGTGTGATGATAGAGGGATGGAGTGTGATGTGAGTGGTTAGTTATAGTAAGGTAGTGGTAGCATAATGATAGACTATTATAGCAAGGGAGTCGGAGTGTGATGATAGAGGGATGGAGTGTGATGTGAGTGGTTAGTTATAGCAAGGGAGTCGGAGTGTGATGATAGAGGGATGGAGTGTGATGTGAGTGGTTAGTTATAGCAAGGGAGTCGGAGTGTGATGATAGAGGGATGGAGTGTGATGTGAGTGGTTAGTTATAGCAAGGGAGTCAGAGTGTGATGATAGAGGGATGGAGTGTGATGTGATCGGTTAGTTATAGCAAGGGAGTCTGAGTGTGATGATAGAGGGATGGAGTGTGATGTGAGTGGTTAGTTATAGTAAGGTAGTGGTAGCATAATGATAGACTATTATAGCAAGGGAGTCTGAGTGTGATGATAGAGGGATGGAGTGTGATGTGAGTGGTTAGTTATAGTAAGGTAGTGGTAGCATAATGATAGACTATTATAGCAAGGGAGTCGGAGTGTGATGATAGAGGGATGGAGTGTGATGTGAGTGGTTAGTTATAGTAAGGTAGTGGTAGCATAATGATAGACTATTATAGCAAGGGAGTCGGAGTGTGATGATAGAGGGATGGAGTGTGATGTGAGTGGTTAGTTATAGCAAGGGAGTCAGAGTGTGATGATAGAGGGATGGAGTGTGATGTGATCGGTTAGTTATAGCAAGGGAGTCTGAGTGTGATGATAGAGGGATGGAGTGTGATGTGAGTGGTTAGTTATAGTAAGGTAGTGGTAGCATAATGATAGACTATTATAGCAAGGGAGTCTGAGTGTGATGATAGAGGGATGGAGTGTGATGTGAGTGGTTAGTTATAGTAAGGTAGTGGTAGCATAATGATAGACTATTATAGCAAGGGAGTCGGAGTGTGATGATAGAGGGATGGAGTGTGATGTGAGTGGTTAGTTATAGTAAGGTAGTGGTAGCATAATGATAGACTATTATAGCAAGGGAGTCGGAGTGTGATGATAGAGGGATGGAGTGTGATGTGAGTGGTTCGTTATAGCAAGGGAGTCGGAGTGTGATGATAGAGGGATGGAGTGTGATGTGAGTGGTTAGTTATAGCAAGGTAGTGGTAGCATAATGATAGACTATTATAGCAAGGGAGTCTGAGTGTGATGATAGAGGGATGGAGTGTGATGTGAGTGGTTAGTTATAGTAAGGTAGTGGTAGCATAATGATAGACTATTATAGCAAGGGAGTCGGAGTGTGATGATAGAGGGATGGAGTGTGATGTGAGTGGTTAGTTATAGTAAGGTAGTGGTAGCATAATGATAGACTATTATAGCAAGGGAGTGGGTATGATAAGTGTGGTGATTGGGAGTGATATTAAGGGAGTTGTAGGGATGGTAAGGGAAGGGAGTATGATACGAGGGTGAGAACGTTGAGATAGGGAGTGGGGATGACGAGGGAGGGAAGTGGGAGTGATGATTGGTGAGGGAGGTGGTGTGGTGATGGATAATGATGATGGAAGTGGTAAATAAGACTGTGGAAGTGGTGTGTAAGGTGTATGGGAGTGATGTAAGAGAGGGTAAGATTGGCGTAAGCGAGAGCGAGAGAGTGATGTAAGAGTGACTAGGAGTGATGGAAGACTCGGTAAGATTGGTGTAAGAGAGAGAGAGAGAGAGTGATGGAGGAGTGATTTAAGAGGGAGAGAGTGATGTAAGAGGGAGAGAGTGATGGAGGAGTGATGTAAGAGGGAGTAAGATTGGTGTAAGAGATAGAGAGAATGATTTAAGAGTGATGGATGATTGATGTAAGGAGTAAGATTGCTGTAAGCGTGAGAGAGTGATGTAAGAGGGGGTGAGATGGTGAGAGAGAGTGAGAGAGTGAAGATACAGGTGGTAAAAGCCGTAATTATGAGAGGAAGAGTGGTAGTTAAAAGATTGATGTACAGTCAGCAACCGCAATTTCTGATACACTTTGATAGGGCCCGGACATGTGGAGCGCATCGATTTAGGACAGGGGTTCCCAAAGTGGTCGATATCGACCCCCAGGGGTCGATATCGACCATCCAAGGGGTCAATGAATCGCCAGGGGTCGAAAGGGGGTCGATAAATGGCTAGGGGGTCTATGAATGGCTAGGTGAGGAACGTTTCAAAAGATGTAGACCCATCTCTATGTGAAAAGCTGAAAAGGTGTAAGAATGCTCTGTTCTATTTGGCAGACCTATATTCAAAGTTTAATGAGGTACAGAAACGTCTGCAGGGTAAAGATGTTACCATTATTCAGGACAGGACAATTCTACTGGGCTTCCAAGGCAAACTAGGCTGGTTTAAAGCGTCAATGGCACAGAGATTTTCAGTACTTTTCGAACTTACAACAGTCGGCAGAAAGTGAAAGCATTTCAGATGGTGACATAGAAACATACGCTCACCTGGACACATTGATTGAAGACTTTAAAGTGCGCTTTGAAGACCTGGAGAAAATGCAAGTGCCTGAATGAATTCTTACACCATTTGACTTGGAAATTCAAAATGAAGACATTAACTCTACTAATACTAATATTAAGGTACTACTATAATTCCACATACTGTATTTATTGTATCATAATATGCATGTAATACGTCTCTTTTTTCACAACATATTATATTATTCTTATTTTTAAATGTTTGGGGGTCGATGAATAATTTGAAACTTCATTAAGGGGTCAATGAGCTGAAGAGTTTGGGAATCCCTGATTTAGGACGACAGCTCACTTTAACTATCACAAAGCTGCATACCTATCAATACACACGTTTCGAACCAATACCCTAGAAGCTTCACTCAGTCTGCCATGTAAAATTATAATGCTGCTGCTATGCTATGATCCGCATTCATATATTTATGTATGTAAACATGACAAAAACACCTGTATTACATTCCCTTATATACGTATCTACAGTAAATACGGTCACGAATACTACCATAGGTTTTAAGAAATTTAAAATGAAAAGAAATACTTCCAAATTGCATAGTGAATGGACAGGATTTAGGTGTGTGTGTGTGTGTGTGTGTGTGTGTGTGTGTGTGTGTGTGTGTGTGTGTGTGTGTGTGTGTGTGTGTGTGTGTGTGTGTGTTATATTCTTTGCTCACTGATTGCCCAAGACTTCCCGGTGGGGGATACGTATCTAAACAAATGTTCTTTTGAGAGGTTAAAGGCTGATGGACTGTTGAGGTTAAGGGGAGATGGGTATTTTTTTCTGGTCCCCTTTCTCCCTCGTGTTTAAGTCCCAATTGTTTTGAGATTATAAGACGTTCGGCCCATTAGTTTGGCGATTTTAACACCTTTCGCCCCATTTCGTTGTAAATGTTAAGACCTTTCGTGCCATTTAGGTTTATTATTTTCTGGCGAGCGATAGCGAGCCTGAAATTTTAAGAGGAATCGGCCTTCGGCCGGGACATTTTTCTACCGAAAAATTTACAAATTTATCTTTAAGAGAGGTCTAGGGGGGTGTTTTTCTAAGCTTGATGTAGGTCTAGAGAGAAAACTAAGAAATAAATGAATACATGAATTAATAAAGAAAAAAAGAAAAATGGTCCATCTCCCTTTAATTGGTGCATCAATAGTTATGATCTATTCGTGGAATACTGGGGGGATATATATCTCGTGTAAACCATTTCGTCCGAGACATCATTATTCGTGGAATACTGGGGGGATATATATCTCGTGTAAACCATTTAGTCCGAGACATCATTATTCGTGGAATACTGGGGGGGATATATATCTCGTGTAAACCATTTAGTCCGAGACATCATTATTCGTGGAATACTGGGGGGATATATATCTCGTGTAAACCATTTAGTCCGAGACATCATTATTCGTGGAATACTGGGGGGATATATATCTCGTGTAAACCATTTAGTCCGAGACATCATTATTCGTGGAATACTGGGGGGATATATCTCGTGTAAACCATTTAGTCCGAGACATCATTATTCGTGGAATACTGGGGGGATATATATCTCGTGTAAACCATTTAGTCCGAGACATCATTATTCGTGGAATACTGGGGGGATATATATCTCGTGTAAACCATTTCGTCCGAGACATCATTATTCGTGGAATACTGGGGGGATATATATCTCGTGTAAACCATTAGTCCGAGACATCATTATTCGTGGAATACTGGGGGGATATATATCTCGTGTAAACCATTTAGTCCGAGACATCATTATTCGTGGAATACTGGGGGGATATATATCTCGTGTAAACCATTTAGTCCGAGACATCATTATTCGTGGAATACTGGGGGGATATATATCTCGTGTAAACCATTTAGTCCGAGACATCATTATTCGTGGAATACTGGGGGGATATATATCTCGTGTAAACCATTTCGTCCGAGACATCATTATTCGTGGAATACTGGGGGATATATATCTCGTGTAAACCATTTAGTCCGAGACATCATTATTCGTGGAATACTGGGGGGATAAATATCTCGTGTAAACCATTTAGTCCGAGACATCATTATTCGTGGAATACTGGGGGGATATATATCTCGTGTAAACCATTTCGTCCGAGACATCATTATTCGTGGAATACTGGGGGGATATATATCTCGTGTAAACCATTTAGTCCGAGACATCATTATTCGTGGAATACTGGGGGGATATATATCTCGTGTAAACCATTTCGTCCGAGACATCATTATTCGTGGAATACTGGGGGGATATATATCTCGTGTAAACCATTTCGTCCGAGACATCATTATTCGTGGAATACTGGGGGGATATATATCGTGTAAACCATTTAGTCCGAGACATCATTATTCGTGGAATACTGGGGGGATATATCTCGTGTAAACCATTTAGTCCGAGACATCATTATTCGTGGAATACTGGGATATATATCTCGTGTAAACCATTTCGTCCGAGACATCATTATTCGTGGAATACTGGGGGGATATATATCTCGTGTAAACCATTTAGTCCGAGACATCATTATTCGTGGAATACTGGGGGGAGATATAGCTCGTGTAAACCATTTCGTCCGAGACATCATTATTCGTGGAATACTGGGGGGATATATATCTCGTGTAAACCATTTCGTCCGAGACATCATTATTCGTGGAATACTGGGGGGATATATATCTCGTGTAAACCATTTAGTCCGAGACATCATTATTCGTGGAATACTGGGGGGATATATATCTCGTGTAAACCATTTAGTCCGAGACATCATTATTCGTGGAATACTGGGATATATATCTCGTGTAAACCATTTCGTCCGAGACATCATTATTCGTGGAATACTGGGATATATATCTCGTGTAAACCATTTCGTCCGAGACATCATTATTCGTGGAATACTGGGGGGATATATATCTCGTGTAAACCATTTAGTCAGAGACATCATTATTCGTGGAATACTGGGGTAATATATATCTCGTGTAAACCATTTCGTCCGAGACATCATTATTCGTGGAATACTGGGGGGATATATATCTCGTGTAAACCATTTAGTCCGAGACATCATTATTCGTGGAATACTGGGGGGATATATATCTCGTGTAAACCATTTCGTCCGAGACATCATTATTCGTGGAATACTGGGGGGATATATATCTCGTGTAAACCATTTCGTCCGAGACATCATTATTCGTGGAATACTGGGGGGATATATCTCGTGTAAACCATTTCGTCCGAGACATCATTATTCGTGGAATACTGGGGGGATATATATCTCGTGTAAACCATTTCGTCCGAGACATCATTATTCGTGGAATACTGGGGGGATATATATCTCGTGTAAACCATTTCGTCCGAGACATCATTATTCGTGGAATACTGGGGGGATATATATCTCGTGTAAACCATTTCGTCCGAGACATCATTATTCGTGGAATACTGGGGGGATATATATCTCGTGTAAACCATTTCGTCCGAGACATCATTATTCGTGGAATACTGGGGGATATATCTCGTGTAAACCATTTCGTCCGAGACATCATTATTCGTGGAATACTGGGGGGATATATATCTCGTGTAAACCATTTCGTCCGAGACATCATTATTCGTGGAATACGGGGGGGATATATATCTCGTGTAAACCATTTAGTCCGAGACATCATTATTCGTGGAATACTGGGGGGATATATATCTCGTGTAAACCATTTAGTCCGAGACATCATTATTCGTGGAATACTGGGGGGATATATATCTCGTGTAAACCATTTAGTCCGAGACATCATTATTCGTGGAATACTGGGGGGATATATATCTCGTGTAAACCATTTAGTCCGAGACATCATTATTCGTGGAATACTGGGGGGATATATATCTCGTGTAAACCATTTCGTCCGAGACATCATTATTCGTGGAATACTGGGGGGATATATATCTCGTGTAAACCATTTAGTCCGAGACATCATTATTCGTGGAATACTGGGGGGATATATATCTCGTGTAAACCATTTAGTCCGAGACATCATTATTCGTGGAATACTGGGGGATATATATCTCGTGTAAACCATTTAGTCCGAGACATCATTATTCGTGGAATACTGGGGGGATATATATCTCGTGTAAACCATTTAGTCCGAGACATCATTATTCGTGGAATACTGGGGGGATATATATCTCGTGTAACCATTTCGTCCGAGACATCATTATTCGTGGAATACTGGGGGGATATATATCTCGTGTAAACCATTTAGTCCGAGACATCATTATTCGTGGAATACTTGGGGGATATATATCTCGTTAAAACCATTTAGTCCGAGACATCATTATTCGTGGAATACTGGGGGGATATATATCTCGTGTAAACCATTTCGTCCGAGACATCATTATTCGTGGAATACTGGGGGGATATATATCTCGTGTAAACCATTTAGTCCGAGACATCATCATTCGTGGAATACTGGGGGGATATATATCTCGTGTAAACCATTTCGTCCGAGACATCATTATTCGTGGAATACTGGGGGGATATATATCTCGTGTAAACCATTTCGTCCGAGACATCATTATTCGTGGAATACTGGGGGATATATATCTCGTGTAAACCATTTCGTCCGAGACATCATTATTCGTGGAATACTGGGGGGATATATATCTCGTGTAAACCATTTAGTCCGAGACATCATTATTCGTGGAATACTTGGGATATATATCTCGTGTAAACCATTTCGTCCGAGACATCATTTTTCGTGGAATACTGGGATATATATCTCGTGTAAACCATTTCGTCCGAGACATCATTATTCGTGGAATACTTGGGGGATATATATCTCGTGTAAACCATTTCGTCCGAGACATCATTATTCGTGGAATACTGGGGGGGATATATATCTCGTGTAAACCATTTAGTCCGAGACATCATTATTCGTGGAATACTGGGGGGATATATATCTCGTGTAAACCATTTCGTCCGAGACATCATTATTCGTGGAATACTGGGGGGATATATATATCTCGTGTAAACCATTTCGTCCGAGACATCATTATTCGTGGAATACTGGGGGGATATATATCTCGTGTAAACCATTTCGTCCGAGACATCATTATTCGTGGAATACTGGGGTAATATATATCTCGTGTAAACCATTTCGTCCGAGACATCATTATTCGTGGAATACTGGGGGGATATATATCTCGTGTAAACCATTTAGTCAGAGACATCATTATTCGTGGAATACTGGGATATATATCTCGTGTAAACCATTTCGTCCGAGACATCATTATTCGTGGAATACTGGGGGGATATATATCTCGTGTAAACCATTTAGTCAGAGACATCATTATTCGTGGAATACTGGGGTAATATATATCTCGTGTAAACCATTTCGTCCGAGACATCATTATTCGTGGAATACTGGGGGGATATATATCTCGTGTAAACCATTTCGTCCGAGACATCATTATTCGTGGAATACTGGGGGGATATATATCTCGTGTAAACCATTTCGTCCGAGACATCATTATTCGTGGAATACTGGGGGGATATATATCTCGTGTAAACCATTTCGTCCGAGACATCATTATTCGTGGAATACTGGGGGGATATATATCTCGTGTAAACCATTTCGTCCGAGACATCATTATTCGTGGAATAGTGGGGGATATATATCTCGTGTAAACCATTTCGTCCGAGACATCATTATTCGTGGAATACTGGGGGGATATATATCTCGTGTAAACCATTTCGTCCGAGACATCATTATTCGTGGAATACTGGGGGGATATATCTCGTGTAAACCATTTCGTCCGAGACATCATTACTCGTGGAATTCTGGGGGGCGTTATATATCTCGTGTAAACCATTTCGTCCGAGACATCATTATTCGTGGAATACTGGGGGGATATATATCTCGTGTAAACCATTTCGTCCGAGACATCATTATTCGTGGAATACTGGGGGGATATATATCTCGTGTAAACCATTTCGTCCGAGACATCATTATTCGTGGAATACTGGGGGGATATATATCTCGTGTAAACCATTTCGTCCGAGACATCATTATTCGTGGAATACTGGGGGGATATATATCTCGTGTAAACCATTTAGTCCGAGACATCATTATTCGTGGAATACTGGGGGGATATATATCTCGTGTAAACCATTTCGTCCGAGACATCATTATTCGTGGAATACTGGGGGGATATATATCTCGTGTAAACCATTTCGTCCGAGACATCATTATTCGTGGAATACTGGGGGGATATATATCTCGTGTAAACCATTTCGTCCGAGACATCATTATTCGTGGAATACTGGGGGGATATATATCTCGTGTAAACCATTTCGTCCGAGACATCATTATTCGTGGAATACTGGGGGGATATATATCTCGTGTAAACCATTTCGTCCGAGACATCATTATTCGTGGAATACTTGGGGATATATATCTCGTGTAAACCATTTCGTCCGAGACATCATTATTCGTGGAATACTGGGGGATATATATCTCGTGTAAACCATTTCGTCCGAGACATCATTATTCGTGGAATACTGGGGGGATATATATCTCGTGTAAACCATTTCGTCCGAGACATCATTATTCGTGGAATACTGGGGGGATATATATCTCGTGTAAACCATTTCGTCCGAGACATCATTATTCGTGGAATACTGGGATATATATCTCGTGTAAACCATTTCGTCCGAGACATCATTATTCGTGGAATACTGGGATATATATCTCGTGTAAACCATTTCGTCCGAGACATCATTATTCGTGGAATACTGGGATATATATCTCGTGTAAACCATTTCGTCCGAGACATCATTATTCGTGGAATACTGGGATATATCTCGTGTCATCCATTTCGTCCGAGACATCATTCTTCGTGGAATACTCTGCGCATATATATCTCGTGTAAACCATTTCGTCCGAGACATCATTATTCGTGGAATACTGGGATATATATCTCGTGTAAACCATTTCGTCCGAGACATCATTATTCGTGGAATACTGGGATATATATCTCGTGTAAACCATTTCGTCCGAGACATCATTATTCGTGGAATACTGGGATATATATCTCGTGTAAACCATTTCGTCCGAGACATCATTATTCGTGGAATACTGGGGGGATATATATCTCGTGTAAACCATTTCGTCCGAGACATCATTATTCGTGGAATACTGGGGGGATATATATCTCGTGTAAACCATTTCGTCCGAGACATCATTATTCGTGGAATACTTGGGGGATATATATCTCGTGTAAACCATTTCGTCCGAGACATCATTATTCGTGGAATACTGGGGGGATATATATCTCGTGTAAACCATTTCGTCCGAGACATCATTATTCGTGGAATACTGGGGGGATATATATCTCGTGTAAACCATTTCGTCCGAGACATCATTATTCGTGGAATACTTGGGGGATATATATCTCGTGTAAACCATTTCGTCCGAGACATCATTATTCGTGGAATACTGGGGGGATATATATCTCGTGTAAACCATTTCGTCCGAGACATCATTATTCGTGGAATACTGGGGGGATATATCTCGTGTAAACCATTTCGTCCGAGACATCATTATTCGTGGAATACTGGGGGGATATATATCTCGTGTAAACCATTTCGTCCGAGACATCATTATTCGTGGAATACTGGGGGGATATATATCTCGTGTAAACCATTTCGTCCGAGACATCATTATTCGTGGAATACTGGGGGGATATATATCTCGTGTAAACCATTTCGTCCGAGACATCATTATTCGTGGAATACTGGGGGGATATATATCTCGTGTAAACCATTTCGTCCGAGACATCATTATTCGTGGAATACGCTGGTCATATATATCTCGTGTAAACCATTTCGTCCGAGACATCATTATTCGTGGAATACTGGGGGATATATCTCGTGTAAACCATTTCGTCCGAGACATCATTATTCGTGGAATACTGGGGGGATATATATCTCGTGTAAACCATTTCGTCCGAGACATCATTATTCGTGGAATACTGGGGGGATATATATCTCGTGTAAACCATTTCGTCCGAGACATCATTATTCGTGGAATACTGGGATATATATCTCGTGTAAACCATTTCGTCCGAGACATCATTCGTGGAATACTGGGGGGATATATATCTCGTGTAAACCATTTCGTCCGAGACATCATTATTCGTGGAATACTGGGGGGATATATATCTCGTGTAAACCATTTCGTCCGAGACATCATTATTCGTGGAATACTGGGGGGATATATATCTCGTGTAAACCATTTCGTCCGAGACATCATTATTCGTGGAATACTGGGGGGATATATATCTCGTGTAAACCATTTCGTCCGAGACATCATTATTCGTGGAATACTGGGGGGATATATATCTCGTGTAAACCATTTCGTCCGAGACATCATTATTCGTGGAATACTGGGGGGATATATATCTCGTGTAAACCATTTCGTCCGAGACATCATTATTCGTGGAATACTGGGGGGATATATATCTCGTGTAAACCATTTCGTCCGAGACATCATTATTCGTGGAATACTGGGGGGATATATATCTCGTGTAAACCATTTCGTCCGAGACATCATTATTCGTGGAATACTGGGGGGATATATATCTCGTGTAAACCATTTCCGAGACATCATTATTCGTGGAATACTGGGGGGATATATATCTCGTGTAAACCATTTCGTCCGAGACATCATTATTCGTGGAATACTGGGGGGATATATATCTCGTGTAAACCATTTCGTCCGAGACATCATTATTCGTGGAATACTGGGGGGATATATATCTCGTGTAAACCATTTCGTCCGAGACATCATTATTCGTGGAATACTGGGGGGATATATATCTCGTGTAAACCATTTCGTCCGAGACATCATTATTCGTGGAATACTGGGGGGATATATATCTCGTGTAAACCATTTCGTCCGAGACATCATTATTCGTGGAATACTGGGGGGATATATATCTCGTGTAAACCATTTCGTCCGAGACATCATTATTCGTGGAATACTGGGGGGATATATATCTCGTGTAAACCATTTCGTCCGAGACATCATTATTCGTGGAATACTGGGGGGATATATATCTCGTGTAAACCATTTCGTCCGAGACATCATTATTCGTGGAATACTGGGGGGATATATATCTCGTGTAAACCATTTCGTCCGAGACATCATTATTCGTGGAATACTGGGGGGATATATATCTCGTGTAAACCATTTCGTCCGAGACATCATTATTCGTGGAATACTGGGGGGATATATATCTCGTGTAAACCATTTCGTCCGAGACATCATTATTCGTGGAATACTGGGGGGATATATATCTCGTGTAAACCATTTCGTCCGAGACATCATTATTCGTGGAATACTGGGGGGATATATATCTCGTGTAAACCATTTCGTCCGAGACATCATTATTCGTGGAATACTGGGGGGATATATATCTCGTGTAAACCATTTCGTCCGAGACATCATTATTCGTGGAATACTGGGGGATATATATCTCGTGTAAACCATTTCGTCCGAGACATCATTATTCGTGGAATACTGGGGGGATATATATCTCGTGTAAACCATTTCGTCCGAGACATCATTATTCGTGGAATACTGGGGGGATATATATCTCGTGTAAACCATTTCGTCCGAGACATCATTATTCGTGGAATACTGGGGGATATATATCTCGTGTAAACCATTTCGTCCGAGACATCATTATTCGTGGAATACTGGGGGGATATATATCTCGTGTAAACCATTTCGTCCGAGACATCATTATTCGTGGAATACTGGGGGGATATATATCTCGTGTAAACCATTTCGTCCGAGACATCATTATTCGTGGAATACTGGGGGGATATATATCTCGTGTAAACCATTTCGTCCGAGACATCATTATTCGTGGAATACTGGGGGGATATATATCTCGTGTAAACCATTTCGTCCGAGACATCATTATTCGTGGAATACTGGGGGGATATATATCTCGTGTAAACCATTTCGTCCGAGACATCATTATTCGTGGAATACTGGGGGATATATATCTCGTAAACCATTTCGTCCGAGACATCATTATTCGTGGAATACTGGGGGGATATATATCTCGTGTAAACCATTTCGTCCGAGACATCATTATTCGTGGAATACTGGGGGGATATATATCTCGTGTAAACCATTTCGTCCGAGACATCATTATTCGTGGAATACTGGGGGGATATATCTCGTGTAAACCATTTCGTCCGAGACATCATTATTCGTGTAATACTGGGGGATTATATATCTCGTGTAAACCATTTCGTCCGAGACATCATTATTCGTGGAATACTGGGGGGATATATATCTCGTGTAAACCATTTCGTCCGAGACATCATTATTCGTGGAATACTGGGGGGATATATATCTCGTGTAAACCATTTCGTCCGAGACATCATTATTCGTGGAATACTGGGGGGATATATATCTCGTGTAAACCATTTCGTCCGAGACATCATTATTCGTGGAATACTGGGGGGATATATATCTCGTGTAAACCATTTCGTCCGAGACATCATTATTCGTGGAATACTGGGGGGATATATATCTCGTGTAAACCATTTCGTCCGAGACATCATTATTCGTGGAATACTGGGGGGATATATATCTCGTGTAAACCATTTCGTCCGAGACATCATTATTCGTGGAATACTGGGGGGATATATCTCGTGTAAACCATTTCGTCCGAGACATCATTATTCGTGGAATACTGGGGGGATATATATCTCGTGTAAACCATTTCGTCCGAGACATCATTATTCGTGGAATACTGGGGGGATATATATCGTGTAAACCATTTCGTCCGAGACATCATTATTCGTGGAATACTGGGGGGATATATATCTCGTGTAAACCATTTCGTCCGAGACATCATTATTCGTGGAATACTGGGGGGATATATATCTCGTGTAAACCATTTCGTCCGAGACATCATTATTCGTGGAATACTGGGATATATATCTCGTGTAAACCATTTCGTCCGAGACATCATTATTCGTGGAATACTGGGGGGATATATATCTCGTGTAAACCATTTCGTCCGAGACATCATTATTCGTGGAATACTGGGGGGATATATATCTCGTGTAAACCATTTCGTCCGAGACATCATTATTCGTGGAATACTGGGATATATATCTCGTGTAAACCATTTCGTCCGAGACATCATTATTCGTGGAATACTTGGGGGATATATATCTCGTGTAAACCATTTCGTCCGAGACATCATTATTCGTGGAATACTGGGATATATATCTCGTGTAAACCATTTCGTCCGAGACATCATTATTCGTGGAATACTGGGATATATATCTCGTGTAAACCATTTCGTCCGAGACATCATTATTCGTGGAATACTGGGATATATATCTCGTGTAAACCATTTCGTCCGAGACATCATTATTCGTGGAATACTGGGATATATATCTCGTGTAAACCATTTCGTCCGAGACATCATTATTCGTGGAATACTGGGATATATATCTCGTGTAAACCATTTCGTCCGAGACATCATTATTCGTGGAATACTGGGATATATATCTCGTGTAAACCATTTCGTCCGAGACATCATTATTCGTGGAATACTGGGATATATATCTCGTGTAAACCATTTCGTCCGAGACATCATTATTCGTGGAATACTGGGATATATATCTCGTATAAACCATTTCGTCCGAGACATCATTATTCGTGGAATACTGGGATATATATCTCGTGTAAACCATTTCGTCCGAGACATCATTATTCGTGGAATACTGGGATATATATCTCGTATAAACCATTTCGTCCGAGACATCATTATTCGTGGAATACTGGGATATACATCTCGTGTAAACCATTTCGTCCGAGACATCATTATTCGTGGAATACTGGGATATATATCTCGTATAAACCATTTAGTCCGAGACATCATTATTCGTGGAATACTGGGATATATATCTCTTGTAAACCATTTCGTCCGAGACATCATTATTCATCAAAACTTCAGGCACTGGGCAATTTATTATTTTAATTTTAATTTATGAAAATTCCCGCATATCATGCTGCCCGAGAGAAGCCCTCTTTGTGCTCCCCCTGACAAGAATCGAATGTTCATAAATAAAACTAAACATACTGCAATATGACTTATAGTAATTTATATTCAAATGAAAATAACATGCAGTTGGATACACGCAATATATATATATATATATATATATATATATATATATATACACACACACACGAGGGGTGATTGAAAAGTTTGTGGCCTGAGGTAGAAGGGACATGAGTTACAAAATTCCAGTTTTATTCACTTACAGTTCGACCTTTTTAAAGCTTGCATGCATAGTTATAGTATGAAGTTTCTAACAAGATTTGTATATAATATATATATATATATATATATATATATATATATATATATATATATATTAAGCTTTTATATCTATTTTAAGTTTTGGATGGTAAAGGGGGTGATTATTTATACAATAGTTTTTACCTTTGGCTTCTGAAGTTCATTGGCTGTTATGAAATTTATTAGTTAAGGTTCAGTCTCTCGTCCCCCACCCCCCAGAGAGCCGTCTTCATTTCCACGTTCCCAGTTACCACGTTATGCATACTTGTATTCGTTTCGAAGAAGAGGATGTTCAGCATAAAGTGTAAATGTTTACCTTGCATTGGTGTGTAATAAACAGTTTTTGTGTAAAGTAAAGATGGCAATTATGACGTGAATTTTGTGTGTGTGTGTAAGTGAACCGATGTTTTTTGCAATAGACATAATGTTCTAAGGTGACAAACACTGAAAACAGAAGTGTCTGCTTCATGACTCAATGTAATATTACATGGTATCGTCTGCTTATGAAATTCAGGTGTGAAACGGCAATGAATAATCAGTAGCGATATATAAGGTGGGTATTATCTAAGGCCACACTAAGTTAAGCTTCGGACGCTGGTAGGTTTATATATTCGGAATTAATTTATTAAGAAATTTATATAACACTCTAAAGGGTAAAGGCTATATATACTGTAAGCATCTCATCGTGATATTACGTTTAGCAATGGCTATAGATACCTTTTCGATATTAGTATTATAGTATCTGATATATTGCAATGTTTGCACAGTGCAACAAGGTTAATAGCATGATCACAAAAATTGATGAATTATATGCGAGTACCGGTATGTGTTTAATAGTAACTACTATGGGTGACGTCTGATGAATCTCTCTCTCACAAACATACACAAAGAAAGCCTGTCCATTCACTGCGGTTTGGTAGTGTTTCTTTAAATTCTGAATTCCTTAATAGATATCCGTGTTTAATGTAGATACAGGAGGGAATAACAAACAATGGTATTGTTGTCATTTTTATATCAGATTCTGTAGTATGAATCTTATCGTAGCATAACAACAGCACAAAAATAATGTTTTACATGGCAAACTGAGTAAATCTATTGGTTCGAAACGTGTGTTCGTACGTGTGCAGCCTTGTGATAACTAAAGTGGGCTGTCGTCCAGAAACAATACGCTCCCAATGTCCGGGCCCTATCCAGATGTCTCAGAAACTGTGGTTTCTGACTGTACGTGAGAGCATTAATGTAGAGATCTGGGAGTGGGAGTGCCTAAGAGGTGAGTGGTGGTAAGGAAATGAGTGGGGAATTATTATGTTTTTAACACCAACCAACTTCACATCTAAACTCAATTAATGAAATCAACATCTATCTATCTATATGCTCAGGCCCTACCCCCAAAATGGGGATTGGGCCTGAGCATATAGATAGATAGAACAAATACATGTGGCACTCAGAGGACTCGAACCTAGGATACTCGCATCGAAATTCCGCGCACTATGCATTACGCTATCAAGACAGTTAAGAATTATGGACAAGCTTACGATTTATTATGCAGTTTCGAATCCTGCATATTAATATGATCATGTACACTCGGTCCAAGAAGTATCTGCACCCTACGCTGATCATCTGGTGTGTACAGCTTGATAGAGTTGGAACCTCTGCCTGCAACTATATCCATGTGTCAGAGACGATTGTCTCTGACACATGGATATAGCTGCAGGCAGAGGTGCCAACCCTACCGAGCTGTACACCCCAGATGATCAGCATAGGGGTGCAGATACTTCTTGGACCGAGTGTACATAATTATATTCCAACTGCGCTATGGTAGCCTAATGTATAGACGAATGGAAGGAGTAATTAATGGGGCACTTAACCGCTTGGGAAGGCCTCGCTATAAATTGCTCCTGAACCAGATATGTGATGGGTAGGAAACTAAAAATGAGGCAACTGATGATGGGGTAAAGGTAATTAAGTTGGAATATGGGTGATTGGTAAGGAGTAATGGAGATAAAGTAATGAAGGAACAAAGAGAGAGAGAGAGTGAGAGTGAGAGTATGATTGGTGGGAAGTGGGGTTAGTCGACTGAGCGGGTTATGACTCATTCTAAATTGTGTGGTAAAAGGTTCAACATTATTATCCCAAAAAGGGTGTGTAGGGAGAGTGAGAGTTAAAGGGTATTTACTGTACTGAATGTATGTGTGAGAGAGAGAGCGAGAGAGCGCTGGGGATTATGAAAAGTGACATAAGAAGAAAGATGAGGCAGAATGAAGTACACTATATATATATATATATATATATATATATATATATATATATATATATATATATAATATAATATATACAAAGAGCGTGAGAGAGAGAGAGATGGTGTCTATTGTGAGCATACTATTATTGCTGTAGGTCACCAAGGAAGCCATACTGGTGAAGAACATGTAATGGGGTTATGAAAGGCGTATGTGGTCAAGTATTACATAACACAACCATGGGACTCATAAGGAAAGGCACTCTTATTCAGCCATCTATATAATTTATTACTGACCTTTTTCATTTCGATTAAATATAATGTGAAATAACTTTAAGGGAGCCCACCTCGCTTGTTTTATCTTTCTCTCCCTCTCTCTTTGATTTGTATCCATTCGGCCCCATCCAGCCTACTGTTTTAAGACGTTTACCCCCATCCAGGTTTCAATATTTTCTTGGCGAGCGATAGCGAGTCAGTATATATATATTTTTGTCTTGACAGCAAGCTAAATTTGTACATTTTTCGATAGAAAAATTTCTCCGGCGAAGCCGGATTTCTCCATGCAATGCTAGGAAAAAATAGACACCTGGATGGGGATAATCGTCTTAAAACAGTTGGCTGAATGGATACAAGCTGAGGCCGAATGGATACAAGCCAAGGAAATAGAGAAAAGGAGAGAAAGATAAAAAAAAAAAAACGGTGACCCCCCTTAACGCAACATCCATTATTAATGTTGTACACATTACCTATACATTAACATATACACTACACTAAGCAGAAGACATACGCAACATCCATTATTAATGTTGTACACATTACCTATACATTTACATATACACTACACTAAGCAGAAGACATACGCAACATCCATTATTAATGTTGTACACATTACCTATACATTAACATATACACTACACTAAGCAGAAGACATACGCAACATCCATTATTAATGTTGTACACATTACCTATACATTTACATATACACTACACTAAGCAGAAGACATACGCAACATCCATTATTAATGTTGTACACATTACATATACATTAACATATACACTACACTAAGCAAAAGACATACGCAACATCCATTATTAATGTTGTACACATTACCTATACATTTACATATACACTACACTAAGCAGAAGAAATATCGCTCTTGAAGGGGTCGTACCTGTTACCGATAATTTTTATAATCGATAGTTCATCCACAGATTTGGGTTCCTCGACTTTATAGAAACTCTAGTCAGTAATATATATATCTATATATATATATATATATATATATATATATTGAAGATAAATTTGTAAATTTTTCTGTAGAAAAATTTCCCGGCCAATCCGGCCAAAGGCCGGTTCCTCTTAACTTACAGGCTCACTATCGCCACCTAAATGACACGAAAAGTGTTAATTTTGACAAAGAAATGGGGCGAAAGGTCTTAAAATCGCCAAACTAATAGGCCGAACGTCTTAAAATCTGAAAATTAATGGGGCTAAACATGAGGCAGAAGAGGGGCCAGACAAACGAGCCATCTCCCCTTATATAATTGTTTGTTACGCCTCTACCCTTGTCGTAAGTTACGGCACCTTTGACACTCCTGGCCCAGGGGGGTCACCGGCTTTTTTTTTTTTATCTTTCTCTCCTTTTCTCTCTTTTCCTGGCTTGTATCCATTCGGCCCCATTCAGCCAACTATTTTAAGACTTTTATCCCCATACAGGTGTCGATTTCTTCCTGGCGAGCGATAGCGAGCCAGCATTGTATGGAGAAATCCGGCTTCGCCGGAGAAATGTTTCTATCGAAAAATGTACAAATTTAGCTTGCTGTCAAAAAATATATATATATATGCTGGCTCGCTACCGCTCGCCAGGAAAATATTGACACCTGGATGGGGGTAAATGTCTTATAACAGTAGGCTGAATGGATACAAGCCAAAGAGAGAGGGAGAGAAAGATAAAAAATCGAGGTGGGCTCCCTTAATTAAGCATTACCCTATATATATAAGCCAGGACGAGATAGTCAACACAGGGTGGACCAAAATACTAGAGATCCAGCCACATTACCAACAGTAAAGTATATTAGTATGTGTAGTGAGAGGTAAGAGAGCCTTAACCCTTTCATGCATATGACGCAATTTTGAGCCTATTAGGGATACTTTAAAGCCTTTCTTACCATCAGGGGTATTTAGAAACCTTTAGTTTAGTTACTTCAATCTCTGCAGTTGTCTTTGAATTAGCTGGGGGGGGCAGAAAACTAATTTTGGAGAGGTAATTATAAGAGTGAGAGAACTCTATTTCTTATTGCTAATCTGGCAACCTCTGCGTCATAAAAGCGTGAAAGAATTAACCATTTTAGGTTAAACTAATATATGCCTCATCATACATCCAAGGCTAAAAATGCCCCCAGACCCCTCTTAACCCCTTCCGTACCAGCGACATCTTATTAATTTCATTCTAGGTATTTTTAGAAGATTTTTTTTAAGGATCTGTAGTAGTAAAAGGAGTTAAGTGAGATTGTTTGAACCTTGTTAATTGCTGGAGACTCTTTTAAAAATAAATATGATAGTCTAAACTAGCCAGATTAAAGTACAAAATACGTCGCCGGTACAGAAAGGGTTAAAGCTTTTTTATTTGTTGCCAAAAATATCGCGACCAAAGGCCACTTTCCCAAAATTTGTAGGCTCGCTCATAGCCTGTGGGCTCGGTTTCGCTCGCCCAGTAAAGATCAACACCTAAACGGGTTGAAAAGTCTTATCATCGCCAAATGAATGGGTAAACTGTGTTTAAATTCTTCAAGCTAATGGGCCGAAGCAGGGAAAGGGGGTCCAACATTTTCTTTAAAGTACTATAATATTGTAAACAGTGAGAGGACTGATAACCTAACTAAATATATATGCCGCGCCATTTTGTGTGTTTTAGCTATGTGCATGAAGGAGACAAAAGGCAAAGCTGCCTGCAACAAGTGCCCCCCCCCCCCCCCCCCAAGGTCGAAATAGTGATAGAGAACCAAAATCAAGGTACGTTGGAGGTAATTTAGGTGTAGGAAAGAAGTGTGGCGTGCTTGTAAAGTGTAGTGAAATTAATAGGAGGAGGAGGTATTTGTGAGAGTTAGCTGGATTACTCTCTTGTTTAGGTGAGGCACAACAAAAATAGTGGGAAGTTAGGCAACTCCTTATCATATGCCTGTGCCGGCCCTTGGCTACTGCCTTGTTCGATTGGTGCTTACAATCTCCCCAGGCGAAGAGAGGGAGAGATTGCAGAGACTCGGTGAGTGGACGGGAGATAATGATACGATAGGCTTTCCTTTCTACTTTGTCTAGAAGTGCTGTGTGAGAGGATCCTCCCCACACATGCGAATACTACTCAATGCAAGGAGGCACTCGTCACAGACAGTTTTGTCTTTTGTCTCCCTCATCCACATAGACAAAAAAATGTGGTGGTAGCACTCACTCACTCACTCACTCGCTCTCTCTCTCTCTCTCTCTCCCTCACTCACTCACTCACTCTCTCTCTCTCTCTCTCTCTCTCTCTCTAGAGGGTATCACACGGCACCCTTTTAATTATTTGACTTTGGCATATTGACAGGTAAGGTCTCGTGTGACTCCTCCTTCATTGATAACCTTATCAGTTGTCAAGCCGCAGTAGCTCTCACACATACATAACGTGTCTTCGTATGCAATTAATTTAATATCCTCTAAATCGTTGTGATGGACGTCTTAATACAAGTAAAGTTGGCATTTTCATTTTCTACCGCATTTTCACTACCCAGATTAGACTAACATTACAGTGTTTATTGAGGGAGTATATATTTATGAGTGAAGATGAAGTTATCACACAATATAGCACATATGCTTTCATTAATTTATTAAAGTGCATTGGGGTTTGTAATTTATATTTAATATTAAGAACGGGGTGTTACTTAAATATTAATGAGAGAATATTAGTATATAACACAATAAAAGTGTTAGAAGGTAAAGGGTGTACATCTGTCGGTAGCAACTACTGTGGATAAGAACTAAGGAAGGTGGATCTGTCTTGTGATTGGTCCCTGCCTGCCACACCTCTCACCTTAACCAATCACATCACCCGGGAACGTGGGCGCCAGCACTTAACATTATCAGGCCCAAGGTCAATGGACCTTGAGTGAACCAACTTAAACCAGACATAGTTCGTTTATATGTATTTAAGGGGAGGCAGACCGTTTTTCTGGACCCCCTTCTCCCTCATGTTTAGCCCCATTACTTTTGAGACTTTAAGACGTTGGGCCCATTAGTTTGGCGATTTTAACACCTTTCGCCCGATTTCTTTGTCAATTTTATGACCTTTCGTGCCATTTAGTTGTCGATATTTTCCTTGCGAGCGAAAGCGAGCCTGAAATTTTAAGAGGAACCGGTCTTCGGCCGGGACATTTTTCTATCGAAAAATGTACAAATTTATCTTGATGGAAGTCTAGTGAGGAATCAACGGAATGAATGACCAAACAAACGGCCCGTCTCCCCTTAAGATTTGATTTGTTTATCTTCTTATATTTATTTATTTGTATATTTTTTAAGCGATACGGGAAGTTGTAATGATTGAGATAGGACATGTAGGGTGCAATGTGAGCGTTTAACCGGTGTCACATTAGCCTTCTTACCGCCAATTTTCGATGAGCATAATATCTTTCCTCGCAATGTTTCCTGTCCCTTTCGCATTGGAATCGGCAACTATAGTGCATTCATTGTAGGTATAGGTAGCGCCAACAAACTTGACAATTTTCTTGACCCTTTAACTTCTCATAACTCAAAATTAATAACTGCAATCGAGAGCTGACATTGCTATCATTAGGGAAGAGCCCACCAGGAAATAGGTGTGGATATTTAAAGCCAGGTTTGCTCTAATTCCTTTTGAGTTATGAGAAGTTAAGGGGAGATTTCCACTTGAGGGAGTTTTTTCTTGACTCCTTTCTCCTTCATGTTTAGCCCCATTGCTTTTCTAATTTTAAGACGTTCGCCCCATTAGTTTGATGATTTTAAGAACTTTCAACCCATTTCTGTCAATTTTAAGACCTTTCGTGCAATTTAGGTGTCGATTTTATCCTGGCGAGCGATAGCGAGCCTGTAATTTAAGAGGAACCGGCTTTCAGCCGGGACATTTTTCTACCGAAAAATGTACAAATTTATCTTGAAAGGGGCTCAAGGGGGTGTAATCTTAAGCTTGATGGATATCTAGAGACCAAACTAAAAACTTCCCCTTAAGGGGTCAAAAAAAATGGTCAAGTTCGTTGGCGATACGTATAGGCAAGACAGTGTTACCCTTAACCTCGGTAACTCAAACATGGCTATAACAAATGGGCTGTAAATTCCCACACCTAATCACTGGCTGACTCTTCCCAAATAGTAGAAATATGAGCTGGATTACTCTAGTCGTTTATGAGTTATCGAGGTTAGTGGTCTAGATGTTTATCCTACCTATAGTGAATGGAGTATAGACAGACATTAGCTTATGTCGGGGTCACTCCAGCAAGTTTATCGGTTACATGCATCAGAGACTTGAATTCTGGCGGTGTAATGGTTTAAGGGGAGGTTTTTAGTTTGTTCCCTATATTTCCATCAAGCTTACGATTACACCCCCTAGACCCCCTTTCAAGATAAATTTGTAAATTTTTCGGTAGAAAAATTTCCCGGCCAAAGGCCGGTTCCTCTTAACTTACAGGCTCACTATCGCTCGCCAGGAAAAAATCGACACCTAAATGACACGAAAAGTCTTAATTTTGACAAAGAAATGGGGCGAAAGGTCTTAAAATCGCCAAACTAATAGGCCGAACGTCTTAAAATCTGAAAATGAATGGGGCTAAACATGAGGCAGAAGAGGGGCCAGACAAACGAGCCATCTCCCCTTATATAATTGTTTGTTACGCCTCTACCCTTGTCGTAAGTTACGGCACCTTTGACACTCCTGGCCCAGAAAGATAATACAAAAAAGCCGGTGACCCCCACCGGCTTTTTTGTATTATCTTTCTCTCCTTTGCTCTCTTTTCCTGGCTTGTATCCATTCGGCCCCATTCAGCCAACTATTTTAAGACGTTTATCCCCATACAGGTGTCGATTTCTTCCTGGCGAGCGATAGCGAGCCAGCATTGTATGGAGAAATCCGGCATATATATGCTGGCTAGCTACCGCTCGCCAGGAAAATATTGACACCTGGATGGGGGTAAATGTCTTATAACAGTAGGCTGAATGGATACAAGCCAAAGAGAGAGGGAGAGAAAGATAAAAAATGGAGGTGGGCTCCCTTAATTAAGCATTACCCTATATATATATAAGCCAGGACGAGATAGTCAACACAGGGTGGACCAAAATACTAGAGATCCAGCCACATTACCAACAGTAAAGTATATTAGTATGTGTAGTGAGAGGTAAGAGAGCATTAACCCTTTCATGCATATGACGCAATTTTGAGCCTATTAGGGATACTTTAAAGCCTTTGTTACCATCAGGGGTATTTAGAAACCTTTAGTTTAGTTACTTCATCCTCTGCAGTTGTCTTTGAGTTAGCTGTGGGCAGAAAACTAATTTTGGAGAGGCAATTATAAGAGTGAGAGAACTCTATTTCTTATTGCTAATCTGGCAACCTCTGCGTCATAAAAGCGTGAAAGAGTTAACCATTTTAGGTTAAACAAATATATGCCTCATCATACATCCAAGGTTAAAAACGCCCCCAGACCCCTCTTAACCCCTTCCGTACCAGCGACATCTTATTAATTTCATTCTAGATATTTTTAGAAGATTTTGTGCAGCTTTACAAAGGATCTGTAGTAGTAAAAGGAGTTAAGTGAAATAGTTTGAACCTTGTTAATTGCTGGAGACTCTTTTAAAACTAAATATGATAGTCTAAACTAGCCAGATTAAAGTACAAAATACGTCGCCGGTACAGAAAGGGTTAAAGCTTTTTTATTTTTTGCCAAAAATATCGCGACCAAGGCCACTTTCCCAAAATTTGTAGGCTCGCTCATAGCCTGTGGGCTCGTTTTCGCTCGCCCAGTAAAGATCAACACCTAAACCGGTTGAAACGTCTTATCATCGCCAAATTAATGGGTAAACCGTGTTTAAATTCTTCAAGCTAATGGGCCGAAGCAGGGAAAGGGGGTCCAACATTTTCTTTAAAGTACTATAATATTGTAAACAGTGAGAGGACTGATAACCTAACTAAATATATATGCCACGCCATTTTGTGTGTTTTAGCTATGTGCATGAAGGAGACAAAAGGCAAAGCTGCCTGCAACAAGTGCCCCCCCCCCCCCACCCAAGGTCGAAATAGTGATAGAGAACCAAAATCAAGGTACGTTGGAGGTAATTTAGGTGTAGGAAAGAAGTGTGGCGTGCTTGTAAAGTGTAGTGAAATTAATAGGAGGAGGAGGTATTT
This sequence comes from Paralithodes platypus, assembly GCA_032716605.1. Taxonomy (NCBI): domain Eukaryota; kingdom Metazoa; phylum Arthropoda; class Malacostraca; order Decapoda; family Lithodidae; genus Paralithodes; species Paralithodes platypus. Next base: position 34,859,310 of record CM064521.1, on the reverse strand, counting down.
GTGAGAGTTAGCTGGATTACTCTCTTGTTTAGGTGAGGCACAACAAAAATAGTGGGGGAAGTTAGGCAACTCCTTATCGTATGCCTGTGCCGGCCCTTGGATACTGCCTTGTTCAATTGGTGCTTACAATCTCCCTAGACTAATAATATATTTAGTACATTCTGATTTTTTTGACTGATAATATGAGTAATGTTGCCTTGCCAACATTGTCTTCCTTGTTGTGACCTCCAGACCAATAATCACCTGTCTGTAAAGCTTTGTAACAGATAACACTTGTTAACTCAGCTGTTGACGAACTCATTATCACTGTAGATTAGACACCAAGAGACTTTTATTTTATTTTTCTATGCGGATGAGGGAGACAAAAGGCAAAACTGCCTGTGACGAGTGCCTACCCCAGAGTTGAAAGAGTGACGGGACCAAAATCAAGGAATGTTCTAGCCAAAATGTCTGGACACACGGAGTTTGAAGCAATTTAAGTCATAGGATGAGGGAAAGATGGATTCAAGGAGTGTTCCAGAGCTCAACTGTTGAATAGAAGAAAGATTGGGAGTATAGTTTCACTCTTGAGTTGGAGAGTTGCACAGAGTAGGGCTGGGGGGATTGTGTTGCAAGACGGGTTCTACGTACCCTACGTTGAGGAGGTGGTATACATTGAGAGAGCTCTGAGAAAAACTGATTATTGTAGTAGCGATAGAATAGCGAGAGAGATGCAACATTGCGGCGAAGAGAGGGAGAGATTACAGAGAGTCGGTGAGTGGACGGGAGTTAATGATATGATAGGCTTTCCTCTCTACTTTGTCTTGAAGTGCGGAGAGGTGAGAGGATCCTCCCCACACATGCGAATAATACTCAATGCAAGGAGGCACTCGTCAGACAGTTTTGTTTATTCAAGTGCATTGGGGTTTGTAATTTATATTTAATATTAAGAACGGGGTGTTACTTAAATATAAATGAGAGAATATTAGTATATAACACAATAACAGTGTTAGAAGGTAAAGGGTGTACATCTGTCGGTAGCAACTACTGTGGATAACAACTAAGGAAGGTGGATCTGTCTTGTGATTGGTCCCTGTCTGCCACACCTCTCACCTTAACCAATCACACCACCCGGGAACGTGGGCGCCAGCACTTAACATTATCAGGCCCAAGGTCAATGGACCTTGAGTGAACCAACTTAGACCATCAATAGTTCGTTTATATGTATTTAAGGGGAGGAAGACCGTTTTTCTGGACCCCCTTCTCCCTCATGTTGCCCCATTACTTTTGAGACTTTAAGACGTTCGGCCCATTAGTTTGGCGATTTTAACACCTTTCGCCCCATTTCTTTGTCAATTTTATGACTTTTCGTGTCATTTAGTTGTCGATATATTTTCCTTGCGAGTGAAAGCGAGGAACCGGCCTTCGGCCGGGAAATTTTTCTATCGAACAATTAAAAAAATTATCTTGAAGGGGGGTCTAGGGTTTTTTGTTTTAAGCTTGATGGAGGTCTAGTGAGGAAACAAAGGAATGAATGACCAAACAAACGGCCCGTCTCCCCTTAAGATTTGATTTGTTTATCTTCTTATATTTATTTATTTGTATATTTTTTAAGCGATACGGGAAGTTGTAATGATTGAGATAGGACATGTAGGGTGCAATGTGAGCGTTTAACCGGTGTCACATTAGCCTTCTTACCGCCAATTTTCGATGAGCATAATATCTTTCCTCGCAATGTTTCCTGTCCCTTTCGCATTGGAATCGGCAACTATAGTGCATTCATTGTAGGTATAGGTAGCGCCAACAAACTTGACAATTTTCTTGACCCTTTAACTTCTCATAACTCAAAATTAATAACTGCAATCGAGAGCTGACATTGCTATCATTAGGGAAGAGCCCACCAGGAAATAGGTGTGGATATTTAAAGCCAGGTTTGCCCTAGTTCCTTTTGAGTTATGAGAAGTTAAGGGGAGATTTCCACTTGAGGGAGTTTTTTCTTGACTCCTTTCTCCCTCATGTTTAGCCCCATTGCTTTTCTAATTTTAAGACGTTCGCCCCATTAGTTTGATGATTTTAAGAACTTTCAACCCATTTCTGTCAATTTTAAGACCTTTCGTGCAATTTAGGTGTCGATTTTATCCTGGCGAGTGATAGCGAGCCTGTAATTTAAGAGGAACCGGCTTTCAGCCGGGACATTAATTTTTCTACCGAAAAATGTACAAATTTATTTTGAAAGGGGGTTATGGCTTCTATCCATTCGGCCCCATTCAGCCTACTGTTTTAAGACTTTTATCCCCATCCAGGTGTTGATTTCTTCCTGGCGAGCAATAGCGAGCCAGCATTGTAGGGGGAAATCCGGCTTCGCCGGAGGAATTTTTCTATCGAAAAATTTACAAATGTAGCCTGCTGTCAATTTTGTTTCTCAAAAATATGCTAGCTAGCTTGCTACCGATCGCCAGGAAAAAAATGACACCTGGATGGGGATAAAAGTCTTAAAACAGTAGGCTGAATGGGGCCGAATGGATACAACCCAGAGATAGAGAACAAAAAAACAAGGTGGGGCCCCCTTAAAGTGCTCGTGTGACACCGGTTTTATGATTGGTGTCTCAATTATGATACTTCAGAAACTTGGAAGCCGCCAGACTATAATTGCCCGAGAATATTGGTGGAAATGAGGTTGGTGTGACAGGGGCTTTATTGTATAACTGTTGTACCCGACGGCCTTGACGTCATAAGCTTGTTGAAATATGGGACGACTATTGTTAGGTGTACTGTTTATAGTTTATTTCGCGCGTTTATGTATTTCGCGCGTTTATGTATTTCGCGTGTTTATGCATTTATTCCGAAGGGAGCAGGTCAGCTAAGATTGTCATCATAGCAAGACCCATAGTGTGAAAGTTATATCTGATAAAATATATAATATTTAGCTTGGAAATTAACAATCTGGGATAGAAAATGTAAAGTTATATACTGTATATGGCTGGCATATGTATATGGCTATATTTAATGGTAGATTGTCCAAAGGTCGAGCATGTTAAGATGTGGGGATGGTTTTTAAAATGGCTATCTATCTATATATCTATATATCTATTGCCGGACGCCGGTATGCTCCCCTTAATGAGGGTGGCCATACACAGAAGGTCCCCAAGCGGACCTATCCCCTATAAGAGGGACAACCCATGCCAATTTACTGAAGGACTTACAGGATTGACCAGTCAATTTAGGGTCCATCCGACCCCTAGGCCCTCTATGTATCTGTTTAGCACATGTTTATACAGTGGTGTTCGGCTAGTCCATCCACTAACCTGCTTCAACCTTAGGTAAGCATTACGGATTTGTATCAGGTTTACTCCCCTAGACAGGTTGCCGACCAAGGCTAAAGAGTCCTATCCACCCAATTTTGTATAAGGTTGTCTCCATTAGATAGGTTGCCGACCAAGGCTAACGAGTCCCATCCAAAATTCGATTCAATCCGGGATAGCTTTAAGCTATACTACCATGACTGGCACTTGTGTATTGGGTGTGCAAAGTAAGGGGTGTGAGGATGAGGATGTAAAGTAAGGGGTGTGAGGATGAGGATGTAAAGTAAGAGGTGTGAGGATGAGGATGTAAAGTAAGGGGTGTGAGGATGAGGATGTAAAGTAAGGGGGGTGAGGATGAGGATGCAAAGTAAGGGGTGTGAGGATGAGGATGGATGAGGATGCAAAGTAGGGGTGTGAGGATGAGGATGTAAAGTAACGGCTGTCACGATGAGGATGTAAAGTAAGGGGTGTGAGGATGAGGATGTAAAGTAAGGGGTGTGAGGATGAGGATGTAAAGTAAGGGGTGTGAGGATGAGGATGTAAAGTAAGGGGTGGTGAGGATGAGGATGCAAATAAGGGGTGTGAGGATGAGGATGTAAAGTAAGGGGTGTGAGGATGAGGATGTAAAGTAGGGTGTGAGGATG
>CM064521.1:34677885-34850385 GCA_032716605.1 Paralithodes platypus | reverse complement strand
ACCAATATATAAATCTGTGAGGATGGGATCTGCGGAGCTAGAACCAATATATAAATCTGTGAGGATGGGATCTGCGGAGCTAGAACCAATATATAAATCTGTGAGGATGGGATCTGCGGAGCTAGAACCAATATATAAATCTGTGAGGATGGGATCTGCGGAGCTAGAACCAATATATAAATCAAACTGTTTATCATTTTCCAGGATAAATTTTAATACCGGTATGCGAAATTTAGAATTATTTGAATACTTGACTGGAGGCAATTAACTCCAAATGACGAAATAAGTTATTATTTTAAAGACAAGACAACAGTGAAATGATGTTTTAACTACGAAGGAAGAACAATGACCTTGCTATTACAATATACTGTAGGCCTAGTAAGAAGATTATAGTGAAACTAAAATAAGGAATGGGTGGAAATACGAAATGCATAAAAATTAACCCTTTCAGTGTGATATGATGCTATTCACCATTGTATAGTGCTATCATCGGGCGATTTTATTCAGATTAGAAATAATTTATAGGAGTTAGAAGGTTAGCGAGATCATTCTTACCCCTATGATAACCAGAATAATGTATTAACGGGAGGTTTTTAGTTTGTTCCCTATATTTCCATCAAGCTTACGTTTACACCCCCTAGATCCCCTTTCAAGATAAATTTGTACATTTTTCGGTAGAAAAATGTCCCGGCCGAAGGCTGGTGCCTCTTAAATTACAGGCTCGCTATCGCTCGCCAGGAAAAAATCAACACCTAAATGGCACGAGAAGTCTTAAAATTGACAGAAATGGGGCGAAAGTTCTTAAAATCGCCAAACTAATGGGGTGAACGTCTTAAAATATCAAAAGCAATGGGGCTAACCATGAGGGAGAAAGGGATCCAGAAAACAATCCCTCAAGTGGAAATCTCCCCCTAAATGGCGTCATTTTTACTCAGATACTACGCCTGGTGTGTAGTTATTCAAATAAATCATAAATATTGAATGTTTTGCATTTTCCACACATAGCTATCGGTATTCATTAATGCGTGCAATTTATTATATATTAAAGGACATATATGGTTTATTATTTCAAAGTATGTATTTTTAAACTACGTTAATACTCCTGCCTATGAAGATATATTAGCATTATTGAAAATATATGATACCCACGAGTTAAAGCAAATGAGTGTACAGCGTTGCATTGACAGATTACGGAAAGAATGGCAGACAGAGGTTATTATATTTTCAAAGATATGACTAGTTTACAAGAGGGAGAGGGAGGGAGGGAGAGAGGAAGAGACGAGGGGTAGGATATACACAATTTGAAACTAAACAAGTGAGGTAGATGGGGAATATTAGGTTGGTATGGAAACCAATAAGTGTGAACAGGGATGATGATATAGACTATTGAAGATAAATACATAGGCACAGGGGAGAGGCGGGGGAAGGTAAAGTGACAATACGTGTTTTTCATAGAAGAGAAAATATCTGCATTTGTGATGTTGCGAGGCTACTTTAGTAAGAGGTACTAGGGATGTGCAGTTGCCCACATGAATTTGTATCCATTCTATGAGTTTATGCTTGTAAGTGATATTAGTGTGATTTATATGAATAAATAACTTGCTGAGACGTGGATTGATCATATATTTAAGGGGAGGTTTCTAGTGTGTTTCATAGACTTCCATCAAGCTTGAAAATACACTCTCTAGACCCCCTTTCAAGAAAAATGTGTACATTTTTCGGTAGAAAAATGTCCCGGCCAAAGGCCGATTCCTCTTAAATTACAGGCTCGCTATCGCTCGCCAGGAAAAAATCGACACCTAAATGGCACGAAAGGTCTTAAAAGTGACATAAATGGGGTGAAAGTTCTTAAAATCGTCAAACTAATGGGGCGAACGTCTTAAAATCTCAAAAGAAAATGGGCTAAACATGAGGGAAAAAGGGGTAAAGAAAAAAATTCCTCAAGTGGAAATCTCCCCTTAAATACCGGTACTGCATAGGAAAATACACTTTATATATAACCATGCAAATTGTTCTGCCATACATTAAGGGGAGGCAGACCGATTTTCTGGACCTCATTCTCCTTCATGTTTAGTCCCATTTTTGTTTTTAGATTATAAGACGTTCGGCTCATTAGTTTGGCGATTTTATCACCTTTCGCCCCATTTCGTTGTCAATTTAAAGACTTTTAGTACCATTTAGGTGTCGATTATTTCCTGGCGAGCGATAGCGAGCCTGAAATTTTAAGAGAAAACGACCTTCGGCCGGGACATTTTTCTACCGAAAAATGTACACATTTATCTTTAATGGGGGTCGAAGGGATGTTTTTCTAAGCTTGATGGAGGTCTAGCGAGAAAACTAAGGAATATATGAATTAATAGACCCAAAAAAGCAAACAAAAAACGGTCTGCCTCCCTTTAATCAATGAGTGTATGCAAATTCATGTGACCAATTGTACAACTGGAATGGGGCATTAGTTACACAGAAGAGGAGAGGATGGTGCGTAAGGAAAAGTTAAAGAGATATATTAGTGAGTTGTGAAAAGCGTTGCTCAAAGGGTAAGGTGAGGTTAGAGGAGGTATTGAATGGAATAATTTGTTGAGGGTTGTTAGACGGGTAAGGTGAGGTTAGAGGAGGTACTGAATGGAATAAGTGAAAAGGGTTGTTAGAAGGGTAAGGTGAGATTAGAGGAGGAAGCGAATGGAAGAAGTAGAAAGGAAAACAGTGCGAGTGGATAAGGTAAATTAGGAAGGACGAATGTAAGAAACGTTAGAGTACACCGTAAACGTTAGAGTACACCGTAAACGTTAGAGTACACCGTAAACGTTAGAGTACACCGTAAACGTTAGAGTACACCGTAAACGTTAGAGTACACCGTAACGTTAGAGTACACCGTAAACGTTTGTGTGATCAACAATTGCTTTACGACGGTACAACGGCTAAGGTCAGTGCCACCTGGGTTTTGACGTAATGGGTATGGAAGTAGCGAGGTCCGGGGATATGAGAGTAGAGGAAATATGGAGTAAAGAAGAAGATAGATGATGTGGGTGTGAGAGAGATTCGTAAGTAGAGAGTAAAGGGGGGTCACAGGCTTTATTTCTCTCCTTTTCTTTCTTGCTCTGGCTTGTATCTATTCGGCCCCTTTCAGCCTACTGTTTTAAGACGTTTACCCCTATCCAGGTGTCAATATTTTCCTGGCGAGCGGTAGCGAGCCAGCAGATATATTTTTTTGTTTTGACATGTACATGTACATTTTTCGATAGACAAATTTAAAGTAGTAAAATGGGTAAGGATGATGTGAGAGATATGTACATAGGGAATAAAGTAGAGTAAAGAGGAACCAGGAAGAAGTACAGATGAGGAAGGCATGGTGCTCAAGAGGCCCCACACCACACGAGGCACTGTTTGGCACATTACGTAAACAACAACACCACCACCGCGGCACAACACAATACGTCATCCTACATTTTCAGACTTATGGATATTTTGTTTTCCGTAATTGCATTCACCGAAACGTTTACCAAGAAACCACCTGAGGAATACAGTACAATCCTTGAATACTCCCAAGTTTTACCTGGCGTCTTACCTGTTACGGCGGGACATCTGATAAAGTTGTTTCTAGCATGGCTAATGATGCTTCGGGACAGAACCCTCATCTTGGTGAAGGTCGAGTTTGTCTGTCTGTATATCTGGATACTTGTCACTGCAGCACTCCACACTACGTGAACACTACACAGCGTCTACCTTCACTATCCGCGCCTCGCTGTATTTGTAACCTGCTGCGGATGCCAGTTACTCTTTTACTGAGGCTCAACTCGACCCAACAAATCGATACGCAGCCTGATTATTTGTCCACGGGATATTTATAGACAATTGGAGCTGTGTTCCCTGCGGTCATATTCCATGATGTCCTCGGTGGTGTGCAGTATAAAGTGAGCGTGAATGCTTTGGGGGCGGTGATCATCGGCAGCGCCTGCGTCCAGAACCAGACATTGCAGGGATGCAGTGTAGGTTAGAGCAGTTTCATTTTGTTTCACTCGCATAGCAATGACCCTACAGGTGTCCCCAGGCAAGGTGTACCGCTATTGCATGTCCGTAGAGTTGCTGTCATCGGGGCGAGAGAGGTGATAAAAGGTCAAGGTTCTATGAGTGGAGGATAGAGTAAAGGGGTAAGGATGGGGAGGCAGGTACAGGACTATGCACTGGTCCTCCATATCATATGTATTCTACCCTGGCAACACAGTAGGTATATCTGGTCTAGTCTGGTATTCGCTCTCTCCCTCCTCACCACCACAGTGTAAATTTCTACTATACATGAGTGCCTACTATGCTAGCCACGCCCCCCCCCCCCTCTTATGTAACCAGTAATCTCCAGATACCCTCACCACCATTTGTCCTTATTGGGGTTTATTTGTAATTGCCGGATTTTGGAAGGAATAATGTTAAGGGAGCGCTTTCTTTCTCTTTCTCTCCCTCTCTCTTTGGCTTGTATCCATTCCGCCCCATTCAGCCTACTGTTTTAAGACATATACCCCCATCCAGGTGTCAATATTTCCTGGCGAGCGGTAGCAAGCCAGCATATATATATTTTTTGTTTTGACAATAAGTTAAATTTGTACATTTTTCGATAGACAAATTTCTTCGGCGAAGCCTGATTTCTCGATGATCATAAAATTATACCTTGTACACATGTAACAAATTTAGGTCTACATATAGATAGTAACATGCTTTTCAACAAACACACAAGTGAACTGAACAAGAAAGTCATGGGAATGTTGATGTATGTGAATCGTATAAAAGGTAATTTTGACAAAGCTACTAGGGTCATTGTGATTCAATCGCTAATTTTAAGTTTGATAAATTATTGCATCATGATATGGGGTTCAACTAATTGCACTATATTAAATACTGTACAAAAAATGCAGAATTTTGCTGCAAAGGTAGCAGTGGGTGGAGCAAAAAAATACGACCATGTAACTCCGATAATAAAGGAATTAGAGTGGCTAAAAATAAAGCAAAAATATATATATGATACAGCTATTGCGGTGTATAAAGAAAGGCATAAGCTAATTCCAAACTGGCTAATACACTTTCCTATTGTTAATGAAATCATAAATAGTAACACAAGACAGCAAAACCATCTATATGTACAGAGAACAAACACCTTTTATGGTGAACGATCGCTTTTGGTAGCAGGTCCTAAAATATGGAATAAGTTGCCGAGATCAGTAAAAGACACAAATAACCTAAACACGTTTAAGCATATATTAAAAGATTATATTCTGAAACATGAAATGGATCTATAAACAAAAAATGTAAGAATACTGTAACTGTCATTTTTTTATAGATATTGAAGACTGTCCATAGTAACATAGTAGAGATGTTTCTTATTGTAAATATGTATATATATAATGTATGTATTTTAATATTTGTTAATGTTTTATGTGAAGAACCATTGTAAAATGGAAAAATAAATATTCTGATTCTGATTCTATTCTGATTCTCCATACAATGCTGGTTCGCTATCGCTCGCCAGGAAGAAATCGACACCTGGATGGGGATAAACGTCTTAAAACAGTTAGCTGAATGGGGCCAAATGGATACAAGTCAGAGAAAGAGAAAAACAGCAGGTGACCCCCCTTAACCTCCACAGATGGCCACTTATTTATAGTTCCTATTAACCCGTTCACTACCAGTTCTGTCCTTATAACTTTATACCGGCTAATATTAGACGAAGTTTAAGAAGGGCCTCCAACAATTAATAGGCTTCCAACTATCTCAATTAACCCATTTTACTAGCACAGGTCTTTCTTAACCCTTTCACGCACAGGACACGATTTGAGCCCTTTCTGGGATACTTAATATCCTTTGTGACCATCAGGGGTGTTTAGAAACTTTTAGTTGAGTTACTTCAACCTCTGCAGTTGTCTTTGAGGGAGCTGTGGGCAGAAAAATAATTTTGGAGAGGTAATTATGAGATTGCGAGAACTCTATTTCTGAATGTTACCGAGTCCACAGGATAGCGAAAAGGTTAAGCTGCACAAAATCGTCTAACTATAGCTAAGGTAAAATACAAAACAAAAAAGGCCCTGGTACAGAATGGGTTAAGTACTAAGGTAAACTGAGCCATCGGGTAGGTGGAGGCTGCTCATCTGTCTTGCCCTACCCAAGAATCGAACCCAGGAACATTAGCTGCCAAACGAACGCACTAACCATTCCACCATAGAGGAGAGAACTAGCTAGATTTATTATAAAGCATTGCATTACCCAGCACTTTAGGTCACTCTATAAGTGTCTGTATATGTGCGTGTTTGTATGATTGATTAAAATCAATAGTATGAAGTAAATAAGTAACTATATCTTCCTACTCAGTCTAGTAGCCTTTTTTTGTTTTTTTGTTTTTTAAGAGACAATGAACAGAGGAAGGAAAAACACAGATAAAACAAAAAGGTCCATGTGCCTAAAGGCATCCTCCATTCATAAAATGTTTGTAACAACTGGATTTAAACATTTGTAGATTGTAAGTTTGTGGAAAGCAATTCGAGGGAAGTGAATTCCAAAGAGTAGTAGCTCTGGGGATAAATGAATTCTGATAAGCAGAAGTCCTGCATTGTGGAGGAGAAAGTGTAAATTCATGGGCGCTCTCAGCTGCCCTAGTTCTACGGGGAAAGATGTGGAGAGGCGGCACAATTGAAGCAAGTTCCTCGGAACAATTGCTGTGAAAATATCTGTAGAATAATGCAAGGGATGCAACGTTTCTTCGTATGGATAATGTAGGAAGGTCCTGTGTGATTGCAGGGTTATTGATTAATCTAATAGCTTTATTTTGAATTTTGTCCAACTGCCTCAATGCAACCACTCCACTTCCACCCCACAGAGGTGAACAGTAATCCATCTGAGAACGCACATGACTTTTATATATCACGGCCAACTGCTCGTCAGTGAAGAATTCTCGAACTCTGTACAGGAGTCCCAGTTTTTTAGAGGCATTCTTAGCAATGCTTCTAACATAATGTGTCCAGCTCAAGTTAGTAGTTAATGTTACACCGAGAATGTCAATACTAGGGGAAGTGGGAATATTTACATCATTAAAAAATATATGGGAGTCAGTGAGATTCTGTCGGTTAGAAAATTGAATGTACTTGGTTTTCTGTGCATTAAAGGAAACTAGATTCTTTTGTCCCCATCCATTAATTCTAGAAAGGTCCTGGTTCAGAGAAATTGCAGTGTTTATTTTTGAATTTATAAGATCGGGTTGGGTGAAAGAATTGGTAAATGTGAAGGAACTGTGGAGTGTTGAGTCATCTGTGTCGGAATGTATTGGATTATGAGTGGTAGATATGAGATCATTGATATGAATGAGGAACAGAGCTGGGGCCAAAACTTATCCCTGGGGAACACCAGCATTTATTGAGTGAAATTGAGAATAAAGGCCATCTACCATTACACATATTTTTCTGTTATGAAGATAAGAAGAAATTAGTGGAACTAATGATGCAAGGCCGTAGTGTGACATCTTCGACAATAAGGATTGATGCCAGACTCTATCAAATGCCTTTGATATATCCAGTAGTATTGTATGTGTTTCACCATGTTGGTCTGTAGCTTGGTTGATTTGATGCGTAAGAAGGCAAAGCATGTCTGCAGTTGATCGACATCGTCTAAAACCATATTGCCTATCACTGATTAATTTATTATTCTCAAGATGCTTAATTATGTGATTATTTAATATAATTTCAAAGACTTTACCAAGAGTGGAAGTTATAGCTATTGGTCTGTAGTTTGATGGATCTGAAGAGGCACCTTTTTTAGGAACTGGATGGATGTTTGCTTCTTTCTAGGGTACTGGGAAGCATGAGGTATGAGTACACAGACGGAAATTTTTTGCCAATACAGGATCTGTACTAGTATCAATACTAGTATCTGATATTTAGATGCTTGTTATCTTTGCAAGGTTTTCTAGCATCATTATTTAGGGAACTGAAGAAATACTTGCCAAGAAAAGATCTGTATATATTGTAATCCAAAAATGGTAGCCTGAAACATGGGTTGTCATTTATGAGTTTTACAATGAAGAAGTTCAAGTTATAAACATTAATATCAAGCAGAAATAAAATAGTATGTGGGTTTAAATTAGGTTTAATTTGATAACCTTTATTTATGTGTGTACTAAAAACTATATTTAGCTTTAATTTGTGCAATAAATAGATGTCTACAGCTTAAACTTCCTTATAGCCCGAATCTCCAGCCATATTATTTCCTACTTGCCCTCGGCAACTACTTGCCCATCATTTATGGCAAATTAATCGCCCATTCTTTCCCTTTGTGTACAATAAAAATCAACAGTTCGCCGAAAATCTTGTTTATGAACTGTGAACAATTAAGTTACTAACGCTTTTCTTTGTCAGTCCTCGCATAATTCTAATAGCCCGTGACTAGCACTTACTGTTACACGTCATAGAATTACCAAGTTAATGTCCATATCTATATAATTAATACCATATGATCATCAACATTTTCGGCGAATGATTGATTTTGGCTGTCCATTCGCCAACTAAAGTTTTGACTACCCTTTACAGCTTCAAACTTCAAATTTGTTTGTAGTTATACCAGGGCTTATATTTACCCCCCCGGGGGTAAGGAGGCCTTCATCTAATGGTGGAGGGAAACAAAAATATACCTCACGCATCCTACTGTGTGTCGTACAAAGCGACTAATAGAGAGGATAGACTTGTGGACCAACAGCCATTACTATGCAATAAAGTCTTTATCTTAGCACTGTCTTGGTATGTGGCTGGGGGAAGTTCAGAGAACTGCTGCCAATTCTGACCATGAAAAGAATGCCTCTCCCCCTGAAGGGAAAGGTGTATGCCTCATGTGTTAGAAGTGCAATGACGTATGCCTCAGAAACATGGACCGTTAAAGTAGAGGATGTCAACAGAATGGAACGTAATGAGATGAGAATGGTGAAATGGATGTGTGGGGCCAGGCTGCATGATAGAATAACAAATGATAAGCCGAGAAGACGTTTATGTATAAAGAGTATTAGCGAGGAGATGCGTACAAGTAGATTGAGATGGTATAGACATGTGGAGAGAATGGATGAACAAAATTGGGTGAAAAGATGCAGTTCTGTGATTGTGGAGGGAGCTGCACCAAGGGGTGGACCGAGGAAGACCTGGGATCGGACTATACGTGCCGATCTCAAATCCAAAAACTTTACAAGTGAAGCAGCCCTTAACAGGGTTGCCTGAAACGCTGCCATTAGGACAAGAGATTGAAACTGCACGTATGTGTGGATCACTCAGTCTTAAAATGTTATGTATGTATGTACTACCGAGGCTGGTTGGGTGCGGATAGGTGCCACAGGGGACTGAATCTTACCTGGGCGCTGTTTGCCACCACTCCTGTGTCCGCAACAATGTTTGCATGTTGGAGCAGTGTTGGGACAGGACTTTATTGTTATATAGTCCAAATTGCCTAATATACTGTACAGTAGAGTCTTGTTATGGCGCTGTCTTTTTTGTAACTCTGTTAAGGCTGGTGACGGTGTGGTTGCAGATACTGCAGGGGGACTCTGTTGAGTCTTGCTGAGGCACGGTTAGCACTATACCAACCTCAGCCACAGTGATGACTTGGTGGGGAGTGCTGTAGCGGGACTTTATTGTACTACAGTACACTCCAACTATTGAAAGGCAATCCCGTCTGAGCCGTTACAATGCATGTAATGGAAAAATGACTCTAAACCAGAGTTCTTTCACTAGCAATTTGTTAGCAATTATTGTCTGGCAGTCTGGTAGTAGATGTTAATCATTTCTTCAGTAGAGAGTTGACATCTAGGACGATATAAAATACCACATATATTTGATAAATTTAACAAATTATATTTCTATATTTTTTCCAATTCAAATGTTCATCTATGAGTACCCCCTAGGAATATGGTGTACATGCTACGCGTATTACTTCATCAGTACCTAGAAACGCTGGATGGACGTAATCTACAACAAATTGGTTCTGTAATAACGCATAATTAGTCTTGCTTGTAGGCATAGCTATGTTTTTTTTTTTTTTTTTTTTTTTTTTTTCTCTATATTCCAACTTACTTCCTCTCGGGCATAGGCTGAGAGCCTTAACATTCACCGCTTTACAATGAACAGTGAAGCCCGTGAGGTCTTGTTCCAGTCTAGGGAGTGAGACATGTGAAGCACGTAGAGTACAACGAGCACCTGCCATCTTGCCTTCACATGAGGCACGGTGCTCACTCATGGCCCGAAACGACCCATCTCTGAAGCCACCTCGTTCCCGTGCTTCACTGTTTCACCCCCTACACTCGGACTCTCACACTTACACACACACAACGCCACCTGTTGAGCAGATAACTCACCAGGCATTGCACCCCTATAGCATATTTTGAATATGGGAATATTCATACAGTGCTATTTAATCAGGGAACAATGAGGGTATGTATTCTGCAGTTAACTTTAGATTTAGAAGCTTTATTGGTATTTCGTTATGTCCATGGGCAGTTAATTTAAGGGGGCCCACCTCGCTTGTTTTCTCTATCTCTCTCTCTCTCTCTTTGGCTTGTATCCATTCGGCCCCATTCAGCCTACTGTTTTAAGAGTTTACCCCCATCCAGGTGTCAATATTTTCCTGGCGAGCGGTAGCGAGTCCGCATTTATATATTTTTGTTTTGACAGCAAGCTAAATTTGTAAATTTTTCGATAGAAAAATCTCTCCGGCGAAGCCGGATTTCTCCATACAATGCTGGCTCGCTATCGCTCGCCAGGAAGAAATCGACAACTTGATGGGGATAAACGTCTTAAAACAGTCAGCTGAATGGGGCCGAATGGATACAAGCCAGGGAAAGAGAGAAAAGGAGAGAAACATAAAAAGAAGCCGGTGACCCCCCCCCCCTTAATTAAATTGAGGCTATTTTCAATTTCCGAGATAATAGCTGCAGGCGGAAGAGTTATAGGAGAGGCAGTAAGGGGGAGGTACTCGCTTTTTATGGACTCCCTTCTCCCTCATGTTTGGCATATTAGTTTTGACATTTTAAGACGTTCGTTCCATTAGATTGGCAATTTTGAAACCTTTCGTCCCATTTTTTTGTCAATATTAAGACCTTGCGTGCCATTTAGGTGTAGAGTTTTTCCTGGCAAGCGATAGCGAACCTGTAATTTTAGCAGGAACCACCCTTTGGCCGAGACATATTCCTACCGTAAAATGTACAAATTTATCTTGAAAAGGGATCTAGGGGGTGTATTTTAATATATATATATATATATATATATACAGTATATATATACATTGACCAAAAAACAAGCACTACCCCTTAAAGTGAGGTATTTAGTTTGTTCCCTAGACCTCTATCAAGCTTAAATTTACACCCCCTTGAGTCCCTTTCAAGATAAATTTGTACATTTTTCGGTAGAAACATTTCCCGGCCGAAGTTCCTCTTAAATTACAGGCTCGCTATCGATCGCCAGGATAAAATCGACACCTGAATGTCACGAAAGGTCTTAATATGGGGTGAAAGTTCTTAAAATCGCTAAACTAATGGGGAAAATGTTTTATAATATCAAAAATAATGGGGCTAAACATGAGGAAAAAAGGGGTCAAGAAAAAAATCCCTCAAGTGGAGATTTCCCCTTAAAGGTATTGCATAAAAGGGATTGATTTTGTCTTGACAATGGACAATCAATAAGGGTTGGAGTGAACATTCCGTTGATATATTATTTGTAGTGAAAACAAAAAACTAAAATTTTTACTTTGTGTCGTTGCATAATAAGTTGAGAGATGTCACGACAGAAAGGAAAATGTTTGGATAGATTCTTCAGTATGTACCCGAAGCACAAACCGCAATAATATCATTCAATATGTTATTGGAATATAAGTGTTAAGACATTAATTAGCTCTACCCCAGCACAGATGCAGAAGGATTTCAACACGTGTGTGCGTGTGTTATTCACTTGCTTGTTCGTCAAGGGGAATCCACGCAATGCGAGCTAAGCTCATTATTATCGCGCCTCCTTAACTGGGAATGTATTGCGTGAAATGCATGTTAAGTGTTTATGTATCGTTGGAATGGCTGTGGATGTGTGTGTAGTCTGTATTTTAGCCAATTGGCGACATCTGGAAACGAAGGCTTAGGGTTAATCTGTATGGTACCATTCTCACTACGGTACCAGTCTCACCCGAAGGCTTAGGTTGACCAGTAGCTTAGGTTGACCAGTACGATACCCATCTCACCTTGTAACCGATCACCAACCCCAGATGGAACGTCACAACTTCGTCCACTTATACCAGGTTCCTATTTATACTGCTAGGTGAACAGAGGCTACACCGTTAGGAGACTTGCCCAAATGTGTGTGTGTGATTATGGACAACCAATTTGCACATTTTCTATCTATCTATATGCTCAGGCCCAATCCCCATTTTGGGGGTAGCCGACTCAAGACAGAGCAAGAACAGGGAAAACACAAAAACAACATAAAAAAAAAAATAAACACAGATAAAAAACACAAACTCTCACACATCCAGGTCACCCAGGAGAAGACCCAGAGACCAGGGTTACCAAGGTCGCTCCAGCACTCCTCCGGCCCCTGACCACCCGGAGAGGTTCCGATCTCGGCAGGCAGACATGCAGCGGAGCCAAAGCCACAAGCCCTCCCACCACACTTCCAGGCACACCCTTCATATTAATCGTCTCCCCGGGCCATTCTCCATTCACTCCTGTCCACCACCACTTCCCCTGCCTGATCTATAGTCATTCCTCTATCATCCAAAGCCTTTCTTACACAGTCTCTCCATCTCAATGGGGGTCTTCCTGCCCTTCGATCTCCCCTTGTACCTGACTCACATATTCTCTTTGTAAGCCTTTCATCTCCCATTCGTTCAACATGACCATATCATCTCAGCACCCTTCTGTCCAGTCTGGCTGACAAATGTTCTTGCTGCCCCACTCTCCTACGTATCTCTTCATTCCTCAATCTGTCTCTACGAGTAACTCCACACATACTCCTCAAGCAGCTCATCTCCATCACATCCAGCCCTCTTTTCTCCTTTTTCTTCAGAGCCCATGTCTCAGCCCCATACATCACTGTTGGCACAACAATTCCTTGATACAGTGCACTTTTTACTTTCACTCCGAGATTTCTCGTCTTCCACATACTTCCCATTGCTCCGAAAACCTTCCTTCCTTCACACACACTCTGTTTTACTTCCACTTCCATACCTCCACTCCTGCTTATCGTTCCTCCTAGATATTTAAAACACTCTACTTGTTCCAATATTTCCCCATCCAGCCTTGCATCTAGATTCACCCTATGCTCTCCCCTATTACACACCATTACTTTACTTTTATTGACGTTCACCTTCAGTTTCCTCCTTCCACAAACCACACCAAACTCTTTGACTACCCGCTGCAGTTTCTCATCAGAATCCGCCACCAATGCTGTGTCATCAGCGAACAGCAACTGATTCAACTCCCAATCTCTACCATTCTTTCCTACTAAACCCAATCCTCTTCCCATAGTTCTCCTTTTCACCTCCCTCACCACACCATCCATAAACATATTAAACAGCCATGGTGACATTACACAACCCTGTCGCAAACCTACCTTTACCTCAAACCATTCACTCAACTCACCATTTCCTACTCTCACACATGCTCTGCTCCCTTCATAAAAACTCTTAACTGCTTCTAACAAATTTCCTCCTATTTCATAAATCCTTAACACCTTCCACATTGCTTCACGGTCCACACGATCATATGCTTTTTCCAAGTCCATAAAAGCCCAAAATATCTCCTTATGCTTCTCTAAATACTTCTCGCATAACTGTCTTACTGCAAACATCTGATCCACGCACCCTCTTCCCCTCCTAAAACCGCACTGTTCTTCTCCTATTGCAACTTCCGTACACTTTATTATCCTCTCTATCAACACCCTGCCATACAGCTTTCCAACCACTGACAATAAACTAATACCTCTATAACTTGAACACTCCTGCCGATCTCCCTTCCCCTTGTACAACGGCACAATACATGCACTCTTCCAGTCTATTGGTACCATTGACACAGCAAAGCACACATTGAAAAGTCTCACCAACCAATCTATTATCACATCTCCACCCTTCTTTATACACTCCACAGCAATACCATCCAAACCTTCTGCTTTTCCCGCTCTCATTTGTTTCACTGCTTCTTTCACCTCATTTTCCTCAATCCTTTCATTCATTCCCTGCCACCTGGGTGGCCTGGGTAACTTATCTCCATCCACCTCTGCTTCAATCACTGCTTCTCTTCCATCTCTTGTATTTAACAAAGATTCAAAATACTCGGCATATCTTTTCCTCACTTCAACTGGTTCCACTAGTAATTCTCCATTTTCATCTTTCACTGACTCTTCCCTCTTTTGTCCTCTTTTCCTTACTTTATTTACCTCCTTCCCGAACATCTTCTTTCGTTCTTCAAAATTCTCACTCCGCCTTTGGCCCCACCTTTCGTTTGCATCTTTTTTCGCTTCTCTAATTTTCCGTTTTGCCTCTCTCCTTTTCTCCTTGTACCTCTCCCATACCTCAACACTACCATCCTGTAAAACCCTCTCAAAACACTGTCTCTTCTCCTCAACTGCCTTTCTCATATTTTCTATAATTACTTAAATTAGGTATATACTGTATATGGAAAAAAAAGAGGGAAAAAGAAAAAAAAATAGGAAAAGTGGGGATTGGGCTTGAGTAAATAGATAGATAGAAAATATATATATAGGTATATATTGCATCTTATACCATAATAAATTTGATTATGGAGATAACGTTCCAAAATAACCTCTGGACATACAGTATATACCACTTGTGTCAAACTGAAGGTCCGTATTATGAGGGAGAAATTATTAAGTGAGCCCACCTCGCTTTTTTTTTTATCTTTCTCTCCCTCTCTCTTTGGCTTGTATCCATTCGGCCCCATTCAGCCAACTGTATTAAGACGTTTATCCCCATCCAGGTATCGATTTCTTCCTGGCGAGCGATAGCGAGCCAGCATTGTATGAAGAAATCCGGCTTCGCCGGAGAAATTTTTCTATCGAAAAATGTACAAATATAGCTTACTGTCAAAGCAAAAATATATATACCGCCTATACCGAGTGATGCTCTCTCTCTCTCTCTCTCTCTCCTATGGGAGTTCATGAACTTGTAAGTGACTGTTCTTATGTACTGTTAGGTGAACAAAGGCACCAATTGTTAGGAGACTTGCCCATTCGTATCGTCCTGACCTGTCCTATCTGTTGTGAAGCGTATGACCAACCAATGTGCCACACAGTAAGTAGTCTGACCAATCCCTGGGCCAATGTAGCGTTAAATAACACACCTGCAACTGTAATTTGGACATTTGAGCTAGAGAAAATTTACCCCACCAAACTGCATATGATATTAATTATAAGTAAATTATATAAAATATCTCCTGACAGTTCAATATGCCGTTTTCTTTTATATAACCGCCTCTTCAAACTCATAAAAATTACAAGTTTGTTCATATTATTATTCAGTCGTAGGTAAATTATTGTAATATCAATAGTTTTATAACAGGACTGTTATCGTGATTTTCTAATCAATTCTGCGAAAGTCAGTGTGATGATTTTGCTTTCTTCAGAAACAGACCGAGGTCAAAATTGCAACGAAACGATTGGAATTCGTCTGTTTTGATTTACTGATTATTCTATTGCCCATGATGCAAACACGACGAGTTGCTGAATATTAAAAACATTATACTGTAGATGCATCTATTATTGTTTTTCTTTTCAACTCACTATTATATCAGTATGTGTGCTCAGTATGTGTGCATGCTGCTAATAAGAAACGGGTTAGTCAATATCTCCAGTAATCGATCGATCAGTTCGCCCGTAAATATATCATGTTATGGTCATATTACTGTAGGTGTGTGCTTGGAATTGAGATGAACAAGACGGTGTTGAAACTGCAGGGTCTGTGGTAAGAGATTGTGGTCAGGTGAACGAGGCTTAATAGCCAGAAAATAATACTGATTGTAAGCATGGTTTGAGAACTGGCCTGAAGAAGCAAGCTATCTGCGAAACTTTGTCAATACTGGGAGGTTTGACGTACCTCCCAACCTACCAAATAGGAAAACCTACTATTTGGTAGTAGTCTTGGAAAATCCAACGTCAAGGCTATTAACCTAATTGCAATGACGACTTGTCTATTTTGACTGCTATGTCGTCATTCCAACCGCGGTTAAAAAGAAAACGTCTAGAGTCTACTCCTTCTCTTGCTCTAGGAGACGTTGTACATTAACCAAAACTACCACCGAAGGTGAAAAAAGCATAGAAGAGAAGAAAAAGGGGTTTACCTTAGTTACCGCTTAAGGCCCATCCCGTGTTCCGTCATGTGCAGATCCCTGTCGAACGTGCGCATGAGCGACCCTCTCTTGTCATCACATCTCACGTCAGCAGAAGAACGCGGATGGGCAGGGGTCCGGCGTGAGGGAGGGTATTATGTACGTTGGATTTTCCAAGACTACTACCAAATAGTAGGTTTTCCTATTTGGTAGGTTGGGAGGTACGTCAAACCTCCCAATTTGTTAGTAGTCTTGGCAAATCCAACGTCAAGGCTGCATAACAAATAGGAGGAGGACATCCAAGCCCAACCTACCAAAAAAACCAATGCATAAAACAAAATTACGAATGACAAAGACACAATTTAAACAAGAGAGTTTAATAAAAGAGTGAAAAACTGAGGAGTAGCTAAAAAGAACAGTTTTAACACATGCCCGTCATTCATAGTAATGCAAAAACATAGACTTGTCTGAAACCAAAAAGGTACTGTACCCAAAATCCCTTTTCTTCAAAAACCAACAAAAACACTGAACACAAGAACAAAACACAATTTTCAATGTGGCAAAAACACTTATGTACTGGAACAATACATAATCCCAAACTTGCAATCCAGTGTTGCAAACCCATACACCCCCCCCCCCCCCCCCCTTTGTCAAAAAAACAAAGGAAAAGAATGAGGGACAAGGGGGGAAGACCAGGGATCTTCGCCAGAGCACCAGGAAACACGACCCCCGAGAGCAATCACCGGCCGAGGGGGTCGAACACTGGACACGGAGAGGTAGGAGGAGATGAAGGAATTGATAGAAGACCACAAAACCGCTGAGGCGAAGGCAGGGAAGGATCGACGTGGCAGGAACCGGAAGGAGGCAGCAAAGGATCTGACATCGCGCGCAGAACCCCTACAAACAGGGTGACGGGCACGAACGGTCCGACAAACGTGGCGGCCCAGCTGCACCTGCTAGAGCCTCCCACCTGTCCGAGGAGACACCCACACAGCAGTACCCGAAGGCGGCGCCACAGACGCAACAGAGGAGTGCAAGGCTGACACCGGGCACAACACATGGCGAGGATGCCCACGCCGTAAAGCCTGGACGGCGAAAGGCTGGAAAACGGGGGCCTCCCTCCTATGCGTGGTAACAAAAGGTGGGGAGGAGGCGAACGAGACGCCATGCAAGGACGGGGAGAATCGCACGCAGTCCCGGGGCCGTGACAATGCCGCTAGTGCAGACACCCGATCCCCAGTGGCCAGAGCGACAAGGAAGAGTGGACGCCCGAGCAACGGAACCGGCGTAGTGGCTCTTGTATACGTGGGGGAAGCCAGAAGGACCAGAGCCCGCCCCAGATCCCACAGCGGAGGGACCTGGCGCGGAGGCGGTCGATCCCGGAAGGCAGCCGTCAGGAAGGAATCCAGCACCCGTGGCGGAACGACCAGCCCAGCGACGGACCCAAAGAACCCCCCGGACGGCAGACAAGTGGGTACGTATAGCGTCGACTGGAAAGCGACGTGGACGGAAGAGGTGAAACAAGGAGCGTAGTACGAGGGAAGGAGAGCCAACAGGCAGGCGAGTGGCCTGTAGCCACCTAGTAAAAGACCTCCAGCGGGACCCGTAAGTCCCCCAAGGAGAAGACGGCCAGGAACGCTGCAGGAAGTCAGTCAGGGCCCGGCCGGGGACCGGGAGCCACCGTGCCTCATGAACAAGCACGATGCGAAGGCCAAAGAGGTCCGCAGGACCCCAACCTAGCCCAAGTGGAAGCCGGAGACAGGTAGAGGGACCGGACTCGGGCACCACCGCGGCAACCGGGCGGACCAAGTCCGTGCCGGCCACAGAGGCGCGAGGAGCCAGACGCAGCCGTGGTACAGCCGCAGCTTCGCGAGGACCGGGCACATCAACAGCGCGTCTGGTGGCGGAAAGATGGATATCGACCGCCACCTGTACCAGGCGACCATGAAAGCGTCCGGACCCCCCCCGGAGCGCGAGGCCGGAGGGAGAGGTCCAGAGGCAACTGGCGCGGCACCCCCGATGCGAACAAGGCGACCTCCGGAACACCTCAGGAAGCCGCGAGGTCGGCGAACACAGTCCGTTTCAACGCCCATTCTACAAGAACGCCCTGCCCTCTCGACAGGGCGGCCGCCCAAAGGGTGGCAGGCCCGGGCAGGGAGGAGGCATGCAAGGAGAAGGGGTGTCAGTCCGCGAGGAAGAACAACTCCACCGAGACCCCCAATAGAGTCAACGACCTGGAGGACCCCCGCATAAGGAAACAGGGGACAGCTTGTCTGAGTGTCCAACCCGAAGGCCACCGACTTACCCCGAAGGGCCAGCGCGTGGTCCCGCAGGAAGAACAAAGGAACCAACAATCCGAGGGCATAGAAGGTAAGAGGAGGGAGACCCACCCATCTGCCGGGAAGTGGACGTCCCAGGTTCGATTGGGAACCTCACCCAACCTCGCTCGACGTATCTGTGGTTACCCAGACCGTCGGCGGGGGGGGGCGGTCCAGGGCACAGCCGCAGAGAGCGAGCCCCGAGCAACCCAGCGACCGAAGCGTCGGCGAACGGTACGCGGGAGCGGCAGGAGCCGTTCCATAGGGGCAACGGAAACACCGCGGTGCCCATGAGGAGGAGGCGGCGTAGCCAGAGGCTCCCTAAGGGAAGGGGCAGAGCGGCCCAATGCAGCGAACCCACGAACGAGTCCCAGAGCCACCCCGGGAGGGAGACCGAGTGCAACACGGCGAGGACCGTCCACCGAAGGTGCACCGCGGCCGGCAGACCCCGGGTCACCGTAGCGCCGGACAAAACCCATGCGAGACCGACCCATGGCACGACACGCGACGGGGTCAAGCGTGACTTGGGAACATCGAAGGGGAACCCTAACCGTGCGATGTTGCGAACGACTGTGAGGGCGTCACCAATGCACAGGCCTAGGGCGTCGGAAATTACCAACCAAACGGCCAAGGAAAACAGGAGCTGGAGCCCGCTCCTGAGGAGAGGACCCAGAGCCTGCCCCACCAGTGCGGAGAAGATCTGCGGCGCGATGTGGAGACCGAAGGGAAGGCCGTCGAACAGGAACACACGATCGGAAGTCCGAACGGCCAAGAATCGCTGGAAGCGAGGATGGAGAGGAACGAGCCAAGACACATCCTGGAGGGCCAGCGACACTACCCACGACAGAGGGCACAGGGCCAGGCGTACCAGGGGTACCGGCAGCATCCGAAACCGTGTGTGCACGATGTGCCCGTTGAGGGCCGACAGATCCACCACCGGTCGCATCGCGTCGCAGGTCGGCGACGGAACCAGAAAGACACGGGAGAGGAAAACCGGGTGACCGGCGGTCAACTCCCTCGACACTACCCAGCTCGGGCATGGAAGTGAATACGTGGGCCACCTCTGAAGAGATGGGCCGTTGTCGGTGACAAGAGCGGAGTGGGGGTCTGGACGTCCACCTCCAGGTGAGACCCCTCCGCGCAACCCGCCGCCCCCAACGTCCCTCGCGGCTACCGAGGGGCGCAAGGGCGAAAACAACCCGAGGGAGCACCCGAGAGGAGGGGAGCGACCCGGTACGCCCAGGCGAGAAGGAGAACAAGGAGGCCGACCCAGAGAACTACACATTGTGTTGACATGGAGGTACCCCCGGTACAGGCCGTGCGGGCATGAGCGCCACGTTGACCTCCTCTACCCCCGCCCCCCCCAACCTCGTCGAAAAGGGCGGGCCACCCCAACCCCAGGCCGGCGCGGGGCTGACCCCTTTGAAGGGCGGCCGGAAGTGGAAGGCCGGCCAGCCCCGACACAGAGGGGATGAAAGGGGCAAGAACAGAAGTGCGAGGCGGAACCGATGCACTGGCCAGCAACGTCCCAGTCCTGCGCCCGTGCAAGGCGGCAGCACTTGCAGCAGCACCCCGAAGAGGACCGGCAGAAGGACGGGACTGAGAAGACCCCGCGCGCGGCACAGCGCGTCGGTGCGTGACGTAAGCATGGTCCGTAACGACACAGCGCGGCGTCGTGTGGCGGAAGCAGGGGCCGCCGACAGAGAAGCGTAGCATTCCCAAGCATCCTGCGTAAAAAACCCCGACGTATATAGCGCAGAGTACAACAAACCCTGACGAATAACCAAGGGGGCCGGCCGGTAGAACGAAGACCGTACCGTCGTGCGGTGCCGAGTTGCCGCGCACAAAACCGCCTTCAGCTCGGGAACCAAAGACACCGCGAGCCGAAGGTGGACCCGCTGAACGCGGTCCAAACCCTCGCGAAGATCGCCTGGCGCAGACGCCTCGAAAAACCGCAGGTGGTGAACAGACGTCTGGAGGGAACCTAAAGACAAGACAATAAGTCCGTCACCCTCTGTCGCAAGGGAAAAACCTTGGCGACAGAGGGCTGATCTGGGGGAGAGAAGAACGGGGTAGCAATAGAACAAAGTTCAAGAACGGGCGCGCTCATCCAGGACCAGAACGCGCCGTCCAACCCGCCGACAGACACAAGAGGAGGCAAAATCAGGGACGACTCCGGGGGAGGGACGGAAGGAGAGCCGTCGACAGATCGGTGTGTGAAGTCGAAGGCCTCAGCAAACCAGGCCTCCAATGGGAGAGGGTGACCGAGCATGATGGCTAAGCCAGGCGTACCGGCGTCGCACAAACCTGTCCCATAGGAGGACAGACCCGTCAACACAGCCAGGGACTGAACAGCCGGAAAGATGTCAGGGCGGCTGAAGTCTGACCAGAGCGTAGGCCTGCAGAAGGGAGGGGGACCGTAGCAGGGGTAGGTAGGGTGAGGCGCGGAGGGTGAGTCACCGCCAAGAAGGGCGAGAAGAGGGAGTCTTCCATCGACTCCAAGCGCCCGTCGAAGCGTGACACAACCCAGCCCTGCATAGCCGACAATCGATCCGAGAGAGGCTACCCCCCCCCCCCAGATTGGGCGGCCCGCAGGGGCGAGCGTGAGCGGGAGCGAGACCCACGACACGAACCAGCAGCGTCGCGGCCCAAGGAAGGCGAGCGACGACGGTTGTGTCGCCGTTGAGGGACTCGTCCCCGATCACGAACGGCCGAGGGGGAAACAGCACCATTCCCCTCTTCCAGCGACACATCAGCTCCTGAGAAAGGGGACCCCAAAACCTCGCGAAACCCCACCGAGGCAAGAGGAGGGGTACCCCCCTGGCGAGACGGTAAGTGAAGGTCAGGAAGAGAAGAATGAGGAGGAGCAGGACGACGGGAGTGGGAAGGCTGGCCGGGTGAAAGGAGGCCAGGAGCCGCGGGGGGAAACAGAGCAAGGATCCCCGGGGCTGAGATAACAGGGCGGCCCGACACCGAGGCGGAGGAGGGAGGGACCACCACCGTGGGACGAGACCGTGAAGGAAGAATAGGCACTGAAGCAGATGAAGTAGGAGAAGCAACGACATCCAGGCGGACCCTCCTGGACAGTGTAGGAGGAGGGAGCAGAGGGCCAGCTACAGCATGAACAACCGCGCGCGGAGAGGACAACGTAAGAGGAAGTCGTCTGGGCTGGGGAAGCGGGCGGAAGGGAGTAGAGCCCCTATCCGTAGAGGCCAGGGGAGGGCGCACAGGGGCAGAGCCGCTAACCCCGGCCTCAGGGCGAGAACCATGACGAGGGCGATGGGCGTCGTCAAGGCGATCAGGAGGACGACGAGGCGAGCGAGAGCGTGGACGGAGCCGGGGAACCCCCCGACGATGGGACGACCGGCTGCGGGACCCGAGCAGGGAGAGGGCCCGAGCAGGGAGAGAGGGCCAGGTGAACGGCCTTCAGTTGGGTCAGGGAGACGCGGATCCGGTCGGCAACAAAGGCCGGGGAACGGTGGCCCACAGTCCTAATGTGGCGGGAGACCATCGTCCACACCGACGGAAGGGAAGCAGAGGCCACAGCCACCGCCGAGGAACCAGGGCCATGGAGCAGCACAACCACCAGGGCCAGACACGTGCCACACAGAGCAGGGAGGTAGGCCGTAGAGGACACACAGAGCGAGTGGCGCAAGCAGGACTTGTGCCTCTCCAAGCACGGGGAGCGACAAGCAAGGCGAAAGCAAGGCAGCCTACCTGCACTAGAAGAACACACACCATAATCAGCACGTCGAAGGAGTAAGTGGAGAGAATGTCCAAGAAGAACCAGGGAAGGAGCATGGGGAAACAGGAACACACATGCAAACAGGTATCCGTACTCACCCTAAACTGGGAGCACAGAGGTAGGTGAGGAGGGCGGCCGAAGCGGAAGAGCACTAGCAGAACCTGCAAAGATGGAGAAAGTGTTAACCACCACTCAACATCTTA
Source organism: Paralithodes platypus (assembly GCA_032716605.1). Classification (NCBI taxonomy): domain Eukaryota; kingdom Metazoa; phylum Arthropoda; class Malacostraca; order Decapoda; family Lithodidae; genus Paralithodes; species Paralithodes platypus. Next base: position 34,827,789 of record CM064521.1, on the reverse strand, counting down.
CATGCAGGGCCTATAACACCAGTAAAGTGCATACACCAATATAGTATCAGGCAACAAGATGACATAAAAAAAGTCAATAGTGAAAGCCAACTATTACCGCAAATTTGCGGGCCAATGGAGGCATAACCGTACCGACACCACCCTCCCGCAATTTTGCGGGACCCCCAACGATCTCCGCAAATTTGCGGGGAGCCGAAATGTCCCAGAGGACCGAATCAAGCCCCCGCAAATTTGCGGGACCGGCCGAGATGGTCCGGCGCCGAAAAAGCGAGAGGAGCGTCTAAGGGATACCAAAGAGGCCCAGAAAAAAAGCGTCATCTCCTTATGAACTCCAAGCGACGATGGCCATCAAGCTGAGCAGTGTCTTCCTTGATAATATCCTGACTCAACCGGTCAAGGGAGAGGCAAGGAAGACACACCAGGGGAGAGGAGGCACATCCCCCAGGAACCACCCAACCCACAGAGATAGAGCAAAGCCCATGAGGAGAAGTGGCAGGAAGGGTGGTTTGGCACAAACAGGGGCCCCCGTAGGGTACCCCAGGATTGGGCAAAAGGGTATGAAAGGATGGAGGTGAAAACAGTAAGGGAACACAAAAACCAGTAAATGAAACTGGCGAGAAAAAGGGTGGCCTAGCCGTGAGGAGAGAATGTGTCAGGGGCGAAAAACCCTGTGGTGTGAGGGAGGGGCCCCCGTGGGGTACCCCTGGATATCACGAACCACCAAGCGCCCAGGCCCTTGAGACACAGTGAAGGCTCGAAAGGGGGGACTCGGGAATAACGCTAATAATGCGGCCGACACAAACCCGACAAACAGCAGCGCCACCACGAAATCTCAGATTGTGAACCAACTGTACACCTAGGCTATGAAAATATGAAAACTCATAGGGGCATAGCAATTCCTGAATGAGAAACAAGCTAGGCTAAAATAAGCTAAAAGCTAAACTATGCCCAGACTAACAGGAAAAAAGAATATGAAAAGAGAAAGGAATGAAAAACACACACGAGGAACGCCAGGCGCCCCCGTACCTTCGGTAGCTATTTCCACACGCGTCTCCATTAAACACACTGAGGAGCCCATTTACGTGTGCCCTAGATCACGTAACATCTGTCTAACAAAAAAGAAGGCCAGATAAGCCGAAACGAACCTAAACAGGGTGAATTAAAGGAGCACAACAAAAGCGACTGCATTCAATGGAGCGCGTGAAAAAATGATGACAAGAGAGGGTCGCTCATGCGCACGTTCGACAGGGATCTGCACATGACGGAACACGGGATGGGCCTTAAGCGGTAACTAAGGTAAACCCCTTTTTCTTCTCTTGTATGCTTTTTTCACCTTCGGTGGTAGTTTTGGTTAATGTACAACGTCTCCTAGAGCAAGATAAGGAGTAGACTCTAGACGTTTTCTTTTTAACCGCGGTTGGAATGACGACATAGCAGTCAAAATAGACAAGTCGTCATTGCAATTAGGTTAATAGCCTTGACGTTGGATTTGCCAAGACTACTAACAAATAGTGTTCCTCCTCAAATGGTGTATCTTTTCATTGAATTATATAATTATATATATATATATACCGTATATATATGTATATATATATATATATGCGTTCTGCTATAATTATGTTTACTCTATAATTACCAGTTTACTGTCTACCGGAAGTTATGTGTTCGCCTCCGTGTGTTTGTCTGTCTGTAAACAAGATATCTAGAACAAAATAATTGCCTGAAGTTAATGAAGGTTGGTGGGAAAATAAGATATGTAGCAAGGAAGAAGTGATTCACTTTGAGGCGATCTGCAGATGTTCACGACATATGGTGGGCAGATAGAATATGCACCTTTGGAGAAGTGATTCAATATAGGAGGCGAGCCGGAATATATCCCGTAACACAGATCCAGAATTTGTTTTAGGTCATTAATATTAATGATATAGAACCAGCCAGCATAGGCGGAGGTATGCTCTCTACCAAGTGCCGCTCTAGTTTACTTATATATCATGTAAGCCTATATCCTATATCTAACCTTGTCTTTGTCTAAACCTCGTCTATTTAAAACAAGTAGGCTTATTGTATACAAATGATGTTCTCCGAAGTAAGGTAATCGTAGGATAGATTTAGGAAAGAATAGTTAGGGAAGACTGAGTAGAACTGTTAACACATATATAGCTGGCCGCCACGTTCTAAACACAAAGCATTATACGAAGAAAAACACTATACGGATATAGGAAATGGACAGTGACAATAGGTAATATTAAATAGAAATACATTAATAATATACGTGAGAATGGAAGTGAATTACAGAATATTAATAACATTTGGTCGCAACTCTTATAACACATAAATAAACATAAGGCAAATAAAACAAAACACACGAACATATAATGTAGGAGTGTAAGAGCTATTTGATAACTGATATAATTTGGTAGAGATAGGGAGAGGGCTATCATAATTATACAGTATGTGCGTATTTTATTGATAATATGAGAGAGAAGCGGAGAGAGAGGCGTGGAATTTTAGTTTAGGGGAATAAAGTGAGGGTAAGGTAACTACCGTACTACCCTGCTTCTACACCCTCCAACTCTCCCCTCTCTAACACCCCCCCTTTCCCTCCCCTTCCTCTGGCTGGCATCCAGTCTCAAGGGGTACCAAGCAAAAGACAATCCAATTTAGTTGACGCGTTCACGTGGGGGTCCATGAATTTTTATAAGTGACTGTACATTATGGACAGTAGTCCGTGAGCAATACTGGTGACACACATATATACAGGTAGTCAAATTAACATGCCTCAAGGACATTAACAAACTATTTTAATTTAGCATAAATATAAATTAATGAACGATATAATTACTAGATGCAAAGATTATTAAATAGGGATCCTAGAAGTGCTTATGAGTGTGGTAGGTGTGGGGGAAATAGCTAACTTGATTCTAGTATGGCATGGAGGTAGGGCAGATCCCTAAAGGAGGTCCTTTTAGTCTGCAGTCCACGACGGTATCCACAGTGCTATCGGTATATTGATAGTGACTTACCTTTTATATTATGGGTATTATGGGTATACCTCCCCAATATACCAATAAAAGGGTACATTATTACGGACACTGTACATACTCTTTTCATATTCCAAATGTGTTAAAGTGTACTGGACTACAGATGGCTTCATACACACATACACCTATGAAGTAGAGTCGTCAGCAATCCTATCTAAACTCAGTTGTATTTATTTATTTTATATATTTTTTTCTAGATTTTAAGTCGTTTCATTTCATTAGTTTGGCGATCACAAGACGCTTTACCCCATTCAGGTGGCGATTTTTGTTCTGGGCGAGCGACAGCGAACCTGCAATTAAAGGAAAGCTGGTCTTCGGCCTGGACCTTTTCTAACGAAAAATTTATAGATTTACTTTTATAATAACAAGCTTGAAGGGGTCTGGGGAGATTTTTATTTAATTTTTTTTTTTTTTTTAAGCTTAGGGTGCAAAATATATAATAAGTTGCTCTAAAATGGCAAACCCAATGAGAACAGTCAATAAAGTCACCTTCTTTTTTTCTCTTTCTCGCCTCTTCTCTCTTTTTCTGGCTTACGTCCATTCGGCCCCATTAAGCCTACTGTTTTAAGACGTTTATCCCCATCCAGGTGTTGATTTCTTCCTGGCGAGCGATAGCGAGCCAGCATTGTATGGAGAAATCCGGCTTCGCCGGAGACATTTTTCTATCGAAAAATGTACAAATTTAACTTGCTGTCAAAATAGAATATATATATATACCGTACTGTGTATATATATATATATACACACTGTATATATGTTGGCTCGCTACCGCTCGCCAGTAAAGTATTGACACCTGGATGGGGGTAAACGTCTTTAAAAAGTAGGCTGAATGGGGCCGAATGGATACAAGCCAAAAAAAAAAAGAGAGAGAATAAAAGCCGGTGACCCCTCTTAAACCAAAACACCACAATAAACACCCAACACGTCTATTGGACTATAGTCTATTCACTGTAAGTAGGCGAGAAATCATGACCTAATAACCTCTGTAACCCCAAAACGACTAGAGTAATCGAGCTAATATTTCTACCATTTGGGAAGAGTCAGTCAAGGAATAGATGTGGAAATTTACAGCCAATTTGCTCTAGCCCTTTTTGAGTTACAGAGGATAGAGGTCATGATTTCTCGTCTACTTACAGCGAATAGACTATAGCATTAACCCATTCAGTACTGGTGGCATCCTATTGGACGATTGTATTCAGGTAGGGAAGGACGTCTACCCATTAAAAGGTTACCGACTATCTCGATTAATCCCTTTAGCAACCAGATGTCTTTCCTAAGCTTTAAAGAATCGTCTAAACGTAGTTGAAATCGCTGTAATCCTCTAAAAAAAGACGTCTCCGGTACAGAAAGGGTTAAGGGGGGTGATCTGTTTTTGTTCTGTCCTTTTCTATCTTTCTCTGGCTTTTATCCATTTGGCCCCATTCAGCCTACTGTTTTAAGAGTTTTATCCCCATCCAGGTGTCAATTTTTTACTGGTGAGCGGTAGCGAGCCAGCATTTTTTTTTTTTTTTTTACAGCAGGCTAAATTTGTAAATTTTTCGATAGAAAAATGTCTCCGGCGAAGACGGATTTTTTCATATAATGCTGGCTCGCTATCGCTCGCCAGGAATAAATCGACACCTAGATGGGGATAAACGTTTTAAGATAGTTGGCTGAATGGGGCCGAATGGATACAAGCCAGAGAAAGGGAGAAAACGCCAGAAATAACAAAAAGCAGGTCACCCCCCCTTAATAAGGTTACACCCATGGGAGTTGTTGAACCTTTAAGGGGGAGGTACTCGCTTTTTATGGACCCCCTTCTCCCTCATGTTTAGATCCATTAGTTTTGCGGTTTTAAGACGTTCGTTCACAAGTTTGGCGATTTCGAAACCATTACTTTGTCAATATTAAGGCCTTTCGTGCCGTTTAGGTGTCGAGTTTTTCCTGGCGAGCGAAAGCGAGCCTATAATTTTTTAAGGAACTTGCTTTCGGCCGGGAAATTTTTCTACCGAAAAATGTACAAATATATCTTGAAAAGGGGTATATGGGGTGTTTTTATAAGCTTGATGAAGGTCTAGCGAGGAAATTCAAAATAAAATTAATATATGAATAAGAGTCCCCCCAAAAAAATAAGCACTACCCCCTAAAAGCCAAGTTCTGAAGTATCTGGAATATATCTAAATCACTTCATTATCTCGTTTGGGTTCGATACTGAGAGAGCATTTTGCTTTGCTGTCCTTTTCTGCCACTGTTATAGTACAGTATATGGTAATGATTCTTTTACAAGTAGTTGTTAAGATGGGTCACCGTTTTTTTTTTATCTTTCTCTCCTTTTCTCTCTTTCCCTGGCTTCTATCCATTCGGCCCCATTCAGCCAACTGTTTTAAGACGTTTATCCCCATCAAGTTGTCGATTTCTTCCATCTGGTGTATGCGAGCCACTACCTTCCTCACACTCCCTCTGGTGTATGCGAGCCACTACCTTCCTCACACTCCATCTGGTGTATGGGAGCCACTACCTTCCTCACACTCCATCTGGTGTATGTGAGCCACTACCTTCCTCACACTCCATCTGGTGTATGGGAGCCACTACCTTCCTCACACTCCATCTGGTGTATGGGAGCCACTACCTTCCTCACACTCCATCTGGTGTATGGGTGCCACTACCTTCCTCACACTCCATCTGGTGTATGTGAGCCACTACCTTCCTCACACTCCATCTGGTGTATGTGAGCCACTACCATCCTCACACTCCATCTGGTGTATGGGAGCCACTACCTTCCTCACACTCCATCTGGTGTATGGGAGCCACTACCTTCCTCACACACCATCTGGTGTATGCGAGCCACTACCTTCCTCATACTCCATCTGGTGTATGGGAGCCACTACCTTCCTCACACTCCATCTGGTGTATGCGAGCCACTACCTTCCTCACACTCCCTCTGGTGTATGGGAGCAACTACCATCCTCACACTCCATCTGGTGTATGGGAGCCACTACCTTCCTCACACTCCATCTGGTGTATGTGAGCCACTACCTTCCTCACACTCCATCTGGTGTATGGGAGCCACTACCTTCCTCACACTCCGTCTGGTGTATGGGAGCCACTACCTTCCTCACATTCCATCTGGTGTTTGCGAGCCACTACCTTCCTCACACTCCATCTGGTGTATGCGAGCCACTACCTTCCTCACACTCCATCTGGTGTATGGGAGCCACTACCTTCCTCACACTCCATCTGGTGTATGGGAGCCACTACCTTTCTCACACTCCATCTGGTGTATGGGAGCCACTACCTTCCTCACACTCCATCTGGTGTATGTGAGCCACTACCTTCCTCACACTCCATCTGGTGTATGCGAGCCACTACCTTCCTCACACTCCATCTGGTCTATGCGAGCCACTACCTTCCTCACACTCCATCTGGTGTATGGGAGCCACTACCTTCCTCACACTCCCTCTGGTGTATGGGAGCCACTACCTTCCTCACACTCCATCTGGTGTATGGGAGCCACTACCTTCCTCACACTCCCTCTGGTGTATGGGAGCCACTACCTTCCTCACACTCCATCTGGTGTATGCGAGCCACTACCTTCCTCACACTCCATCTGGTGTATGGGAGCCACTACATTCCTCACACTCCGTCTGGTGTATGTGAGCCACTACCTTCCTCACACTCCGTCTGGTGTATGCGAGCCACTACCTTCCTCACATTCCATCTGTTGTATGTGAGCCACTACCTTCCTCACACTCCATCTGGTGTATGTGAGCCACTACCTTCCTCACACTCCATCTGGTGTATGTGAGCCACTACCTTCCTCACACTCCATCTGGTGTATGTGAGCCACTACCATCCTCACACTCCATCTGGTGTATGGGAGCCACTACCTTCCTCACACTCCATCTGGTGTATGCGAGCCACTACCTTCCTCACACTCCCTCTGGTGTATGGGAGCCACTACCTTCCTCACACTCCATCTGGTGTATGCGAGCCACTACCTTCCTCACACTCCATCTGGTGTATGGGAGCCACTACCTTCCTCACACTCCATCTGGTGTATGCGAGCCACTACCTTCCTCACACTCCATCTGGTGTATGCGAGCCACTACCTTTCTCATACTCCATCTGGTGTATGGGAGCCACTACCTTCCTCACACTCCATCTGGTGTAAGGGAGCCACTACCCTCCTCACACTCCATCTGGTGCATGCGAGCCACTACCTTCCTCACACTCCATCTGGTGTATGCGAGCCGCTACCTTCCTCACACTCCATCTGGTGTATGCGAGCCACTACCTTCCTCACACTCCATCTGGTGTATGCGAGCCACTACCTTCCTCACACTCCATCTGGTGTATGGGAGCCACTACCTTCCTCACACTCCATCTGGTGTATGCGAGCCACTACCTTCCTCACACTCCATCTGGTGTAAGGGAGCCACTACCTTCCTCACACTCCATCTGGTGTATGTGAGCCACTACCTTCCTCACACTCCATCTGGTGTATGCGAGCCACTACCTTCCTCACACTCCATCTGGTGTATGCGACCCACTACCTTCCTCACACTCCATCTGGTGTATGCGAGCCACTACCTTCCTCACACTCCATCTGGTGTATGGGAGCCACTACCTTCCTCACACTCCATCTGGTGTATGCGAGCCACTACCTTCCTCACACTCCATCTGGTGTATGGGAGCCACTACCTTCCTCATACTCCATCTGGTGTATGCGAGCCACTACCTTCCTCACACTCCATCTGGTGTATGCGAGCCACTACCTTCCTCACACTCAAACTGGTGTATGGGAGCCACTACCTTCCTCACACTCCATCTGCTGTATGGGAGCCACTACCTTCCTCACTCCATTTGGTGTATGCGAGCCACTACCTTCCTCCCACTCCATCTGGTGTAAGGGAGCCACTACCTTCCTCATACTCCATCTGGTGTATGGGAGCCACTACCTTCCTCACACTCCATCTGGGGTATGCGAGCCACTACCTTCCTCACACTCCCTCTGGTGTATGGGAGCCACTACTTTCCTCACACTCCATCTGGTGTATGGGAGCCACTACCTTCCTCACACTCCATCTGGTGTATGCGAGCCACTACCTTCCTCACACTGCATCTGGTGTATGGGAGCCACTACCTTCCTCACACTCAATCTGGTGTATGCGAGCCACTACCTTCCTCACACTCCATCTGGTGCATGGGAGCCACTACCTTCCTCACACTCCATCTGGTGTATGGGAGCCACTACCTTCCTCACACTCCATCTGGTGTATGGGAGCCACTGCCTTCCTCACACTCCATCTGGTGTATTGGAGCCACTACCTTCCTCACACTCCATCTGGTGTATGCGAGCCACTACCTTCCTCACACTCCATCTGGTGTATGGGAGCCACTACCTTCCTCACACTCCATCTGGTGTATGCGAGCCACTACCTTCCTCACACTCCATCTGGTGTATGGGAGCCACTACCTTCCTCACACTCCATCTGGTGTATGCGAGCAACTACCTTCCTCACACTCCATCTGGTGTATGCGAGCCACTACCTTCCTCACACTCCATCTGGTGTATGGGAGCCACTACCTTCCTCACACTCCATCTGGTGTATGCGAACTGCTACCTTCCTCACACTCCATCTGATGTATGCGAGCCACTACCTTCCTCACACTCCATCTGGTGTATGGGAGCCACTACCTTCCTCACACTCCATCTGGTGTAAGGGAGCCACTACCTTCCTCACACTCCATCTGGTGTATGCGATCCACTACCTTCCTCACACTCCCTCTGGTGTATGGGAGCCACTACCTTCCTCACACTCCATCTGGTGTATGGGAGCCACTACCTTCCTCACACTCCATCTGGTGTATGGGAGCCACTACCTTCCTCACACTCCATCTGGTGTATGGGAGCCACTACCTTCCTCACACTCCATCTGGTGTATGTGAGCCACTACCTTCCTCACACTCCATCTGGTGTATGCGAGCCACTACCTTCCTCACACTCCATCTGGTGTATGCGAGCCACTACCTTCCTCACACTCCATCTGGTGTATGGGAGCCACTACCTTCCTCACACTCCATCTGGTGTATGGGAGCCACTACCTTCCTCACACTCCATCTGGTGTATGTGAGCCACTACCTTCCTCACACTCCATCTGGTGTATGGGAGCCACTACATTCCTCACACTCCGTCTGGTGTATGTGAACCACTACCTTCCTCACACTCCATCTGGTGTATGCGAGCCACTACCTTCCTCACATTCCATCTGGTGTATGTGAGCCACTACCTTCCTCACACTCCATCTGGTGTATGTGAGCCACTACCTTCCTCACACTCCATCTGGTGTATGTGAGCCACTACCTTCCTCACACTCCATCTGGTGTATGTGAGCCACTACCATCCTCACACTCCATCTGGTGTATGGGAGCCACTACCTTCCTCACACTCCATCTGGTGTATGTGAGCCACTACCTTCCTCACACTCCATCTGGTGTATGCAAGCCACTACCTTCCTCACACTCCATCTGGTGTATGGGAGCCACTACCTTCCTCACACTCCATCTGGTGTATGCGAGCCACTACCTTCCTCACACTCCATCTGGTGTATGGGAGCCACTACCTTCCTCACACACCATCTGGTGTATGCGAGCCACTACCATCCTCACACTCCATCTGGTGTATGTGAGCCACTACCTTCCTCACACTCCATCTGGTGTATGCGAGCCACTACCTTCCTCACACTCCATCTGGTGTAAGGGAGCTACTACCCTCCTCACACTCCATCTGGTGCATGCGAGCCACTACCTTCCTCACACTCCATCTGGTGTATGCGAGCCGCTACCTTCCTCACACTCCATCTGGTGTATGCGAGCCACTACCTTCCTCACACTCCATCTGGTGTATACGAGCCACTACCTTCCTCACACTCCATCTGGTGTATGGGAGCCACTACCTTCCTCACACTCCATCTGGTGTATGTGAGCCACTACCTTCCTCACACTCCATCTGGTGTATGCGAGCCACTACCTTCCTCACACTCCATCTGGTGTATGGGAGCCACTACCTTCCTCACACTCCATCTGGTGTATACGAGCCACTACCTTCCTCCTCACACTCCATCTGGTGTATGGGAGCCACTACCTTCCTCACACTCCATCTGGTGTATGCGAGCCACTACCTTCCTCACACTCCATCTGGTGTATGGGAGCCACTACCTTCCTCACACTCCATCTGGTGTATGCGAGCCACTACCTTCCTCACACTCCATCTGGTGTATGGGAGCCACTACCTTCCTCACACTCCATCTGGTGTGTGGGAGCCACTACCTTCCTCACACTCCATCTGGTGTATGCGACCCACTACCTTCCTCACACTCCATCTGGTGTAAGGGAGCCACTACCATCCTCACCCTCCATCTGGTGTATGTGAGCCACTACCTTCCTCACACTCCATCTGGTGTATGTGAGCCACTACCTTCCTCACACTCCATCTGGTGTATGCGAGCCACTACCTTCCTCACACTCCATCTGGTGTATGCGAGCCACTACCTTCCTCACACTCCATCTGGTGTATGGGAGCCACTACCTTCCTCACACTCCATCTGGTGTATGCGAGCCACTACCTTCCTCACACTCCATCTGGTGTATGGAGCCACTACCTTCCTCACACTCCATCTGGTGTATGGGAGCCACTACCTTCCTCACACTCCATCTGGTGTATGGGAGCCACTACCTTCCTCACACTCCATCTGGTGTATGGAGCCACTACCTTCCTCACACTCCATCTGGTGTATGGGAGCCACTACCTTCCTCACACTCCATCTGGTGTATGCGAGCCACTACCTTCCTCACACTCCATCTGGTGTATGCCAGCCACTACCTTCCTCACACTCCATCTGGTGTATGGGAGCCACTACCTTCCTCACACTCCATCTGGTGTATGGGAGCCACTACCTTCCTCACACTCCATCTGGTGTATGGGAGCCACTACCTTCCTTACACTCCATCTGGTGTATGGGAGCCACTACCTTCCTCACACTCCATCTGGTGTATGGGAGCCACTACCTTCCTCACACTCCATCTGGTGTATGGGAGCCACTACCTTCCTCACACTCCATCTGGTGTATGGGAGCCACTACCTTCCTCACACTCCATCTGGTGTATGGGAGCCACTACCTTCCTCACCCTCCATCTGGTGTATGTGAGCCACTACCTTCCTCACACTCCATCTGGTGTATGCGAGCCACTACCTTCCTCACACTCCATCTGGTGTATGGGAGCCACTACCTTCCTCACACTCCATCTGCTGTATGGAAGCCACTACCTTCCTCACACTCCATCTGGTGTATGCGAGCCACTACCTTCCTCACACTCCATCTGGTGTATGCGAGCCACTACCTTCCTCACACTCCATCTGGTGTATGGGAGCCACTACCTTCCTCACACTCCATCTGGTGTATGGGAGCCACTACCTTCCTCACACTCCATCTGGTGTATGCGAGCCACTACCTTCCTCACACTCCATCTGGTGTATGGGAGCCACTACCTTCCTCACACTCCATCTGGTGTATGGGAGCCACTACCTTCCTCACACTCCATCTGGTGTATGCGAGCCACTACCTTCCTCACACTCCATCTGGTGTATGGGAGCCACTACCTTCCTCACACTCCATCTGGTGTATGCGAGCCACTACCTTCCTCACACTCCATCTGGTGTATGCGAGCCACTACCTTCCTCACACTCCATCTGGTGTATGGGAGCCACTACCTTCCTCACACTCCATCTGGTGTATGGGAGCCACTACCTTCCTCACACTCCATCTGGTGTATGCGAGCCACTACCTTCCTCACACTCCATCTGGTGTATGCGAGCCACTACCTTCCTCACACTCCATCTGGTGTATGGGAGCCACTACCTTCCTCACACTCCATCTGGTGTATGCGAGCCACTACCTTCCTCACACTCCATCTGGTGTATGGGAGCCACTACCTTCCTCACACTCCATCTGGTGTATGCGAGCCACTACCTTCCTCACACTCCATCTGGTGTATGGGAGCCACTACCTTCCTCACACTCCATCTGGTGTATGGGAGCCACTACCTCCTCACACTCCATCTGGTGTATGGGAGCCACTACCTTCCTCACACTCCATCTGGTGTATGGGAGCCACTACCTTCCTCACACTCCATCTGGTGTATGCGAGCCACTACCTTCCTCACACTCCATCGGTGTATGGGAGCCACTACCTTCCTCACACTCCATCTGGTGTATGGGAGCCCACTACTTCCTCACACTCCATTGGTGTATGGGAGCCACTACCTTCCTCACACTCCATCTGGTGTATGCGAGCCACTACCTTCCTCACACTCCATCTGGTGTATGGGAGCCACTACCTTCCTTACACTCCATCTGGTGTATGGGAGCCACTACCTTCCTCACACTCCATCTGGTGTATGGGAGCCACTACGGAGCCACTACCTTCCTCACAATGCGAGCCACTACCTTCCTCACACTCCATCTGGTGTATGGGAGCCACTACCTTCCTCACACTCCATCTGGTGTATACGAGCCACTACCTTCCTCCTCACACTCCATCTGGTGTATGGGAGCCACTACCTTCCTCACACTCCATCTGGTGTATGCGAGCCACTACCTTCCTCACACTCCATCTGGTGTATGCGAGCCACTACCTTCCTCACACTCCATCTGGTGTATGCGAGCCACTACCTTCCTCACACTCCATCTGGTGTATGCGAGCCACTACCTTCCTCACACTCCATCTGGTGTATGGGAGCCACTACCTTCCTCACACTCCATCTGGTGTATGGGAGCCACTACCTTCCTCACACTCCATCTGGTGTATGGGAGCCACTACCTTCCTCACACACTCCATCTGGTGTATGGGAGCCACTACCTTCCTCACACTCCATCTGGTGTATGGGAGCCACTACCTTCCTCACACTCCATCTGGTGTATGCGAGCCACTACCTTCCTCACACTCCATCTGGTGTATGGGAGCCACTACCTTCCTCACACTCCATCTGGTGTATGGGAGCCACTACCTTCCTCACACTCCATCTGGTGTATGGGAGCCACTACCTTCCTCACACTCCATCTGGTGTATGCGAGCCACTACCTTCCTCACACTCCATCTGGTGTATGGGAGCCACTACCTTCCTCACACTCCATCTGGTGTATGGGAGCCACTACCTTCCTCACACTCCATCTGGTGTATGGGAGCCACTACCTTCCTCACACTCCATCTGGTGTATGGGAGCCACTACCTTCCTCACACTCCATCTGGTGTATGCGAGCCACTACCTTCCTCACACTCCATCTGGTGTATGGGAGCCACTACCTTCCTCACACTCCATCTGGTGTATGGGAGCCACTACCTTCCTCACACTCCATCTGGTGTATGCGAGCCACTACCTTCCTCACACTCCATCTGGTGTATGCGAGCCACTACCTTCCTCACACTCCATCTGGTGTATGGGAGCCACTACCTTCCTCACACTCCATCTGGTGTATGTGAGCCACTACCTTCCTCACACTCCATCTGGTGTATGGGAGCCACTACCTTCCTCACACTCCATCTGGTGTATGGGAGCCACTACCTTCCTCACACTCCATCTGGTCTATGCTAGCCACTACCTTCCTCACACTCCATCTGGTGTATGGGAGCCACTACCTTCCTTACACACCATCTGGTGTATGGGAGCCACTACCTTCCTCACACTCCATCTGGTGTATGGGAGCCACTACCTTCCTCACACTCCATCTGGTGTATGTGAGCCACTACCTTCCTCACACTCCATCTGGTGTATGGGAGCCACTACCTTCCTCACACTCCATCTGGTGTATGGGAGCCACTACCTTCCTCACACTCCATCTGGTGTATGGGAGCCACTACCTTCCTCACACTCCATCTGGTGTATGGGAGCCACTACCTTCCTCACACTCCATCTGGTGTATGCGAGCCACTACCTTCCTCACACTCCATCTGGTGTATGGGAGCCACTACCTTCCTCACATTCCATCTGGTCTATGCAAGCCACTACCTTCCTCACACTCCCTCTGGTATATGGGAGCCACTACCTTCCTCACACTCCATCTGGTGTATGGGAGCCACTACCTTCCTCACACTCCATCTGGTGTATGTGAGCCACTACCTTCCTCACACTCCATCTGGTGTATGGGAGCCACTACCTTCCTCACACTCCATCTGGTGTATGGGAGCCACTACCTTCCTCACACTCCATCTGGTGTATGCGAGCCACTACCTTCCTCACACTCCATCTGGTGTATGGGAGCCACTACCTTCCTCACACTCCATCTGGTGTATGGGAGCCACTACCTTCCTCACACTCCATCTGGTGTATGGGAGCCACTACCTTCCTCACACTCCATCTGGTGTATGGAGCCACTACCTTCCTCACACTCCATCTGGTGTATGGAGCCACTACCTTCCTCACACTCCATCTGGTGTATGCGAGCCACTACCTTCCTCACACTCCATCTGGTGTATGCGAGCCACTACCTTCCTCACACTCCATCTGGTGTATGCGAGCCACTACCTTCCTCACACTCCATCTGGTGTATGGGAGCCACTACCTTCCTCACACTCCATCTGGTGTATGGGAGCCACTACCTTCCTCACACTCCATCTGGCGGATCAGAGCGACTACCTTCCTCACACTCCATCTGGTGTATGCGAGCCACTACCTTCCTCACACTCCATCTGGTGTATGGGAGCCACTACCTTCCTCACACTCCATCTGGTGTATGCGAGCCACTACCTTCCTCACACTCCATCTGGTGTATGCGAGCCACTACCTTCCTCACACTCCATCTGGTGTATGCGAGCCACTACCTTCCTCACACTCCATCTGGTGTATGGGAGCCACTACCTTCCTCACACTCCATCTGGTGTATGGGAGCCACTACCTTCCTCACACTCCATCTGGTGTATGGGAGCCACTACCTTCCTCACACTCCATCTGGTGTATGCGAGCCACTACCTTCCTCACACTCCATCTGGTGTATGCGAGCCACTACCTTCCTCACACTCCATCTGGTGTATGGGAGCCACTACCTTCCTCACACTCCATCTGGTGTATGCGAGCCACTACCTTCCTCACACTCCATCTGGTGTATGGGAGCCACTACCTTCCTCACACTCCATCTGGTGTATGGAGCCACTACCTTCCTCACACTCCATCTGGTGTATGCGAGCCACTACCTTCCTCACACTCCATCTGGTGTATGGGAGCCACTACCTTCCTCACACTCCATCTGGTGTATGGGAGCCACTACCTTCCTCACACTCCATCTGGTGTATGGGAGCCACTACCTTCCTCACACTCCATCTGGTGTATGCGAGCCACTACCTTCCTCACACTCCATCTGGTGTATGGGAGCCACTACCTTCCTCACACTCCATCTGGTGTATGGGAGCCACTACCTTCCTCACACTCCATCTGGTGTATGGGAGCCACTACCTTCCTCACACTCCATCTGGTGTATGGGAGCCACTACCTTCCTCACACTCCATCTGGTGTATGGGAGCCACTACCTTCCTCACACTCCATCTGGTGTATTGGAGCCACTACCTTCCTCACACTCCATCTGGTGTATGCGAGCCACTACCTTCCTCACACTCCATCTGGTGTATGGGAGCCACTACCTTCCTCACACTCCATCTGGTGTATGGGAGCCACTACCTTCCTCACACTCCATCTTGCGTATTGGAGCCACTACCTTCCTCACACTCCATCTGGTGTATGCGAGCCACTACCTTCCTCACACTCCATCTGGTGTATGGGAGCCACTACCTTCCTCACACTCCATCTGGTGTATGGGAGCCACTACCTTCCTCACACTCCATCTGGTGTATGCGAGCCACTACCTTCCTCACACTCCATCTGGTGTATGGGAGCCACTACCTTCCTCACACTCCATCTGGTGTATGGGAGCCACTACCTTCCTCACACTCCATCTGGTGTATGGGAGCCACTACCTTCCTCACACTCCATCTGGTGTATGGGAGCCACTACCTTCCTCACACTCCATCTGGTGTATGCGAGCCACTACCTTCCTCACACTCCATCTGGTGTATGGGAGCCACTACCTTCCTCACACTCCATCTGGTGTATGCGAGCCACTACCTTCCTCACACTCCATCTGGTGTATGGGAGCCACTACCTTCCTCACACTCCATCTGGTGTATGGGAGCCACTACCTTCCTCACACTCCATCTGGTGTATGGGAGCCACTACCTTCCTCACACTCCATCTGGTGTATGGAGCCACTACCTTCCTCACACTCCATCTGGTGTATGGGAGCCACTACCTTCCTCACACTCCATCTGGTGTATGCGAGCCACTACCTTCCTCACACTCCATCTGGTGTATGCGAGCCACTACCTTCCTCACACTCCATCTGGTGTATGGGAGCCACTACCTTCCTCACACTCCATCTGGTGTATGCGAGCCACTACCTTCCTCACACTCCATCTGGTGTATGGAGCCACTACCTTCCTCACACTCCATCTGGTGTATGGAGCCACTACCTTCCTCACACTCCATCTGGTGTATGGGAGCCACTACCTTCCTCACACTCCATCTGGTGTATGGGAGCCACTACCTTCCTCACACTCCATCTGGTGTATGGGAGCCACTACCTTCCTCACACTCCATCTGGTGTATGGGAGCCACTACCTTCCTCACACTCCATCTGGTGTATGGGAGCCACTACCTTCCTCACACTCCATCTGGTGTATGGGAGCCACTACCTTCCTCACACTCCATCTGGTGTATGCGAGCCACTACCTTCACATATGCGAGCCACTACCTTCCTCACACTCCATCTGGTGTATGGGAGCCACTACCTTCCTCACACTCCATCTGGTGTATGCGAGCCACTACCTTCCTCACACTCCATCTGGTGTATGGGAGCCACTACCTTCCTCACACTCCATCTGGTGTAAGGGAGCCACTACCTTCCTCACACTCCATCTGGTGTATGCGAGCCACTACCTTCCTCACACTCCATCTGGTGTATGGGAGCCACTACCTTCCTCACACTCCATCTGGTGTATGTGAGCCACTACCTTCCTCACTCCATTTGGTGTATGCGAGCCACTACCTTCCTCACACTCCATCTGGTGTATGGGAGCCACTACCTTCCTCACACTCCATCTGGTGTATGGGAGCCACTACCTTCCTCACACTCCATCTGGGGTATGCGAGCCACTACCTTCCTCACACTCCATCTGGTGTATGGGAGCCACTACTTTCCTCACACTCCATCTGGTGTATGGGAGCCACTACCTTCCTCACACTCCATCTGGTGTATGCGAGCCACTACCTTCCT
This sequence comes from Paralithodes platypus, assembly GCA_032716605.1. Classification (NCBI taxonomy): domain Eukaryota; kingdom Metazoa; phylum Arthropoda; class Malacostraca; order Decapoda; family Lithodidae; genus Paralithodes; species Paralithodes platypus. The sequence goes on along the minus strand of CM064521.1, from coordinate 34,810,392 downwards.
CACACTCCATCTGGTGTATGGGAGCCACTACCTTCCTCACACTCCATCTGGTGTATGCGAGCCACTACCTTCCTCACACTCCATCTGGTGTATGGGAGCCACTACCTTCCTCACACTCCATCTGGTGTATGCGAGCCACTACCTTCCTCACACTCCATCTGGTGTATGGGAGCCACTACCTTCCTCACACTCCATCTGGTGTATGCGAGCCACTACCTTCCTCACACTCCATCTGGTGTATGGGAGCCACTACCTTCCTCACACTCCATCTGGTGTATGCGAGCCACTACCTTCCTCACACTCCATCTGGTGTATGCGAGCCACTACCTTCCTCACACTCCATCTGGTGTATGCGAGCCACTACCTTCCTCACACTCCATCTGGTGTATGGAGCCACTACCTTCCTCACACTCCATCTGGTGTATGCGAGCCACTACCTTCCTCACACTCCATCTGGTGTATGGAGCCACTACCTTCCTCACACTCCATCTGGTGTATGCGAGCCACTACCTTCCTCACACTCCTTCTGGTGTATGGGAGCCACTACCTTCCTCACACTCCATCTGGTGAATGGGAGCCACTACCTTCCACACACTCCATCTGGTGTATGGGAGCCACTACCTTCCTCACACTCCATCTGGTGTATGGGAGCCACTACCTTCCTCACACTCCATCTGGTGTATGCGAGCCACTACCTTCCTCACACTCCATCTGGTGTATGCGAGCCACTACCTTCCTCACACTCCATCTGGTGTATGGGAGCCACTACCTTCCTCACACTCCATCTGGTGTATGCGAGCCACTACCTTCCTCACACTCCATCTGGTGTATGGGAGCCACTACCTTCCTCACACTCCATCTGGTGTATGGGAGCCACTACCTTCCTCACACTCCATCTGGTGTATGGGAGCCACTACCTTCCTCACACTCCATCTGGTGTATGGGAGCCACTACCTTCCTCACACTCCATCTGGTGTATGCGAGCCACTACCTTCCTCACACTCCATCTGGTGTATGCGAGCCACTACCTTCCTCACACTCCATCTGGTGTATGGGAGCCACTACCTTCCTCACACTCCATCTGGTGTATGGAGCCACTACCTTCCTCACACTCCATCTGGTGTATGGGAGCCACTACCTTCCTCACACTCCATCTGGTGTATGGGAGCCACTACCTTCCTCACACTCCATCTGGTGTATGCGAGCCACTACCTTCCTCACACTCCATCTGGTGTATGGGAGCCACTACCTTCCTCACACTCCATCTGGTGTATGGGAGCCACTACCTTCCTCACACTCCATCTGGTGTATGGGAGCCACTACCTTCCTCACACTCCATCTGGTGTATGCGAGCCACTACCTTCCTCACACTCCATCTGGTGTATGGGAGCCACTACCTTCCTCACACTCCATCTGGTGTATGCGAGCCACTACCTTCCTCACACTCCATCTGGTGTATGGGAGCCACTACCTTCCTCACACTCCATCTGGTGTATGGGAGCCACTACCTTCCTCACACTCCATCTGGTGTATGGAGCCACTACCTTCCTTACACTCCATCTGGTGTATGGGAGCCACTACCTTCCTCACACTCCATCTGGTGTATGGGAGCCACTACCTTCCTCACACTCCATCTGGTGTATGGGAGCCACTACCTTCCTCACACTCCATCTGGTGTATGCGAGCCACTACCTTCCTCACACTCCATCTGGTGTATGGGAGCCACTACCTTCCTCACACTCCATCTGGTGTATGCGAGCCACTACCTTCCTCACACTCCATCTGGTGTATGGAGCCACTACCTTCCTCACACTCCATCTGGTGTATGGGAGCCACTACCTTCCTCACACTCCATCTGGTGTATGCGAGCCACTACCTTCCTCACACTCCATCTGGTGTATGGGAGCCACTACCTTCCTCACACTCCATCTGGTGTATGGGAGCCACTACCTTCCTCACACTCCATCTGGTGTATGCGAGCCACTACCTTCCTCACACTCCATCTGGTGTATGCGAGCCACTACCTTCCTCACACTCCATCTGGTGTATGCGAGCCACTACCTTCCTCACACTCCATCTGGTGTATGGGAGCCACTACCTTCCTCACACTCCATCTGGTGTATGGGAGCCACTACCTTCCTCACACTCCATCTGGTGTATGGGAGCCACTACCTTCCTCACACTCCATCTGGTGTATGCGAGCCACTACCTTCCTCACACTCCATCTGGTGTATGGGAGCCACTACCTTCCTCACACTCCATCTGGTGTATGCGAGCCACTACCTTCCTCACACTCCATCTGGTGTATGGGAGCCACTACCTTCCTCACACTCCATCTGGTGTATGGGAGCCACTACCTTCCTCACACTCCATCTGCTGTATGGAAGCCACTACCTTCCTCACTCCATTTGGTGTATGCGAGCCACTACCTTCCTCACACTCCATCTGGTGTATGGGAGCCACTACCTTCCTCACACTCCATCTGGTGTATGGGAGCCACTACCTTCCTCACACTCCATCTGGTGTATGGGAGCCACTACCTTCCTCACACTCCATCTGGGGTATGCGAGCCACTACCTTCCTCACACTCCATCTGGTGTATGGGAGCCACTACCTTCCTCACACTCCATCTGGTGTATGCGAGCCACTACCTTCCTCACACTCCATCTGGTGTATGGAGCCACTACCTTCCTCACACTCCATCTGGTGTATGGGAGCCACTACCTTCCTCACACTCCATCTGGTGTATGCGAGCCACTACCTTCCTCACACTCCATCTGGTGTATGCGAGCCACTACCTTCCTCACACTCCATCTGGTGTATGCGAGCCACTACCTTCCTCACACTCCATCTGGTGTATGGGAGCCACTACCTTCCTCACACTCCATCTGGTGTATGGGCCACTACCTTCCTCACACTCCATCTGGTGTATGGGAGCCACTACCTTCCTTACACTCCATCTGGTGTATGGGAGCCACTACCTTCCTCACACTCCATCTGGTGTATGGGAGCCACTACCTTCCTCACACTCCATCTGGTGTATGCGAGCCACTACCTTCCTCACACTGCATCTGGTGTATGGGAGCCACTACCTTCCTCACACTCAATCTGGTGTATGCGAGCCACTACCTTCCTCACACTCCATCTGGTGTATGGAGCCACTACCTTCCTCACACTCCATCTGGTGTATGGGAGCCACTACCTTCCTCACACTCCATCTGGTGTATGGGAGCCACTACCTTCCTCACACTCCATCTGGTGTATGCGAGCCACTACCTTCCTCACACTCCATCTGGTGTATGGGAGCCACTACCTTCCTCACACTCCATCTGGTGTATGGGAGCCACTACCTTCCTCACACTCCATCTGGTGTATGGGAGCCACTACCTTCCTCACACTCCATCTGGTGTATGCGAGCCACTACCTTCCTCACACTCCATCTGGTGTATGCGAGCCACTACCTTCCTCACACTCCATCTGGTGTATGGGAGCCACTACCTTCCTCACACTCCATCTGGTGTATGCGAGCCACTATCTTCCTCACACTCCATCTGGTGTATGCGAGCCACTACCTTCCTCACACTCCATCTGGTGTATGCGAGCCACTACCTTCCTCACACTCCATCTGGTGTATGGAGCCACTACCTTCCTCACACTCCATCTGGTGTATGGGAGCCACTACCTTCCTCACACTCCATCTGGTGTATGGGAGCCACTACCTTCCTCACACTCCATCTGGTGTATGCGAGCCACTACCTTCCTCACACTCCATCTGGTGTATGGGAGCCACTACCTTCCTCACACTCCATCTGGTGTATGGGAGCCACTACCTTCCTCACACTCCATCTGGTGTATGGGAGCCACTACCTTCCTCACACTCCATCTGGTGTATGGGAGCCACTACCTTCCTCACACTCCATCTGGTGTATGCGAGCCACTACCTTCCTCACACTCCATCTGGTGTATGCGAGCCACTACCTTCCTCACACTCCATCTGGTGTATGGGAGCCACTACCTTCCTCACACTCCATCTGGTGTATGCGAGCCACTACCTTCCTCACACTCCATCTGGTGTATGGGAGCCACTACCTTCCTCACACTCCATCTGGTGTATGGGAGCCACTACCTTCCTCACACTCCATCTGGTGTATGCGAGCCACTACCTTCCTCACACTCCATCTGGTGTATGGGAGCCACTACCTTCCTCACACTCCATCTGGTGTATGGGAGCCACTACCTTCCTCACACTCCATCTTGCGTATTGGAGCCACTACCTTCCTCACACTCCATCTGGTGTATGTGAGCCACTACCTTCCTCACACTCCATCTGGTGTATGGGAGCCACTACCTTCCTCACACTCCATCTGGTGTATGTGAGCCACTACCTTCCTCACACTCCATCTGGTGTATGGGAGCCACTACCTTCCTCACACTCCATCTGGTGTATGGGAGCCACTACCTTCCTCACACTCCATCTGGTGTATGCGAGCCACTACCTTCCTCACACTCCATCTGGTGTATGGAGCCACTACCTTCCTCACACTCCATCTGGTGTATGGGAGCCACTACCTTCCTCACACTCCATCTGGTGTATGGGAGCCACTACCTTCCTCACACTCCATCTGGTGTATGGGAGCCACTACCTTCCTCACACTCCATCTGGTGTATGGGAGCCACTACCTTCCTCACACTCCATCTGGTGTATGCGAGCCACTACCTTCCTCACACTCCATCTGGTGTATGGAGCCACTACCTTCCTCACACTCCATCTGGTGTATGGGAGCCACTACCTTCCTCACACTCCATCTGGTGTATGCGAGCCACTACCTTCCTCACACTCCATCTGGTGTATGGGAGCCACTACCTTCCTCACACTCCATCTGGTGTATGCGAGCCACTACCTTCCTCACACTCCATCTGGTGTATGGGAGCCACTACCTTCCTCACACTCCATCTGGTGTATGCGAGCCACTACCTTCCTCACACTCCATCTGGTGTATGGGAGCCACTACCTTCCTCACACTCCATCTGGTGTATGCGAGCCACTACCTTCCTCACACTCCATCTGGTGTATGCGAGCCACTACCTTCCTCACACTCCATCTGGTGTATGCGAGCCACTACCTTCCTCACACTCCATCTGGTGTATGGGAGCCACTACCTTCCTCACACTCCATCTGGTGTATGCGAGCCACTACCTTCCTCACACTCCATCTGGTGTATGCGAGCCACTACCTTCCTCACACTCCATCTGGTGTATGGGAGCCACTACCTTCCTCACACTCCATCTGGTGTATGCGAGCCACTACCTTCCTCACACTCCATCTGGTGTATGCGAGCCACTACCTTCCTCACACTCCATCTGGTGTATGGGAGCCACTACCTTCCTCACACTCCATCTGGTGTATGGAGCGACTACCTTCCTCACACTCCATCTGGTGTATGCGAGCCACTACCTTCCTCACACTCCATCTGGTGTATGGGAGCCACTACCTTCCTCACACTCCATCTGGTGTATGCGAGCCACTACCTTCCTCACACTCCATCTGGTGTATGGGAGCCACTACCTTCCTCACACTCCATCTGGTGTATGGAGCCACTACCTTCCTCACACTCCATCTGGTGTATGCGAGCCACTACCTTCCTCACACTCCATCTGGTGTATGGGAGCCACTACCTTCCTCACACTCCATCTGGTGTATGGGAGCCACTACCTTCCTCACACTCCATCTGGTGTATGCGAGCCACTACCTTCCTCACACTCCATCTGGTGTATGGGAGCCACTACCTTCCTCACACTCCATCTGGTGTATGGGAGCCACTACCTTCCTCACACTCCATCTGGTGTATGGGAGCCACTACCTTCCTCACACTCCATCTGGTGTATTGGAGCCACTACCTTCCTCACACTCCATCTGGTGTATGTGAGCCACTACCTTCCTCACACTCCATCTGGTGTATGGAGCCACTACCTTCCTCACACTCCATCTGGTGTATGGGAGCCACTACCTTCCTCACACTCCATCTGGTGTATGGGAGCCACTACCTTCCTCACACTCCATCTGGTGTATGCGAGCCACTACCTTCCTCACACTCCATCTGGTGTATGGGAGCCACTACCTTCCTCACACTCCATCTGGTGTATGCGAGCCACTACCTTCCTCACACTCCATCTGGTGTATGCGAGCCACTACCTTCCTCACACTCCATCTGGTGTATGGGAGCCACTACCTTCCTCACACTCCATCTGGTGTATGGAAGCCACTACCTTCCTCACACTCCATCTGGTGTATGGGAGCCACTACCTTCCTCACACTCCATCTGGTGTATGCGAGCCACTACCTTCCTCACACTCCATCTGGTGTATGCGAGCCACTACCTTCCTCACACTCCATCTGGTGTATGTGAGCCACTACCTTCCTCACACTCCATCTGGTGTATGGGAGCCACTACCTTCCTCACACTCCATCTGGTGTATGCGAGCCACTACCTTCCTCACACTCCATCTGGTGTATGCGAGCCACTACCTTCCTCACACTCCATCTGGTGTATGGGAGCCACTACCTTCCTCACACTCCATCTGGTGTATGGGAGCCACTACCTTCCTCACACTCCATCTGGTGTATGCGAGCCACTACCTTCCTCACACTCCATCTGGTGTATGGGAGCCACTACCTTCCTCACACTCCATCTGGTGTATGGGAGCCACTACCTTCCTCACACTCCATCTGGTGTATGCGAGCCACTACCTTCCTCACACTCCATCTGGTGTATGCGAGCCACTACCTTCCTCACACTCCATCTGGTGTATGGGAGCCACTACCTTCCTCACACTCCATCTGGTGTATGCGAGCCACTACCTTCCTCACACTCCATCTGGTGTATGGGAGCCACTACCTTCCTCACACTCCATCTGGTGTATGCGAGCCACTACCTTCCTCACACTCCATCTGGTGTATGGGAGCCACTACCTTCCTCACACTCCATCTGGTGTATGTGAGCCACTACCTTCCTCACACTCCATCTGGTGTATGAGCCACTACCTTCCTCACACTCCATCTGGTGTATGCGAGCCACTACCTTCCTCACACTCCATCTGGTGTATGCGAGCCACTACCTTCCTCACACTCCATCTGGTGTATGGGAGCCACTACCTTCCTCACACTCCATCTGGTGTATGGGAGCCACTACCTTCCTCACACTCCATCTGGTGTATGGGAGCCACTACCTTCCTCACACTCCATCTGGTGTATGGGAGCCACTACCTTCCTCACACTCCATCTGGTGTATGGGAGCCACTACCTTCCTCACACTCCATCTGGTGTATGCGAGCCACTACCTTCCTCACACTCCATCTGGTGTATGGGAGCCACTACCTTCCTCACACTCCATCTGGTGTATGGGAGCCACTACCTTCCTCACACTCCATCTGGTGTATGGGAGCCACTACCTTCCTCACACTCCATCTGGTGTATGCGAGCCACTACCTTCCTCACACTCCATCTGGTGTATGCGAGCCACTACCTTCCTCACACTCCATCTGGTGTATGGGAGCCACTACCTTCCTCACACTCCATCTGGTGTATGGGAGCCACTACCTTCCTCACACTCCATCTGGTGTATGCGAGCCACTACCTTCCTCACACTCCATCTGGTGTATGGGAGCCACTACCTTCCTCACACTCCATCTGGTGTATGGGAGCCACTACCTTCCTCACACTCCATCTGGTGTATGGGAGCCACTACCTTCCTCACACTCCATCTGGGGTATGCGAGCCACTACCTTCCTCACACTCCATCTGGTGTATGGGAGCTACTACTTTCCTCACACTCCATCTGGTGTATGGGAGCCACTACCTTCCTCACACTCCATCTGGTGTATGGGAGCCACTACCTTCCTAGCACTCCATCTGGTGTATGCGAGCCACTACCTTCCTCACACTCCATCTGGTGTATGGGAGCCACTACCTTCCTCACACTCCATCTGGTGTATGGGAGCCACTACCTTCCTCACACTCCATCTGGTGTATGGGAGCCACTACCTTCCTCACACTCCATCTGGTGTATGCGAGCCACTACCTTCCTCACACTCCATCTGGTGTATGGGAGCCACTACCTTCCTCACACTCCATCTGGTGTATGCGAGCCACTACCTTCCTCACACTCCATCTGGTGTATGGAGCCACTACCTTCCTCACACTCCATCTGGTGTATGGGAGCCACTACCTTCCTCACACTCCATCTGGTGTATGCGAGCCACTACCTTCCTCACACTCCATCTGGTGTATGGGAGCCACTACCTTCCTCACACTCCATCTGGTGTATGGAGCCACTACCTTCCTCACACTCCATCTGGTGTATGCGAGCCACTACCTTCCTCACACTCCATCTGGTGTATGGGAGCCACTACCTTCCTCACACTCCATCTGGTGTATGCGAGCCACTACCTTCCTCACACTCCATCTGGTGTATGGGAGCCACTACCTTCCTCACACTCCATCTGGTGTATGCGAGCCACTACCTTCCTCACACTCCATCTGGTGTATGCGAGCCACTACCTTCCTCACACTCCATCTGGTGTATGGGAGCCACTACCTTCCTCACACTCCATCTGGTGTATGGGAGCCACTACCTTCCTCACACTCCATCTGGTGTATGCGAGCCACTACCTTCCTCACACTCCATCTGGTGTATGGGAGCCACTACCTTCCTCACACTCCATCTGGTGTATGGAGCCACTACCTTCCTCACACTCCATCTGGTGTATGCGAGCCACTACCTTCCTCACACTCCATCTGGTGTATGGAGCCACTACCTTCCTCACACTCCATCTGGTGTATGGGAGCCACTACCTTCCTCACACGCCATCTGGTGTATGGGAGCCACTACCTTCCTCACACCCCATCTGGTGTATGCCAGCCACTACCTTCCTCACACTCCATCTGGTGTATGGGAGCCACTACCTTCCTCACACTCGAGCTGGTGTATGGGAGCCACTACCTTCCTCACACTCCATCTGGTGTATGGGAGCCACTACGTCGCTCACACTCCATCTGGTGTATGGAGCCACTACCTTCCTCACACTCCATCTGGTGTATGCGAGCCACTACCTTCCTCACACTCCATCTGGTGTATGGAGCCACTACCTTCCTCACACTCCATCTGGTGTATGCGAGCCACTACCTTCCTCACACTCCATCTGGTGTATGGAGCCACTACCTTCCTCACACTCCATCTGGTGTATGGAGCCACTACCTTCCTCACACTCCATCTGGTGTATGCGAGCCACTACCTTCCTCACACTCCATCTGGTGTATGGGAGCCACTACCTTCCTCACACTCCATCTGGTGTATGCGAGCCACTACCTTCCTCACACTCCATCTGGTGTATGCGAGCCACTACCTTCCTCACACTCCATCTGGTGTATGGAGCCACTACCTTCCTCACACTCCATCTGGTGTATGCGAGCCACTACCTTCCTCACACTCCATCTGGTGTATGGGAGCCACTACCTTCCTCACACTCCATCTGGTGTATGCGAGCCACTACCTTCCTCACACTCCATCTGGTGTATGGGAGCCACTACCTTCCTCACACTCCATCTGGTGTATGGGAGCCACTACCTTCCTCACACTCCATCTGGTGTATGCGAGCCACTACCTTCCTCACACTCCATCTGGTGTATGCGAGCCACTACCTTCCTCACACTCCATCTGGTGTATGCGAGCCACTACCTTCCTCACACTCCATCTGGTGTATGTGAGCCACTACCTTCCTCACACTCCATCTGGTGTATGGGAGCCACTACCTTCCTCACACTCCCTCTGGTGTATGTGAGCCACTACCTTCCTCACACTCCATCTGGTGTATGGGAGCCACTACCTTTCTCACACTCCATCTGGTGTATGGGAGCCACTACCTTCCTCACACTCCATCTGGTGTATGGGAGCCACTACCTTCCTCACACTCCATCTGGTGTATGGGAGCCACTACCTTCCTCAGACTCCATCTGGTGTATGGGAGCCACTACCTTCCTCACACTCCATCTGGTGTATGCAAGCCACTACCTTCCTCACACTCCATCTGGTATATGCGAGCCACTACCTTCCTCACACACCATCTGGTGTATGTGAGCCACTACCTTCCTCACACACCATCTGGTGTATGTGAGCCACTACCTTCCTCACACACCATCTGGTGTATGTGAGCCACTACCTTCCTCACACTCCATCACTGGTTAGCTCGTGTCCACTTTGATACCTATGACCTGAAAAATTATCAAATAGCAATAGATTAGAATTGAACATAATAGAAATTGATAAAATAAATGTTCAAATCGAAACTTGCACCCAATAAAACACAAAATCTGGTATTTCACTCCCATTATTACGGTTACTTTATCCCCTGATTAGAGCTGAATTTTACAATCCAACGAAGAAAAACTGTCATATCTTAATTATACTGGTACTGAAAAGCTCTGGAAACTCTTTTAAAAGATAATAGAAGAAGTACATTAATATCCCTGTCAAATATAGTTCAATTGAATCTATCTATCTATTTACTCAGGCCCAATCCCCACTTTTCCTATTTATTTATTTATTTATGTATTTTTTTTTCCCAATTGAACCAACGATACTAAACCGAAAAAGTGAAAAAGAAAATATTAAAAACCACCCTTCACGTTTACATCTGCAAGAACATTTACCCAAAAGCTATGAAGCGAGGCTTTTAGTATGTTAATCTTTAAGAAATTGTGGTTCTCATGGTACCAAACATGTCCTGATGCTAATTACTTCCGGGTTTGGCTCATTTTTGGCCTAATTCGCTTAGCCTAAAATATAAAGTGATAGATTAAATTACGGATAGCGTGACATAATATACAATGCTTACATGGAGCCCCCTCATCTTAAGGTCAAGTACCCTAGTATACCATAGTCCTGGCCAGTGAATAGGGATAATTGGGGTTACTTTATTTTTCTGAAAATGGCGTTACACTGCGTGTTTATTATAAAACAACCGTAAATTATGTTAATTATATTTATACATTCTAACCAGAAACATAATTAAATAGTATTGAAAGAAATCTATGTTAGTGATATACGGCATCTTCAAACAAGTTATACTTATTAATGCTCACAGGAAGTCCCTATACTAATTTAGGTTATTTATTTGTTTCAGTGAGTGGTTGTTAGGTCTACCACCAGGTAATGCGGTTAATGCAGGTAGTGGCTAATGTGGTGAGTACGTGACAGTTATTCAGTAATTACGTGAACCTAAAATATTTGGTACAGTAGTTTTTATTAGTAAACATGACGTTTCTGCTATATTTTCATGTGTGTGTTATGATTATTTCTTTCTTGAGGAAATGCTTCATTATAGAGATGTATGGCCCCCGATACTGAGGCAGGCTATGAATATCAGGGAAAATGTGGGGTTACAGACGTGGGTAAATTTCTATAATTGCACCTATACTAGCTAAATAAATTATTATTGTATTTAACAGGAAGGTACGACGAGGTAAGTGATGTGGTATAGGTGGCAATCTGCGGAAATGGATTATAAGGGCATTCCGCCCTCTCTGATTAAAGTCTATCAATCTAGCCTAGATGTGACACGGATTTTACAATGTGTCAGAGAGACATTAGCCTAACCTAACAACCTTACCTAACCTATCCTAGTATTATGGGTGGGGGCTGCCGCCCCCACACCCCCGCTGGTTGGGTAAAATGGTAGAAATCCAGTTGGGGTGGAGTGAGTAACCGTAGATTTTCGTAAGGGGGTCAGAGGGGGCGGAATACCCTTATAATCCATTTCCGCATATTGCCACCTATACCACATCACTTACCTTGTCGTACGTTCCTGTTAAATACAATAATAATTTGTTTAGCTCATATAGGTGTAATTATAGAATAATTCCCAGACGTGGACCTACGATAATAGACCTACGGCCTTGAACATAAAACAAAAAAAATAAAACAAAAAACAAATGCTTGGAGTTTTTGCTTTTATTGGAAACCCCAAAATTGGATAAACCAAACCAAGTTTTCTCAAAACTTTGCTCGGATTTACAGGATTTTCAGAGTAAAAAAAAAAAAAAAAAAACTTTGCCAGGGGATAAATGATGGGTTATCGACCCCCATGACTTATTGAAATCAGCATCTATGCTGCCAGTAGGGGGCCTATAAAGGGTAAGAGGGGGCACAATGCCCTTATAACAAATTAACGTATATTCTGACTTATTTCACATCACGGTAAACCTGACTTTTTGGACCGACAGTGATTTCAGTAAGTTTTTGTTTTATATATATACCGGTATACAGTGCTCTCTTATACTGAAGAGGAGCTGAAATTACTATTTTACCCATGTAAATCATTTATAATCTCTTCTTCAACAATCATAAATTACGCCTATGGATATAAGGGAAAATGAGGGGTTAAAGAGGATAAAATGCGAAAAATATTCTGTATTTGGCCATAACCGTTACCATGGGATACAGAATAAGTTGAGAGGATAAACTCCCCCCCCCCCCCTCCCCAGGAATTATTGAAATCCTCATCTATGTGGCCAGCTGGAAGCAAAATCATAAATTTATTAGTGGCCCCTCCATCATTGACGATATGCCTATTAGTATAATAGTCCTCTTTCAAGCACCCGAGGTCAGCTTGTTTGAAACACCCGCCGCAGGGGAAAGAGTACTACACCATAAGTGTAACGCTAATTCTCTTATGGAATCGTCTTTATACAAAAAAACTTTGTAAAAAAGAAAAATTAACTTAAAATTTGTTATTAAAAACTGTCTTCGTGGTGCAGTGCATAGTGTGTTGATTTTCGGTGTGAGCATCCTAGGTTCGAATCCCCGGACTGCCACATGTGGTTGTTAATTTCATTAATCGATTTTAGGAGTAGAGTTGGTTGGTGGAGAGAACATAATAATTAAGGCTTTCCAACTCGTGGATGTCTTTTTTGGATTCTACCCGAGACACTGGACCAAGCGACGCCATTCTCTCTTCCTTCCCCTGCGCGCATACTGTGTGGACGTGCCTCGCCAGTGCTCTGCTTTATTCTTTGTTCGCTCAACTCTAGTGAGTCCTTTGCTCATTTGTATATATCCGAGTTGTTCTAGAATAGGTTTAGATTAGCTAGGACTGGCAGCCCCATTGGTATGCCCGCAGGGAAGTGTTAAATTAAGGTACTTAAGTATAGGCGCCATATCGGTCCGTTTCGGGCCCGCGCCTCATGTGTTCATATTTTTTTTCTCGCCTTAGCTTTGCTATTTACAAGTTATTTAGGAGGCTCTTTTATCCGCGGGACGATGCTTCAGGCCATCGCTATGAGCCAGTTGCATTCTTTTGTTTTTTTAGCAGACACTCTGGTTCAAGAGTCGTCACACGTGGTGTGGAACTTTCCAGAGTCTGGGTTCGTTTCCTTTTTCCCCTTGGGCGTGGGGTTTTCTATGTGCGCTGCTGCTGTGTCTTCAGAGGTAAGGGTAACAGATTCATTGTGATTATTACCATGTGCCTCGTGGCCAGCCTCGGTAGGGGTTATTCTTAGTAGGCTAGGGGTATTTATTATTGCTTAATTTATACTATTTGTTAGCCCTAAGATGTGACTCTCGTTTTCATGTAGTGATTTTATGCACGAAAACAGAGTGTCAGGAGACGTTCGGACTTATTTGGTGGGTTTTTGGGGGTTGGCTGGCTTCTCAGTAAGTCGGTTCCTCATGTTGTTTTTTTTTCCTCCGGCGATCTCTCTGTGTATTGATGCCGGATACTTGTCTTGCAGGTGGGAAAGGAAATTCCCAAATAACCCGGCGTGGTGTGGTGTACCACTAGACTCCCGGCGGAAATGCTAATTCTCAAGGGTAGTAATATTGCCCCGGCCGAGTGAACTTGCCCTAACCGTTAGCCTCACGCGGCATGATAAGACTTATAACGCCCGGCGAAAAAGTCCAGTGAGGTAGTTAACTATCCCTCAAGTCTCTTAGACGATCTGTTAGTTAATTAAATGGTGTTGGTGGGCCGGTGACACTTTGTCACAGGTAAGCAGTTCTAGAAAGCTAAAAGCCATCGAGGTTTTTCATATACAAATACAGCGGAAGGTTAGAGTAGCGGTTGGTCTACAACTAAATTTCCGGCATATTTGGGGTGTTTAACACTTAAAGAGCGGGGCCCGACTTAAGTCCGTATCTAAAAAGCAGCAAGTTAGGAGCATTATTAAGGCTTTTAAAGGGTTAAAATCGAGTGCAAATGGCCGGGAGCGCAGCAGGCCACACGGCCGACACCCAGGGCTTACCGCCGCCCACTGACTCACGCTCCCTCTGTTCTCGAGAGGCCGGTAGTGTAGCCAGTAGTGAGCGTAGCTGGAAAAAATATGCCGCTATACGCTAAACTCCCATGTTGGTGGTACCACTGCATCAAAACGACGAGTGCTACGTAGCTCGTTCTGGTCTCATTTTGAAGCTTGTAGCGCCTATTTTTTGCTGAATAAATTTCTTTTCATGCAGATACTTGATTGATCATTCAGGAGGGCCTGAATATGCCCAAAATAGACCAAACCCCCCCCCCCCCCGCTAGACGAGGGTTAAGATGTGTGAACCTCTCGGTTTATCCTTATGAGCATTGATTCCTGGAAATTTTCTATTTCCAGATCACAGCACATCCGTAACAGCACAGGTCGGCAGGGGAAGGGGCCGATCCTGGTGGGGGGGGGGGGGGGTTCTAGCTCCATCATGCCTCTGGTCAATATTTGTGCTACACCCACTTGCTCTCTAATTCCGGTCCAAACTTTGCGTAAAGTCCGTTAAGTGTCTAGATAGGTCTCGGGCTCTCTGGGTTACTCGGAGGTGTCCCGCTTGCTCTGACCTATGTTCTGAATTAATTAGTAAGAGAGACCAATCGTGCCTGGTTGCACTCATAGAAATTAAGAACATTTTTAATGCCCATGCTATAGATGTTACCAATAAAGATTTAATTTGCGATGATGCAGCTCTCTGGGAGCTGCTAGTGTTAAAATCACCAGTTCTTAATCCTTCATCCTCAAAGTCAACTTCAGAATCTACAGCTAAGCCCAAATTTCTTATAAGAGAGTTAGTATGTAGCAGTGATAGTGACTCAACCGAGGTAAACTCCCCCGGCCGCCACAAGCGCATTCGACTTCACCACGGGACCTTTCTTGGTCTAGGTCGAGATCACCCCTACAGCGGTCCAAGCAGCTTCAGTGGAGAGTTTGAGGTCTTACAAGAGACATAAGGATGACACGGCGGCTTCAAGCCACAGAGACACGGTTATGGGTCATAAAAGTTCTCGCACGGAGGAGACGCAGTCGCGGAAACGGCTAAAGCTGGAGTCGCGGCCACTCCCCTCCACCTCTACCTTCGCAAAGCCTAACGTTCAATCTGGCAGCTCTGAGTAAGGGACGGAGGGGGCTGAGTCAACCCCCAGGGATAGGTCTGAGATGTTTTTGGGGGGACAAAAGGATGTACATTTTGCCATTCCCAAATTGAACTTTAACTTGCCAAGAAGTAGGCCTCCATTAGTTCCTCAAAGTGTGTTATCAGAACATTACCGTGGTTCCACGGCGTGTGACCACCGAAACTATGAAGGTTCGCAAGTAACTCTAAGTATACCGTTTTCCCAGAACCCTAGGAAACAAGAGCCTAACGAGGGTAGGCACTCTGAACCCTTAAATGTAAAACCCAATTTAGTGTGGCCGAATATAATCCAACTCTCTGAGACCCGGCTACAACCGGAAGTGATACAAGTACCAGATGAGCCGGAGGACGTTAGGGTGTCCTCGGCGCAGCCGAGACACAGTGGGGAAGGTTCAGGAGTAAGATCCAAATCATTAAAGAGGTCGCATAGTAAATGTATAACAACCAATGATCTTGATTACATATTACGCAGAGTAATGGCCCAATGCAATGTTCCTAAGAAATCTCGGGATACTCCCACAGCTACGCCGGGAGCTCCCCCGATTAGTTCGGTTGTGCGGCCGCTAGAGCCCACCCGAGTTGGTGTGCTACCTAATATGTCATTTCCCCCTGTTAACGTAACTCGTGCAACTCCATCGGCGAGTGGCACTACAGTGCCCGCCTTCTTGCCAACTACCAATATTTGTGTCACCACGGACATTACCCCTCTTTCTCTAGATGAGCCTCACTATAAGAAAGGCTCTATTCCTCTTGTGCCTGGACCCGATTGCTCTTGGGTTCGAGTCACGGCCAAAAAACCTGAGTATAGCACATACAACCATATCGGGGGAGATCCCAGTTCCTAGTGAGTGGGTAATAGAGATGAGTAAGAGTAGGGAGCTTAGAGCTAAAGACAAACAGGGTAAACTCTTAGATGTAACTATCAGGGCTATCCCTAATGTGTGTTTTTATGAGTTTTTTGTGTATGTACCTTCCCGGGCATTACCTCCTTCCCCATCGGCACAGTTCTGTTCAGATTGCACTAAGCCCATCGGCGTACACGGTATGACATCTCTCAATACGCTATCACCGGAGTTGGATACAACCTCGGTGCTGGAGCAGTCTAGCAATCCAGGCCTGCATTTGGGGCAGGTAAGTTTAGGTCCATGGGTGGACTGGGATAAGGAGGCGCAACAGTTCGCAGTAACAATAACGTCACAACCCTCCCATCAGATTCCTCAAGACAACCATCTTTGGTTTTCATTGACAAACAATCAAGCCGGAGGGGTTCCACCTGCAATTTTTGAATTCCTTTCTGACCCTAAGTTGTCAGTACGGGACCTGCAGGGGCCCTACTCTAGCCCCCCTTCGGCTCATCTGGATAGAGACTTCAAATTGAGAAATAAAGCTTTTAGAATCTTTTCACAATTTGTGCTAAGTCGCCAAATAGCCCAGTGCATCTCGAGGCCTGTAGACTCTCTGGCTGATCAGGGTGTTAGGGAGACAACAGACCTATTCTGGCAGCTTCTCTTACCTAATCCTATCCGGTCTTTAGGGAACATACGAATAGCCTTTTTGGAGGCTATTCGTGCACGTCAAAACCCGAGACTGTATATGGTGAGGGAGTTGCCCGACGACATTGGCCGCCGGGTAATCCTTTCACCGGTGTTAACGTCATCTGCGCTTAACCCTGAGACTTGGGAGGCAGCTTGCGATATGATTAATAACTTGCAGCCAACACAAGACAAGATAACAGGGTAGGAGTATATGAGTAGGTCACAACACAGATCAGGTCAAGGGTCGACATCTGTCATAGCAAGTCAGCCGTCTAAACCCTACCCCTCCACCATCAATACACTAGTAATTCAAACTCTCTCTCTCCCGGGGCCTATCGAAGGCGAGCGGATCCGAGGGTAGTTCCACCGGACAGCTCCAGTCAGGTAACTGGATTTTTTGGACGTGTCACCGGGCCTGGCCCCGGCGAACTTGGGCAAGGACAGTGGGACGCAACAGCATCACCGGGCGGTAGCTCCGGCAACCTTGTTTACATCAGACTAGAAGTCAACCAGGTTTATTTAGAGGTGGAGTCACTCATCCAGAAAATGCTCATGCAGATCATTGTCCCGGTCAATCCAACTTGTTCGGTTTTTCACATCTAGAAATTTTTCTCGTACCAAAGAGGGACGGTGTTCAGAGGAGACCGGTCGTAGACCTATCTTGTTTGAACACACGGTCACAACGCACCCTTCAGGATGCTCACTGTGAATCACATCAGGCTAACACTTCCGCCGCAGAGTTGGATGTGCTCATTAGACCTGACAGACGCCTATTGGCATGTCCCGGGAAACAAAACGTTCCAAAAAATTCCTCGCCTTGAGGATCAGGCAAGAGACTTATGTCTTTCAGAGAATGCCATTCGGGTTGAACCTTGCACCGAGCATATTCACAAAAGTAGTCCGGCAGCCCTCAGCCCCTCATGCCAATGTTAAATCAGGGGATCAAGGTGTTGTGGTACCTAGACGACTGGCTGGTAGTGGCGGAGTCAGAGATTTATGCAAAATCCATGTCAATCACATTATAAATCATGTACAATCCCTAGGGTTCAAGGTCAACTTGGGAAAGTCACATCTAGTTCCCACACGGGTAATTCAGTGGATTGGGCTGGTCTGGAACACAGGCAATCTTACTCTCAGTCAGAGTGTGGACAACCGCAACAGATTTCGAAAGAAATTGTTTGTGTATCTCCACAGTCTGAACACCACAAGAAGGACTTGGGAATCCCTGGTCTGCTCTCTCAACTGGATTCAACTAACTGTAAAGTTGGGCCGGTTGAAAGTAAAGAGATTAATCTTGGAAGGAAACTAATATTTCCCGCTATTGCCGGCGGGAAAATTGTGGAAAATTCCACCATTAATTCACAACTTACTGTCAGTCTGGGCGAGGAGAGAAATATTGCACTCAATAATGACGTGGACTTCTCCCCCACCTACGGTATGGGTAGACACAGATGCTTCAGGGACAATAGGCTAGGGTTATCAGTCAAGCCTAGGCCATCAGGGTTAGGGTCTTTGGTCCCAAACCGAGAATTTTCACATCAACGAGCAAGAACTCTTAGTCCCTTTGTTTTTTCCTTCAAACTCACGGCTCCTCCTTGGGGGGGAAATCAGTAGCTTTTCGAATGGACAATTTGAATGCGGTGCACTGCATTCAAAAGCAAGGGTCAACGAGGTCTCGGAAGTTGCTAGAGTTGTCAGAGGAGATTTTTGTTCTGGCCGAAGAGCTGAACATTCATCTTCATGCATCATACCTCCCAGGCGTAGCGAACGTCTGGGCGGACGCTCTGTCCCGGCGACAGAGCACCAAAGTACAATGGGCAATCAAGCCAAACGATTGGAGAGCCATGAGTCCACGAGTCCACGAGTGGATCTATTCGCGTCCGAGGAGAACCACAGGCTTCCTCTCTACCTAACCCGCCGAGGAATGACTTCGGGGGGGGGTCCAGATGCATTGTTGGAGGACTGGAACAGGTGGAATTCCATTTATCTTTTTCCGCCTCCCGACGCTTCACTCATGTGTCCGGTAGTTCACAAACTACGGGGTTACCGGGGCTTAGTCTCGATGATCGCGCCTCTATGGTCGGTTCAGGTGTGATACCACCAGTTGAAAATGTGGTGCGAGAACCCGGTGTCGCTCCCGATCTCGTACATCCACTTGGAGACGATTGGCAACCTAGAGACCTCGCTGACTTTTGCCTTTTGGACATTCAGAATGCCAAATGGTTATCTCCGTATGGAGAGAGTGTTACTAATAAATTCCTTAATCAGTATACTATGTCTACCAGCAGACAATATCAATCGCATTGGAAGTCGTTCACAACCTGGATAGTAGAAACGGCGCAAACTGACACATCAGTAGCTTTGGTTTTCAAGTACTTGGACTATTTGTTTGAACAAAAACGCCTTTCTGTAGTTACACTGAAGAATCATCTGTCTGGTATTAGAACCCCTTTTTATGACCTAACAGGTCTATCGATACCGCAGGCGGAGGAGAAAGGGTTCATGAGGGCATGTTTCAAGCTTCGCCCACCAGCCCGTCAGCTCATGCCTACCTGGTCACTTGACAAAGCTTTGTCTTTGCTTCATTCGCGCAAGTATAATCATGCGCCGGATTTTATCTCATTATTAAAGAAGGCTGTGTTCCTTATGGCTTTGGCCACAGGTACCAGGGGGTCTGAGCTGGCGGCGATGAGCAACGAACCTAATTGCCTCAGGTTTGGGAGACTCGATGAGAATTTACAAATTGCTCCATCTCCCACGTTCGTTGCCAAAAACGAACATAGTGATCATGTGTTTTCTGAGTTTATGGTCCCGGCACTTAAATGCGGGACTACACACCATGTCTTATGCCCTGTTCAAGCTTTAATAAAGTTTATGAGGGTTTCTCAGCCCCAACAGCAGGGAGCCTTATGGGTCAATAGTACAGGTAATCGCGTCACAAGAAGAAAATTGACTTCTTTGCTCGTAGATGTAATTCGTGAAAGTAATCCTGGTGTAGTGGGAGGGGCCCACGACATCAGAAAATGGGCAGTCTCCTTACGAGTTTTGCAAAATTACTCAATTGATGACATAGCTAACACTTAGTTGTGGGCTTCCAATCATACTTTCATGACGCAATACCTGTCTGTGGCTTTGGATAAACCAAAATTTAACTGTGTGGCCTTACGCCAGAGGGTCTAGTTGGTCTATGTGCTACTAAAGTTAAGTTTAAATATTAATGGCAAAAAGGAGGGGGGGGGGGGTGCTGGAGAGCTCAGGACCCCTAGACCCTCCGCCGGACTATGTGATAAGTTCACGAGCTGTGATACTTGATAAATCGAGCTTGTTATACAGCTCAAAATTTTATTTTTTAGTTTACAAGATATCTATCATAGTTGCAACTATAGGATATTAAGTATAAATTGTACAAAGTATATGGTATGTACAAGTTAATGTTAAGGACATAAGATATAATCAAATGATTTATTTGTGCCTTTACAATGTTGGACAAGAATAAAAGAATGTTCTTGGAAAACAAATTTTATTGAATCTCAATGTGATATGCTTTAACAGATGTTACTGTATGGTTACTATTAAGCAGCTCTTCTTCGAAGTAACACACTGCTTTCTTTCCAGTTTTTCTATATTATTGTATGTAAACAATAAAGACTTAAGTTTGTTATATGGTTCTTTTTCTCTACCTATGGTAGTTTGTTAGTGGTTTTGATATTGTCACGAATGTCCCCCTCCAGACTTGAGATATCAAGCATATTGTCAATGATGGAGGGGCCACTAATAAATTATAGGTTTGAGTCCCGGAGGGAAGAATGAAAACCTAATATTTAGTAGTGGCCCCGAAATCATTGACGATGTAGGGCCCTCCCTTCCATCCCCTTCCCATTCGTTGATGTCTTGAGTTTAATCTTGATATATCATTGAAGAGAGAATGGCGTCGCTTGGTTCAGCGTCTCGGGTAGAATCCACAAGAGACATCCACGAGTTTGAAAGCCTTAATATAACAAATTTTAAGTTAATTTTTATTTTTCTATTTTTTACGAAGTTTTTTCGTAGTGAGCACCCAATCATAAAGACGATTCCATAAGAGAATTAGCGTTACACTTATGATGTAGTACTCTTTCCCCTGCGGCGGGTGTTTCAAACAAGCTGACCGCGGGTGCTTGAAAGAGGACTATTATACTAATAGGCATATCGTCAATGATTTCGGGGCCACTACTAAATATTAGGTTTTCATTCTTCCCTCCGGGACTCAAACCTATATTTTCCCTAACTGACAGTATCGTTGGATAATGGGATACCCACTTCCGGCGGTCCTCGATATATATAAGAACAACATAAGAACATAAGAAAATGGGAGTCTGTAGAAAGCCGATTGGCCCACACAAGGCAGATCCCTCTCACACACAACCCTAATTCTCCCTACCAATAAATGCCTACAGTGGCCGATAGAGGCGCTGAACTCAATGTTTACCGCGGTGAATTGTGGGAAATTGGCGACATCACGGACCTATCCACCCTCCCTCTCCTTCAACAATTCCTTATTATAAGCAGTTAGTCGAAATTTCTGTAGCTGACACATACTTTGGTCTATGCATACTGTTGTTTTATATATTTTAAAATTACCTATATTCATAAATAACTTATATTTATAATAAAAAGTAAGCCAGTATTTTTGTGCCTATTTTGTTATTATTAATTAGCTTATAATTATATTATTGTAGTCATTATCAGCTGCATATGGACTTTCACTTTATTACTATACTATATAAGCACTTAGTGTAGTCATATACTGTAAAATATTAACATGTTGAATCACAAAAATTTGAGATTAACTGTACATATCCTAGGTGTTGGGTATTGTTGATGTCGACAGTCGTAACTCTGGCGCTACTTCGGAAGCGTCCAGTAGAGGTCTCGGGTGAATTCTTGGTAGGGTCAATTATAAGGCCTAATTATAGGCCCAGCTCACTAATACCATGAGGACCGACCTCACTAAAACAGTTTGAGATCAACACAAGATTATGGGGGTCTAACAGAGCGCCGAATGTCCCACACCTGGCATATCCCCCCTCACACCCAACCCCCCTCGTCCATAAGATGGGGAGATTGTAGGCACCAATCGATCAGGGCTAGACCCAGGTGAGGTTATAGGCATGTGATAAAGAGTCGCTGGAACTCCTGTTTCACTTGCTTGGCCTCTCTTACTGATTTTCTTTGTGCCTCATTTACACTGAGAGCAATCCAGCTAGCTCTCACAAACACCTCCTCCTCCTATCCACTTCACTACACTAAACATGCACACCACACTTCATTCTTCCACACCAAAATAAAAAAAAAATAAAAATTATGAATTGTAGCCCAGCCTCGGAGTCCCCAGGGGGGGGACCATAAATGCCCCCTCACCCGACCGACCATCCCCTGACGACCCCACACAATTACCTGGACCTCGGCCTGTTACTCTTTCTATTAATTTCTGCAACATTTGCGGACTTTCCTCTAACTTTCACTCTGTTGAGCACCATCTCTCCTCCTACAAACCTGATCTTCTCTTCCTCACCGAAACTCAGGTGTCTGTAGCAACATCCAGCAACCCCTTCTCTGTATCCTCCTACTTTCTCTATCCTAGTTTCAAAGCCAAAGGCGGATGTTGTGCATATGTGCACAACAAACTCACTTGCTCTCGTGTTCCCGATTTCGACTCCTCTGAATTCTCAACTTTATGGCTCAAACTTTCCTGTCATTCTCTTACTAAATATTTCTGTGCTGTCTATCTTTCCCCTAACTCTACCAACTTTCCCAAATTCTTTGACTATCTAAACTCTACAGTGGAACACATTCTATCCATTTCTCCTTTCTCAGAAATCTCCATCTTAGGAGATTTCAACGTTCACCACCGCCATTGGCTCTCCTCTCACACTACTGATCCACCTGGTGAACAAGCCTACGTCTTTTCTATCCTAAATGACCTAGAGCAGTTAGTTCAGCAACCCACCCGTATCCCGGATCGCATCGGAGATCGGCCCAACATTCTTGACCTGTTTCTAACTTCTAACCCTTCTTCTTATACTGTCGATCTTTTCTCTCCTTTGGGCTCCTCCGACCATAAACTTATCTCTGTCACCTGTCCTATCTCTCCAGTACAGCCACCCGATCCTCCTAGCCGGCGGCGCTTGTGGCACTTTGGCGCTGCCGACTGGGAGGCTCTTCGGCAGTACTTCTTTGATTTCCCATGGAATGATTTCTGCTTCCATGGCCGAGGACCCTCGGAGAGTGCTGAACGCATTACCGAGGTAATCCTATCGGGCATGGAAGCATACATTCCATTCTCTTTCTCTCAGACTAATGCTAAAAAATCTTGGTTTACTCACGCCTGTTCTACTGCTGTCCGCAATAAGGAGGAAGCATTCAAACGGTACCGACGCCTTAAAACTCAAGACTCTCATTCTTCATATGTTTCTGCCCGGAATCAAGCCAAATCTGTTCTTCGACTTGCCAAACACTCTTTCATCAATAATAAATGCACTGAACTATCCAACTCTAGCTCTTCCCAAGCTTTCTGGCATCTAGCCAAAAACCTCTCCAACAATTTCTCTTCCTCGTCTTTCCCTCCCCTTTCCCACTCTGATGGCACAACCATCACTTCTTCCTCTGACAAAGCTAAACTCTTCGCTCAAACTTTTGCTAGAAACTCCACCTTGGATGATTCCGGTGCTATTCCTCCCTCTCCGCCCTCCTCTCTCTTACTTATGCCTAATATCCTAATCTCTTCTAAAGATGTACTTTCTACCCTCTCTGGGCTTAACACTAATAAGGCGTACGGTCCGGACGGTGTTCCTCCTGTTGTTCTCAAAAACTGTGCTTCCGTGCTGACTCCCTGCCTAGGCAAACTCTTTCGTCTCTGTCTATCCTCTAACGTCTTCCCTTCATGCTGGAAGTTTGCTCACATTCAACCTGTCCCAAAGAAGGGTGACCGCTCTCAACCCTCCAACTATCGTCCAATTGCTCTTATCTCTTGTCTTTCTAAAGTTTTTGAAACTATTCTTGCTTCCAAATTTCTTAAGCATTTCTCTTCTCATAATCTGCTCTCAGATCGCCAGTATGGCTTCCTTAAGGGTCGCTCTACTGGTGATCTTCTTTCATATCTTACTAACTCTTGGTCATCCTCCTTTCGGGACTTCGGTGAGACTTTTTCTATTGCACTAGACATATCGAAAGCCTTCGATAGAGTCTGGCATAAATCTTTAATTTCTAAACTACCCTCCTTCGGTTTCTATCCCTCCATCTGTGCCTTTGTCTCTAATTTCCTTTCCGGCCGTTCCATAGCCGCGGTTGTGGACGGTCATTGTTCACTTCCTCACTCTATAAACTCCGGTGTTCCTCAGGGCTCTGTCCTATCTCCTATTCTCTTTCTAATTTTTATAAATGATCTCCTTAACTGTACCTTAATTCCCATCCATTCATACGCAGACGACTCAACCTTGCACTACTCCATTAGTTTTTCAGAACGCCCCAGCCAGCAATCCCTCAACGACAAACGTAATGAAGCCATAGAACTCTTAAATTCTGATCTAAATACTATTTCCAATTGGGGCAGAGAAAACCTTGTTAACTTTAATGCTTCCAAAACCCAATTTCTCCATCTATCTACCCGTCAGGATCTCCCAGCGGACTATCCCTTATTCTTCAACAATACAAAAATCAACCCTTCATCTTCTCTCAATATTCTTGGTGTCTCTTTTTCTTCTGCTCTCATTTGGAAGGACCATATTACCAGTCTTGCTAAGGCAGCCTCCCAGAAGCTGGGTGTGCTCAACCGCCTTAGGGGGTTCTTTTCCCCTGTACAGCTTCTTGCTCTATACAGGGGCATAGTGCGCCCTTGTATTGAGTATTGTATACATGTGTGGGGAGGTTCCTCTCACACTGCTCTCCTAGACAAAGTTGAAAGGAAGGCCTTTCGTATCATTAACTCCCGTCCACTCACCAACTCTCTGCAATCTCTCTCTCTCCGCCGCAATGTTGCATCTCTCTCGCTATTCTATCGCTACTATAATAATCAGTGTTCCTCAGAGCTATCCCAGTGCATACCACCTCCTTTACGTAGGGCACGTGGTACCCGTCTTGCAACTCAATCCCACCCCTACTCTGTGCAACTCTCCAACCCAAGAGTGAAACGTTACTCTCAAACTTTCTTCTACTCAACAGCTGAGCTCTGGAACTCTCTCCCAGAATCAGTCTTTCCCTCTTCCTATGACTTAAATTGCTTCAAACTCCGTGTGTCCAGGCATTTTGGCTCGAACGTCCCTTGATTATGGCCCTGTCACTCTTTCAACTATGGGGGAGGCACTCGCTATAGGCAGTTATGCCTTTTGCCTCCCTCAATCACATAGAAAAAAAAATAAAAAAATAAAATATGCCTATCTAATTTTATCTTAAAGCTCCCTATCGTTCTCGATCCTACCATATCACCCGGTAGCCTATTTCCACATGTCTACAACTCTGTTACCAAACAATATTTGCCTATATCTTTTCTGAAACTAAACTTATATAATTTGAAACTATTTTTTCGAGTTTTTTCGCTATCACTGAGCTTCAGTACACCTTTCATGTCCCCTTTATTAATTCCACTAACCCACTTGAACACTTCTATCATATCCCCTCTAACTCTGCGTCTTTCTAATGAATGTAAGCCTAATTTCTTCAAACTTTACTCATATGGTAGATTTCTAATATTATGAATCAATTTTGTCATTCTTCGTTGTACTCTCTCCAACGAATCTTTTTCCATTCTGTAATAAGGACAACAAAATTGGACAGCATATATGACAAGTAAAGTTTTAAGATAACGTCGGCAATTCTGTTACTCACACTCCTTGAGATGAATCTGAGAATCCTGTTTGACTTGTTACGAACGCTTATACACTGTTTGCTAGGCTTCAAATCATTGCTAACAAACACACCCAAATCTTTCTCGCAATCTGATTTTTCTAATTCCGTATTAGCTAGTTTATATTTTGCATTTGTATTTGTCTTCCCTATCTTTAATACCTTGCATTTGTCAATGTTAAAATTCATCTGCCAATTTACTGACCATTCGTGTAAGGTATCTAGATCCCTATGGAGGCTCTCTGTCGCTATCTGAATCTATTCTCCCTATTTTGGTATCATCTGCGAATTTACTTATCCTACTAGTTATATCTAAATCCAGGTCATTTATGAATATAACAAACAGCAGAGGGCCTAATACAGATCCTTGGGGGATACCACTTTTATACTCCCATATAAGTCATTAAAGATTTCACCGGGCATAATTTATGGTGAGAATCTCCTCTCTTGAGCGCTGGAACTTCGAATTCTGTAAAAACGTGCTCACTGTGCTCGTTTTTCACAATAAAGTTAGGTGACAGCGCAATTTGCACATTGACATTGCGCCGTTCAAACTTTAGACAATTCGGTTCGTTGTTCATCGCCGCCAGCTCAGATACCAGGTTTCCTGTAGCCAAGGCCATAAGGAACACAGCCTTCTTTAAGATCGAATCAAAAGTAGGATTATGACTATATTTCTGAGAATTTAGTAACGACAAGGCTTTGTCAAGTGACAAGATAGGCATGAGCTGACGTGGTGGTGGGCGAAGCTTGAAACCCTTCTCCTCCACCTGGCTCATTAACTCATTCATATGCTGTGTTCCAAGTAACCACTGGCGAGTTTCAGGCTATAAGGAAATTGGAGCTGTAAACATATCGATATTTAGCACAATAACCAACTAAAATATAAACTGTTGGATAGACCAATCTCTTTAGAAGACGACCTACTAGACCGTGTCTACAATGAGAGAGATAGAGAGAGTTAAAAAAGTTTGAAAAAAGGTTGGATCAAACTACGTGGCATATAACCAGGAAATAAAATTTAATTACAAACTCAAAATAAAAAGAGCAAATAAAACATCTACCACTGGCTAGTGAGTTTAATCTAGAGCTGGAGAAACAGGCTGAATAAGCCTTTTCCTGTGAGTATCTGTGTATGTATAAAGGGTTATTTATTAGTGGCCCCTCCATCATTGACGAACATGCCTATTACATAAGGCATCCTCTTCAAACACTAATCCGCCGTAGTTTGAATCTACCGCGCAGAGCATTTAAAATCTGAGGAGCCTTCATCATGAGCGCACGCGACCTCACTCATGGCTTCAGTCATTATGAATTGGGTTCTCACTACGAAAAAACTTCGTAAAAAATAAAAACAAAAAGAAAATAAGAATAACTATCCAATAAGCTTTCCATCATATCGTGGATGTACTTGTGTGGATCTTTGACCAGACGCTGATTCAGGCGTCATTCTTCCTTCTCTGCTCTGCGCTCAGCCTGCCCGGACGTGTCTCCCCACGCTCCGCTGGTTCCGCATTTGCTGCGTCCCTAGTGAGTTTTTTCTCATTTGTTTACTCCGGGATGTATCGAGTAAGGTTAGGATATGTGTAGCAGGAGTGTCCTGGGCTGGTTGCCCGCAGTGCAGTGTATTTTGGGTCGTGTGTTTGGGGCATCTATTTCGGATGTACCCTCGTGGTCCTGTTGTGGACATGTGATCTTTTCACAGTTGAGTTAGCTTGTGATGCAGGCGGCTTTCATTACGCGTTATTTTATGCTGCCTTTTATCTTTCTGATGAGGTAAGCGTTGCTTCTGACGTTCCCAGCGTATTTTTCTTCACTTAGTGAAGTTTTTTCTGGGTCCCGAGTCAGTCTTCCCTTTGTCGGAAGTCTTTACTACAGTGGTGTGTTGGCGGTGGTTCCTGTTGTTATATTTCCAGTGTTTTTGTTTATATTTCAACATTTCTTATGCCGTCTGCTTAGGCCTTGCCAGCCGCTCGTAGCTTTTCCACATGTACAAGTGTTATTTTTTATTTTATAAATACGTCCTACTGTGTCATGTGTATCCTGGTTTAGTTGTGTATTGGCTAATTCCACGGACTATGTATGTTTCCTGGATTAGTTGTGTATTGGCTAATTCCACAGATTATTGTGTGGGCCCTGGGCTAGTCGTGCTTGGCTTGCTCCCAGGTCCGTTGTGCGTTCAGTTGGTTTCTGAACGGGGTGGGTTACTTTCCGGCGGGTTTTTCTCGGTTTCACCATGAAAAACCCGGCCGAGAGCCGTGTTGGGCCACGCGTGGTTTCAACACAGGCTTGTGTCCCCGGCGTGGAGGTGTCTGTGGCTCTCCAGGACTGCGTCTCTGTGTTGGTGCCTGTTTCAGGCTCCCTATGATCCCCGGCGGTCTGGCTGTACCCATCTAACATTGTTCATGCGGACAGATGTTATGAAGTTTTTCTACCCGGTTTTACAAACCAAAAAGAAAAAACCTAGCTGTTGTTGAGGGCTTTCCTCCCCGGCGATCTTTTACAAAGAAGTGGGGACAGGAACTTATGGGGTTAACGTTGTTTACATCTCACCCGGCGGGTGCACCTTGGTAGGGTGGGATGAACGTCTTGGTCATTCAATTTAGTTAACCGATCCATTTTAGTGGTACTTTATGTATCGCCGCCTTCAGACTTACGGCGATCGAAGGCTCAATTAGGGTTAACATCTTTTCACAAATTTTTCACACCCGGCGGGTGCTCCTGGGAGGAGGAAATAAGGAATTTACAATTCCATATAGTTAACCAGTTAATTGAGAGATACGTTAATGTATCGCCGCCTTCAAACTTACGGCGATCCTTTGTGACAATTCGTTAGAAATCAGATCTCGTATCAGCCTGCCCTGTGTTATTCTGCTAAATAATTCTGGTGCCGGCGTCTTTGTGGGGGGTTGTTTTTCCAAAATTTAATTTTGAGACAGTCACCACCAGAAAGACTATGTTATAAACGCCATACTGGTCCTTTATATTATGTCAGAGGGTATTCTTAACTTTCTTAGGACATGTTTAGATATTCGGAAATCTTTATAGAATCCCGCCGCTTAGCGAGCTGTGATCGTTGTGACATTACGTCTCGTTACCCGGCGGGTTATTGACACGTGTGTGTGTGTGTGTGTGTGTGTATGCGATCATGTTGGGTTAACCTTATGAGCATTAATTCCTGGAAATTTTCTTTTTTTCCAGAGCTGGGCCCCGGCGGACCAATACAGACCCTGCAGTAGTTTCCCACCAGTCTCTGTCATGGCTACCTTTGCCCCAGTTTTTGCTTTATGCATTACCCCTACCTGTGCCGGTATCCCTATTTTTGCGCACACTCTTTGCATCAAGTGTGTTAAATGTCTAGACCGTTCAAGGGGTCTGTGGGTGATGCGCAAATGTTCCTTTTGCTCCCAACTAAGTGTCATAGTCCTCCGCGATAATAATAAGACCGCAGCGGTCGCCTTACGAGAGGTTAGGCAACAGATGGCAGCGTATACTACGATTGTGGCTCATAAATCACTTCAATGTGACAACGTCCCTCTTTGGGATAGGCTTCTTGTTGAGCACCCTCCCCCTAAACGTCCCTCTCGAGTAACTAGTCGGAAGCCGGCAGAGACTGGTCAGGGTTCTGTGTCTTCTCCTACTGCTACGGCGAAACGTCAACGAGAGCCTACACCCCCGGCGGCAGCCTCCTCGTCTCGGGAGAGATCTCGGTCTAGGTCACATCTCAGACACCAGCCATCTAGTCTTGCCTCTTCACCATCGAGTAAGAAGAGTAAGACAGAAAGTTCCACCAGTGGTCACGGCGATAAATCCTCTAAATCGAAGAGTAGTTCACGGTCACACCGCAGCCATAAATCTTCAAAGAAGGATTCCCATGATAGAAAGGCCTCACGACATTCACCAGTTTCTAGTGCTTCTCATCGTACCTCTACCCCAGACAGAGTTTGTGTTCGGTCTCAGGGGTCCAGTATAGTGCCTGTACCTAAAGATGATTTATCCATTAACATTTTAACCCTGGAATTGGAGAATTCAGGGGGCTCAGGGGTTGAGAGTGTTGCGGACTCCCAAGGGAGTGTAGGCCAAGGCCTAGGTGTTTGGCGATATTCTCAGCCAGGACCTGACCACCCACTTCTGGCTCAAACTATTCACACAGTGGCTGAAGTCCACCGGGACGCGGCGATCCCATCCTCTATCCCCGACTTATCTTGGCAACAAGGCGATACCCCAGCTTCGGCGGGATCTTCTCAGGAGGAACAGGATCATAAAGACGAGGTTTCAATTATCTCAGATATGGAAGGGCAAGAGTCAGGTTCAGGCTTAGACGCCGCACAAGATCTTAATGATTCACTAGTCAGTACATCATCAAGTAAATTTGTCAGAAAATTGATGGGCTACTCAGTAATGCTTTATCTAAAAAATTTAGCCAACAGCAGGAAACTCCCACAGTGGACTTGGGAGCTCCCACGACAAGCTCTACGGTACGGCCTCTGATGACTTCTAATGCTTTAACTCAGATCCCTCACCCTCCCCCTCTGTCACCATCAGTGGTTACTAGGCCTGCTACGGCGGCATTGACCACTTCGAATGTAAGGGTTATAACGGATGTCAATCCGCCCCCTCTAGACAGAGCACCTCTCATAAAGGTAGCTATGCCCTTGCTTTACGGACCAGACGAGTCATGGGTCCTTTTGACCCCCACTAAACCAGAGATCGCCCAACCTACCTTGTCAGGGGAACTCCCAGTACCGCGTGAGTGGGTCATCCAGGGCAATAAATCTAGGAAATTAAGGGCCTTGGATACTTTGGGCAATGTACTAGACGTCAACATAAAGGCTATACCTAGTTATTATCACCAAGATTATTTTGTTTATGCTGCTAAGCCGGCTTTACCCTCTGCCTCAGCTTCAAAACTATTTTCAGACTGGTCTAAGCATGATGGATTTAATGACATTAAGACTCTGTCAGCTCTCACTCCAGAACTCGATTTGCAAACTGTCACAGACACAGCAGCTAATCCAGTCTTGAAGGTGGGGCAGTTGGGTCCAGGACCTTGGGTGGAATGGGAGGCAGAGGCTCAAAACTTTGCGACCACATTTACTTCCAAAACTTCCCACCAGATCCCTCAAGATACTCATTCTTGGTTCTCCATGCCAGTGTGTTCTGCCGGCGGAGTCCCTTCAGCTTTGTTTGCTTTCTTAGCTGCCCCTAAAATTAATCTCTGTGAGCTAAAAGACCCTTTCACTACCCCTACCCCAACTCACCTAGAACGAGAATTTAGGCTAAGGGGGAAAGCTTTTCGCCTGTTCTCTCAATGCATAGTGTCTCAACAGATAGCAAAGTCTTTGCTCCGGTCCACTCAGGCAATCGCAGACGCGGACGCCAGACAATCGGTTGAATTGTCCCGGCGACTGCTTCTTCAGTCGTCAATCCAATCTTTGGGTGACATCCGCACCGCCTTGCTTGAGGCGGTACGAGCGAGACAAGACCTCAGAATGTCCTTAGTCCGAAAACTGCCTGATCGCATTGCGAATCAGGTGGTCATGTCACCAGTGCTCACTCCCTCTTTAATGTCCCCTGACGTGTGGCGAACGGTGTTTAATATGGCTCAGGCCTTTAAACACAGTCCCACCCCTTCTATGAAACCTGCCTTTAACTTCCCCAAACCCAGGCCAGTCGCTAAGGCTCAGCCGGGGGGATCTAAGCCCTTTCTTCCACCTAAGTCCTCCTCCTCCTCCCAAGGTCAGTACAGGCATAGACAGAGTAGGTTTTCAGGTCAGAGAGGACGCGGCCATAATAAACCAGGTCAGGGCCCGTCTTCGGCCAACGTCAGCCAGCCGGCGAAGCGTCCACCACCACCAACTCCACCACCATCAAAAAAATAAAGTCTCTCTCACTCCCGGTGCCAGTATTAAGGCCGGCGGATCCGAGGGTAGTACAGCCAGCGAACCCTTGTCTGCTAACTGGGTCGTTCCGAACATGTCACCAAGCATGGCCGTTAAACACTTGGGCACGGATGGTGGCACGCAAAGGCATCACTTGGCAGTGGCTCCGGCGACCTCGCTTACGTCAGCCGACAACGGCGAATTTTGTTTCATTAGAGGTGGAGTCACTGGTCCAGGAAATGATTGCCAAGAATGTCATCATCCCGGTCCCCCCAAATTACCCTGTATTCACGTCCAAGCTATTTTTGGTTCCTAAAAGGGACAGTGTTCAGATGAGACCAGTCGTAGACCTGTCTTATCTGAACCTTCACATTCAAAACGAGTCATTCCGAATGTTAACAGTACACCAAATCAGGCTAACACTTCCACCGGGAGGTTGGATGTGTTCCCTAGACCTGATAGACGCTTATTGGCATGTATCGGTAAACAAAAGGTTTCAAAGGTTTCTGGCCTTACGGATCAGGCACCAAAATTTTGTTTTTCAAAGGATGCCATTCGGTTTGAACCTGGCACCTCGATTATTCACAAAATTAGTCCGGCAAGCCCTGATGCCGTTATTAAAGCAAGGAATCAGAGTGTTGTGGTACCTAGACGACTGGCTGGTGGTGGCAGAGACAGAGCAATTATGCATCAAACATGTCAACATAATTTTAAATCATGTCAAAACTCTAGGGTTCAAGGTAAATCTGGTAAAGTCAAACCTTGTTCCCTCACAAGTAATTCAGTGGATAGGGCTGGTCTGGAACACAGCTGCTCTCACTCTGAGTCAGAGTGTGGACAATCGCAACAGGTTTCGCAGGAAACTGTTCATGTTTCTTCACAGTCTGACTACGACACGAAGGGTCTGGGAGTCTCTGGTCGGCTCTCTCAACTGGATTCAACTAACTGTAATGTTGGGCCGGTTGAAAGTAAAA
Organism: Paralithodes platypus; assembly: GCA_032716605.1. Taxonomy (NCBI): domain Eukaryota; kingdom Metazoa; phylum Arthropoda; class Malacostraca; order Decapoda; family Lithodidae; genus Paralithodes; species Paralithodes platypus. The sequence goes on along the minus strand of CM064521.1, from coordinate 34,777,690 downwards.
CGTTTAATATTGGAAGGCAACAAATATTTCCCACTCTTACCGGCGGGAAAGTTATGGCCCATCCCAAAATTAATCCACACCTTACTAGCGGTCTGGGCGAAGAGGGAAACGTTGCACTCAATAATGTCATGGACCTCTCCTCCGCCAACAGTATGGGTAGACACGGATGCGTCAGGCACAATAGGTTGGGGATTTCAGTCAAATCAGGGGCACCAGGGTCAGGGGCTTTGGTCCCACTTAGAAATCTCCCACATCAATGTCAAAGAATTACTAGTCCCCTTGTATTTCCTTCAGGCTCACGGCCCTGCTTTAAGGGGCAAGTCGGTGGCCTTCAGAATGGACAATCTGAATGCAGTTCACTGTATTCAGAAACAAGGGTCAACGAGGTCAAGGAAGTTGCTAAACGTGTCGGAAGAGATTTTTACTCTAGCCAACAGACTAGACATTTATCTTCACGCATCTTATCTCCCAGGCGTAGCAAACGTCTGGGCAGACGCTCTGTCCCGGAGACAGAGCACGACAGTAGAATGGGAGCTCAAGCAACCCATTTTCAACCAAATGATTGCAGAGCTCTACCATCCACAAGTGGATCTGTTTGCGTCCGAGGAGACTCACAAGCTCCCTCTATACCTCACCCGCCGGACGAAGACGCCGGCAGGGGGGCCAGACGCCCTGGTGACAGACTGGAACAGATGGAGCTCCATCTATCTGTTTCCGCTGCCAGACGCGTCACTAATGTGCCACGTAGTGAACAAGCTACGAGATTATCGAGGCTTAGTCTCGCTAGTCGCACCCCTGTGGCCGGCGCAGTTGTGGTACCAGCAATTAAAGACGTGGTGCCCGCACCCGGTGTCGCTCCCGGTCGGGTATTTCCACTTAGACACGATTGGCAACCTAGCGACCTTGCTGACTTTTGCATTATGGACATTCAGGAGGCCAAGTGGCTAGCACCATACGGTAGAGAGGTGACCAATAAATTATTAAATCAATATACTCAGTCTACGAAACGACAGTATCAATCACATTGGCAAACCTTTACTTCTTGGATCATTAGAACAGAACAGACTGTGCCATCGGTAGCATTAGTTTTCAATTATTTAAATTATCTGTTTGAGCAGAAACGTTTATCTGTGGTAACGTTAAAAAATCACTTAACTGCGATTAGAGTGCCCTTTTTAGACCTTACAGGTCTCTCCATACCGGTAGCGGAGGAAACAGGTTTTATGAGGGCATGTTTTAAACTCCGCCCACCTCCCCGTCAGCTCATGCCTACTTGGTCTCTGGACAAGGCATTGTCTTTACTTCACTCTCGTCTGTACCAAAATACTGCAGATTTTGCATTACTCTTAAAAAAGGCTGTATTCCTTTTGGCTTTGGCCACCGGGAACAGAGTGTCTGAGCTGGCGGCGATGAGCAACACACCTAATTGCCTTAGGTTTGGTAGACTTAATGAATGTATTCACATTGCACCTTCCCCGGGATTTGTAGCCAAGAATGAGCACAGTGCACACGTGTTTTCTGAGTTCACGGTGCCGGCGTTAAAAAGGGGAAAGGTGCACCATAATCTATGTCCAGTGCAGGCTCTAACCAAATATTTGAGAGTGGCTCCTCTCATCCCCCAAGGTGCTTTATGGGTAGCGAGTACGGGTAAACGCTTACTGAAACGGAGATTAGCTTCTCTTCTGGTCGAAGTCATTAAAGAGAGTAATCCCGGCGTTGTGGGTAGGGCCCACGATTTACGCAAATGGGCAGCCTCTTTACGTTTCCTGAAGAATTTTTCAGTAGAAGATATTGCGTCCACACAGTTGTGGGCGTCTAATCATACGTTTTTGACTAGATACTTGTCAGTTGCTCTGGACAAACCTTCCTTACCATGTATAGCTTTAAGGCAGAGGGTCTAGGTGGCCCTACTGTCACTTTTGTTTACTTTCAAGGAAAAGGGGGGGGGGGGGTGCAGTCAGTGTAACATAGGACACCCTAGACCCCGCCGGAGTATAAGAGCTGTGATACAATTTAGGGTTAATGTGATATGAACATTTATCTGCGAGAAATTGTGCTAGTACAATGTTAGTACAAAACAATGGAGTTGTTATAGTAGTTTTAGCTGTGAAAGCAATTTGGTATTATACAGTGGAGATTTTTTGCAAATTATTTTTCACGAATATTATGGGGTTTATTATGTGCACATGTAAACTTATAACTTGTTATTTGTTGTCACCACTCGTTGAGTGGGGTGCCTTGGTAACTACAGATCTGTTCACAGAATCTCCAGAGTTACCCCCTTGTTTGTCAAGCAGGCTTCTTTGAAGCACGCACCTGCTTGAACCCCCTTTTTTGTATTTATATGGTCTGCGCCGTAATTAAATATATTTTTCAAAGTAAGAATACTATGTGGTTGTTTGATTATCTGCTTTGCTAGAGTTATGATATGATTACGAATGTCCCCCTCCAGTCTTAGAAATCAGGCATGTTCGTCAATGATGGAGGGGCCACTAATAAATTATAGGTTTGACTCCTGTAAGGAGATAAAGAAAACCTAATATTTAGTAGTGGCCCCGTAATCATTGATGACTGGGGCCCTCCCGACCATCCCCTTCCCATTCGTTGATGTATTAAGGATTTTGGTTTACTTGATATGTCGGTGAAGGAAGAATGACGCCTGAATCAGCGTCTGGTCAAAGATCCACACAAGTACATCCACGATATGATGGAAAGCTTATTGGATAGTTATTCTTATTTTCTTTTTGTTTTTATTTTTTACGAAGTTTTTTCGTAGTGAGAACCCAATTCATAATGACTGAAGCCATGAGTGAGGTCGCGTGCGCTCATGATGAAGGCTCCTCAGATTTTAAATGCTCTGCGCGGTAGATTCACACTACGGCGGATTAGTGTTTGAAGAGGATGCCTTATATAATAGGCATGTTCGTCAATGATTACGGGGCTACTACTAAATATTAGGTTTTCTTTATCTCCTTACAGGAGTCATACCTATAATAGGGTACACCGGTACACCGGTGTGGTTCTTCTTGATCTACAAAAAGCGTTCGACACAGTAGACCATGATATCCTATGTAATAAACTACAAGCAATGGGCATAGGGTCTGTGAACTGGTTGAAATCTTATCTTAGTGGTAGAACCCAAAGAGTCAAAATTGATGATAATATATCTGATCCTATGCCAATTAACTGTGAGGTCCCGCAGGGAAGCATCCTTGGTCCCTTACGCTTTCTCTGTTATGTAAACGACATGGAACTGAGCGTCTCCTGTAAATTATTACTGTATGCAGACGACAGCGTGCTTCTGGTTTCAGGAAAAGACCCAATAAGTATTGCCGCTTCACTTTCCAAAGAACTAGAATCATGTAGTGAATGGCTAGTGGACAATAGACTATCTCTTCACCTGGGCAAGACGGAAGCCATCTTATGTGGAACAAAACGCAAACTGAAAGACATTGTGGGCTTCTCGGTCAACTGTAATGATATTCCTATAACAACAGTGTCACAAGTTAAATATCTCGGACTAAAACTGGACGCGATTTTGTCAGGTGAAACAATTTTGGAATCTATCCTGAGTAAGTGTAGAGCACGTATAAAATACCTGTATAGACAGGTGGGATGCTTGCCCGCGGCGACCAAAAAGACCCTATGCCAAGCGCTTGTTCAATGTCATTTTGACTATTCTGTGTCATCCTGGTACTCTGCATCATCTAAATCAGCACAGCACAAACTTCAGGTCACTCAAAATAAAATGGTTAGGTTCATGCTGAACCTATAGGACCCAGATGTGTGGTGGAGTGGTCTTGCCACTGGCCTGGTAATCCAAAGGTCCCGGGTTCAAATCCCGATGTATCAATGGGAAGATATTATTGGGATGGAATTTGTGCTGTACCTGGTATCAGTGCATTACCACAAGCCCACCGAAACGTCAATAAAATACCCTCATTGTTCCCTGATTAAATAGCACTGTATGAATATTCCCATATTCAAAATATGCTATAGGGGTGCAATGCCTGGTGAGTTATCTGCTCAACAGGTGGCGTTGTGTGTGTGTAAGTGTGAGAGTCCGAGTGTAGGGGGTGAGACAGTGAAGCACGGGAACGAGGTGGCTTCAGAGATGGGGTCGTTTCGGGCCATGAGTGAGCACCGTGCCTCATGTGAAGGCAAGATGGCAGGTGCTCGTTGTACTCTACGTGCTTCACATGTATCACTCCCTAGACTGGAACAAGACCTCACAGGCTTCACTGTTCATTGTAAAGCGGTGAATGTTAAGGCCTGTGCCCGAGAGGAAGTAAGTTGGAATATAGAAAAAAAAAAAAAAAAAAAAAAAAAATCACATGTTGGCCAGGAACAACTTCAGTCACTAGGTATGCTCTATGTCTCTGACAGGGCCAAACAAATCAGGCTCACTAATGCCTTCAAAATTTTCTATGACAGAGCTTCAGAGTATCTAAAGAATGATTTTGTTAAAGCAAATGAGAGGAGTAGACATAATACAAGAAACAGGATGTTTAATTTTAAGGTCCCGAGAATCCAAGGACAGGGTAAGCAAACATTCTTCTTCACTGCCATCAAAGACTGGAACGACCTACCCCAGTCAGTCCGTGAAAAGAGAACACTGTATTCCTTCAGACGTAGCCTGAAGGAACACCTGAACCGGACAGCTGCGAGAAGGGAGCACCAAGCTTATGTCTACTACTAAATACGACATAAGAGATAGACAAACCAAACTGAAATGATTACTGATTACGGATTATTGATATTTACTATAGGATGTAAGGTATCTTAAAATAACCCCCTAGATGTACTTTCTCTAAAGTATCTATTTTTATCCTCCCCATTTCCCCAGCTAACCTAATCCCACAAGGACCCCAATGGAAATACGCCTAACGGCCTTATTGGGCTATCCTTAGTTGGAATTATGCAAGGCTGGTACATGTCATATTTGTAACATACTATGTGGTACCAACTCTGTAAATTGCTAACTGAATAAATATTATTATTATTATTATTATTATTATTATTATAGGGTGTTTATGAAATATATATTAGTTAGCCACTAAATTCCGTCCTATAACAGGAGCGTAATCATAGAAAGTGAAGCTAGGACTAACTAAGGTATTTTCATATGACTATTTATTTGTTTTAACAAATGTATGAACTACAGGTTTATTTGTAGATATGTATACATGTTTATAATATCAGTACATTTATCTTTTTAATATTATCATTTTGAATGACTAAGGTTCTACAAAGGAGAATGTCGACAACATTAATTTAGTAAATTTACACAATCCTCCGGCCTACTCAGATACTACATTCAAAGTCATCAGGTTAGCGCGATTAGACGTGAATTTGGTGTCTCTTGTTTAGTTCATTAAATAAGCTTTCTCCATAACAATTAATCATCGCATAAGTTATAATAGTGATCAGTTATAAGGTTTAGCCTACATAAGCATATTGAGCGGTGGAAATACGCCGAACGGCCTTATTGGGCTATCCTTAGTTGGAATTATGCAAGGCTGGTACATGTCATATTTGTAACAAACTATGTGGTACCAACTCTGTAAATTGCTGACTGAATAAATATTATTATTATTATTATTATTATTATTATTATTATTATTATTATTTAAAGTGTTCATATCAAATTATATAAAATTAACGCTAACTTATCTGATAAGCTTGCCCCTCTTGGGTACATTACACATAAGTGTCGGTTTGTCCAGACACTTGGGGAGGGCGGTAATGGCGTGGTTGATCTAGTACGATACAACGGTCGGCTAGCTTGTTTAAAAATTGGTAAGGGAGGCAAAGAACAGATTGATCGTTTTATGTATGAAGCATTTATGATGCTCATGGCTGATGGTGCGGGAGAGACACCACGGTTGATTATGATTGCCAGTGATATGCCAGGGTTGTTGATGACATATTTCCCTTACCCTTCTCTGCTCGAGTTACTATATGAAGACAATAATAATAATAATAATAAAAATAATAATAATAATAATATTTATTCAGTTAGCATTTTACAATGATTGGTACCACATAATATGTTACGAAAATGACATGTACCAGCCTTGCATAATTCCAACTAAGGATAGCCAAATAAGGCCGTTAGGCGTATTTCCATTGGGGTCCTTGTGGGATTAGGTTAGCTGGGGAAAAAGGGGAGGATAAAAGAATTAGATACTTTAGAGAAAGTATTTCTAGGGGGTTATTTTAAGATACCTTACATCCTATAGTAAATATCAGTAATCCGTAATCAGTAATCATTTCAGTCTGTTTTGCCTATCTCTTATGTCGTATTTAGTAGTAGACATAAGCTTGGTGCTCCCTTCTCGCAGCTGTCCGGTTCAGGTGTTCCTTCAGGCTACGTCTGAAGGAATACAGTGTTTTCTTTTCACGGACTGACTGGGGTAGGTCATTCCAGTCTTTGATGGCAGTGAAGAAGAATGTTTGCTTACCCTGTCCTTGGATTCTCGGGACCGTAAAGTTAAACATCCTATTTCTTGTATTATGTCCACTCCTCTCATTTGCTTTAACAAAATTACTATTTAGATACTCTGGAGCTTTGTCATAGAATATCTTGAAGGCATTAGTGAGCCTGATTTGTTTGGCCCTGTCAGAGACATTGAGCATACCTAGTGACTGAAATTGTTCCTGGCCAACATGTGATCTGAGTCCTAGGTTCAGCATGAACCTAACCATTTTATTTTGAGTGACCTGAAGTTTGTGCTGTGCTGATTTAGATGATGCAGAGTACCAGGATGACAGAATAGTCAAAATGACATTGAACAAGCGCTTGGCAAAGGGTCTTTTTGGTCGCCGCTCAAGCATCCCACCTGTCTATACAGGTATTTTATCCGTGCTCTACACTTACTCAGGATAGATTCCAAAATTGTTTCACCTGACAAAGTCGAGTCCAGTTTTAGTCCGAGATATTTAACTTGTGACACTGTTGTTATAGGAATATCATTACAGTTGACCGAGAAGCCCACAATGTCTTTCAGTTTGCGTTTTGTTCCACATAAGATGGCTTCCGTCTTGCCCAGGTGAAGAGATAGTATATTGTCCACTAGCCAATCACTACACGATTCTAGTTCTTTGGAAAGTGAAGCGGCAATACTTATTGGGTCTTTTCCTGAAACCAGAAGCACGCTGTCGTCAGCATACAGTAATAATTTGCACGAGACGCTTAGTTCCATGTCGTTTACATAACAGAGAAAGCGTAAGGGACCAAGGATGCTTCCCTTCGGGACCCCACAGTTAATTGGCATAGGATCAGATATATTATCATCAATTTTGACTCTTTGTGTTCTACCACTAAGATAAGATTTAAACCAGTTCAATGACCCAATGCCCATTGCTTGTAGTTTATTACAGAGGATATCATGGTCTACTGTATCATATGTTTTTTGTAGATCAAGAAGAACCATACCGGTGTAGTTACCTTTAGACATTTCTTTACGAATGTGATCTGTTAAGTGGATGAGACAGGAGTTTGTCGAGTACATGCATCTGAAACCTGATTGAAACTTATAGAAATAGATAATTTTCTTTGAGGTAGTGTTCAATTTGGGTGTATACAGCTCTTTCAAGGATTTTAGATACAATACATAATATGCTAACTGGTCTGTAGTTGCCAACATCTAGTTTATTTCCTTTCTTGAATAGAGGGGTTACAATGGCTTCCTTCAGTTCAGCAGGTACAGTGTTGGTGTTAATTGACAGTTGTTAGCTGTCTACCAGGCCTTGCATGTGTTTAATGCTGTAACCATGGCTCTAAGTGAACTACACAGCGCAGGTATTAGTCATAATGATTTTAAGTTGGACAATGTCTTGGTCGATCTCGTTGGTCCTAAGGCATATATAATTGACTTGGGCATGGCGTGCCCTGTGGGCCGCAAGCTCCCTGGTTATCTGCAATATTTCCAGGAAAACACTATTGACGACCATAAGAAATACCCTCACTATGACCTTGGACTGTACCTGGGGGGCCTGGCTATGTCTCACTGTGACGTATATTCACTAGGTGTAGCAATGAGGGCTGTGCTAGACTCATTGCCTGAATATGATCATAAGCTATATAGATTATGTAAGAAGATGATATGCCCGGAAGGCTCTGCGCGACCAACACTGGCACGGGTAATGTACTTGCTGTAGTCCAGGGAGGATGATATGTCCGGAAGGCTCTGCCCGACCAATACTGGCACGGGTAATGTACGAGCTGTAGGCCATGGAGGATGCTATATCCGGAAGGCTCTGCCCGACCAACACTGGCACGGGTAATGTACTTGCTGTAGGCCAGGGAGGATGATATAAGCCAGGCATAGGACACCTTGAGATGGTTCGGCCATATGGAACGTATGGGAAGCGAGAGAATGACTAAGAGGGTGTACGAGAGCGAGGTGGAACCGTGGAAGGACAGAAGGGGAGAGGTAAACCGAAAGAGAGGTGAAAGGTTGGAGTGAAGAAGTATATGGATGAAGGCGGTGCTGGTTGGGAGGAGGGTCGAGGTCGACTGACTGGGGACAGAGGTGCATGGGGGCGTTTCGTTTGTGGCCAATCCTTCGGGGAGCACGGCGTCAGGCAATAGATAGATTGATGGAGATCCCTCAGATACCTCACCCCTTCCCCCACTCTACTATGAGGCGACCATGATGGCACAGGAAGCAGATACCTCTTTTATATCCTTAATATACCCTTCAGGATATAAGGACGCATTTTTTGTATTATATTTTGGTTATTTATTAGACGATCTTATGCAGTTTAGAAAGGATCTCTTGGAATTAAAGGGGTCAAAATTTACTCAATTATACCTCTGACTTCAACAGATCCTTCCTAACCTGAACAGGATCGACAAGTTCTAGCCAAAATATAGTGTCTAAATGCGTCATAATCCTCAAAGGGTTAATATTATATTGTACTAGCAGGACATGGGGTGTATATTATTATCATTGTGAGGCAGAAATTATCCCTTTCAGTTCTAGGACGCGTTATTGTATTATTTTCTGGCCATCATTAGACAATTTCTTGTAGTTTCTGAAGGCCCTCTAGAAATCAAAGCGATAAAGTATACCTTAATTAACCCTCTGACTTTTAGCATTCCTGAGTAAAATCCTTTAAAGATAGCCAGAATGAAAATAGAATAATGATGCGACCTTGAATAATGAGAGGGTTATAAATTCCACAACATTTCTTAGTTAGGGCTCCGTCAGACCAGTGTTGAGGGAAAAAGCGCTCGTGTGATACTGGCTTAACCCATTCAGTACTGATGACATCCTTTTCATTATATTCTGGCAACTATTAGACGATTATATTTAGCTTAGGAAGGACGTCTACCAATTTATAGGTTTGAGTCCCGAAGGGAAGAAGGAAAACTTAATATTTAGTAGTGGCCCCGGAATCATTGACGATGCGCCTAACATTGTTTATGGCCAATCTTTGAACTTGGGCTTGCCTTTCAAATGACCCGCCTAGGAGAGAACAAAATACGATTATCACACATCGTGAGCGAAACGCTCTTAAATAAACCACTCACGGACTCGTCCTTATGATGTGGGTACCACTACTAGAAAAAATTAGTAAAAAATAAATGAATAATAATAAGTTTAACATGATCGAGCTTATTGCGCTTCCCTGGCTTCTGCTGTCTAATGTGCGCGTCGCCACGGTCTCTCGAAGCGTCATACGTCCTTCATTGATATATCAAGACTTTCTAAAATACAGCAGATGAATGGGAAGGAGATGGAAGGGAGGGCCAGAATCGTCAATGATTCCGGGGCCTCTACTAATTATTAGGTTTTCCTTCTTCCCTTCGGGACTCAAACCTATAATTTATTAGTGGCCCCTTCATCATTGACGATGCGCCTGATGTCACAAGTCCGGAGGGAGACATTCATCTAGAATATCAGAACCACTAACAAATTACTAAGGGCAAATGCAAATCACGCAAAAATGATCCATGTTTAATAAGAAAAATAGAAAGGGTTTACAGGCGGCGTTTATTAAGGGTTAGCCTGTTGCATAATAACCTGAATGTTTGGATATAACAGTAGGATATCACGCACATAAAACTATACATTTAGTTTATGATAACAAATAAATCAATATTCGCCACTTTGGAAATATTTATAAAATTACGACGTATACATAGCCGTAACAACAGGTACTCTATTACAAAATAGTTTTGTACAATGCACATATAAATAACCTTAAGATTATTGAGCATCAATTAACACACTATTGCCAAAGTAAAGTACTAAAAATAAATTTTCCTGACTAGACTTACTTCAGTCTTAGGAATGGGTATATCACATGATCCTTAATCTAGCAATAATGTTGTATAACAAAGGAGACATATCGGAGTTTTTAGCTAGAACACTCCCCCCACCCCTTCTTTTGACCAAAAACAGCTTACAAACTAGACTTTCTGCCTTAAAGCTACACATTGTCGAAGGTTTCATGAGATTCACGGACAGGTAACGAGTGATGAATGTATGATTTGAGGACCATAAGTTGGTTGCTTGCATGTCGCCAAGGGAGTAATTGTGTAAAAATCGGAGCGTAGCTGCCCATTTCCTTATATCGTGTTCCCGTGCAATGACACCCGGATTATTTTCCCTGACAACTCGACTAATAAAGATGCTAACTGCCCGCGAGACCCAGAGGGACCCAGCCTGAGATGGTCGAGATTCCCGCATGAATAAAATAAGCGATTTCACCGGGCAAAGCAAGTGGTGTTTATCGCCTTGTTTAAGAGATGAGACTTCAAACTCTGAAAATACATGATTAGCATGTTAATTTTTTGCAATGAAATTGGGAGCAGGAGCAATATGTACACTCATATCACGTCGTGAGAACCTTAAGTAAGATGGCTCCGAACTCATCGCCGTCAACTCAGATACCCTATTACCCGTGGCCAGGGCCATAAGAAAAATAGCCTTCTTTAGTTTCAACTCATAAGGAGGATTGTGACAATACCTGGGAGAGTTAAATCAAGAGACCAGGTGGGTATGAGTTGGTGTGGTGGAGGGCGAAGCCAGAAGCAGGACCGCATGAACCCTTTCTCCTTCGCCTCCAGTATGGAAAGGCCAGTTAAATCGAAAAAAGGCATTCTAATAGCTGTGAGGTGATTCCTTAATGTGACGACTGACAATTTACGCATTTCAAAAAGTTAATTTAAATATTTAAATATCAAAGCCACTGAGGACTGCATTTGGCCAGTTTCTACGATCCAAGTAGTGAAGGTCTTCCAATGTTATTGGTACTGTCTTTGGGTTGATACTGTATACTGATTCATCAACTTTTGAGTCACGCTTTTCCCAAACGGAGCTAGCCACTTGACCTTCTGAATATCCACAAGGCGAAAGTCAGCGAGGTCTTGAGGTTTCCAATTGTGTCTAAGTGGAAGCACGAGATCGGGAGCAACACCGGCTTCTCTCACCACGTCTTTAATTGATTGTACCACACTTGAGCCGGCCACATTGGCGCGATCATCGAGACCATGCCCCGATAATCCCGTAGTTTGTGAACTACTTTGCACATTAAGGATGCGTCTGGAGGTGGAAATAGATAAATGGAAGTCCATTTGTTCCAGTCTACCAGAAATGCGTCCGGTCCCCCCGCTGGAGTCTGACTCCGACGAGTGAGGAACTGAAGCAACTTGTGATTTGCCTCTGACGCAAACAAGTCCACTTGTGGATGGTATGGCTCTGCAATCATCTGTTGAAAGACAGTTTGCTTGAGAGACCATTCTACTAGAATGCTCTGTCGCCGGGACAGAGCGTCTGCCCAAACATTGGCTACGCCGGGCAGATATGTTGCATGAAGATAAATCTCTAGCCTTGCAGCTAGACGAAAGATCCTTTCCGACAAGCCTTGTAACACTCGAGACCTCACTAACCCTTGTTTCTGAATGCATGTGACTGCAGTCAGATTGTCCATCCTGAAGGCTAAGGACTTTCCCGCCAGGTTTACGCCGTGCTCCTTTAAGAAAAACAGGGGGACTAACAACTCTTTGGCATTGATATGAAGGTGATTGAACTTGGACCATAGACCCTGACCCTGATGGCCCAGATTCGACTGATACCCCCAACCCAGGGTACCTGACGCGTCTGTATCTACCCAGACCGTCGGAGGAGGAGCTGTCCATGTCAAAGAGGAGTTAATTACTTCTGGCTTCGCCCAAGCCGCCAGCAGGTTGTGGATTAATTTCGGGATTCGCCATAGTGTTTCCGCTGGCAACAGCGGAAAGTACTTGTTTCCCTCCAAAGTAATTTGTTTGACCTCCAGACGACCTAACGGAATCGTCAACCTTATCCAGTTGAGTGAACCCACCAGAGACTCTCAGATTCTCCTCGTGGTGTTCAGAGCGTGGAGAAATCGAAAGCGTTTCCTCCGAAATCTCTGACGATTGTCCTCGCTCTGACTCAGAGAGAGCAACTCTGTATCCCAGAGTAGGCCCACCCACTGGATGACCCTCGAGGGATTCTAGTTGGACTTTGCCAAATTCACCTTGAACCCCAGGGCTGTGCCCGGTAACAATCCCGGGTGTCTAACCCCGAAAGGGGTTGAAATAGGGGAGCTATCCCCCCGCCAAAGGCGGCTTTCTAGGGCCTTTCCTAGCTGATGCTGAGAGGATTGGGTTCTAGTCATGTGGTGATGGGCTGGTTTATCAGAGTGAGAACTGAGCGATCTCTGCCATACCCATAGCTTACTCTGACTGTTCCTTTTACTTATATATTTTCTAGATCTCAAGTGACGGCGTCTCTTCCGTGGATTGACCTCCCAATATACCAAGATTGGAAGCCAAAGCGTCACATTTTTCCTTTGCCCCTCAACTTTCTCTTCATAATTGCTGAGGGGCGCAGGGCCCTGGGTGGGGCTTTGGTTTCCCGGGCGTTTCCGCACCCTCCTGAGCTCCCTGCCATGGAGTGGCTTCGGTCACCCAGCTTTATTGTGGCCGGCAGGGAGTGTTCTCTGGGGGCGCTCGGTTATGGCCTTGGCCTTGCTTGGGGCCTTGGGGTTGTTCGGCCAGGCAGCTTGGGGAACAACAACAAGAACAATCCCGGAAGTTGCCAGTCACAAGACTGGTATTGTCCTGCAGAGCTACTCTCGGATCTGACCCGCCTTGGCGCGGCACTGAGAGTGAGAGAGCTGCGTGGTGTCTCAATTTTTTGATTGGGAGGGTTGTGACTCTGACTTTGTGTTAGTGGGATGAGAGGCTTTGCTATCATTGCTACTGGGTTTACCCCGCGACTGACCCCTGAACTACCTCCCTCTACCCCTGGACTAACCGCGACCCCTAGCTGTGTCCCGGTTCCAGGGTTTGTGTAAGTCTTTGATGACTGATGTGATTGAGCCTGTCCACGAAAGGGACTCTTACTGAATTTCGGTTTAAATGCAGACTCACCCTTCGACTTGGAAGCAGTGGCATTGTAAGAGTCTAATAGGAAATTAACTGTGCACCAGGCATCTGTGGAAGCAAGGGTTTTAGTTAATACATCAGATAAAATTAACCTTTTACCTGTCTCAACCGGGAGCCGCTTAACCAGATAGACCCGCAGATCTTGACGCACTCGCACCGCCTCAAAGAGAGCCGTGCGAATATCGCAAAGGGACTGAATGGAGTTCTGGAGCAAGAGATGCCTAGTAAGAGATAGCGCCTTATGGGTCCTAGCGTCCGTAACCGACCCAGTCGTCCTGGCTAAAGAAGCCGCAAGCTGGCGGCTGAGTAGGTATTGGGACGCCAACCTCCAGGCTTTCTGCCGCATTTTGAAATCTTTATCTATCTGTAACTGAGTAGGAGAACAAAATGGCTCTACTAACTGACCTAATGATAATTTAGGGGCCTCCAAAAAATCTAACATATTTTGCGGTATCCCTTCCGCCTTGCCAACGGGCATAGAAAACCAATGATGTTCCTCCGACGGGAGCTGGTGACTGCTCTTACTAGTAATGGTGCTGGCAAACAGCTGGGCTTCTTGTTCCCACGCAACCCACGGCCCTGACTCCCCACCCTCAATATGGACAACTGAGGTACCTGAATCATCTCGAAAGGGGACTGTTTTTAATTCTGGGTCATACCTTGCAAGCTTTTAACGTCATTTAACCCATCAGACTTGTTCCAATCTGAAAATCATTTTCCAGTTGGAGCTGGGGGCAGAGCAGGGGATTGAGCATAGACAAAATATTCAAGAGTATAAAGACTGGGGATGGCTTTGATAACAACGTTTAACACATCACCAGAATGATTCTTAGCCCGTAACTTCTTAGCTTCACTCATTTCAACAACCCAATGATCTGGTACCGGGCACTCACCTGCTACCGTGGGCTGTGAGACCTCTGGACGAGTGGGCGTAAGAACTGACCAGGACGTATCCGGACCATATAAGAGGGGCATAGGTAGATGGTAGAGAACGATCAAGGAGAGGCGGAATAAGATCCATGAACAATTTAATATTGGATGGCATGATAGCCGCGAACCCCGAAGTGGGAGTCGCCGGAGTGACCGTGATAGGAGGATTTATAACATTAACCGGAGGTAAGATTTGAATTTGCCCTAGAGGTCGCACCGCCGGGGCTAAAGGTGCCGCCACCTTAATCTGATGCTCGTCCTTCACTTGTTTCATAAACTGGAACCACTCCTGAAATTGTTCATTAGTCTCAAACATACCACCTTCCTGGTCAGATGAGGACGCAGGCTGAGACCCTTCTGAGCCCTGAGAGTTGAGAAGATGTCCGTTGGCCAGACGGAATCTCTTCAGAATCTACAAATTGTTGTTGCAGTGTGACACCCGGTGGCCGGGCTGGGGGGGCTGGTAAAGCCTCCGACCGAGACTCGCCAGCCCGGACAGCAGGGCCACGTGTTCTTGTTTGTGAGACAAGAACGCCGGCCTGAGCAAGGTCCTCAAAGCAGAGATCCGGGATGGGGCATGTTTCCATTGGCTCAACCAGGGAATCTTCATAATGCTCCGAGGAATACGTTGTATCTTCGCGTCGGCTGGAATGTGTACTGCTGCCTCGATCCAACCCTAGTACCGGAAAAAGTGGGGGCTCCTGCCGTGCCCGGTGGGGGATTGCAAACCAAGTTGGTTGGCCATCGACACTGGTGACAGTCTCTTGAAGAGTCACGCCGCGACGAAGATGGGGTGCGTTCCGGTTTAGGTGAAGGCAGCCGAGCTGACTTCTTCGTCGACGACCTTTTGGAGTGCTTCTTCTTGTCCTTGGACTTATCGTCACCCTTGGCTAGAGCGGCGGAAAAATCTGGACGGTGCTTTTTCGCCTCTTGTTGAATATGAGGGGAGGATGACCTGGGGGCATCAATTGGTGAACGGGACCTATCACGCCGGGAAGGTGGAACAGACACCCCCGGCGAGGTCCCGTCAGAAGTCCTGGGTTGTTTGGGTGGGCGGGAGGGAGCATCGCGTGTAGTAGAGGTATCTGGCATGTTCGTAACTGTCTTTTTCACACTAGAACCACTGGCTACGTAGGAAGAAGGGACTTTCCTCAATAAATCCGCTAATAAAGGATCATCCAACCGTAAAGATTTATGAGCTACGGTTTTGCAGTAAGTTACGAAAGTAGATTGGATATGTAGCAATATTGTCTTGCATTGTGCATCCGAGTAAGTAAGGAAACCGTTTCTAATTATTGAACTCTGTGGACACGATTTGGTTAGCCAACGACCACGAGATCTGTCTAAACAAGTCACACACTTAACACATAGTTTATGTCCAATCACAGCTAAATTCGCGCAATTAGAGCCAGGGCAAAAGGAATACCCACTCAGATCCATGGCTCCCTCCCGCCGGGGAGATGCTAAACCTCCTAGGTGTCCAGGGTGCAGACCTGAGGGAGAAAAATTTCAAGAATCAATGCTCATAGGGACATGCTAGGCTGGAAAAGCTAAAATAAATCTCCAACAATAAAGAGAAAAAACAGTTGAATAACACTATACAATCTTGGTTCACCTTACGTTAAGTATCATACCAAATTGTACTTCTGAGTAATGTGTAGTATACCAGATGTTACGTGAGTATTAACTTCTTACCTAAGTGACCAACACTGACCTAATCCCATCTAGAAAAGAACCTGACTCCGGCGACCAACGCTAATTGAATCTATCGTCCTCTCAATCCCGGCGGACAGCGCCATGATATAAAGCTACACAGATAACCGAGATGCTCAAGATAGGAATGGGCGAGTTCGTATTCGGCTCAGTCGTTATGTCCCGGCGGACGTGGCTCCCCACTGTACTCCACCAGGGTAACGTTCTGACTAGTCCCAAGCTACGAACTTATTCTGTTAGGCCTTGAGGCGGAAATGTCATGAGGGCGTCGGCCAAGCCGGGGGACCCCCAAGACATGCGAAGTAAAATTTCAGCCTCCCGAAAAATTACCACCGCCGGCAAAACTAAACAGAATAATTCCAACCCATCTTATACCAAACAAAGATAACCTGAAATCAACAATACTCTAGGTGCTTCCGGTAATTTTCCGGCGAGGAAACCGCGTGAAGCGACTAGAGGCACGTTGGCACAAGTCTCACTTAGCAAATCCCGCCGGAAGGGCCATACCTCCCAGTAAAAGATAACCCAACGTGCACAATTATGGCATAGTTATACATTAATTAATCAATCAATAAATAACACATCCTATCCATTCCATTCCTATGTTTCTGCCCGGAATCAAGCCAAATCTGTTCTTCAACTTGCCAAACACTCTTTCATCTATATAATATTTTCGATTGTCTTTTTTTTTTTTTTTTTTTTTCTATATTCCAACTACTCCCTCTCAGGCATAGGCTGAGAGCCTGTACATTCCACCGCTCAACACGGTGAAGCCCGTGAGGTCTTGTTCCAGTCTGGGGAGTGAGACATGTGAAGCATCCATCATGGCTCGAAGCAGCTCCATCTCTGAAGCGGCTGGTTGCTTCGTTCAAGTGCTTCACCGTCTCACCCTCCAGACTCAGACCCTCACTCTCAGAACGCCACCTATTGAGCAGTGAACTCACTAGGCATTGTCCCCCTGTAACATATTTTGAATATGGGAATATTCATACAGTGTTATTTAATCAGGTCTGTCTGTCTGTGTGTCTGTTCTTTATGCATGGCCACATTTTTTAAGCTAGAGCGTTCATACTTGGATGCATAGTAAGGGGTCCCTAGGCAGGTTTTAGTGAAAAAATAGAATTCCCCAGGGTGAAAGGGACGGAGAAAATGGGCGCGAAATTGGAAAAATGGCCGTTTGGGGCAGAAGGAGGCCTCCGATCGAAAAGGTGTATGGAACGAAAGTTGTTCGCAGCCCCCCAAAATGGGGGTACGGATGAGGTCAGATCCTAAATCGGAGTTCATTTAGCGGCCGAAATCGAGGTCGCCGTTTAATGAGGCACAGGGAGGTCGAGGCCGGTGATTATGGTAGTAGTAGTATTGTGATGATTGTGGTTGTTGTTGTTGTTGTTCCCCAAGCTGCCTGGCCGAACAGCCCCAATGCCCCGAGTAAGGCCAAGGCCATAAACGAGCGCCCCCACAGAACCCTCCCTGCCGACCACAATAAAGCCTGGGTGACCGAAGCCACTCCATGGCGGGGAGCTGAGAGGGTGCGGAAACGCCCGGGAAACCAAAGCCCCACCCAGGGCCCTGTGCCCCTCAGCAATTATGAAGAGAAAGTTGAGGGGCAAAGGAATAATGTGACGCTTTAGCTTCCAATCTTGGTAGATTGGGAGGTCAATCCACGGAAGAGACGCTGTCACTTGAGATCTAGAAAATATATAAGTAAAAGGAACAGTCAGAGTAAGCTATGTGTATGGCAGAGATCGCTCAGGTCTCACTCTGATAGACCAGCCCATCACCAGGATTATTGTGATAGTAGTGATTGATGATGGTGATTATGGTAGTAGTAGTGGTGGTAGTAGTGATGGTGATTATGGTGATTACCCGGGGAACGCCGGGTTCCCCTACTAGTCAATAAGAAATGCACTGAACTATCCAACTCTACCTCTTCCCAAGCTTTCTGGCATCTAGCCAAAATCCTCTCCAACAATTTTTCTTCCTCATCTTTCCCTCCCCTTTTCCACTCTGATGGCACAACCTTCACTTCTTCCTCTGACAAAGCTGAAGTCTTCGCTAAAACTTTGGTAGAAACTCCACCTTGGATGATTCTGGTGCAATTCCTCCCTCTCCACCCCCCTCTCTCCTATTAATGCCTAATATCCTAATCGCTTCTAAAGATGTATTTTCTACCCTCTCTGGGCTTAATACTAAGAAGGGGTATGGTCCGGACGGTGTTCCTCCTGTTGTACTCAAAAACTGTGCTTCCGTGCTGACTCCCTGCCAAGGCAAACTCTTTCGTCTTTATCTCTCCTCTAACGTCTTACCTTCTTGCTGGAAGTTTGCTGCCATTCAACCTGTCCCAAAGAAGGATGACCGCTCTCAACCCTCCAACTATCGTCCAATTGCTCTCATCTCTTGTATCTCTAAAGTTTTTTAAACTATTCTTGCTTCCAAATTTCTTAAGCATTTCTCTTCTCATAATCTACTGTCAGACAGCCAGTATGGCTTCCTTAAAGGTCGTTCTACTGGTGATCTTCTTTCGTATCTTACTAACTCTTAGTCATCCTCCTTTCGGGACTTCGGTGAGACCTTTTCTATTGCACTAGACATATCGAAGGCCTTTGATAGAGTCTGGCACAAATCTTTAATTTCTAAACTACCCTCCTTCGGTTTCTATCCCTACAGGAGATTAGAGACAAAGGCACAGATGTGCCTTTGTCTCTAATTTCCTTTCCAGCCATTCCATAGCTGCGGTTGTGGACGGATATCGCTCACTTCCACATCCTATCAACTCCGGTGTTCTTCAGGGCTCTGTCTTATCTCCCATTCTCTTTCTAATTTTCATAAATTATCTTCTCAACTGTACCTGCAGTCCCATCTATTCATACGCAGACGACTCTACCTTACACTACTCAATTAGTTTTCCTGATAACCTTTTTTTTTTTTTTTTTTTTTTTTTTTTTTCTCCCTCTCTATATTCCAACTACTCCCTCTCGGGCATAGGCTGAAAGCCTTTACACTACACCGCTGAACACGGTGAGGCCTGTGAGGTCTTGTTCCAGTCTAGGGAGTGAGACACGCGAAGCACCCCGGCTCGAAGCAACTCCATCTCTGAAGCCGCTTCGCCTCTGCGCTTCACCGTCTCACCCCCACACTCGGACCCTCACTCTCAGAACGCCACCTATTGAGCAATTAACTCACTAGGCATTGCCCCCCTGTAACATATTATGAATATGGGAATATTCATACAATGCTATTTAATCAGGGAACAATGAGGGTATTTTGTTGGCATTTCAGTGCTGTGGTAATGCACTGAAACTAGGTACAGCACAAATTCCATCTCAATAATATCTTCCCATTGACATATTGGGATTCGAACCCGGGTCCATTGGATTACCAGTCCAGTGGCAAGACCACTCTGCCACACCTCCCTGCCTTTAATGCTTCCAAAACCCAATTTCTTCATCACACTACTCGTTTAGAACTCCCAGAGGACTATATCCTTTACAATTCAACAATACAAAAATCAATCCTTCATCTTTTCTCAATAATCTCTGTCTCATTTTCTTCTGCTCTCACTTGGGAGGACCATATCACCAGTCTTGCTAAGGCAGCCTCCCAGAGTATGGGTGTGCTCAACCGCCTCAAGGGGTTCTTTACCCCTGCACAGCTTCTTACTCTGTACAGGGGCACAGTGCGTCCTTGTATTGAGTATTGTTCACATGCGTGGGGAGGATCCTCTCACACCGCACTTCTAGACAAAGTAGAAAGGAAAGCCTTTCGTATCATTAACTCTCTGCAATCTCTCTCTCTTCGCCGCAATGTTGCATCTCTCTCGCTATTCTATCGCTACTATAATAATCAGTGTTCCTCAGAGCTTTCCCAGTGTATACCACCTCCTCTACGTAGGGTACGTAGTACCCGTCTTGCAACACAATCCCACCCCTACTCTGTGCAACTCTCCAACCCCAGAGTGAAACGGTATTCTCATACTTTCTTCTATTCAACTGCTGAGCTCTGGAACTCTCTCCCAGAATCAGTCTTTCCCTCTTCCTATGACTTAAATTGCTTCAAACTCTGTGTCCAGGAATTTTGGCTCAAACGTCCCTTGATTTTGACCCTGTCACTCTTTCAACTCTGGGGGAGGCACTCGATACAGGCAGTTCTGCCTTTTGTCTCTCTCACTCACATACAGTAGAAGAAAAAAATTATCCTTATTTAGTCTAATACCTGATTTAGTACATAATCTTAATGAACTCCTGACAAACACTGCTATTCCGCCGCCTCTCCTACTTGTTCGGTCATATTTAAACAAACTATATCCTGGTATATGAAATTCTGCTAAAAAAAATGCCTTGATTCTGTATCCATGTTTCAGTTAGCGCTATTATGTCTATATTTTCATTGCTAACAAGTGCTCTAGTGCATAGACTTGTGAGGGGAGAGATTATAGAGAGGGGATTGATGGATTATGTGCTGGTGACAAGGGAAAGATTGTGTAGACGGCTGGATGTGAATGTGCTGAGAGGTGAGATGGAGGGGGAGGAAACTGAAGGTGAACGTCAATAAATGTAAAGTAATGGTGTGTAATAGTAATAAACAGGAATGGATTGAGAATGCTTGTGAATAGATGAGTGTGAACGCGGTCGTTTGGGAAAGAGGGTCATGCGCCAGTTGGACTAGATAGTAGTCCATCAGGCGCCTGGCCCAGGGAGCCGATAGTAATGAAGGGTGCGCCTGGAAGCATGGTGGGCGAGCTTGTGGTGGTGAAGCTTCGCTGCGGGTCTGCCTGCGGAAATAGGCACCTCTCTGGAGGATCTGTATAATACAGAAGAAAAGAAAACCAAAGGAAGGAGAAGAGAAGAAGAACACAGAGAAGAACGAGAAAAGTAAAACAAGAAAAGCAGGAGAAATGAAAACAACAGAGAGGAATGCCACGACCCCGCCCCAGACAGAGATGTCAAGGTCACCCGCCAAGACGACGGACCAGAGAAATGGTCGACTCGCCAATGTGAAGCAGACTAACCCCATCACGCCAGGAAAAACAATCTGCCTGAGGAGACCCACAACTGCCGCCAAGAAAATATTGTTTTCCCAACCCTTTTGAATACTATGTCAATGCTAATAGGCCTATGTATATATGTGTATTTAATATGAAAAAACAATAAACATTAAAAAGAAAAACAATTAATAAAAGAGTATAATTAATATTAAGGCAACATGTCACAAAACAAATTACATAAGTTAACATAGTGTACTGAAATAAACGATATCCAAGGATCTCGTCAAAATACGAGTCCTATCAAACCATCTCATAGAGATGCTTTCTATCTTCTAAAGAAATTATAAACAACTATGTACAGTATATGCCTTCTCTAAAAACTACAATTCTCTATTTTAAAATCAATCAGACCACACATGCTTCTTTCTGAGTTTTAAGCCAACCAACTTTGCCTTTCTCAGTCCCCAGATAAGACATTGACCACCAGAATTGCCAACCTATTCAGTCACTAGTATAAAGCCTCGAATAACATTAAGAACTTGTCTGCATGAAGTTTTGCATATTAAGAATCTCAGTTTTAACTATACTGAATAAATCTAACTTAATTAGAGATGGTAATGCACTTTACTAAGCGCTATAGAGCCTTGTCTGCGAATCGTCCCCTCCTTAACCACGGGAGGAGAAAATCATGTGACCTAGTAAACCCGCACTATTGCCAATTCAGTCTTCAAGATTGCGAGTATTTTAAGCTAGTATAAACATGTTTAATGCGTAATCCTAAGCTAGAAACTATTATGTTCACTCTACTAAAGAAAAGCTAACATTGCTAAATCCCCTAAAGCTTATTAGAAGAACTACCAGCTCTGTCTAAAACTACGTAGGAAAAACATACGCGTGAGGCTAGCGACCCGCGACCCCCTCGTGACCCCTAAAGCTACCACCCTAACCCCCTTACCAACAAGCTAGGAATATTATACAAAATAGGTGTCCCCTATGTACTCTCCATCAAAACAACCACTAACAAATGTTCCAGAAGTAGATGATTGATGTATATATTTTTACTAACGATATCAGTGCACACTTCTGTAGAGATAAATAATACGTTCTCGGGGTCAGGCAACACCAAGTTCTAAAACCCCTTCTTCCCCCTCTTTGTAAACAGTCTATAGTCAAACAGATCTTAACAGGCGGTCCTACCCGCGGTTACTCCCTTTACATTGGTGCCACATGTATAATCCCTAACAACGAAAATATATTATTTTCGGTATTAAGTACCTTAAGTCGGTTTGAAATGCTCAGGCTATTTCTACAGGTACAAAAAAAAAATATTGTTTTTATAATTAATTCGCTTATTAGTAAATTCAATGGACATTGTATACAGCTTGGCAACAAGGCTACTGCGACGTTTTCAGACGTCGGCCAAAAAAACTCCTCACAAATTTCACGTGATGGCGCGCTGCCAGGCGCACGAAATTTATACTCCCACTTCATTTCATTCCTGACTTTGACACCATCCACAATGGAAGCCGCTCCAAATCGCCCCACCACTTGCATAGTCAGACAAAACAGATGGTACAGATGGTACAGAGGGGAAACCTCTTAAAAAAAAATGCGCCGAAACTTTTACCTCTTGGGTGGTATGGGAAAAAAGTAAAAATATAAAATGGTAATATATTACCAGTACATACATACATACATACATATACATATATATATATATATATATATATATATATATATATATACAGTATATATATATAGAATCGTCGACCATGTGGACGATAGCCGACGCTTTAATCAATTACACCACGGCAGACTGCCGTGGTGTAATTGATTAAAGCGTCGGCTATCGTCCTGATGGTCGACGGTTCGATCCCCACTGAGAGACTAGAAACATTTAGTGGCTCACGTGTATTTGTGATATATTCTCAATATATATATATATATATATGTGAGAGAGAGAGAGAGCGATAGCGCCACAAAACTGGGTGGGGGGGGGGGGGAATAAAGTGGATGCAACTGTGGTGTGGTGTATGCGGGGTGGGGGGGGGGGGGGTAGAGTGGTGTGGTGTGTGTGTGGGGGGTGGGGGTGGGGGGGGGGGGAGTGGTGTGGGGTGAGGTGTGTAGGGTGAGTGAGAGAGAGATAAATAGTAATATAATTTATTATAGCAATAATAATCTATGCATTCATGTGGGCTACACAGTCTTACACATACAGTATATAGAGAGAGAGCCGATCTCCCTACATTGACCTTGAATGGGGGGGGGAGGTAGCGAGAGTAATTTGGAAAGGTTGTCGTACGGAAAGGGTCAAGTGGACAGGTGGCACCAGTGTAAGGGTAGGTGACCGCGCCCATAACCGCCTGTTTAGGTCTGTAGGACTATAGCTGGACCACGACCCTCCAGTGACCCCAGGGCTGCCAACTTAACATGCTTGCCAGCAAGCTAGCAATATTATACGAAATATATGTTCCCTATGTTTTACTTCTAAAATAATAACTACCAAGTGTTTCAGAAATAGAAGACGACTTACTTCTATATCTTTTACTATCAATACCAGTGCACAGCTCCTATAAGAATAAATAATACTTTCTCGGGATCAGACAACACCCAGTTCTAAAAAAAAATCCCCCTTTTTGAAAACTATATAAGCCCAGGGAAAGGAGAATAAAGCAAGTAGAAATAAACTTTCTTTGGATCGGCACCCCGCTCTGTAGAAATATTAATTTTACGATATTTCAGACATAGTTATTGATAACGGCAACCCGAAGTTCTTATACTATCTGTGGATAAAATAACTTTATTTTAGGATCTTTGTTATTTGTGGCAACCCAATCACTTAACATAGATACCTATAATAGTTTTGTATCATAATGCAATAGTAACTTATATATGTGTAACTTTCTTATTTCTGGCACCCCAGGAATTAATATAGTTATATTTATTTAGTTATATTGCCATATAGTGAAAACGTTGAAAGAGTAAGGCACCCCTCCCTTTCAAAACATTTCTATTAAGAAGTTATACTAGCATCTCTCACAGATATCTAAGGTAGAAAGATCTTCTGTGTATTTAGAAGGGTTTAGCGAGACACCCTCACGGGCACTGCATATATAAATCCTAGGCGCAAATTGTCTGTGGCACCCCACCAGGATTTGCGACTGAAAGGTTAACACCGCCCCGAGTTCCTTAAACCTCTTATAAGGGTTAGAGACAGTCAAGAAGAGCCATTATCTAAACTCTTCTTACGTTAGTCCGATATTATGTTAATCCGGCAAGACCTGAGACATAATATTTAAAACCTCATTTCAAGAGCACCTGAACAGAACGCCATCAACGATTAATATAAAAGTCAGGATATTCAAGTATTTGTTGGAAGCTATATGCTGAGAATACTTGCATTAATCCGATATGGTGACCAACTTTTTCTCCACTAAGTTACGGAACCATATTTAAGACCCCAAGCCCATTAATCCAACTGTAACTTCTCCACACGACCGGCCAACCTGGACGGCCCACGGAGCATCAGAAGAAAAACTCAACTAAGTGCATCTCTCCACCAAGAAAAGAAATAGTATAGAAAATACTTTAATTCAGTATCAGCGACGAGATACCAGAAAGGTAGAGTTGAAAGTGATCGAAATAAAATAGAGTTCTTAACACCTCGAAATACGGGGAAAGTGTATATAAAGTGTCCTACGAGGTTAATATATAAATAAACAGGAATATCAAGACGTCCTATAAATAACGCTCTTTAGTACGACGTTTTAACTCAACAATTAATCCATATACCAAATTTAGACGAATTTTTACCTGTTCATCAACTCAGTCATATTTCCGACAAGTGGGAAATAAACCGAGTCCGTCCAACATGAAATTTGAGTTATAGAAATTAAGTGTTACAGTATCTAGTGAACATCCAAATCATAATAGCTTACGTGTTCATCTATAAAATACGTCTGTGATCCTCGTAGTACGATAACTGTGAATTTATTTCAAATAAGAAGATTTACATATACTTACTGTATATGAACTCTGAAAATATCTCAGTGGATACCATAATATTTTAGAGTCCACAAGCTTGAACTCAAACTGAAAAAGTCCATCCATGCTTAAGTTTCCATATTTAGTGCCAATAAATACCGGAACACGTATCATATCGTCCACTATTATTCACGCGTAAAAGTTAACGCAATATATATATAGTGAAACTGAAATAAACCTGAATTATTAGTAACTTCCAATTTTAAGTTTTCGAGAAGAGAAGAGTGCGCATATTTCTCAAGAAGAATACTATGTATACAGTTGAAGTGAATATACCTGATCTCCATCTAGTTCCGCGAGCGTGCTGGGAGAATTGAAACTAGAGTTGTACCACTTATGATTATACCATGTTTTAAAGTGTTTATAATTCATTCATATGTAATTAGTGAATAAGTGAATAAAGCTGTATTACAAATTATATTTCGAGATTATACCTGTCCTCTATTGGTTATTTATATGTACTTGCATGAACTCAGATATCCCAGTCTAGAAGAACTCGCCTTAATCCATCGTTAATCCTGCATACAATCAGGGCATAACAATCTGGGACCTGGGAATCTTTTGGTGGGGACCCCAAATGGGCCTGGGTCTCTGGGTATTTCTCCTGAGCCACCTAGAAGTGTGTGAGATTTTTATGTTTTGTATAGTTTTGTTTTTCTGATGTGTTGTGATGTCCCTGTTCGGGCTTGTCTCGAGTCCGCAACCCCCATAAAAAAAAATAATAATAAATAAAAAAAAAATAAACAAAAAAAAGAGGAAAACTGGGGAAGGTGCCAGAGTATATACATAGGGTACATACATATACAACAAGTGCTCTAAGTTCGTCCATTTTGTTACATAAACTCCTACAGTTTGTATAATATAATCTCAATGTATTTATTTTATTGGTATCGAATTTACGTTTATTTATAACTGAATTCCCATCTTCCGTTACACCTTCAATATTTATACTAGCAGTATTTATATTGCCATCAATGCATTTACTAGCAACGCTGATATATTTAAGGGGGGATGGGCCGGTTTTCTGGACCACTTTCTCCCTCATGTTTAGCCCCATTAGTTGTCAGATGTTAAGATGTTTTCCCCATTAGTTAGTCGATAATTTTAAGACCTTTCGCCCCATTTCTTCGTCAATATTTAGACCTTTTGTGCTATTTAGGTGTCGATTTTTTCCCTGGCGAACGATAGTGAGCCTGTAATGTTGGAAGAACCGGCCAAAGGCCGGGAAATTTTTCTACCGAAAAATGTACAAATTAATCTAGAAGGGGGATCTAATGGATGTTTTTTTTTTATTTGGTGGAGGTCTAGGGAGGAAACCAGAATAATAATGAATACAAGCAAAAATAGCCCAAAAAGTGAACCATTCCCCCCAGCCCCTTAATATCCTGTGACTGATATGTCATTTTATTCCTACCTGATTTACCGCTCCCTCTCACACATCCCCCTCCCTCTCTCACCTCTCAATTTATCCCTCTCCCACCCTCTTATATTCCATACCCCACCCTTCACATCCTAGACCATCTTTCACATCCTTTATAATTTCTTTCTTCTCTTGCCCTCACCTCCCAATCGTTTCCTAGCTTCCCTAATAGGTATTCGTCCTCACAACCTATCTTATATCAGTTACCCCAACACTGTCCTCTACGATTGTTATACGTATGATATTTCCTGTGGTATTGAAACTTATGCAACAAAAATATATTACGGTCTCGTGCATAAAGACTGCCCAGACCCGGGATCGAACCGGGGACCTTTAGATCTTCAGTCTAACGCTCTCCCAACTGAGCTATCTAGGCATGAAACAACGAATGGGTAATGGGCTGAATTTTCCTATGTTTTGCCCTTTGCGTTTATATTTATAAGCAGTCTATTACATAATCGAGCAGAAATGTTAAGGTCTCCCCTTTAATCCATTTAGTTCAGAAAATGTTGAAGGTAAAAAATCTATATGGAGGTGAAGTCGCGCCGTTTAAAGAGGAACTGTGCTCACCTGTGTATACGTGGTGTGTGTTTGGAAAAAATACGATTCGGTAAATATTAGGCACAGTGATCGGACTTTAAAGTAATATATGTGCTGATAGTATGTTATTATATCTCGATGTAATGATTCGGTAGGTAGTAGGCTACATACGTTATAATTATTTAAAATAAAAACTAGGTTTCGACCGTGACAGGACTCGAACCTGCAATCTTCGGATCCGAAGTCCGACGCCTTATCCATTAGGCCACACGGTCATGTACTGAGGTGAATATTAGTTAATTATTTAAAACTATTTCAATTTGTATCTTATTGTAGGCTACGGTACAATATATAATAATAATAATAATAATAATACTTTATTTCAGACTCACACAGTACAGAGGGGACCATACTGGGGTCCATATATACCTTACAGTAACATAAATATATATAAGCTACTGTACGGTCGCGCTAATAAGTGATGTCTCGGCACTAAGTATGTTTTGATCAATAATTGGTATCAGCAATAGCCAAGCTTCATTTCTTCATATCGAGTGAAATATATAAACATGTTCCTACACTTACCCACCCTATTCAACATCTGACAGACATTAATACAGCACTGAGCAAGCCAAACGTAATGACAGCTAGGACATGACTTATTAGCGCGACTGTACATAGGCTACATAAAATAAAAAGAAATTAAATAATACCCAGCTTGCTATCATGTAGTTCACAGCACTGCCTCAACCAAAAACAGTGGTCATCAAACTACTGTGTTACCAAAACCACTGTCCTACTTGTGTACAGTACCATGCCTCACATCATTTAGCTTCCGTTACAGTATGTTGCTACAGTACAGTATAGGAATATCGGTACTGTACTGCACTATGAGGTTCAGTACCGGTATGCTAATTCTGTAGAGTAGCAGACCTGAAATCATTACTTAAGGTTAAATATAGAGCAACTTCCTCCAGTGTGCCTGGATCCTAGAGGTGTACACTATGCTTGGAGTTTGTAGCATTTTAATGATACTGTTCTCAGAAGTGTTAAGGCGCTGAATGAATTTATATGTTAGCTTTGTAATGAGTGATTGGTAACAGTGTAAGTTCATATAGGCACATAGCGTACTTGTACTCTCATATTTTGAGAGCCCCAGAAACATTTTCATGATATTGTGATATGAGATACTTAGTCTATTCACTGTAATTTTCTTATAGTTCCACCATAGTTGCGCTGTATACATTGGTGAGCAAGAGTTGAACAATGTTATTTTTGTATCCCATGTGCACATATGAATTTTTTTTAATATTGAATTTCCCTGCATGTAAAGTTGCCTTCGCTGACGACCCATATCCTCATCATCTGAGCGATCACTTGAAATATAGTGACCTAGATACTTTACTTTACTTACTTCTTCTATAATTTCTTCATACAAATGGAATTTAGGTAGCTTTGATTTCAATAGAAGGTTAGATTTAAATATTATGATATTGCTCTTTATAGGATTAAATTTGACTGAATGTTCGATTCCAAATTGTTCACATACTCTTAATAATTTATCCAGTCCTGCTCCAGAGGGCGCGATTAAGGCTAGGTCATCAGCATACATGATATGATTTACAATGGTGCTGCCAATGCAGCACCCAGTGCGAGTCTTGTTCAGCTCCAGACTAAGATCATCCATTTAGACGTTGAAAAGATACGGAGACAATATCCCCCCTTGCCTAACACCATTGGTTATGGCGAAAGAGCCTGACAGGATGTTGCCCCATCTTACACACATTTTTTGATTAGCATACCAGAAAATAAGTATCCTAACAATATAGCTAGGCACTCCCCTGTTAACTCATTTTTCAAGTAAGGTTTTGTGACACACCCTATCAAAAGCCTTACTTGCATCAAGAAAACAAGAAAAAATTGAGCTATTTAGCTTGCTGTATGTATCAATCACTTCTTTCAGCACATATGCATTGGTCTGTGCCGTGATTTTTCTTAAAGCCAAACTGATTGCTGCTGGTGACAATATATGCAGACATTCTTTCTAGCATTATCATTTCAACTACCTTACTCACCACACTAGCAAGTGCTACTGGGCGGTAGTTGTCTTTAGCTGTAATTTTACCTGATTTATCTTTAATGACAGGAGCAAGTATTACGGATATCATAGACTCCGGCAGGACACCATGCCTAAATAGACTGGTGATGCAAGAACTAAGTTTATCTATTAACAACTTATCTGCATATTTAAGATGTTCTGCATATATACCATCCAGCCCACAAGCTTTGTTTAGGTTAAGTTTTCTTATGGCATTCTCAAGATCACTTTCAGTCACTTTAATGTCTTCATAATTACTATCTTTCACATATTGAATTGCACCATTAGTAGACCTTTGGTTTACACTGTTAAGTAGTTCCTTAAGTTCTTTGAGTTTTCCATAAGTCAGCAATGTTCTCTTCACCCGTAACCCCCTCAACACTGACAGGTAATGGTGTGTTACAATTTTGCATGGATCTGATGTCCTTCCAAAAACAGTTAGTATCCTTTTCTGCCAGACTCTTTGCAAGGGCTTCCTTCCTTAATTGGTTTTTATTTTGCTTAATAAATCTAATGGCATATTTGGTCCTAGCCTTTGCTCTTTTGTGAAGTTCAAATATAGGCCCCTGTCTGGGCTGACCTACCACAAGCCAATGAGACCTAGCATCTCTGGAGGCCTGATACAGGTCAGCCACATAGTCTTGCCAACCTGGCTTATTGAATGAGGACTTATATTTATGGTTATTAAAAATAGTTTCCCCCGCTTTTGATAAAGAATCTATTATACTATTGTAAAATTTAATAATGTCCTTTCTGTGTTGTGCATCACTACATTTTGGATCCCTGCATTGTGCTACACCATTACCATCATATTGCACCCTATTTAATAGACGGTTTGTATTATAATTTGATTATTCAATCAATACTACTAACCAATTACGACGTACGATGAACAGTAACAGGAAAATATGTATAGTGTGCGATATTGGATTCAACAGAAGGAGAACAACTTCACAATGTAGTAGTTGTAATGAAACAGTACACGATCGATGTAATTACGTTACTAGCAGAAAAGAAGTGGAATGCGATAAATGTAGGGAATTAGCTATTAAAGGTCCTAAAATCAGTTGTGAAATATGTGAATCACTCGTAACAAGAAAACAAAGGATCCTAAACTGTGTTAAGTGTAAAACTGTAGCTCACATGAAGTGCATCTCTAAGAAGACCAACAGTGAAGAACGTGAATTCTTATGCAATAAGTGTGCCTTGCATTTATTACCGAATGTTAATGTAAATGAACCAAGTATTAACAACTCAGAATCCAGCCAGGACACATTCAAAGATGAATACAGTGTTCACCAACAAAGGGCTCCACCTTATCCACATTAACGCCAGATCAATGTACCATAAATTGTCAGAAATAAACATGTTAGCTAATAAGGCCAAAGCTTCAATAATTGCAATTACTGAAACCTGGCTGGACTCGAGTATAAACGATGGTGAAATAAACATTCAAGGTTTCAATATGGTTCGTAATGATCGCAATAGACAAGGGGGAGGAGTATGTCTGTATGTAAAAAACAACCTCACACACACAACTAGGACCGACCTCCATGTAGAAAACCACGAAGCTCTGTGGATCGACTTACACCTGCCTAGGACAAAACCCATCACAATTGGGGTATGCTATATAGGCCACCAGACGAGACACTATTCTTGACCAAATTTGAACGAACTTTGTCATTACTAGACCCCCGGAATGAATCCATTATACTAGGGGATTTTAACTTGTGCTACAAACAACGAAATAATAGGCTTGTACGAAAATATAGGCACATACTGACAATGCACAATCACAAACAACTCATCACAACCCCCGCACGTATCTCTGAGAACACTGCTACAATATTAGACCATATAAATTGTAACAGAGAAGACAAAATATCACAATCAGGGGTTATACAGACTGGGATAAGTGATCACTTCGTCACATATTGCACATGGAAAACCACAAATATTACCCTAGAGAATCACAAGGTCATCAAAACAAGGTCACTCAGAAACTACAACAAAGAAACATTTCTGGACATTTTATGGAATACAGACTGGTCTCCAGTGTTCGGAAATACAAACGTTAATGACGCATGGGTTGGCTTCAGAACCATCATCACAAACATCCTAGACGAAATAGCTCCTCTGAAAGACATACGAATTAAGGCAAGGTCAGACCCATGGATCAACAATGACATACTAAACCATCTGGAACACAGAGACAATCTGTTAAAAAGGCTAGTGAAACATAGACAGGATCAAGGTCTGAAACATGAGTTCAACAGGGCTAGGAATAAACTAAGTAGGAAAATTAAATCAGCGAAATCTAATTATTTCCACAGTAAGGCAGAGGATAGAGGAATATCAGAATAATCCAAAAAACTATGGAGGCACTTAAAAACAACAGGCTACAGCAACAAGGCAAGGGATTCGTCTAACACTAATATTGCTCTCAACATTAATGATCAGGTTTGCCACGATAAACGACAAATTTCAACCTACTTCAACTCCTTCTTCACTTCCATAGCAAACACACTTGCACAGAACCTACCGCAACCTCTCAATAAATACACAACAACAACGCGGCCACCTTTCGAAATTTCTACAGGGATAAAGGCATACACCCCGAACACATTTGGATTGCAAAATGTTACACCAAAAGACACATTTGACGAGCTCTCTAACCTGAATGTACATAAAAGCACAGGACCAGACAAAATTCCTGCCAAATTTCTACGAGATGGAGCCATTGGTATAGCAGGTCCCCTAACCCACATCATCAACCTGTCAATTAACACCAACACTGTACCTGCTGAACTGAAGGAAGCTATTGTAACCCCTCTATTCAAGAAAGGAAATAAACTTGATGTTGGCAACTACAGACCAGTTAGCATATTATGTATTGTATCTAAAATCCTTGAAAGAGCTGTATACACCCAAATTGAACACTACCTCAAAGAAAATTATCTATTCTATAAGTTTCAATCAGGTTTCAGATGCATGTACTCGACAGACTCCTGTCTCATCCACTTAACAGATCACATTCGTAAAGAATTTCTAAAGGTAACTACACAGGTATGGTTATTCTTTATCTACAAAAAGCGTTTGACAATAGACTATCTCTTCACCTGGGCAAGACGGAAGCCATCTTATGTGGAACAAAACGCAAACTGAAAGACATTGTGGGCTTCTCGGTCAACTGTAATGATATTCCTATAACAACAGTGTCACAAGTGAAATATCTCGGACTAAAACTGGACTCGACTTTGTCAGGTGAAACAATTTTGGAATCTATCCTGAGTAAATGTAGAGCACATATAAAATACCTGTATAGACAGGTGGGATGCTTGCCAGCGGCGACCAAAAAGACCCTATGCCAAGCGCTTGTTCAATGTCATTTTGACTATTCTGTGTCATCCTGGTACTCTGCATCATTTAAATCGGCACAGCACAAACTTCAGGTCACTCAAAATAAAATGGTTAGGTTCATGCTGAACCTAGGACCCAGATCGCATGTTGGCCAGGAACAACTTCAGTCACTAGGTATGCTCAATGTCTCTGACAGGGCCAAACAAATCAGGCTCACTAATGCCTTCAAGATATTCTATGACAGAGCTCCAGAGTATCTAAAGAGTAATTTTGTTAAAGCAAATGAGAGGAGTGGACATAATACAAGAAATAGGATGTTTAATTTTACGGTCCCGAGAATCCAAGGACAGGGGAAGCTAACATTCTTCTTCACTGCCATCAAAGACTAGAATGACCTACCCCAGTCAGTCCGTGAAAAGAGAACACTGTATTCTTTCAGACGTAGTCTGAAGGAGCACCTGAACCGGACAGCTGCGAGAAGGGAGCACCAAGCTTATGTCTACTACTAAATACGACATAAGAGATAGGCAAAACAAACTGAAATGATTACGGATTACTGATATTTACTATATCATGTAAGGTATCTTAAAATAACCCCCAAGAAACACTTTCTCTAAAGTATCTACTTCTTTTATCCTCTCCTCTTTCCCCAGCTAACCTAATCCCAGAAGGACCCCAATGGAAATACGCCTAACGGCCTTATTGGGCTATCCTTAGTTGGAATTATGCAAGGCTGTTACATATCATATTTGTAACATATTATGTAGTACCATCACTGTAAAATGCTAACTGAATAATAATTATTATTATTATTATTATTACAGGGCCAAAATCAAGGAACGTTCGAGCCAAAATATCTGGACATACAGAG
The DNA here is from genome assembly GCA_032716605.1 of Paralithodes platypus. NCBI lineage: Eukaryota > Metazoa > Arthropoda > Malacostraca > Decapoda > Lithodidae > Paralithodes > Paralithodes platypus. Next base: position 34,744,301 of record CM064521.1, on the reverse strand, counting down.
TTTGAAACAATTTAAGTCATAGGATGAGGGAAAGATGGATTCAGGGAGAGAGTTCCAGAGCTCCGCCGTTGAATAGACGAAAGATTGCAGTTTCTCTTCAGAATCCGCCACCAATGCTGTGTCATCAGCAAACAGCAACTGATTCAACTCCCAATCTCTACCGGTAGCCTACCATTCTTTCTGTTATGCCACGTTTTCATTGCAATTAACGTGAGACAATCTGATTGCGATTTCCAACTTAGGAATCAGCGTTTATCATCAACTTACTGTAGGTACCTCTCTACTGGGTAGGGATCAACTTTAATTCTCTTAATCAACACACTAGTAATAAGCAATGGACACAAAACACATAGGTAAGGGATATACAGGTTTTATTCCTTACCTGCTAGGCAGTGGCATTTCTAACCTATTGGGGGCCCTATGCGAATTGTTGTTTGGGGGCCCCTATTTTGTGAAACTATGGTAGGGGGATTCCTAAATGCGCATAAATGAGACAGATGCCGCATTTTACTTAAAATTTAAAATTTAAATGTTAGGAAATGTTAATTAAACACATAACAAACCATTAATTAATATGTATACTGCAGTTAATGTGGAACTATACAAAGGAGTACAAAGGAAATCAAGCAACAAGAGTCCTAGTGACCCTTCTAGGCTGCTTGTCCTCCAAAACACTGAGGATCAAGTGTCCAAACAGTGGTTTAGAGTGGGTAAGGGAACATTGGAAAGGGAACTACTGCCCTAGAACTAATGTTCGTGGCAGGATTAGGAAGTTAGTAGGGGACAGATGGGTTAGTAACTGAGGGGGGGATAAAATAAAGTTATTCATTTACAAATGCAGTCAGTCGCGGGTTTGATGCGAGATATTTGTCTAGCGGAGTTTAAATGAATCAACGGTGCTGCATTCTATAACGTCTCGGGGAAGCCCATTCCACAAGTTGACAACTCGATTGAAAAAGACATTCTTAGATTCGTGTGAGCTAAAAGATTTACCAATAATTTTGCAACCGTTTCCCCGCGTGTAATTAGATTGGTCGATAGTGAAGTACTTACTACAGTTCATATTGTTGATGCCTTAGATGATTTTGAACACTTGAATTAAGTCACCTCTTAATCTGCGCTGGGTTAAAGGAAATAGATTTAATTCTCTAAGACGCTCTTCGTATGGTTTGTTCTTTAGGCTAGGTATCATTTTGGTAACTCTACGTTGAACTCGTTCTAGCTTGTTTATATCTTTTTGGTAATAAGGGCACCAGGATTGAACGCAGTATTCCAGTAGAGGGTGGACTAAGGAATTGTAAAGGGTTAGGATAACTTCTTTGGATTTATGCTCAAATGACCTGCCTATAAAGCCAATTATTTTGTTTGCCTTCTTAACAACTTCTGAACATTGTTGACTCGGTTTTAGGTTACTCGATATTGTTACTCCCAGATCGGTTTCTCTGTTTACATTTTTAAGCTGAGTGCCATTCATCGAATAGTTTGCTTTCTCATTTAGGTATCCGATATGTAGTACTTTACATTTATCCGCATTGAAACTCATTTGCCAAATTTGGGGCCAACATGACAATTTATCTATATTGTGATGCATATAGTCAACTTGTTCTTTTGAGAGTACGCTATTTGCAATTTTTGTATCGTCAGCAAATTTTGAGATTGTACAGGTGAGACCCTCATCTATGTCGTTGATGTATATTAGAAAGATAATTGGTCCTAGTACCGATACCTGGGGTACCCCGCTACTTACATTGGTCCATTTAGATGCCTTACCGTTTATGACTACTCTTTGCTTTCTGTCGCTGAGCCAATTTTCTATCCATTTCAACACACCGTCTTGTATTCCATGCGCTTTTAGTTTTAGCAGTAAACGTTTGTGGGGAACTTTGTCAAAGGCCTTTTGAAAATCAAGGTATATAATATCTACAGCTTTACTCTCATCGTAGAGGTTGAGGATATCGTGGAAGAAGTCTAAGAGGTTTGTTAAACAGGAACGTTTTTTACGAAAGCCGTGTTGAGTATCTTTAAGTAAGTTATTTGCCTCTAAGTGATTTACGAGTCTGTCTCTTATGACCGTTTCTAGCATTTTACATACAATTGAGGTTAAGCTAATTGGACGATAGTTACTGGGTAGGGATTTGCTGCCTTTTTTTAATATCGGTGTTACGTTGGCTAGCTTCCACTGATCAGGCATAGTCCCAGACTGCAAGGATTCATTGAATAGCAATGTCAGTGATTTGGAGAGCTCATCCTTAGCTTCCTTTAGAACTCTAGGCGAGATTGTATCAGGTCCAGGCGTTTTATTTACCTTGAGTTTATCTAAACAATTCAATACTTCTCTCTCTGTAACGGTGATATTGCTTAGAACATCTGAATTATCAATCTGAATCGGCGATGGTGTAGGGATATCACTGAGGTCTTCTGTTGTAAAAACTGATGCAAAGAAGGTATTGAGGGCATTACTCATTTGTACTTCGTCTTTGGTGTATTCTCCATTTTCATCAACTAACGGTCCAACAGTTGAAGTAACTACTTTTTTCTTTCTGATATAACTATAGAATTCTTTCCGGTTTGTTTTACTTTGATTCGCAACATGTAACTGCAGGGTCTTTTTACTTTGCTTAATTAACTTTTTGGCTTTGCGTCGTAGCTCTACAAATTTCACCCGTTCTTCGTCATTTTGTGAGGATTTTAATCTATCATTAGCAAATTTTTTAGCAAGCAGACAGTCTGAAATATCTTTATTCCACCATTTGGGCTTATCATTATGGCCTGGACGCCGTATTTTCGATGGTATGCAGTCTTGCACTGCCTTAAGGTAAGTGGTTGTGAAACACTCCCAAGATGTATTTATGTCGTTATTGTTAGTCAGAAAGCTCCAGTCAGTTTCTTTAAGCTTTGATTTAAGTTTATGAAAATTTGCTTTCTTGAAATTAGGGACTTTCTCAATGCTGCTATTTGATTTGTTACTAGTAAACTTTAAAGTGAAAGTTATCGTACGATGGTGGCTGTCACTGAATTCATCACCAACATTCAAATTCTCTATTAATTCTTCTTTTGTTGCGAGTACAAGGTCAAGCACATTATTACCACGGGTCGGAGATTGTACAAATTGAAAAAGTGAACTCTCTTGCAAGTTAGCATAGAGGTCGTTTCCAGAGTGTGAAGTAAGAATATTGCCCCATTTAGTCACGGGTAAGTTGAAATCGCCAAGAATTACGGTATCTTGTATGTTAGTTATTTCTGCAATTTGTTCATAAATTTCACTGTCAGTTTGCACTGATTGAGCTGGGGGTCTGTATAATAAAGCTAGTGTTATTTTAGTTCCTCGTTTATTATTTAATAGTACTTAAGGTATGTCTATATTCGCAATTTGAGGTTTTGACATTAAGACGGGATTAAGACTTTCCTTTATAAAAAACAGAACTCCTCCTCCATTTCTATTGATCCGACTTTTCTCAAACATTGTATAACCAGGAAGCGTATATTCGGCTAAAAAGTCTGTCTTCCGTATTTAACCAAGATTCTGTAATGCCGATTATATCATAATGTTCTGTAAACACGATTTCCTCTAGATCTGAAAATTTATTGCGTATGCTACGAGCATTTACATAAAACACCTTAAGAGTATTAGAGTTGGATGTTACTGATTGTGCATTGTCTGAATTTTCAGTTCGTATTTGACTTACACTACCCTGTCTGGATCCCGGTTGACCCCATTTTTTGAACGGAAATCCTTGACTGCATCGTTCAGCAGACGACCAAGACGTGCAGCTCCTACTTCATTGAGATGTACACCATCTCCTGAAAACAAAGATTTATCATAGTAAAAATGATCCCACGTGTCGACAAAGCCGATGTCCTCCCTGCAGAGTTTGGCTAGTCGGCGATTTGTACTGGTAGCTATGTTGTAGAATCGGTTTTCTACGTCAATCCAGGGAACAATTCCTGAAATTAAGATTCTATTAGATTTTTCCTTGAAGGACCTGATCAGCCGCCGGTACTTGCAAAGTAGTTCCTCTGACCGCGTCCGTTGGACATCGTTAGATCCAACGTGGATGACGTACGTGGTGCTTGCGGGGGCGAGCCTGGAAACCTCTTCCACAGCCGCAACAATGTCGTCCACGCCGCCACCTGGGATACAGAATCGCTTTCTGGTCCTGGGTGCCCTGGCGCAGAACTTGGTTAATTGGCCACGGACCATGGAGTCGCCCACAAGTCGAACTTCTTCCGTTTCCTCTTCCTCGTCAATAGCAAGAATTTTGAAGCGGTTTTGGCATGTTGTCGGGATGACCTTCCTGGTACTGGTACTGGGATGCACATTGTTTCTCACTAACTGAAAGTTGTCCTGGGGGGGAGTGAGAGTAGAGTCATTATTATTATCTGCAACATCTAAGGTAGCTGCTGGTGTGGGTACCGGTGCCGGTACTGTATGCACTGGAATGGCGGTTGACATCGTAGTGGTTTCTTGGGCCGAGGGCACTCCTACGTTGAGTGTGGCAAATTCTTGAAGGGATTCAAGCTTCGTAGTCAGGGCATCGATCTTGCGGTGAGCTGCATTCAATTCATCCGCAATCTTCTCTCGGAGCTGGCAAAATCTACAAATTTGGACATCAGTATCAACAAACATGGTAGGGCCAAATTTACCGGAACAACTCCTGCAGGTTCGTTGCGGGGCCATGACGATATAATCACAATATGCCTGAAAATCACACAAATTTATGTTAGCAAAATGGTACAATTAACCTAAGAAGTGCGCATGGGGTAATTAGAAACGTCCCCCTGTGCTGACGTATTTGAGCTGTTTCCATTACTAAAATATTTATTTTACCATAAATAGCATTAATACTTATTCATACGCACCTATTATGGGTTGATTATAAAGGTATTAACCTGATACAACAATAAAACGAGTGAAAACAGCGTTTGGATGGTCAAAATCGGAGATACAGGCCGCGAGTTATATAATGTATGGGTGAGGCAACCTGCTTTCCCGCCAATTTCCCCCAAGGCCACTGAGACATAGTCGATCGATACTCTCTCTCTCTCTCTCTCTTGCACTCGCTTGCTAACAGAGATGACAATGCCCTGCTTGCAACTCGCTAATGTTAGCACGAAAATATACCTCAGAATAAGGGAATAACAGGGAAAATAGGTGATAACTGAAGGAGGGGAGGAAAGTGGGGAAGGAGGGGAGGTAGAGGAGTGATATTTTGCATGGCCCAGGGGCCAAAAAAAAAAAAAATCAATGTTTAAAGTTGATTTTTTTTTTCTCTGACTCTTAAGAGTCTTCCCGCAGTCCGCCGGGGGAACTCTTAAGAGTCTTCCCGCAGTTCCCGGGTTAAAGCCTGAAAATCACAAAAAATTTATGTTAGCAATGTGATACAATTAATTCCTGAAAATCACACAAAATTTTGTTAGCAATATGATAAAATTATATGCCTGTAAATCACAAAAAGTATGTTAGCAATAGAACACAATTTATGCCTGAAAATAAAAAAAAAATTGATGTTAGCAGTATGACACAGTTAAAGCCTGAAAATCACAAATGGACTAGAAATTTGTTACAAAATTTACTGGAAAAAAACAAAAAGTGGGAGAGGGTTAATGTAGCCTAGTGAGAAAACTGGAAAACAGTATACAGTACAGTAACAACAAATATTTGTTAGCAATATGGTACAATTAATGCCTGTAAATCACAAAAAGAATATTATGCCTGTAAATCACAAAAATATGTTCGCAATAGAACACAATTTATGCCTGAAAATAAAACAAAAATTGATGTTAGCAGTATGTATTATATACATAATACATGTAACACTAAGCCCCCTTCATGACCATTTTGGGTCTGGGGGTTTTTTTTGTGAGGAGGTGGAGGCTGGTATCCCCTCAGTAACAGAGATCTGCATGTCTCATGTCTTCATCATCTTCAAAACTTCTGCTTTCTGACTTTTTTAGAAGCAAAGTCGTCGATTATATCGTTGTATGATAGCTGCTTGCCAATCTCTTGATTGATGCTGATTATGGCAAGTCCACTGAGGCGATCCTGATCCTGTCCCATGGATGACCGCAGGTAATAATAAATAATAATCTTCTGGTTACTTATATAGTGCCCGTATCTCCTCCTTCGAGGATTCACAAGCACTTGGCTTTCTTTAGTCTACCAGATACCATTACCCATCCCCCTTGCTCATGGGGAGATGGTAACCGCCGGCTGTATCCCAGAAAAACTTTTCAATCTGAGGGGTGATTGAACGCGAGACCTTCAAGATGGGAATCAGGCACGCTATCAACTGAGCCAGCCGGACAGCTATGAGCTTTAGCTTTGAAAAGCTCCTCTCTGCTTAGGCCACGGTCACAGGTAGAGTGCAGGAAATTCGCAGAGCAATCCATAGATTGGGGTAGTTCCTTCAGCTGATTGTTGTGGATGTAGGAAAGAAGCTCCAGTGCAGTCATGTTATCCGAAGGCAGGCTTGGCAAGTTGCTGATATTTCAAGAGCCAGTTCCTTTCCATCAATGTCTTTTTCATCCTCAGTGCTTAATGTGTTGCAAAGCTCATCGCACTGGTTGGACAATGCCTCACCATCCAATTTGTTTATATTAAGCAGCACTCCAAATCTGGCTCTCTCTTCACCCAGGGTTTCAAACCTTTCCTTTAATGACTCAATGGTGGTGTCCACAACCACATTAAAAAATGCTATTTCTAACCTCTTCATGGCATCTCTGATAGGCTCGTCTGGGGCTTAACCCGTAAATGGCGGCAAAGCTCTTAAGAGGTTTTACTGGGCGACGGCGGCAAAACTCTTAAGAGGGAGGCCTAAAAATACCATTTAAACAGCACTAAAAAAAAAAAAAAAAAAATCCCCTATACCTCCACATCCCCTCCTTCCTCCCTTTCCCCTCCCCCTTCAATTATCACCTATTTTCCCTGTTATCCCTTAATTTGTTGGTATATTTTTGTGCTAACATTAGCAAACTGTGTGGGGGATGTGCTTACGTGCCTAGCAGGTGTGTTACACAAGCGAGTGTGTGTGTAATGCCCTCGAAAATATCCCGCAACCCCAATAATGTACTACCCGAGTTGACGTCAGGTATAGTGTAAAATAGTCGTTGATGGGAAGTCCAATAAACTCCTCACGTGAAACACCACGAGACTATCACCTGGTTCTTACAAATCGGACTAAGGTTACTATACTTTTGTACGTCCGTGGTAGTACAGTGGGTTAGCGCACGGGCCTGGTTGACCTATGATGGTCATGGTCACTAACCAGGGTTCGAACCCCACCCAAGGCATCTCAAAACCTGTGGGTTTTTAGGAGGGTTAAACTCCCTTCAGAGGTTCGAGCCCCGTGCCAGGCCCCAGGAAAGGTTGACCCTAAGTGGGCCTGGGGAGTTGTCAGGACAGAAAAATTCCCTTCACACCCAGCATTTCAGTCCAAAACCAGAGAGTTCGAGTAAAACTGTGGGAACCCAGTCACGATAGGACAAACCCCACGGCCAACGCATCTGCATCTACCGGAGACGGGATTACTTATTCTACAAATCGACAGTGAAGTTATTATACCGTTACAATACACAAGAGAAATAACTGTGAAAAAGATCTATACTTAGTGTATTTATAGAGAAAGAGTATAACAAGATCAACAGTGGAAATTAGTCAAAATACATCTATATAAAAAGGAATATTCTAGAAACAGTGGATACTACGAGCTTATGCAAAAAGCGAGAGAAAGAAAGTACTAGTGAAGCCCAAATAAATCAGGGAAGTAGGCTACTGATAATAATTCTGGTAAAGAAAATAACAAATAAATTCAAGTTAACTTATGTGTAAGCACCATAGTGAATTAACTCGGAGAAAATAATTACGTTCAGCTTCCAACCCAGAACAACTCTACGCAGGTGAAAACCAAAAGTTTGTTTATATAATCACCACATAGCCTGTATAAGCACAAGTGTAAATCCTTGATTGAAAGGAGTGCTATTCTTATCTCTGAAATAAATACAGGACAAGTATGTAATCTTTCAATTAGAAAGCGGTCCACAATACTCACCTAGATAAAAATAACCCAGTCTTACGAGTCAGACGTAGTGGAGCCTCATTCGTGCATCTATTATTGTTGTTCCTGACCATTTGTTCTAGCCTTACGTTTGCGATATTCTTGTGCCAATAAATAGAATATGAATGCACGTCTTGTTATATTTATCCTCTATTACTTTCTGTGTCTGTGGTAAAGCAATTTTTACTTCTCCAGTTAGGAAGAACCCACTTATTCAAACAAATCAACCCCAGTAAAAACCTGGCATAACAATAATTCATATATAAATAATAATTATGTTACAAATGAACATATGAATCATAACACACAGAGAGGATAAGTCTCAAATCACAATAAATAGTCCTGAAATAAATATACAAAGCCCTCAAATATGGCTTGAAAGTTAGTAAATAATAGTTAATAGTTGGAAACGTAGTACTGATAAGTATGGAAAGTAGGACAATATTTTACTTCAAAACTAACAATAAGTTAATGCAACTTGAATACATAATTAGACTATAATAACTCAAAGAGTAATAAGTATGAAAGATAATTTCATAAAAGCATAATAATTATATTATTCAACTATACGTGAATGAGGAAGCAATTTACTCTGCGACTGAACTTTCACTATTGGATCTCTACCCTGATGATAGGTAGCGCATAAACTCAGGTCTGACTAAGTGTTCAAGTTTTATGTGTAAGTGTATGTCTTTAACCGGATAAATATATATATATATATATTTCCAAGCCGCAGAATACAGGAGCCTGAATTCGAATTCGAGGAAGTATGTAAATATTTTCCGCACAATAGAATGTGTAGGCCTACTGTTCTCCCGAATCAGAGCACCGGATAATAAATAAAGAAGGGAAGAATGGAAAATCTTCTATGTTTACGTTAATATGTGAACCTTGACATACATAAGTTTAAACCCTCACTGTAATCATCGTTACCATTACGAACTAGGAAAAACATTTAAAGGATTTCGTAGAGAGTAGAAGCACTGGGAGAACGAGGTTGGAGCACACTGGTAGAGGCACGGTTGTCTTGTTTTTTTACTACATATGTAGGGACCCTGGGATAATCACACTTCCCAGCTAGGTTCAGGCCCAAACAATTCCAGTATACGTTCTGCTCTGCTCTTTCGCGCTCTCGTCTTAGCGCAACACACTTGATCACTATTCACGCTGAACCTGGAGGATGACACTAAGTAGGGGTATTAGTGACGGTAGTAGGGGTAGGCAGCCCCGCCCAGGGAAGTACTACCGCCAAGGTTTCGGGAGACTCGGGGAATAGCCTGAATTCCATTTTCTCTCCCAGGCCTTGGTAGCTGGATACATATCTTTCTGCTTCACACATCAGGGGTATCAGGAAAACCCTCTTTATATAACATACACATCCAACTTCACAACATTGCCCTACATCGCTATCCTCTATCCATAAAACACTACTCTTCCCACTACATATCATACATGTAACACCATACACCTTTACCAAATAAATATGGCAGTACAATTGTTAACCCGTAAACGGCGGCAAAGCTCTTAAGAGGTTTTACTGGGCGACGGCGGCAAAGCTCTTAAGAGGGAGGCCTAAAATAACCATTTAACCCTTAAAAAGCGGCTCACCACATAAGTCGAGTTGAAAAAACTGGCAAAAAAACGGGTGAAAAAAGGGTGGAAATCGAGTGAAAATGGGTGGGATAGTAATGATCCATACGTCCGACATCTGTGGCCTCCCGGCCCACACTAACTCCAGTTCCCCCACCGCGTGTGAGGATGACAGTGTAACCAATAGTTCGCTAAAAGTGAGCAAGGTAGCAAAATCAGCTAAACTTCCATCTTCGAGGTAACACTGTCAGTGCTCCACGAGTGCTACGTAGCTGTATGTGGCGTCATTGTGTAGCGATTTCCACCTAGTTTTCGGCGCAATACAGTTCCTTTCATACTGATGGTTGATATAGCAGTCAGAACGGCCCAGAAAGGCCCAAAACGGCCACAGAGCACCCACTAGAGGAGGGTTAAACAGCACTAAACAATTTATTTTTTTTTATTTTTTTTTTCCCCCTATACCTCATATCACTCCTCCACATCCCCTCCTTCCTCCCTTTCCCCTCCCCCTTCAATTATCACCTATTTTCCCTGTTATTCCCTAATTTGTTGGTATATTTTTGTGCTAACATTAGCAAACTGTGTGGGGGATGTGCTTACGTGCCTAGCGGGTGTGTTACACAACCGAGTGTGTGTATGAGTAGGCGCAGTGTGGCTTGAGGCCTCGTGGAGGGAGGGGTTGCCTCAATTTTCTCCATAATTCATGAATGGGCTGGTCCATCTATATTTGCGATTTTGACCAGAAAAATTATATTTTCACTTGTTTTATTGTTGTTACAGGTTACTATCTTCATAGTGAAGGTAAAATAGGCTCATATGAATAGGTAATAACGATATTTATCGTAAAATGATGATTATAGGCCTGAATGGAGCCAATATGCTCGCCCATGGGGAGCTAGTTCATTACCCCCCCCTCGCCGTTACCGGGTTAAGAGCAAACCTGGTGATCCCTCGGATATCCACCCCCGGCAGGGTTAGTTCATTGACACAGGGCCCTCCCGGTCATCATCATGCGACTGTGTCAAGAGCATTACAACGTCCCAAAGCTGCTCGTCGGTGCAGCTTCTTCTTTAGCAATATAAGGGGACTTCATTCTAACATCAATTCTGTACATCCATTTCTTCAAGCAGAATCCCCTACTCTCCTTTTTTTGACAGAGACTCGAGTAACATCCACATCTGACACGTCTAGATTTAATTCTCCTGGTTATCAACTGCTTCAAAATTTCAGGCCTAAAGGAGGTGTATGTTGCTTCGCAAAATCTGAAATTGCCCTGGAGGAGGTTACTAGTTTCAATTGTCCCTATTTTGATTATTCTATATACAAATAAATTTCTGCTGGTAAATTTAAATACATATGTTGTATCTACCGTTCCCCAAATACTCCTCCAGAGCAAAGTCTTTTTGATTCTCTGTCCTCACAACTCAGTGTCCTCAACTTAAATGCTTCTTCTGAAATCACTGTGTTGGGTGATTTTAATGTCCATAATGTTGAATGGCTCACTCATTCAGCCAGGACTGATGATGCTGGTCTTGAATGTGAGCTATTTGCAGACTCATTTAATCTCACTCAACTAGTCAACCAACCCACCCGTGTACCAGATAATCCTAATCGTAATTCCCACCTACTGGACTTATTTTTAACAACCAATTCAGAAAATTATGATGTTACAGTGAGGTCCCCGCTTGGATCTTCTGATCACTGTCTGATACAGGCCACCTGTCTATCACCTACCACACCTTCCCACTCTGAACCTGTTTTGGTGACTAAATGGCATTACGATAGGGCAGACTGGGAGGGTCTTTGTTATGCCCTGTTTTTCTACAGGATTAACTTGGGTAATGTGAGTTCTAACTGACTGCGTATATAAGGCTGCATGCACAATACAAGGTATGAGGAATAGAGAACACAAAATAAACACACGGTAACAAGACACACGATCACGTTTATTTAAGAAGGTTAATAAGGAGCATAAGAAAGGAGGAATACTCGTACAAGACAAATGATAGAAATGAACCGCTAGCATTAGTGGATCTGGATGGAGCCTAGTCTCCCACTTCCAACGTTCAGGTATACTCTTCTGATCACTGGTTTGGTTCGCAAGTTTATATACTGGAAGACCTCAAAGTTACTTATAGATTCAATTTCACTAATTAGATTTATTACTGGCAGGTCTGGTGCACAAGTAGTAGTTCACAGACTAGAATTAGACACGCGTATGTTTTAGAGCACGGGAATTCTAGTAACCTCAGGGGGGGTACTGATCTAAGTTTTATATTCTTATGGCAGAAATACGTAGAACACAAATCAGTGGGCGAACGTTAGATATCACTAGGGTTTTATTTCTAGGCAATAATATCTGGACAAAGGTAATTACGAGAGTTAATGTCGCCTGTTAATTAATAAACACTGATACGCTTAGCACTTCCCAAATGGAATGGTCATATATGAATTACACTGGGCAAAGATATAGCCACTTCATAGAAAGATTAATAAGTGAATTTCTAATTAGTACTGTAACACGTTAGTACTAATAAAGTGAATCTTGGGTAGTATTTGGTTGGTCTGGTCCTGGTTATCTTGCGTCCGTGATGTTGGGGGCTAACGACTGGTTCCGCGGCCGTCCAGGTGGTCCATATGTAGGAAGTTCTCAAGTCGGATCTCTTGGCGATCGTTGCTGGCTACACGCTTATATACCCACTGGTGTGTGTGAAGGTTATAAGGTGCACATAGATTTCTTGTACGTGGACAGATGCTTCTATCTCAAATCTGCCACGGAGTCTGCCGGCTCTAGAATCTCAAATCTCAGGAACAACACAAGGGCAGAGCTAGAGGTCAACTTAAGGGGGCCAGCCACTGGTTGGTGTCTATCTTTCAACTGATTTTACTGGGGGCGGGGGCTGGGTTTATAGGCTCGGTTTTGGATCCTGTAGGCCATAGGGATCTCGAGTCTTATGGACTTATTTGAGCTCTCAATAGATACGGGGACTCGGTAAGGTGGTGAGTACTGGTGTGGCACATGGCTATAGGGAGCCTTCATAATGTGATATAACTGAGCCTTAGTAAGAGGTACTATTTTGGCTATACTGGAAGTATTTAGGGGAGGGAGACTGGATCTACTTTGCGAGGAGGACTGGGCCAGCTGTGATAGGGGCGGCTCTCTTATATTACTCAGTCTTCATTCTATGGTATAGCTGAGGTGCTAATTTGATTATCCGAGTATGCAAAAAGGTGAATGGGTTATTGTGGGTTAATAGAGGTTAGTAAAGGGGTTAGTCATGCATGGTTAGTTCATTGATAGGAAGAATTCCTGTGCTACCTGGCAATGACCCGGAAGTCAAAACAGGGGTCAGGTATACCTCCGCAGGGGTGGGGGTCTCCCTCCTCGGGTGGGTAAAAAGGGGTACCTGGGCGCCCTCTCTCTGGGATGGTCGTCCGGCGGCTGTGGCTAGGGGCTTGCCATATCACAAGTGTTTGTAATAACCCTCTGTTTATGAGACAGATGTGGGTGTTCTTAATACCAAAACCGAAGGTGCCTTGGCTAGCTGGTTTTAATCGGTTGGTTGTTAATTGTATGGTTTGCTGGATGTGGTGGAGACTGGGTTGCTAACTCTGCCACATTTATCTGGAAGTATGGCAATAGAAGTTAGTCACTGGCGAGGCGGCTAGCCTCGCACTGACGATCATTGGGTGCAGGGTTGTGAATGGGTTGTGAGAGAATAGATGGCATGCAAGGGGTTAGTAAAGTTCTAATGTTGTTCCAGCCTACTAAGGGAAGGTAGGCTGGATAGGAGTATATATAAAAGGTTGGAGAACGTTAGCAACGGAAAAATCAAGGATCTTCAAGAGGTATGAGGGAGAGGCTAGGTCGGAAAAGAGTCGAGGAGTGCGGGGTGTTAATGAGAGGGAGAGAGTTCAGGGGGCTACGTGGAAGTTTGACCCTAAGGTCTCCGGGCGTGGGGGTGGCATTAGGCTACAGTTGATATTGGAGTTTGGGGGGAAATGACAGTGAAAGTACGTTAGCCAAATGCTACCGGGGGATGCAAATACGGGGTGGTATATGAGTCTGGAATAATAGAATCATGTGGACTGTGGGGCTGTGGGGGAAAAGGAGGTTAACTGTAGGTGTGTGCTTGACTGTGGATAAAGTAGGGAAAAACATGGTGTATTATTACTCGTCAATGCGAGGGGTTATGGACACAATTATTTAACACGATTTCTTGTACGTCTAGTTGTCCCTGGGAACTGCGTTTTCTATGAAATATAGACCAAAGAAAAGCGGCAGTTCGTAGGGGTACTTCGTTATTGTTTCGTGGTACTATGATAGACAATGGTCAAAAAACGGTTATCTATACAATCTCTGGTTGGGGTAAGAATTAGAGTTACTGCATAGTGGCTAACATCTTCAGTCATTTTCTCTGTCTAGGTCTTACAGGAACAATGGTTATATATACAATGGTGTACCCATGGGTATCATAGTTTCTTATCAATTAGGACATGGGGTTTTAACATACTACTTCTCGGATGGAAGAACATACATAGATTTATGGCTGTCTGACTGGTTGGCATTGGCTCAACCTAGGAACAGGGCATGGGTGTTTCAATATGAATGTGTATTCCTGTTCATCATCATGTAGGTAGAGTCTGGCGGGTAAGAGGTGTAGGACACGAAGCAAAATGGAGTAGTGTGGACTGTGGATACGAAGGAGGTGTTTGGAAGACGTATAACAATTGTGGAAAAGTAAAAGGAAAAGATGAACACAATGGCGGATAAAGATAACTAACCTAAGGATTGAATACACAGATTTATGGGGGCGGTTGGTCTTCAGAAACTTAGTCTGGCAAGACAAGGTATTTTAGGGTATGTTGATATTAATATCCTAAACTTAGGGACAGAGCATGGGTGTATTAACTTAAGGTGTATTTATGTTCATTTTCATGTAGGTAGATGTGTAGGACACGAGGGTAGTGTATACGTGAGGTGTGGGAAAGGTCAGTGTTTTTAGAAGGGGTAGGCAGGTGTGGTTTGGAGCTGCTTAGCCCTGCGGGCTTGGGCCTGTCTGAACTGGTTGGCCCGGTCACCTGGTCCTTTCGTTCTGTGGGCCTTTCTTTCGGGTGTTTCTGTGTGGTGTTCGCTCATGGCTTCTGTGGTGGGCCTCTCGTTCTGGGGCATTTTACTTCCCTCTCCTTCATTGTAGGCTCGTCCCCGAGCCTCAAGGGTGAAGTAAAAAGAAGCATAGTCATGGTGGGTCATTTTGAGGGCATTGAGAAGGTCCCACCAAGCAAGAGAGCGAGGGTCAGGTTTCTTTTGCAGGTCTATGTAGACCTGTAGGAATGTGTCCTCAGTGTTGTGGAGGGCGGTTGCCCGGGCTTGATGTGGGCGTTGTAGACGGGCTAAGCGTCCTGTGGACGTTTTTACTTTAACCTTTCGTATGAATGGTTTGTAGTTTTCCCCCGTGGGGGTAGGGACTTGGGCGACGAAGGGTGTGGATTTGTTCATGGTGGAGGTCATGTATCGAGTGGGGTGTGTGGGACTGACAGGAGGCCTCTTCAGTGTGGTGAATGGGTTACTAACTGAAGGGGAGGGATTAACGCTTGAAAACGGAGCTGGGGATGAAGGGGGAATATGAGTGAGGTTTTTGGGGTTTTCTTGGGTGGTGTTGTAGGCTGGGGAAATATAGTGAGGCAATGCGCAATATCGGTTTAGGTAAGGTGCGTGAAGGGGGTGTGTGTGTTGTGTGGCTTGGGTCTTTAGTGTCAGAACGGGGTGTTGTTTTTGTATAACTGTCTTTAAATCTGATGGGTCTGTTGATTATTCTACCTTTGGAGGTCCTGGTGGGAAGGTAGATGTTTGTCGTGGGACTTGAGTCGCTCGACGAGGTCTTATATTGAGGGGAAGAACGTTTTACAGGTGGAGGGCATTTATTGGGGGCGAGGTCGGGGGTTATTTGAGAGGTAGATGCGTGTGGAGGTTTTTGTTGGGTGAGGGTGGTAGGCGGAATGGAAGAGGATTTGGTGGGGGTATGTATGGGGGTTCTCCCAGGGGCAACTTTTTTGGGGGGGGGTGTTTTAGGGGTTGGTTGGTGGGGGTTTCGATGAGATGAGGAGGTTGGTTGATGTGTGGGTGGGGTTGCGGGGATAGTGGAGGGGAAAGGGGTAGATGCGGGTGGGGCTAGACGGGTGGGTAGGGAGTGGAGATTTAAGTTGGAGGGTTGGGGGTAGGGACGGGTGTGGGGTGTGTTCTTTGGTGAGGTCGGTGATTTGCTGGTGGTGGAAGTAGGCGGTTTTATGGGAGTTTGGTGGGGGGGATAGATCTAGCAGGTCATTCGGGGTAATGAGGTGGGGGTTGAGAGGGGATGAGGTTGAAGAGGAAGGGATGTGTTTTCTTGGGGGGGGTGGGGGTTGTTACTTCTGGAATATAGTTAGAGGGTTTATGGTGTTTACTGGTGATTATTCGTCTTCTTTCCCTTTGTGGAGGAGAATTCGATGAAGAAGAAGAGGAGGAGGAGGAGGGTAGTGGTCTGGCAGCCCTACGGAACTTGGTTAGCAGGGTGTGTTTTCTGGAGGTCTTAAAAGATTTTTGTCGTGGGCGTAAGTTGTAGCGTGAGGTTACTGAGGTAGATTGTGTGGTGCGTTTGGGTGTGTACTTGGTTTTGGGTGGGGGGGGTGATTTTCTTACTGTGGTGCCTGGGGGAGGTATCTCAGGGCTAGACGGGAGGGTTTCTGTAGTGGTCGGGGTTGTGGGTGGAGGTTTTCGTACTTGGATAAGTTGGGGAGGTACTTGACTATCAAAAGTGAAAGAAGGTGTCATGGTGGAGGAGGGTGTGATAGTGGGGGCTTGGGGTTTGTGGAGGTTAGTTTGGGGGGTATGTTGAGGAATGCTTTGTCGGTTCGGTGTCGGAGGGTTTAGGCCCTTAGGGGTTTGTATGGGAATATTCATAGCCTGAGTGGAAGGGTTAGCAGGGTTGTTTAATTCCGGGTTGGACGTGTGGGGTGGGGTATTGTCTTGTGGTTTTAGAGGTTTAAACGCTCGGACGAATCTAGTTCGGAACGTGCGAGTCACGCCGTGATAATCGATGGTGACTTGATAGGCGTTTGGGACTTGTATGATGGTGTAGGGCCCGACATAGCGAGGGCCTAATTTGTTGGTGACAGGGAGGTTGGCTACCATTACGGTGTCATGGATGGCGAAATGGTTTTTATCATCGGGGTTATCAGTTTTGGTGTCTTGACAGGTTTGGGCGGTATGGAGGGTGTTTTGCAGATGTTGCAATGGGTCAATTGTGGAGGTGGTGGAGGGGAGGTGAGCGTGATGGTGGAACGGCAGTAAGAGTACGCCGTAAACACGTTCATGAGGGGAAATACCGTCTTCTCGGGGACAGGTGTTCATGCCCCATTGTATCATCTTTAGTTGTGATGGCCAGTCTGAGGTGTTAAGAGCAATAATTGTTGTCCGTAACTGATTGTTGATGGTGCGATGGCTGCGTTCGCATATAGCATTTCCTTGAGGCCAGTACGGGGATGAGTGTTTAATCTTAATAACACATTGTTGGGTGAACTGTTGCCAAACGTGTCCACTAAACTCGGGGGCATTGTCGGATAGAAGAGCAAGGGGAAGGCCGAATATAGGGAACACTTCTGTGGCAAGCAGTGTGGCGACTGTGGTGGCTGTGTGGTCTTTAACTAGGCAGGCTATTAAAAAATTTGAATATACGTCAACAAATGTGACGATATAGCGGTTGCCAGCGTCAGAAGGAAACGGGCCCATGATGTCGAGGGATAGGACTTGGAACGGTTTGTTAGCAGACATGGTACCAGCTGGGCCTGGGGTGCGTGATCTATCCTTCCCCAATAAACAAGGTTTACAGGATTCTGTCACTCGTTGTGCAATTTTTGAGGGGTTGGGGGTCCAGTGTTGATCTGTGAAGATTTTTAACATCTTCTTTTGTCCAAGGTGTATGCCGTTTCCCTCGTGGATGGCAATCATGTAGTCGTGGGCAATAGTGGGGTCTAAGATTATGTGACCAGAGTCTGTGGCAAGTTGGTCTCCCCAGCGAGTCAGTTTCCTGAAGACATTTAACGGTATCCAGGGTGGTCTGATTCTTGTTTCCCAAGATTGAATTAGGGAGGGGGCTGAGGGGGAGTTATGGTGGGGGATGGGGTTAGATAAAAGCTCCGTGTTTTGTAAGGCGGCTAGGTTGGTGGGGGGGTCTTTTGGTACGGGCAAACGTGACAGGGCGTCTGCATTGGTGTGAAGTTTTCCTGGACGATACTGTATGGTAAAATCGTAGTCCTCTAGTGTCTCCCTCCAACGTACCAATATAGCTGAGTTGGTTTCGCATTTACGCAACCATTGCAAAGATTGATGGTCGGTGATTATATAGAGTTTTGCGCCCAACACAAATGACCGGAAGTGGCTGAGTGCCCAAATGATCCCTAAGCACTCTCTCTTGGTGGCTGCATAATTCTGTTGTGCTTGGTTGAGGGTGGAGCTGGCATACGCTATCACATGTTCCTCTCCGTCTCTGACTTGAGCTAAAACTGCACCAATGGCGTACAGAGATACGTCGGTATAAAGACGGAAAGGTTTATGGTAATCAGGGAAAGCGACAATATGGGCTTGGATTAGCTTTTGTTTCAAAGTGTTAAACGCGAGGTCTCTTTCAGGTGTCCAGGTGAACGGGGTGTCTTTGTGGGTGAGTTGGTGGAGGGGTCTGGCTATGGTGGCAAAGTGGGGGACGAAACGTCTGTAGTATGTGGCTAAACCTATAAACGAACATACTCCTTTAACGGTGGTGGGTGGGGGTTGGTTTTGTATGGCTTGAAGTTTCTTTGGGTCTGGTGCAATACCATGTTCAGATATTACGTGGCCGAGGAAATCTACCTTATTTCGGGCAATTTCGCACTTTGAGGGTTTTAATTTCAACCCGGCGGCTCGGATTCTTTGAAGGACTTGTCTCAACCTGAGGAGGTGTTCTTCCCAGGTTGGTGAGTACACAATAATATCGTCTAGATAGGCTAGGCAGGTTTCCCAGGTTAGGCCATGTAATACCGCTTCCATCAAACGGGATAAAGTGGCGGGTCCGTTACAGAGGCCAAAAGGTAGGACGTTAAATTCGTAGTGGTGGCCACCACTAGTGGAAAATGCTGTTTTCTCTTGGTCCTCGGCCTTGATAGGCACTTGCCAATACCCTGCTTGCAAGTCGAGGTTAGTGAACCATCTGGATCCGTATAGGGAGTCAAGGGAATCGTCTATCCGGGGTAATGGCGTAGCATCTTTAATGGTTACGTCATTTAACCTCTTGTAATCGACGCAAAAACGGGTTGACCCATCTTTCTTTTTTACTAGGACAACCGGGGAAGATCAGGGACTAATGGACGGGGTGGCAATACAGGCCTCTAACATCTCTTGGACTTGGCGTTCCTCTTCCTGACGTTGTATGGGATTTTTTCTACGGGATGGTTGTCGTATGGGGGGGCCTGTGGTGTTAATGATGTGTTGTTCTACATCGGTCTGTCCGATTTCGGTGGGTTGTTGGGCAAACACGTCACTGAACTCTAGCAATAGGTCGTACATGCCGTTTTTTTGGTGGTCGGATAATGTGTCCGGGAGAGGGGGCAATTGGAGGCTGGTAAGGGTGTCGTTAAAATCTATGGGGAGGTCATCAAAAGTTTCGAGGTCTCCTATAATGAGACCTTTTGGTAATGTCAGGGATTCCTCTGAGATATTTGCCACGAGAATGTGGTTGATGCGAGCGGAAATGATGGCGGGTTGTAAGAGGCAACGATTGGGGTTGGTGGACGTGGTAACGGGGGAAAATATCATGTGAGTTTGGGGTATGGGTGGAAGGTTCACCCATTTTTGATGGCGGGGGGGAATTTGGCATTTTTCCTGAACTACAGCTGGGCTAATGATGGTAGGGGGTCGCCTGGCGAGCAGGTGCTTGGTACGCATAAGGGGGGAAGGTCACTTTGGTGGGGATCACGTGTGAGGGGGGAATTAACGGCGCGTGTGGGAGGATCAGTGGGGCGCGGTGTGAGGGAGTTAGAAAACGGAATTTGTTGGAGGGACTGTGGAGGGTTGGTGGGGGAAGAGTGAGGTATAGAAGATGGGTTATTGGTGGAGGACTGATGTAAGGATTGGTGGTGGTTAGGAGGACGAATTTGGGGAGTTTTGTCGGTGGCAGTGACGGTTTGTTTGGAGTTTATATGGATTTGGTGGTTTTGTTTGTCATGAGAGGGCGAGTTACGTGTGGGATTTTGAAGTTTTCTAGGGGTGTGAATTGTGTGGGGGTGGAAGGGAGCTACTGACGGAAAACTGTCACAAGGGGGATTGGGGTGGGTGTGGAATAGCTGGACATTTCTGGGGGCATGGTGGGAACACAGTTGTGTCCCTTGGTCGACACGCGTGAGGGGAGGATTAACGGCGCGCGCGGGCGGGTCAGGGTGGTGAGAGGTAAGCGAGTTAGAAAACGGGATTTGTTGGTGGGACTGCGGAGGGTTGGTGGGAGAAGAGTTAGGTGTAGAACATGGGTTATTGGTGGAGGACTGGTGTATTGATTTGGGGTGGTTAACAGGACGGATGTGGGGAATTTTCTTGGTGGCAGTAACGGTCTGGTTAGAGGTGATCTGGGACTGGTGAGTTTGTTTGTCATGAGAGGGCGAGTCAAGTGTGGGGTCAATTTTTTTTTTAGAAAAGAAGTTTTCTAGGGGTGTGAATTGTGTGTGGGGGGGGGGGGGGGGAAGGGAGCTACTGACGGAAAACTGTCACAAGGGAAATTGTGTTGGTTGTGGGATAGCTGAACATTTCTGGGGGCATGGGGGAAACATTGTTGGGTACATAGGTCGGCATTTTCCCTGGAAACATGTGTACATAAACATTTGATAGAATTATGGTTACATATATCAGAGTCTGTCCTGAAAACATGGGAGGATTTATCCTGGACAGAGTTACGAGAATTGAGGGGATTACCGAGAGGGAGTTGCTTGGACTTGTCTTCTTTCGTTTGTTGACGCATTTTTTTACTGAATTGGGTGATATTTTGAGAGAACTCGGGGCAAGGGGAGGGGGGGGGGGGGGTTTAGGAGTCACCTTAGTGCTAGCTGCAACTTGGTAACCCTGACTCAGGGTTTGTTGAGGGGGAAGGTGTTTTTTTCTTTTTGTGAATGGGTTTCTGCGTGATTGGTTTGTCAGAGGCTTTGGGTTGGATTTTTTTTTTGAATGAGATCAGCCTTTGGCCGCAGTCAACCTGGGCCTGGAGTTTTTGAAGGAGGTCAAGTCCAAGGAAACCATCGTAATGTTTACAGTGGGAGGAAAATACTGTGAACGTGTGATAACAACGAGCATGGGGGGCAGGAGTAGTTACTGACAGGGGCAAAGTGTCTCCTAGGAGATTTAAGTAAGTATCAGCAGCTGAGATTATTTCTGCTTTGGTGGTTAACAAGGGGCCAAATAGTCAGTGGTGTTGATCATAATAAGACTTGAACAAACATGACTTGGCAGCTCCCGTGTCGATTAACAAGCGGACAGGAATGTCCTTGATTTTGGCCATGTAATAAATGGGGGCAGTGCAGTCAGTTATGGCGTCCCCCGCCGAGGCCATCTTGGGCGGGGGATACTTTAAAAATCCTGGGGGTCGGTATCTACTTCCCTCCAGGGTTTCCTCGGTATCCTCTGAGGTCATGATAGGGGCTATTTCTCCAGTGTGCCTTTCCTCCATTTCTTCCTCTTGTCCCAACTCCTCTTCATTTACAGAAATGCGAGGAGTAAAGGGGCGAGGTTTGGCAGAGTCACGAATTTGATGGAGGGCACACTGAGCATTACAGGCAGGGAAATCATAGGGGTTGATAATTACTAAGGTAGGGTTTTTACTTTGGTAGGTGTTGTAGGTTTTGTTCCGGTTGAAGATTCTGCGTGGCTGGGTAGGTTGGAACCGGGGTCTACTGGGTTGGGGCTTGCCGGAAGGGTAGGTGGGTCTGTTGTGGAAGGATGAGGATGGGTAGGCATTCTTGGAGTTTTGGTGGTCGGGGTGCTGCGGGTGCGTGGGAAACCTCTTGATTACAGCGATTTGGGTGGGTGCTTCTGTGCGCACGGCCAAAATACGTCGGATCGTTATGAGATCTTTTTGGTATCCGACGAAATCGTGCACACGGAAATGGTCTTTTACTGCTGAGGGCAATATTGATACAAGGTTGACCAGAATCTGCTGCTCTTGTTGGATTCTGGTCAATGTGGGGAAAGAAACTTTTATGTGTTGGGCGATCTTATTCACTGTGGCATCTAGATCGCCTTCGAATTTAGTGTCTTGGATACGGGTGTGGGCCACGAAAACGCCCAACGAAGGCTTAATGGCTTCTATCACTATTGGGCGAAATTCGTCCCATGTGAGAGCAGGTGCACTTGGTAGGCAACCAGGGAAACGGCTTTTCCCAGGTGCGTTAATGTCACGGCTATTTTTTCTGCATCCGTGGTATAAACTAGGTCAAGTACGGGTTTCACTATGTCCATGAACGTTTCGATCTCGTAAATTTCTCCATCATAATGTGGGATGGGAATGTGAGAACGGTGCGCCATGATGTTATCGTGTTCTGGCTGTTCCAAACTTGCAATGTAATGCAACCTTTATCCGAATCAAGAACCACCGCTGCCGCCAATGTTATGCCCTGTTTTTCTACAGGATTAACTTGGGTAATGTGAGTTCTAACTGACTGGGTATATAAGGCTGCATGCACAATACAAGGTATGAGGAATAGAGAACACAAAATAAACACACGGTAACAAGACACACGATCACGTTTATTTAAGAAGGTTAATAAGGAGCATAAGAAAGTAGGAATACTCGTACAAGACAAATGATAGAAATGAACCGCTAGCATTAGTGGATCTGGATGGAGCCTAGTCTCCCACTTCCAACGTTCAGGTATACTCTTCTGATCACTGGTTTGGTTCGCAAGTTTATATACTGGAAGACCTCAAAGTTACTTATAGATTCAATTTCACTAATTAGATTTATTACTGGCAGGTCTGGTGCACAAGTAGTAGTTCACAGACTAGAATTAGACACGCGTATGTTCTAGAGCACGGGAATTCTAGTAACCTCAGGGGGGGTACTGATCTAAGTTTTATATTCTTATGGCAGAAATACGTAGAACACAAATCAGTGGGCGAACGTTAGATATCACTAGGGTTTTACTTCTAGGCAATAATATCTGGACAAAGGTAATTACGAGAGTTAATGTCGCCTGTTAATTAATAAACACTGATACGCTTAGCACTGCTCAAATGGAATGGTCATATATGAATTACACTGGGCAAAGATATAGCCACTTCATAGAAAGATTAATAAGTGAATTTCTAATTAGTACTGTAACACGTTAGTACTAATAAAGTGAATCTTGGGTAGTATTTGGTTGGTCTGGTCCTGGTTATCTTGCGTCCGTGATGTTGGGGGCTAACGACTGGTTCCGCGGCCGTCCAGGTGGTCCATATGTAGGAAGTTCTCAAGTCGGATCCCTTGGCGATCGTTGCTGGCTACACGCTTATATACCCACTGGTGTGTGTGAAGGTTATAAGGTGCACGTAGATTTCTTGTACGTGGACAGATGCTTCTATCTCAAATCTGCCACGGAGTCTGCCGGCTCTAGAATCTCAAATCTCAGGAACAACACAAGGGCAGAGCTAGAGGTCAACTTAAGGGGGCCAGCCACTGGTTGGTGTCTATCTTTCAACTGATTTTACTGGGGGCGGGGGCTGGGTTTATAGGCTCGGTTTTGGACCCTGTAGGCCATAGGGATCTCGAGTCTTATGGACTTATTTGAGCTCTCAATAGATACGGGGACTCGGTAAGGTGGTGAGTACTGTTGTGGCACATGGCTATAGGGAGCCTTCATAATGTGATATAACTGAGCCTTAGTAAGAGGTACTATTTTGGCTATACTGGAAGTATTTAGGGGAGGGAGACTGGATCTACTTTGCGAGGAGGACTGGGCCAGCTGTGATAGGGGCGGCTCTCTTATATTACTCAGTCTTCATTCTATGGTATAGCTGAGGTGCTAATTTGATTATCCGAGTATTCAAAAAAGGTGAATGGGTTATTGTGGGTTAATAGAGGTTAGTAAAGGGGTTAGTCATGCATGGTTAGTTCATTGATAGGAAGAATTCCTGTGCTACCTGGCAATGACCCGGAAGTCAAAACAGGGGTCAGGTATACCTCCGCAGGGGTGGGGGTCTCCCTCCTCGGGTGGGTAAAAAGGGGTAGCTGCCACATTTATCTGGAAGTATGGCAATAGAAGTTAGTCACTGGCGAGGCGGCTAGCCTCGCACTGACGATCATTGGGTGCAGGGTTGTGAATGGGTTGTGAGAGAATAGATGGCATGCAAGGGGTTACTAGTTCTAATGTTGTTCCGGCCTACTAAGGGAAGGTAGGCTGGATAGGAGTATATATATAAAAGGTTGGAGAACGTTAGCAACGGAAAAATCAAGGATCTTCAAGAGGTATGAGGGAGAGGCTAGGTCGGAAAAGAGTCGAGGAGCGCGGGGTGTTAATGAGAGGGAGAGAGTTCAGGGGGCTACGTGGAAGTTTGACCCTAAGGTCTCCGGGCGTGGGGGTGGCATTAGGCTACAGTTGATATTGGAGTTTGGGGGGAAATGACTGTGAAAGTATGTTAGCCAAATGCTACCGGGGGATGCAAATATGGGGTGGTATATGAGTCTGGAAAAGATAGAATCATGTGGACTGTGGGGCTGTGGGGGAAAAGGAGGTTAACTGTAGGTGTGTGCTTGACTGTGGATAAAGTAGGGAAAAACATGGTGTATTATTACTCATCAATACGAGGGGTTATGGACACTATTATTTGACACGATTTCTTGTACGTCTAGTTGTCCCTGGGAACTGCGTTTTCTATGAAATATAGACCAAAGAAAAGCGGCAGTTCGTAGGGGTACTTCGTTATTGTTTCGTGGTACTATGATAGACAATGGTCAAAAAACGGTTATCTATACAATCTCTGGTTGGGGTAAGAATTAGAGTTACTGCATGGTGGCTAACATCTTCAGTCATTTTCTCTGTCTAGGTCTTACAGGAACAATGGTTATACAGTATATACAATGGTGTACCTGTGGGTATCATAGTTTCTTATCAATTAGGACATGGGGTTTTAACATACTACTTCTCGGATGGAAGAACATACATAGATTTATGGCTGTCTGACTGGTTGGCATTGGCTCAACCTAGGGACAGGGCATGGGTGTTTTAATATGAATGTGTATTCCTGTTCATCATCATGTAGGTAGAGTCTGGCGGGTAAGAGGTGTAGGACACGAAGCAAAATGGACTAGTGTGGACTGTGGATACGAAGGAGGTGATTGGAAGACGTATAACAATTGTGGAAAAGTAAATGGAAAAGATGAACACAATGGCGGATAAAGATAACTAACCTAAGGATTGAATACATAGATTTATGGGGGCGGTTGGTCTTCAGAAACTTAGTCTGGCAAGACAAGGTATTTTAGGGTATGTTGATATTAATATCCTAAACTTAGGGACAGAGCATGGGTGTATTAACTTAAGGTGTATTTATGTTCATTTTCATGTAGGTAGATGTGTAGGACACGAGGGTAGTGTATACGTGAGGTGTGGGAAAGGTCAGTGTTTTTAGAAGGGGTAGGCAGGTGTGGTTTGGAGCTGCTTAGCCCTGCGGGCTTGGGCCTGTCTGAACTGGTTGGCCCGGTCACCTGGTCCTTTCGTTCTGTGGGCCTTTCTTTCGGGTGTTTCTGTGTGGTGTTCGCTCGTGGTTTCTGTGGTGGGCCTCTCGTTCTGGGGCATTTTAGTCTTCAAGGTTTCTTTATTGATATTCCCTGGACCTCTTTTTTTCTAATGATGCACACACCACCTTGAGCCACATACAAGATTTTGTAAAAATTGGAATGGAAACTTTTATTCCTCATCAAAAGTACAGTAAAAGATCTAATTCACCTAAATGGTTTGACCATAATTGTGCTAGAGTAACTGAACAAAAAGCAATAGCCTACAATGCATATACAAGATCAAAAACACATGAAGCCTTTAATTACTTTAGAAACATCAGAAATCATGCTAAAACTGTATTAAACCTAACTAAATCAAACTTTCTCCACAAGCAGGCAAATAAACTTCTAAATAATCCAATTGATAACAAAATATTTTGGTCTACTCTTAACTCATTCAAATCCAACTTCACTACTGCTTCATCCATTCCACCATTAAATCTCCGACTGGCAATCTTGTAAGTGACCCACGAGGTAAAGCTAACCTTCTTGCGGATATTTTCTCCACCAACTCAACCTTAGATGAAATAAATCAAGATGTCCCTGTACTTAATTTTAATTCGCCTGAAATTCCCTCACTTAAGATCCACACCAGACATGTCAAAACTATTTTGCAGAATCTCTCAGTAGATAAGGCTCCTGGTCCAGATGAAATTCCTCCAATAGTACTTAAGAATTGCTCCTTGGTGCTATTGGCAAAACATTTCCGTCTGTGTACTCATACCTCATCCTTCCCAGTACCCTGGAAAGAAGCAAACATCCATCCAGTTCCTAAAAAAGGTGCCTCTTCAAATCCATCAAACTACAGACCAATAGCTATAACTTCCACTCTTGGTAAAGTCTTTGAAATTATATTAAATAATCACATAATTAAGCATCTTGAGAATAATAAATTAATCAGTGATAGGCAATATGGTTTTAGACGATGTCGATCAACTGCAGACATTCTTTGCCTTCTTACGCATCAAATCAACCAAGCTACAGACCTACATGGTGAAACACATACAATAGCACTGGATATATCAAAGGCATTTGATAGAGTCTGGCATCAATCCTTATTGTCGAAGATGTCACACTACGGCCTTGCATCATTAGTTCCACTAATTTCTTCTTATCTTCATAACAAAAATATGTGTAATGGTAGATGGCCTTTATTCTCAATTTCACTCAATAAATGCTGGTGTTCCCCAGGGATCAGTTTTGGCCCCAGCTCTGTTCCTCATTCATATCAATTATCTCATACCTACCACTCATAATCCAATACATTCCTACGCAGATGACTCAACACTCCACAGTTCCTTCACATTTACCAATTCTTTCACCCAACCCGATCTTATAAATTCAAAAATAAACACTGCAATTTCTCTGAACCAGGACCTTTCTAGAATTAATGAATGGGGACAAAAGAATCTAGTTTCCTTTAATGCACAGAAAACCAAGTACATTCAATTTTCTAACCGACAGAATCTCACTGACTCCCATATATTTTTTAATGATGTAAATATTCCCACTTCCCCTAGTATTGACATTCTCGGTGTAACATTAACTACTAACTTGAGCTGGACACATTATGTTAGAAGCATTGCTAAGAATGCCTCTAAAAAACTGGGACTCCTGTACAGAGTTCGAGAATTCTTCACTGACGAGCAGTTGGCCGTAATATATAAAAGTCATGTGCGTTCTCAGATGGATTACTGTTCACCTCTGTGGAGTGGAAGTGGAGTGGTTGCATTGAGGCAGTTGGACAAAATTCAAAATAAAGCTATTAGATTAATCAATAACCCTGCAATCACACAGGACCTTCCTACATTATCCATACGAAGAAACGTTGCATCCCTTGAATTATTCTACAGATATTTTCACAGCAATTGTTCCGAGGAACTTGCTTCAATTGTGCCGCCTCTCCACATCTTTCCCCGTAGAACTAGGGCAGCTGAGAGTGCCCATGAATTTACACTTTCTCCTCCACAATGCAGAACTTCTGCTTATCAAAATTAATTTATCCCTAGAACTACTATTTGGAATTCACTTCCCTCAAGTTGCTTTCCACAAACTTACAATCTACAAAAGTTTAAATCCATTTGTTACAAACATTTTATGAATGGAGGATGCCTTTAGGCACATGGACCTTTTTGTTTTATCTGTGTTTTTCCTTCCTCCGTTCATTGTCTCTTTAAAAAAAAAAAAAAAAAAAAATCCCCTGCACTCAGTGAACACAAAGTATTTCCGGGCGTAGGTGGACAATTAAGATTTTCACTGTCCTGAATCTCGATAGAGTACTTTGATGCAAGCCTAGGCTTAGGCTGGTTTGGCAGGCTTGCACTAGTCGCACTTAAAACTTCCACTACGAACTTTTCCTGGAATGTTAGTGAGGCTAATGACTCCATCTCCTTCCCACTTTTGTTGGTGCAGTCAGAGATAAAATCAAGAGGCCTACCTTGTGTTCGATTATGCAGCTCGGTCTTAGTCCCACATTTGGTGCGGACACGGATTGAGCTATTCCTTGACCAACTTTTGTTGGTGCAGCCAAAGAACAAAGAATTCCCTTCTTCGCAATAATCAATACTATTCCTTCTCCCTTCTAACCTAGGAGTTTCGAGAACAGAACCCAAATATTGTTCTAAGCCAGCAGGCTGATTGCTTAATTCTACTTTGTTCAGCGTGCATAGTGACTCCGTTTTTGTTGGCGTTTTAGTTGCCCGGTTTTGGGGAAGAGGGGCATGTGTAACACTGGCTTTGTGTTCTTTCAGGGAGCCAGTCGCACTAGGGGTTATTTGCACTTGGGTTGATGCATGCATTGATTTCACTTTGGTATTTGGCTTGTGCTGGATCTGAGGGATATTTGCAGAGGGCATGTGAGGCTGTTCTGTTATTTCTGGCCTGTTTTTCTTCATTATATGCACTATGGTGGTATGTTAACACTGGTTTTAGATATTCATTTTGCATCTCTGTGTACACTTCACTATGTATTTGATAGTATATAGATGCACATGGTTGCGGTTGGTGGCTAATTTGCATAGTGTTGCTGGAGTCATGAGTGTAGATTGCGGCCACGTGTTGATTCTGAATTAGGCTATCATATTTTCCCCTGTTGATCGCATTTTCTCTGGTGTCTTCTCCATTGTTGTTTTCTTTGGATCGGTTCTGTTGTTGTTGCAAGTCCTTTTGCTTGCAATGCGGATGGGTTGGTCTTGCAAGCTAGTTATCGGTGGTAATGGGTTGGTATCTGGTTCTAGAACAACTTTAGCCTTCGGCATCTCACTTTCCTACTAAACCCAATCCTCTGCTCATAGTTCTCATTTTCACCTCCCTCATAATACCATCCATATATACATTAAACAGCCACAGTGACATTACACAACCCTGTCACAGAACTACATTTACCTCAAACCATTCACTCAACTCATTATTTCCTACTCTAACACACGCTCTGCTCTCTTCATAAAAACTCTTAACTGCTCTTAACACATTTCCTCCAATTTCATAAATCCTTAGCACTTTTCAGATTTCTTCTCTATCCACACAATCATACGCTTTCTCCAAATTCATAAAAGCCCAAAATATTTCCTTATGCTTCTCTAAATACTTCTCGCATAACTGTCTTACTGCAAAAATCTGATCACACACCCTCTTCCCCTCCTAAAACCGCACTGCTCTTCTCCTATTGCACCTTCCGTACCTTATATTATCCTCTCTATCAACACCCTGCCATACAGCTTTACAACCACTGATAATAAACTAATACCCCTATATATATATATATATATATATATATATATATACATATACATATACATATACATATATATATTTTGCCGGACGCCGTGATCGCCAAAGAGGTGGAAACAAACGAAACGCCCCATGCACCTCTGTCCCCAGTCAGTTGACGCCCCTCCTCCCATCCAGCTGTTACTTCTTAACTACATCTTTCCATGTCACTCTCGTACACTCTCTTAGTCATTCTCTCACTTCCCATACATTCCACATGGCTGAACCATCTCAAGGTGTTCCTTTTCACACTTTTCAGCACATCTACATCCATACCACACCGCTCTCGTACTTCCTCATTCGTCTGTCTATCCCTCCCTGTAACGCTGCAGGCACTTCTCAAGTAACTCATTTTAACCCCTCTCAGTCTTGGTTTGTGTCTCTCCATCAACGTCCATGCTTCGCTCTCGTAAGTCAATGTCGAGATTACCACACTGTCATGCAAGGACTTCTTTGCTTCCATGCTGACCACCCTATTTCTTGTTACTGCTTTCAGCGTCCCTACAACCCTCTTCCCCTGTTGCACCCTCTCCCACACTTCTTCATCCATACTCCCATCTTTACTCAACACACTGCCCAAATACTTAAATCAACTGACATTCTCCATAGCCTGACCGTTCAACCTCACCTCACACTCTGTGGATGCACCCCTTTCAAAGAACCTTACTCTTCCCCGCATATACCTTCAGATTCCATTTTTCACACACTGTTCCAAACATATTTAACAGACCCTGCAACTCCCATTCACTATCGCTCATCAGAACTGTATCATTGGCAAACAGCAGTACAGGAAACTTCCACTCGTTTCCTTCCCTTATCAGCGGTGCACCAACATCCACTGCTCTTCCTTGTATTTCTTTCATGACTCCATCCATATATATATTGAACAATCATGATGACATCACACACCCTTGCTTTAACCCAACATTCAGATCAAAGAACTCGCACTGTTCATTCTCCACACATACTGACGCCTTTGCACCCTCATGCATGCTCTTCACTGCTTTCAGCAACTTGCCATCTAGGGCCTACTCTGTATATTCTTAGTACTTTCCACAGACCCTCTCTATCAACTCTGTCATAGGCCTTCTCCAAGTCCATAAAGGCAGCATATAAATTTTGTCTCTTCTCCAGATTTTTCTCCAACACATTTCAGGGCAAAGATCTGGTCTACACATCCTCTTCCCTTCCTAAACCCGCCCTGCTCGTCACCTGCCCATTTCTCCGTTCTCGCTCTCACTTTCTCGATCACTACCCTACTGTACATCTTCCCTACTATGCTTAAAGACATATCCCCCGGGACACTCTCTTTCCCTTTTACTCTCATACAGGGGGACTATTATGCCTGTCTTCCAGTCATCAGGCACACTCCCCTTCTCTCATACTAGTTTACACATTTTCCATACCCATTCGATCACTATCTCATCACCATACCTCAGCATTTCCCCACACACTCCATCTATTCCTGATGATTTCCCCATCTTCAATATATTCAGGGTTTCACACACTTCTGACCTTCTGATACCCACCTCCTCCTCCCCTACTTCTCTTCTTCTCCCTCCCATACCCCATCCAACTATGTTTGCTGGTGTTTCATTCCTTACGTTCAACAATTCATTGATGTACTCCCTCCATCTCGACTCTCTTGCTTCTCAGCTAACGCTCACCCATTCTTATCTTTCACACCCTTACTACTTCTTTTGCTACCCTCCACAACCTCTTTCCAGAACAGTTTCTTACACTCCCTCCATTGTACACTTAGATTCCTTCCAAATTCCTCACCTACTCTTCTCTTACTTTCCTTTAATACTCTTCACCACTCTCTTTTTCTCTAAGTACCTCTCTCTCTTCTGTCTCTCCAAATCTTCATTCCCTCTACTACCCAACCACTCTCTATTCACTTTCTTCTTATCTTCAACAGCTAGTTTTACCTCTTCTGTCTACCATGATATACCCATCACTCCCCTCCCTCTTCTCCTAACTCCATATACCTCCTCACATGCTGAACACATCTCACCCTTACACACTTTGCTCACCTCTTCCACTTCCTCCATACCTTCCAAGTCAAACCTACCTAATCGTCTTTTTACTGCTCTCTTAAACTCTTCCCTAATCTCCTCCTCCTGTAACCACTCCACCTCCCTCTAGCTCTCTTCACCCCCCCCCCCCCCCCATGCCCCTATATAGTATATACCCTAGCGCATCTAGTGCAGAATTCTTCATTCGTTCATCCACACATAATGTAATCAATTAGTGCCTTCCATTCCACTGTCTCACTCTCCCTCCTCCACTCCACTTTCCATGTGTACCTGTGTATCATTCTGTGTTGGAAGGTTTTGGCTATCCACAGCCTCCTCCCCACACATACGTCCACAAGTGCACTGCCATTCCCATTTACCTCTGCAAGGTATACCCCACCCTCCCACCACTCCATCAACTTTACTATTACCCACCTTCCCATTCATATCCCCAATCAGAAATATTCTTTCGCTCTCACCAAACTTATTCAGGTACGCCTCAACATTCACCCAGAACTCCTCTTTCTCTCTTACAGGTTTATCCTCCGACGGAGCATACACACACACAACCACCCGTGTTTGTATTCCTACTTTCATTCTTACCCACACAATCCTTGCACCCACAGAACCATAGTCCCTTACACACTCCTTCCATTTGTTACTTACAAACAAACAAGCACCTTCTTTCGCTCCCTCATTCTCATTCACTTCAGCACACACACCTATTCCACATTCCCATTCTTTCACACATGTACCCTTCCACTTGGTCTCAGTCATTCCGCATACATCCAGCCTGGCATTCACTAACACTTCCAGAACACCTCCTTCTTTTGTGTCATCATTTGCACCTCTTACATTCCAAGTAGAAATCCTTAGGCAGTTCATGTCTGATCGAAGTTCGTCAACAGTAGGTCCGTCCGTGTCAGAGGCCATTTGTTTGTTTTTTGTTGCTGCAGAAATTTTCCAGGTGGAGGGTCGCAAGCCCAACCGACCTAACCTCTTTAGTCGCCTTTTACGACACACAGGAGGCACGTGAGGCATATTTTAACCCCTTACCCCCAGGGGGTATGTACTGTATATATATATATATATATATATATATATAGCACTGGATCCTACCCCCTTGTAATCTCTTGGGGGAAGGTGCTGGGATTGGTCCCCGGGGTAGACTGGAGCCGGAGTTTTTGGGGGGTGATGCCCATTTGCCAGCCTAATCACCAATTATGACTAAACCTAAAGAGAAACAACGTAAGTCCGATGATCCAAAACTGCACAGGATACGGATAAATGCCCCCCACAGTCTTAGACTTGCTAGTGTGAATGTTGGTAGTTTGAATCTGTGTGTAAATGAAGTGGCTGAGATGTGTGAGAGGAGGCGAGTGGATGTCTGCTGTGCCCAGGAAACACTCTGGAAAGGGTATGGGGCACAGTGGATTGTTGGAAGAAAGAAAAGATATAGGATCTACTGGAAGGGGCTTGAAACTGATAATGCGAAAGGCTGAGTGGGTGTTCTGGTGGCTGAAGAGTGGGTGGAAAGTGTGCTTCAGATTACGAGAGTTAGTGAAAGGCTGATTGTTTTGAAGTTAAAAGTTGGTGAAAGAATTCTGAATGTGATATCTGCATATGCCCCACAGGCTGGCCTACAGAAAGAGATAAAAGAGGACTTCTGGAATGACACCGTCAGTGTCATTTCAGGCCTCTCGGAGAATGAAATAACAATCCTGGGAGGGGACCTGAATGGTCATGTGGGAGCATCTGCAGATGGATATGAGGGAATACATGGAGGAAATGGTTATGGAAGGAGGAATCTGGAAGGCGAATATATACTGGAGTCCTGCATTGCACTCAACATGGTTGTGTGTAACACGAAGTTCAAGAAAAGACAGAGCCATCTGGTCACATATAACTCTGGGGTCTCCAGTAGCCAGATAGATTACTTCTTGGTAAACAGGAAAGACTGCAAACTGGTTCTTCGGGATGTAAAGGTCATCCCGAGCGAAGAATGTATCCCCCAGCATAAGCTACTTGTGTGCGACATGAGCTTATACTGATATTCTGAGCGCAAGAAGGTACACATGCCCAAAAGGAGAGTGTGGCTGCTGTAGAACAAGGAAGTAAGGGATAGGTTTCATAGTGAACTGGAGGAAATTAATAGAAATAAGGAAGCTAGGCCTAGCGATGTAAATAGTCAATGGAATTTCCTTAAGCATAGCTTTCTCGCTGCCACTGACAAAGTCTGCGGGAAAACAAAGGGTCACCCCAGGAATAAGACCTCCTGGTGGTGGAACGATGAGGTAGAACATGCTGTGAAAGAGAAAAGGAGATGCTTCAAAGCATGGAAGAAGGGAGGCAGTAAGGAGGATTACCAGGCAGCTAAACGAACTGCCAGAAGAGTTATTTACAATGCTAATAAAGGCATTAAGGACCTGGTCCTCGAGCAAGTGTGTAACACTGACAATCCCAATGGGATCTTCAACCTAGCTAGGCGAGTTAAAAATGACAGTAGGGATATTATAGGTGAACAGTGTGTTAGAAACGATAATGGGAAGATTGTGTATGCAGAAGATGAAATCAAAGAAGCATGGAAGGTACACTATGATCGGTTGCTAAATGTAGAGTTTGAATGGGATAAGGAACACCTTAGTATCGAAAAATCAATATCTGGACCCCTTCCTTTGATAGCACCAGTTGTAGTGAGCGATCAATAAAATGAAGGACGGTAAAGCTCCAGGGTGCTCTGACATTGTCGCTGAGATGATAAAAGCCTCGGGGGAGGTCAGCTTAGTCACTGAGATGATAAACACCATTATTAAAGATGAGAAAATCCCCGAGGATCGGCACAAAAGTGTAATAGTAAATATATACAAAGGAAAAGGGGATGCGCTAGATAGAGGTAATTATAGGGGCCTGAAAATGCTTGACCAAATCATGAAGGTTTGTGAGAGTCTTTGAGGGTTTGATCAGGCAAAGCATCTCCATTGACGTCCTGGTCCGTGGGGGTGGTCCTGTCATGTGACAGTGACAGAAGTTAGGGGAAGACTTCCTTGTAGATCTTCTGAAGACTGTAGAGGTGAGGGTCTTGCATGAAAAACGAGCCATTATACCAGTGTCTTATGCTCCCATATCATAGGATTAAAGTAAGGAGCCATTTCACCAGTGTCTTACGCTCTCTCTTACAATCCAGACCTATACTTCTATGTGAGTCTCTAGAGGAACTTATGATGGAATCTAGGATTGTTTACAAATACGAGCCGTTACACCAGTGTCTTACGCTCTCGTATCGTAAGGACCAAGTAGAGTTGTTACACCAGTGTCTTACACCTTCCACTAAAAGTGCTGGCTAACAAGGAAGCCATAACACCAGTGTCTTATGCTCTTCCAACCAGCCTTCCTATGGTTGTGGGTTTACTAGAACTAGAGCGCTCACTCTGTGTTGCATACTTTAATTATAGTAAAGTCCCGTACCAAGGCAATGTAAAAATGTTAGGTGGTCACCAGTGTGGTGTAACAAAGATACGAGCAAATCCAAGGTACCTTCGAGAAATGTGTCCAGTAGTTCCACCAGTGTCCTACTCCCTCAAGGCAATTTCTCGGTATAGATAATCCCAAGTCTTCCAGATATCTCTCGGCCAGTGCCTTTAAGATATCTTTCAAACCGTACCACTTCTGGATTTGGCTGGGGATGTCTTACCAATTCCGTCGTTCCTTTCGGCTGCTCATCTCGGGTC
Organism: Paralithodes platypus; assembly: GCA_032716605.1. NCBI lineage: Eukaryota > Metazoa > Arthropoda > Malacostraca > Decapoda > Lithodidae > Paralithodes > Paralithodes platypus. Next base: position 34,709,337 of record CM064521.1, on the reverse strand, counting down.
TATAAGGGCGGTTGTGCGCAAAGGAGGGTGTGTGTCGACGGCGGTAGCCCTTCTCAGAATCCGCGGAACGGCGGTGGCGAGTCTCCGGGCAGGATGGGCGTGTGGTAGTTTTGGATTTATGGAAGGTTTTCTCCCCTGCATGTTGTGGCTAGCCTTCCTTAGTTTTACTTGTGGTGTTGGAAGTTAACCTTACCGTTAAGTCTTTTCCTGGTGTCAGGGGAAGTGGCGAGGTGATGGTGGAGACCCAAGTCTGCCGGCGTGAGGAGGCTCTTGTGCCCTCTTGTCTTGGCGGTGTGGTGGCAGGAGTTGTTTTTATACTGGTGCTTCCATCTCCTTCTTTGTTTTTCTCCCCTATCTCACTTCCCTCTCCAGGGTAGTAGCCACAACCTTGTGGCTGGATGGCGAAGGACCAGACGGTCCCCTGGCGGGTAAATATGTGGTACCCCTCCAGACCCCACCAAGCTTGGGAGTGGGCGTCTGCAGGTCGAGAGGTGTTGGCGTAGATGGTGAGGTAAGAGGTGCAGTGAGAGTATTCCAGGAAGGATTCTAGCTCGTCTTGAAATCTGATAGTGTACAGGTTGACGGTCTCTTCTCCCAACGTAGCTTCTTAATGAAGGGAAGTCCAGGGTTATCGTCGGAGTTGGAGGCAGGTAATGGAGCCTTGATGGGAGACGTCATGTTGCGGAAGTATGGTGGGGTGTCTCGAGGAGGTGTTGTGCTGGTGGTGGTTGAACAGGAAGTGATGTTTGTGTCTTTGACAGGTCCTGTTTTATGGTTGGGTGAGGACGGAAAGGTAACGCTTGACCTCCCTCGTGAGTTGATTTGACAGGTGGCGATGGTATGGGAATGAAAAGTTTTAGTTGCACTCGCTATTCTGAGTGTTTGGCCTCGTAGGAGTGCAGGAGATGATTTAAAATTATGTGCAAGTAGAGGAGAAGGTGGAGAACTTGAAGATGGTGTAGGAGTTTGGGAAAAACGAGTGGGGGGTTTTGAAAGACGGCCTGATCTTGTGCGAACAGGTGAGGGGTGAAAGGAGGAGGCAGGTGATAACAGTACGGTAGGAAGGCGAGGCAGAGGTGGGGCGGGGGATGGAAGGGTAGGAGGGAGGGTTGCAGGTGTAGGCCTAGGGTTGGGAGTGCGGGGTGGAAGGGTTGGAGAGAGCGAAGGTGAGAGGGAGATTGGATCAAAAATGGAAGATTTTTGTGGGTTAGGAGACCTACATACATACATACAAGTTTAAAGACCGTTTGTCCACAGAGACTGTGGTTATAGTCTCACGTCCTAAATGGCAGCTTTCCAGGTGGCCCTGTCAAGGGCTGCCTCTGTTGTCAAGTTCTTTATTTTGAGATCGGACCGGAGTACCCGAGCCCACGTCATTCTAGGTCCACCCCTACACGCAGCTCCCCTCACGTTCACAGTCCGGCATTTCTTCACCCAGTTCTGATCATCCATTCTCTCCACATGTCCAAACCAACCAAGTCAGCTCGTGCGCATCACTTCACACATCCATCTCACCATTCTCTTCTCATTCCGTTCCATTCTATTGACATCCTCCGCTTTAACCGGCCACGTTTCCGAGGCATAGGTCATCGCGCTCCTAACACACGACGTATACACCTTCCCTTTAAGGTCGGGTGGGAGCCCTCTCATGGTCAGGAGTGGCAACAGCTCTCTAAACTTTCCCCAGCCACTTTTGACTCTAGCAATGGAGCTAGCTTCAGCGCCACCTCTGGCGGAAACCGTATCGCCCAGGTAGCAGAACTTATTCACACACTCCAGGGTTACACTGTCGAAATCAACACTGACAGGCGGGTCATTTAATAAAAGATCTCCCTTGCACACTGCACATTCAAAGTCTATGATTCTTGTCAAAGGTCCTCTCGCTCCACTACATCTCTTGTGTACCCAGTCACTACAGACGCAACATTGAATTGAATTACATCCTACCCCCTTCCCACATACTGCGCATTGATAGTCGCCGCTTCTTTCCATAGTTCCATGCCCTACTCCACTAATCATGACCTTTGCTTTATCTATGTTAACTCTTAGACCCTTATATGCCATACCTTCCCTCCATCTTTTGAACTTCACCTCTGCTTCCTGCGCACTATCTGCGATAAGAACTAGATCATCTGCATATAACATCTCCCATGGGAATTCTGTCCTAAATTCCCTTGACAGAGCCTCCAGGACTAAAACAAACAGTAATAGGCTCAGAACTGAACCATGGTGAACTCCAACCTTCACTGGGAACTCTTCGCTCAGGCCCCCCTTTTACTCCAACTGCTACCCGTGACCCCTCATACATTCTCATTATCACACGCACCAGCCACTCTTCTACTCCGAGTTTTCTCATAGCCCACTGCACTACCTCCCTGGGCACCCGGTCAAAGGCCTTCTCCAGATCTACAAAAACTAGTGTAGTACTTATTTTCTTTTCTCGACTATACTACTTAAGTGGGGGATAAATCGACAGTCATTTAGAAGTTCGTATACTTTATTTAACAAACTTCCTAACTACTCTAATAACGGTTTCTCTGTTCGGGCCGAGATGAGTTCAAGACACGGATTGAATATTACGTCGATCCATGATAGGTTGTACTTTGGAACCCTAGAGCCCCCGTTATTCCCTAGTTGAATTCCCGTTATTCAGGTATTGATTCAAGTCGACTTCGATCCAAAGGCACATTATTAGTTTCTAAATTAATATAGTTTATGCCAAGCCCTGCTGTGTCTACTGTAGAGACCAGGGCCTAATAAATCAACCATTATTTACCTATTTAAACAAAAGTTATATTCTTTATCTAACCTTAAGAATTAAACATGTCCACTGGGCCTATTTCGTCTACTCCCGAGACCAAGGCGTTACTAAATATAATCTCTTTACTAATATTTCCTATACATTACATTGACTCATATTACAAAGACGTCGTTACAAGGGTACCCCAACACTCTCTGAATATACAATAAATTCCTCCAAATGAACCGGTCGGGATTACAAGTTATCTAGATTTCCCTCTCAAATACAATCTTGGGTTTTATCACACAGTTACTCAAAAGAACAGGGCGTTTCCACTATTTACCTTGATCAATCTGGTTGATAACACCCTCCGATTATTCGCTCACGTAATCCTATTACAAATAAGCTATATTCACATAAAAAACTTAATCAATAATATTTCTTAAATGGGTAAACTGTACCTCAAAATCTCTACACGGAAAAGATTCTCGGTTATAATCCTTTATACAAATTCTTATGATTACATTACTATACTGAACGTAACGCCCGTCCAAAACTGACCAAAGGTCCTCTCTAATGATAATGGATATGGTTTCTTTCTTTTAACAAAAGAGTTCGGGGTTCGTTATTTATATGGACTAGTGTCCTTCCTATCTATAACTGACCTATCGGGCAACTACTAAATGTTTCCCCTGAGCCTACTGATTGCCCATTTATCTTTAAGAATTGTTCTTTCCCCCCTTTACTTTATACCTAAATCTTTCCTATCAGATCCTATCTAATTATAACTCTCGGCATTACGCCTTTGCTAACAAGAATAACTATTTCCTTTTTTAACACATCATCATTTTATGTACATATAAGTCTAGGATCTTTTCTCTTTAGTCTGTCCTATAAGGACACATCAATTATTTAAGGAACCACTAGGTTAGTCAAGCACTTTCTCTCTTTTTCTTTAAGTCTCGTTCGGGCCCAATATGGGTCCTTAAAAAATATATATATTGTCTGTGGTCAAGTGTATGTACTGGAACTGTTTTACCACCACAGAGCTGGCCAATAGCTCTTCTGAAAGTTCTCGCTCACGTCCACTAATTGTCGTCCCTCTTGAATCGCTTGGCTGTGAGTGTGTAAGCTAGCGATGTGACGACAGACGGCCGGATACTTAAGGTGTATGCGCCTAGTGGGCGACAGCGAGTCTAGTTCAGGAGTGGTCTGTGCTGCAACATTAGATGGGGGCAGGGTAGCTGGAATGGTTGGCTCCAAGTTCCCTTTAGTGCCCGAGCGAGAGAGAGTAAGTGGGTTGCCAGAAGCTAGCCCAGTGAGTTCCGAGGGGTGAATGACCCCAGTAACCCTTCCTCCCCTCCCTTTATAGTCCCGCCTCCCGCGATGTGATTGGCTGAGCGGCTCGCGCAGCCGCCATCTCGCTTTGATTTCTCGCTTTCTCCACTTCCACTCTCTTCTCTTCATAATAAGTTCCTGGAAGCTGGTTACAAATGTTTTTCAGTGGCTTACGGGAGTATAGGGCTGGCACCGAGGTATTGGATCTATTGCAACCAGAGGAAAATGTCCGGGAAGAGAACGAGAGCGAATTTAGAGATGAGGTTGGAAGTTCAGCTGTGTGCTCCGAAAATGGAGGCCGCTGATTGGCTGGCTGGGAAGATGTGTAGTGTTGACATTTGGAACTGTCAAAATCAGCTGGCGAGGCGAGCAAGTAGAAGGGAGCGCGGTGATTGGTGGAGGGATTTTCTACTTTATCATCCCTTACTAACTTAAGGCGAGCTCCTGATCGCTGTAACACTGTTCCCCTAAAATTTTGGCCATCCGGCTGCCACTCCACCAGTCCACTGTGCTCACAAAGGCACCTGTGTAGCTGGAGTGCAGGATTTTGATTTCCCACGGCAGTTTTAGCTACTAGAACTTGTCCGGGATGGCTGAGAAGCTGTTTGAAGGCCCTGGTAGTGTTTATTCTCTGTCCTTTTCCATCGACCATTGCTATTAGTCGGCGGAGCCGGTACTGAGGGTCAGAGGGGAGAGGCATGGTACCTTGCAACTGGCAGGCACGTGCCTCGGGGGTCCTATTTATAACCTCGTCCGGGTACCCGATTGGTGGACAACTAATCCTACCACTACGAGTAATGGTTTCTGCGGGGCCCATGGGTTTAGACGCTCTGGCTGGATTTTTATCCGGAACATTAGTCAAGGGATTCTCCCTGGATTCATTTACTTTAGCTGAGGGAGAGCCAATTAGACGTTTGCCTTCAAGAAATACGTCTCTCGTTTCTACCTCGCCTCGAAAACACTCTTCCTCACTACTTAAAGTCTTATTGAAATCTCTCGGGAGATCTGAAACTTCGCTGTCGGGGACTGTAGACTTTTCATCATCGGTAAGCTCATAGTAATCATTTTCCCCACTTGTCGCAGTCTCTTCGTCTCCTCAGTTTCCCTCTTGCCCAAACTCAGGGAGACTCTCGTTAGTTTTGTGACTAAAAGACCACCAGAACGGAGAGTCCTTCGAATAGTTCCTATTCAGATTAGGACCTCCAACATTAGGTCGAGCTGAGGAAGTACTAGGGTCATCAATCCCGAATTCTATCTCCTCCTCGCTCCCTTTCTCGCTACTCCACTCGCTCATATCTGGCGGTAAAATACCTTCATATCGTTTAGTATGACTGATATGGGTAGCCGACACAATATCTCCATGATGCAAGTACAACACTTGATAGGGCCCGTTTATCTCCACAACCCTGAAGGGACCCTCGTATTTCTCTTCCAGTTTACCAGCTCGGGTGGGATCATGTCTCTTCACCAGAATATATTCCCCCCGGTAATAAGGATTATTTAGAGAAACTTTCTTAGGCTGTTGCTGGGTAATATGATCATGGACTTGCTGTCATCACTCCCCTTGTTCCTTCAAATATTGTTCTGGTTGGGAATATTTGGCGGAAGGACTGCGGTAGGGTAATAACCGTTCTTGAGGCAATTTCGGCGTGATTCCAAAAATAATCTCATAAGGAGAATACCCAGTAGTCCTACAAACCGTGGTATTTACCCCCCAGACAATTTCTGGCAGAAGTTCCGGCCAACCTCGGACTATTTTCTCCCCTTGTGAGCTCAGACTAGTCCGTATACAATTTGCTAGCACCCTATGGTTCCTTTCACATACAGCATTCCCCTGGGGGTAATACGGGGAGGTGTGCTGTATCTGGTAGCCCAAGGTTTCTCCCAAGTGTTGCCATATTTCATTATTAAATTATTTTCCCCTATCACTCAGAATACCTCCAGGGGTGCCATATACAAAAATTACCTTTTCTAAAATAACCCTAGCCACAGTTTCGGCTTTCTTGTCCGGAATGGCACAAGCAACCATGTATTTTGAAAAGACGTCGACGCAGGTTAAGATGTACCTTTTGTTCGTCTGTCGGGGCAGAACAAGAGCGAGCCAGTGGGTGGGAAGACTTAGTAGTGCTGCAAGGCGTAGAGCGAACAAGTATGAAGTAGTGCGAGGAGTATGGAAGGGTATGGCTGTGCCGGGCCTGATGTATGGTCTGGAAACCATCCCGTGGATGGCGAATGACACGGCAAAGCTGGAAGTTGCCCAGAATAACAAGTACACTGCAGTAGAAGCCTTGAGAGGTGATGCGGGGTGGAGCTCCTTTGAAGAAAGAATAGACAAGGGAGCCCTACGGTACCGGGTCAGACTGGAAAAAATTAATGGTGATAGATGGGCACAAAAGGTGTTTGAATGGGCTAAGGAGAGCAGTAAGTGGAACAAGATGTGCGACAAAAAGATAGAGAAGTACGGAATGCGTGGTATCATGATGGGGGAAAGTATGGAAATGTGGAGCCATGAGAGATGGAAGAAAGAGATCGGCAAATGGGTACAAAGCGTAGCAAGGGATGAATGGGTAGGGAATATGATTAACAAGAGTTCACTAGAATGGTACATGTGTAAGCAACTGACAAGAAGGGAGCCATTCTACGATGGGAGCATCGGAGGTGAACTCTTCAAGGCCCGAACTAAATCGCTTGAGCTGAACAGCAGAACGTATAGATGGTCAAATGAAGGCAACAAGGCATGCAAGATGTGCGAGAGCGGGGAGGATGAGACTGGAGCATATCCTCCTAAAGTGCAGAAAATATGAAGGAGAAAGGCGGGTAATGCTAAGATCCATAGTGCAAGAAATTGGTGCGGAGGAATGGAATGCAGTGGTAGGAAGGTATGAATGGGGGCTCGACGGAATAGTGATCTACCTGCTTGGCCTGAACGACCTAAACATGTGGAATGAGACCACTGCACGGAGTGTTAAGGACTACCTAGAGGGAGTGTGGAGGAAAAGATCAGCCTCACAATAGTGAGGCTGGGGTGAGAATGCCCACGGGGGAACAATCTTCTTTTACTCTCAACCTGTCCCTTTCCATTATAGTTTATAAGTTTATCCTAGGAGAGAGAGCCGATTCTAAGGCCACACCTCGACCATTCGAGCGTGACTCTCGCACCAAGACCAAGACCAAGACCAGGTCCCATAATGTCCACAGATAATTTGTCCCACGGCTTACCGGCCATAATGTGTCCGGGCGACTGTCTAGGTCCCCGTCCATCTTTGCCCCTTTGACATCCCAAACAATTTTTAACAACTTCTTTAACAATCTGGTCGATCCTCTTGGTCCAGTACCTTTCATTAAATTGCTTTAGAACTCGAGACTGACCCAAATGAGCCCCCCTTCCCTCTTGTCCGTGGAGGATTTGGATCATGTGTTTAGCCTCCGAATAATCAAGTACTATCCGATCTTTAGAATCCCTCCAGGCTCCCTCAGAGAATTTTACTGTGTCGCCATACCTAGGGTCATGCTCTTCCCTGTTTGGTTCAGTGTGTTGGACGGGTGCTACCGGTAGTCGAGACAGGCCATCGGCATTAGTGTGCAATTTACCTGGTCTATGTCTAACTTCAAAAGAGTATTCCTCCAAAATCCCCTTCCACCTGACAAATAGTCCGTCTTCCGTTTTTAGTTTCCTGAGCCATTGCAAACTATGGTGGTCCGTGATACCTTCGAAATGGACCCCGGCTAAATATGGACGGAAATATTGTACAGCCCACACTAGAGCTAGGCACTCTTTTTTTGTAACTCTGTAATTCATTTCGCCCTTATTCAGCATCCGGCTAGCACACGCTACTATGCTTTCCTTTCCGTCCACTTTCTGGGCCATTACGGCTCCGAGCCCTTCATCGGAAGCATCGGTGTATAGCTGAAATGGCTTGGTAAAATCCGGTTGACAAACTATGGGGTTAGAAGTCAATTTTTGTTTCAGTTGATCAAAAGCTATCTGACAACTCTGGTCCCAGTTGAACCTCCTCCCTTTTTCCAGTCTCTTAGTCATGGGGCGAGCAATTTTTGAAAAGTTTGGTATGAACCTTCGATAATAGGATGCCATTCCCAGAAACGCTCGGATCTCTTTGACCGAGGACAGGGGTGAGATTTCTGCAATAGATCTCACTTTATGTGGGTCCGGTTGGATACCTTTACTTGAAACCACGTGCCCTAGATATGCCACCTCACGGGCCCCTAATTGGCATTTTGAAGGCTTCAGTTTAAGTCCTGCCCCCCTGATTCTTTCTAACACTTCATGTAGTCGGTGAATATGTTCCTCCCAACTAGCAGAAAAGATTATAATATCATCCAAGTAAGCTAAGCAGGTTTTCCAGGTTAATCCTCTCAATACTTCGTCCATGACTCTAGTGAAACTGGCTGGTCCATTGCAAACTCCGAAAGGCAAGACGGTAAACTGGTAGAGTTTGCCTTCACTCGTGGCAAACACGGTTTTCTCTTGGTCCTCTGACCTAACTGGTACTTGCCAGTATCCACTCTGTAGGTCTAGGGTAGAGAACCAGGTTGACCCATTGAGGGATTCTAACGAGTCATCAATACGAGGTAGGGGTTGCGCGTCTTTCATGGTGACATCGTTTGATTTTCGATAATCTACACAGAACCGAGTAGACCCATTTTTTTTTTTTTTACCAGGACTACTGGAGATGACCACGGACTGTAGTATTCCACTACTATCTCCTGCTTAATCATTTCCTCGACTTGTTCCTTTTCTTTTTGTCTCATAATGGGATTTTGTCGCCTATAGGGTTGCCTAATAGGAGGCCCTTGAGTGTGCATCTCGTGGGTGTGTCGGGTTCGGGCCGATCCGTGGTCCCCTTCGTTTTGAGCAAACACATCTCGGTACGTCCAGAGCAATTCATGTAAGGTATTGGCTTGATTTGACGTTAATTGTTTCGGAATTTCAGGTAAGTTTACAGGTCCGTCAGTTCCAACAGTGGTGGGTTGAGTGGGTGTGACTTGTCCTAACAGTTTTCCTTTTTGATAATTAATCGTGTCATCGCCAAAGTAGGCTAGAACTATTTTCCTCTGGTCAGTAGTAATAAAGGTGGGAGATATTCTCACTTTATTCTGTGCATCAGGTTAAAAAATCACGGCAATCATGCCCGGGGCTTGAGGAATATCTATCATTTTCCAAGATCTAGGGGGGATAGACAGTTTCCCTGTGGTAGCTACTATTTGAGGTCGTAGGGTGGTCGTTGTGTCTTTCGGCCCACACTGGATAGTTACCCCAAACTGACTCATGAGATCTATTCCCAGATACCCATCGACTCCACTATTCGATTTTCCCGATAAAACACAAAAATCGGTGGTGAATTTTATTCCTTTCCATTGTACTACTACCGTATTAGTTCTCCCTAGGATCGTCAGTGGTTGGCCCCCGGCTCCTGACAACTGAATACTGGTTTGATTTAAGGGGCCCATTTCTTTCTGATTTTTTTTTACAAAATTCTCTAAAAGACAACTTCCGTTTGCCCCCGTATCAATTAGCATGTTGGCGGCTTTCCCATTTATTACTATAGTTTCGCAAGGCGTTTGTCTCTCGAAGATGTTGACCTCACTATACCGTCCTTCTATGTGAGGTTTAACAGAAAATGTTCTCTCTCTTCCAGCATCGTGACTTTTGGCTGGCTTTCTGTCTCTCTGTATTCTACCAGAAGCATTCCTCCCTGTTTTGGATCGGTTCCCCTTGGTAGAGGTCGATCATGTGAAAGTGCAAGTCTGGGGTTAAATCTAGGGGTTGGGGCTTGTGGACGGTTGGAACAGTTCCTAGCTAGGTGTCCGGTCTGTCTACATGTGAAGCATCGGATCATGGTTCTCGGATACCCTTTGTTTGGATTCTCTTCCTCCCCTTTCTTTTTTTCCTCTCTTAACTCTCGAGCTTCCATGATCTTTTTAATTACCTCCATGAGTTCCTTAGTGGTAGTCACTTCATGGATAATGCAGTGCCTTCTAACTTCCACCGGGCATGCTTGGATCATAATCTCTCTGATCTCAGTTTCCTGGCCCACTTGATCCATATCGGGATACGCCAATTTGAAATTTTTCGCGATTTCCCTCCTCAGGGCTCTCACATTTTGGCCGTCAAGTTTCAGACTCTTAAGTTTGTCTCTGGCCTTCCTGGTGGAAGTTTCTCGGCCAAATTCTTCAATTAAGGCACTCCTAACTTCGGCCCATGACACTAGTCCCTCTAGATGTACTCTTACATCGTTCAGGGCCTTGCCTAAGTGATGCAGTTTTTACCACCATACCGGTACACTCCCTGCTGAATAGAAAGGCTAGGGAGGGTGCCCTGATGAATCAGGGACTTAGTGAATAGTTGCCACAACAGCACTGACGTCTGCCAATAACACACTGGCTGGCCCGAGGCTCGAACCGTCAACCTCACGGTTAGCAGGCGAACGCTCTACCAATCGTATATACAATCTACCAATACCAATCTACCAGTGTGCCTTTCCATAGGCGATTTTCTTTCCGTTTTCTCCTACGTCAAGTAACGTGAACTGACATTCTAACTGTTCGATCCAGAGCTCGGTTTCTTCTTTCCCCTCTTCCCATAATCTGAATGGTAATACGCCCGTCATTATGTCTGTTCTATTAGATAATTATACTCAATCTAAATGATTTGTCGAATCCCACCGCTTGCCACCAAAATGTAGTACTTATTTTCTTTTCTCGACTATACTACTTAAGTGGGGGATAAATCGACAGTCATTTAGAAGTTCGTATACTTTATTTAACAAACTTCCTAACTACTCTAATAACGGTTTCTCTGTTCGGGCCGAGATGAGTTCAAGACACGGATTGAATATTACGTCGATCCACGATAGGTTGTACTTTGGAACCCTAGAGCCCCCGTTACTCCCTAGTTGAATTCCCGTTATTCAGGTATTGACTCAAGTCGACTTCGATCCAAAGGCACGTTATTAGTTTCTAAATTAATATAGTTTATGCCAAGCCCTGCTGTGTCTACTGTAGAGACCAGGGCCTAATAAATCAACCGTTATTTACCTATTTAAACAAAAGTGATATTCTTTATCTAACCTTAAGAATTAAACATGTCCACTGGGCCTATTTCGTCTACTCCCGAGACCAAGGCGTTACTAAATATAATCTCTTTACTAATATTTCCTATACATTACATTGACTCATATTACAAAGACGTCGTTACAAGGGTACCTCAACACTCTCTGAATATACAATAAATTCCTCCAAATGAACCGGTCGGGATTACAAGTTATCTAGATTTCCCTCTCAAATTCAATCTTGGGTTTTATCACACAGTTACTCAAAAGAACAGGGCGTTTCCACTATTTACCTTGATCAATCTGGTTGATAACACCCTCTGATTTATGCGCTCACGTAATCCTATTACAAATAAGCTATAGTCACATAAAACACTTAATCAATAATATTTCTTAAATGGGTAAACTGTACCTCAAAACCTCTACACGGAAAAGATTTTCAGTTATAATCCTTTATATAAATTCTTATGATTACATTACTATACTGAACGTAACGCCCGTAACGCTTCACCAAAACTGACCAAAGGTCCTCTCTAATGATAATGGATATTGTTTCTTTCTTTTAACAAAAGAGTTCGTTATTTATATGGACTAGTGTCCTTCCTATCTATAACTGACCTATCGGGCAACTACTAAATGTTTCCCCTGAGCCTACTGATTGCCCATTTATCTTTAAGAATTGTTCTTTCCCCCCTTTACTTTATACCTAAATCTTTCCTATCAGATCCTATCTAATTACAACTCTCGGCATTACGCCTTTGCTAACAAGAATAACTATTTCCTTTTTTAACACATCATCATTTTATGTACAGATAAGTCTAGGATCTTTTCTCTTTAGTCTGTCCTATAAGGACACATCAATTATTTAAGGAACCACTAGGTTAGTCAAGCACTTTCTCTCTTTTTCTTTAAGTCTCGTTCGGGCCCAATATGGGTCCTTAAAAAATATATATATTGTCTGTGGTCAAGTGTATGTACTGGAACTGTTTTACCACCACAGAGCTGGCCAATAGCTCTTCTGAAAGTTCTCGCTCCCGTCCACTAATTGTCGTCCCTCTTGAATCGCTTGGCTGTGAATGTGTAAGCTAGCGGTGTGACGACAGGCGGCCGGATACTTAAGGTGTATCCGCCTAGTGGGCGACAGCGAGTCTAGTTCAGGAGTGGTCTGTGCTGGAACATTAGGTGGGGGCAGGGTAGCTGGAATGGTTGGCTCAGAGTTCCCTTAACTGCCCGAGCGAGAGAGAGTAAGTGGGTTACCAGAAGCTAGCCCAGTGAGTTCCGAGGGGTGAATGACCCCAGTAACCCTTCCTCCCCTCCCTTTATAGTCCTGCCTCCCACTCTCCCACGCTGTGATTGGCTGAGCGGCTAGCGCGGCCGCCCGCTCGCTTTGATTTCTCGCTCTCTCCACCTCCACTCTCTTCTCTTCATAATAAGTTCCTGGAAGCTGGTTACCAATGTTTTACAGTGGCTTACGGGAGTATAGGGCTGGCACCGAGGTATTGGATCTATTGCAACCAGAGGAAAATGTCCGGGAAGAGAACGAGAGCGAATTTAGAGGTGAGGTTGGAAGTTCAGCTGTGTGCTCCGAAAATGGAGGCCGCTGATTGGCTGGCTGGGAAGGTGTGTAGTGTTGACGTTTGGAACTGTCAAAATCAGCTGGCGAGGCGAGCAAGTAGAAGGGAGCGCGGTGATTGGTGGTGGGCTTTTCTACTTTAACTAGGTATAACTCCCTGTCCCCTGACAACCCAAACCATCATATCGTGCGCCAAACCGTGACCACACCTGGACACCTCCCATCCCAACCCTTGAACCGACCCTTAACTTCGGCTTCACGTCATCCCTATCAAGCTCCAAGAAGTGGATAATAAACACGATGATAACACGTTGAATTATAACTTTTTACCCACTGAGAACTAAAGCACCATATTTCTATAGTCTCATGTCTAAATTTCCAATCAGTTTTAGTCGTGAAATGGGCTTTGTTTTGGTCTCTCGTGTCTCGAACCTAACATTTCAAGCCACGGATTCGGACGCAGTGGGAGGCGATCGGTTCATCCCATGCCATTTTAACAAGACCATCTGATTTGACACGGAAGACAAATTGAACCCATTAAGCGATTTTTTGGAGCACCCTTCATTAAAGTTTATGAAGGTGATGGTCCGAGTGAGAAATAATTTAGGGTTCTTTCAGCTGCTGGTTTGGGTGGTCGATCTGTCCAGGTGCCACTCTAGACGATGTTATTAAGCTTAATGGGCGATTATTATTTATTTGTTTATTTATTTATTTATATATATACAGTAATATATATATATATATATATATATATATATATATATATATATATACTGTATATATAATATATGTATATATATATATATATATATATATATATATATATATATATATATATACTGTATATATATATATATATATATTTTTTTTTTTTTTTTTTTTTTTATTATTCTTTTAAGTGTCCTCCCTAGATCTCCATCAACCTTAAAAATAAAAAATAAACCAAGATCCCCCTTCGAGAAAAATGTGTAAATTTTTCAGTAGAAAAATTTCCCGGCCGGCCGAAGGCCGAGTCCTACTAAATTATAGCCTCACCAGGAAAAATTTGACACCTAAATGGCACGAAAGATCTTGATATTAACAAAGAACTAGGTCAAAAGGTCTTAATGGAGTGAACGTCTTAAAATCTCATAAATAAGGGGGCTGCACATGAGGGAGAAGGGGGTCCAGAAAATAACTAAATACCTCCTGTTACGACTGAGGTTTAAATATATCAGGGCTCTTATTCATTGGACTAGTAATGGCATAAATGCTACAACGGAAAGCGCTAGATCCAACCTCTGATGTATATTCCCAGTGAACAAAGAACACAAATACTCTCCAGAGTTCTATATGCAATAATAGGTTATCAAACTCTCAATAAATGTGCGTCTACTCTAGGCTTAATGTTATGTGAAAACAGCCTATTACTACCTATAACCGAAGGGGCTTGGTTATGGTATGCAAAGTAAGGTGGTAAGAGACGTTACAGCTTACGTTACTTTAATCAATAAATGTCAGGCACTCCTGCATAAAAGAAAGTGCACTAAAGTCCTTCAACACCAACAAGGAATCTTCTTTAAATGTTAGATGCTATCAAGATGCTCGAATCGGAAATGGAACCCAAAAAGGCCGGCAGCGGAACAATGCTCGTGCAGGCTATGCACACAAAAAGGCAGGCTATATAATGCAGTCGGAGCCCAGAATATCCTAAACGCTACAACAATAATAATAATCGCCACGACAATGCAGTATTCCTATCAACAAAAAGAGCCTAAGTCGTTTGTGTCTCAATACATCAAACTAGGCTGCGAAATGCTTGTGTAATCATAAACGGGTATGCATAATAAGAGTAATTGGTTTAATATACTTAATGTCTACTATGACTGATAAAGTCTAGCTAGAGTCAATGATACGAGATACTGGTGCGCATGGCATGCCGCATAGCCTAGTGCAAATCTCAAGTCTGTGTGTCAAATATTACGTTATAGGGAAGGGTAGCTCTCTTGAGAAACCTTAATACCGAAGTATTAAGCGTTCTCCTGGCGTACCTCAAAGACAAACTACCGAGCCTAGAACAGTGCAGAATGGTATAGGCAAAAAGCCCTCATTCGTGCATGCTCTACTCTAAATGGCACACAGACTAGAATTTACCCAATCAACTCCAGTTCTCAGGTATGTCGTGCAGCTTTTAACTAAAGCCAGCACTCATCGGAAACAATACCTTATAGTATCAGACTCCTAGTCTAGCATTATCTAATCTAGCAGAACACTAATAATTATAGGAAGCGGTACTGAACAATATGAATGCCAACCAATGCTTCGTGATCAACTTATCTTAACAACTAAACATACATGGGTTATATAAGACCTTAACGCACAATACAACTGGCCAGCATGAAGCTGATTATGCAGAGTTAACCAGAGGGGGTATAATATTAATTAAAGGTGGTGAAAGATATGGAAAATGAGAGAGATAGGCAGAGGAAAAGGTTCTCAGGTGCAGAGAGAGGGACAGGTATCAAAGGGATAAGAGGGATGCATTCTAGAAACCAGATCTGAGGGAGAGAGTGGCGAGAAAGTTTTATATATACTAGCACTAGCTCGAACCGCGTAGGAAAAGCGGTAACAAGTCCTCCAGCCAATGCCACAGAAGCCAGCCAAACATGACGTCACCAAGCATGGTAAAAAACTCCTCCAACCAATCCCAAGAGACCAGCCAGCTATGACATCATCGAGTATAGCAAAAAACACTGCGCGCCTCCCCACACTCTGTTCTACTCTCTCTCTCTCTCTCTCTCTCTCAAATCCTATCATTACTACTTAATGATAAAACATATACTTTGCAATTAAATATATAAAGCCTTGACATGGGTGAAAACAAAGAGACTTTCTGGACTGCCCATGACACGAGCTTTCATATGAAATAAAGCACACAACAATACATCAACTGTAGCCACCTCCACTGCCCTGGCGATCCTAGCGAGTCACTGTAGGACAAGCCATGCGGTTCTAACGGAGTGGTTAACGTCACACTCCCCTTAAAGTTTGTGAAGGCGATGGTCCGGGAGATAATTGATTTAGTGTTTAAGCTCCTGGGTTTGGTGGGTGGGTTTGTTCGGGTGCCATTTGGGACTCTGGCTAACTTAAGGCGATTTTATTAAGCTGAAGATTTTTTTTCTGGACTCCTTTCCCTTAATGTTTAGCCTCATTCGTTTTGAGATTTAAAGACGTTTGCTCTATTACTTTGGCTATTTTAAGACCTTTTGCCCTATTTCTTTGTCAATTTTAAGACCCTTCGTGCTATTTAGGTGTCAATGTTTTCCTGGCGAGCGGTAGCAAGTCTGCAATTTTGGATAAACCGGCCTTCATCCAGGGCATTTTTCTACCGAAAAATGCACAAACTTATATCGAAAGGTGGGTTTGTTTTTTGTTTTTTTAAGCTTGATGGAAATCTAGGGAGGAAACTAAAATAAATAAATACATACATACATAAATAAGTAAATCTCATTACACTTTGTCAATGCAGTCATACCTTTTATTACTGTGTTCTGTCTAATACTAAACCATTTTATTCTTCCCTTCACTTCGATGTTGATATTTTCAACTCTGGCAAACATCGCATGAGTTTATTCAGCATTATTTTCACCACAATTAGACTTTTCTTCGATTTATTCCAAGCTATAGGCTATTCTATTGTGGTTAGGGACTAGTTATTGGGATCAAAATGGTTAATCACGATAGGTTGAAACCCAAGAGGTCCTTACTAAGCTTTGTGGAATAGCATAGTGATAGAAGAAGAATATGAAAAAATACCATGCCACTAAGAGTTATATATATATATATGTGTGTGTGTGTGTGTGTACTTCTGGGTATGTTGGCACGAGCCGTAGACCAATGGGGTGAGACCATAATAGTGGGTATCATACCAGGTGTTGAACTAGACTGGGCTACCGGTACTTGTTGCTGGGGGGGGGGGGGGGAGTGTAATTGACGGAACAGGTAATTAACGGTTTAACTAATTACCAGCCACACTTATTAATTAATGTTTAGCCCCACTAGTTTTGAGATTATAAGACGTTCGGCCCATTAGTTTGGCGGTTTAAACACCTTTCGCCCCATTTCGTTGTCAATTTTAAGACCTTTCATGCCATTTAGGTGTCGATTATTTCCTGGCGAGCGATAGCGAGCCTTAAATTTTAAGAGGAATCGGCCTTCGGCCAGGACATTTTTCTACCGAAAAATTTACAAATTTATCTTGTCTAGGGGGTGTTTATCTAAGCTTGATGGAGGTCTAGGGAGGAAACTAAAAAAAATATATGAATAAATGAATTAATAGACCAAACAAACGGCCCGCCTCCCCTTAATAAAACAAAATGCCATAACCCACAAGACGTCGCACCAGATGGTGTAGGTTTATGATGGATAACACGTACAGTATGTTGAATTGGGAATTATGTATTCAAATGTACTACAACCTGGTTTTTTGTTTTTTTATTCTGCTATTGAGTGATGCCTACAGCTCCAACTAACCCATAGCCTGAATTTCCTGAAACTCGCAAGTGGTCAATTGCCAGAGTTACCTTTCACCCAAGGTAAATATCCACACCTATTTCCTGGCTATATTCCCAAATGATAGAAATATGAGCTCAATTATTCTAGTCCTTATTGAGTTATCAGAGGTTAGGGGTTGATATTTGTGACCTACCTAACATGAACAGGGTATAGTGAGTCAAGAGATATCCGACTCCAGCCATGGGTCTCGTGGTTGGGTTTTCTGTATTATGCAGTGTACGGGTGAGGGCTGGTTCTGTAAGGTACCGCATCCTGTGCCAAACCTATAGCCGTTTATCTCTCTCTCTCTCTCTCTCTCTCTCTCTCTCTATATATATATATATATATATATATACATAGTAAAATGCCCCAGAACAAGAAGCCCACCACAGAAGCCACGAGCGAACACCACACAGAAACACCCGAAAGAAAGGTCCACAGAACGAAAGGACCAGCTGACCGAGCCAGCCAATTCAGACAGGCCCAAGCCCGCAGGGCTAAGCAGCTCCAGGCCGCACCCACATACCCCTTCTAAACTGACCATTTTCCACACCTCACGTACACTACCCCCTCGTGCCCTACACTTCTAGCTACAAAGATGATGAACAGGAATATACATTCATATTAAAAACACCCATGCCCTGTCCCTACGTTGAGCCAATGCCAACACATCAGACAGCCATAATTATATCTGTGTATGTTCTTACATCCGAGAAGTAGATGTTATATACCTTAGAAGTTAATACACCCATGCTGTCCCTAGGTTTAAGATATTCATATTAACATACCCTAACATATATTGTCTTGCCAGACTAAGTTTCTGAAGACCCATCCCTCCATAAAATCTATGTATTTAATCCTTAGTTTAAGTATTAATGTTCACATCCCCTAACATATCTTGTCTTGCCAGACTAAGTTTCTGAAGACCCATCCCCCCATAAAATCTATGTATTTAATCCTTAGTTTAAGTATTAATGTTAACATCCCCTAACATATCTTGTCTTGCCAGACTAAGTTTCTGAAGACCCATCACCCATAAAATCTATGTATTCAATCCTTAGGTTAAGTATCTTTATCCGCCATTGTGTTCACCGTTTTCCATTTACTTTTCCATAATTGTCATACGTCTTCAGCTTACCTCCTTCGTATCCACAGTCCACACTACGCCATATTACTTCGTGTCCTACACCCCTTACCCGCCCGATTCTACCTATACGATGATGAACAAGAATATACATTCATATTAAAAACACCCATGCCCTGTCCCTACATTGAGCCAATGCCAACACATCAGACAGCCATAATTATATCTATGTATGTTCTTGCATCCGAGAAGTAGATGTTATATACCTTAGAAGTTAATACACCCATGCTGTAACGTAATCCTTACCCCAACCAGAGATTGTATAGATAACCTTTGTTACCAGTATCTATCATAGTACCTCGAAACAATAACGCAGTACCCCTACGAACTGCCGCTTTCCTTGGGTCTATATTTCATAGAAAACGCAGTTCCCAGGGACACATAGACGTACACAAAAAGCGTGTCAAATAATAGGTCCATAACCCCTCGTATGTACGAGAAATAATACACCATGTTTTTCCTTACTTTATCCACACGTCACGCACACACCTACAGTTAACCTCCTTCTCCCCCACCGCCCCACAGTCCACATGATTCTATCTTTTCCAGACTCATATACCACCCCGTATTTGCATCCCCCGGTAGCATTTGACTAACGTACTTTCACTGTCTTTTCAAACTCCAATATCATTTGTAGCCTAATGCCACCCCCACGCCCAGGGACCTTAGGGGCAAACTTCCCTGTAGCCCCTGAGCTTCCCCCCCCTCTCATTAAGACACCCGCGCTTCTCGACTCTTGTCCGACCTAGCCTCTCTCTCATACCTCTTGAAGATCCTTGAATTTTCCGTTGCTAATGCTCTCCAACCTTTTATATATATACTCCTATCCAGCCTACCTTCACTTAGTAGGCCAGAACAACATTAGCACTTTACTAACCCCTTGCATGCCATCTATTCTCTTACAACCCATTCACAACCCTGCACCCCATGGTCGTCGGTGCGAGGCTCGCCGCCTCACCAGTAACTAATTTCTATTGCCATACTTCCAGATAAATGTGGCAGAGTTAACAACCAGTCTCCACCACATCCAGCAAGCCATGCAATTAACAGCCAACCGAGTACACCCAGCTAGCCAAGGCACCTTCGGGTTTGATATTAAGAGCATCCACATCTGTCTCATAAACAGAGGGTTATTACAAACACTGGTGATATGGCAAGCCCCTAGCCACAGCCGCCGGACGACAATCCCAGAGGGAGAGCGCCCGGCTACCCCTTTTTACCCACCCAAGGAGGGAGACCCCCACCCCCGCGGAGGTATACCTGACCCCTGTTTTGACTTCCGGGTCATTGCCAGGTAGCCTAGGAATTCTTCTTATCAATTAACTAACCATGCATGTCTAACCCCCTTACTCACTTCTCTATACCCACAATAACCCATCCACCTGTTTTGCATACTCGGATAGTCAAATTAGCACCTCAGCTATGCAATAGAACAAAGACTGAGCAATATAAGAGAGACGCCCCTATCACAGCTGTCCCAGTCCTCCCCGCAAAGTAGATCCAGTCTCTCTTCCATAAATACTTCCAGTATAGCCAAAATAGTACCTTTTACTAAGGCTCAGTTATATCACAAATTGAAGGCTTCCTATAGCCATGTGCCACAACAGTAATTACCATCTTACCCAGTCCCCATATCTATTGAGAGCTCAAATAAGTCCATAAGACTCGAGATCCCTATTGTCTACAGGGTCCAGAACCGAACCTATAAACCTAGCTCCCCAGTCAAATCAGTTGAAAGTTAGACACCAACCAGTGGTCACTACCCTGAAGTTAACCTCTAGCTCTGCCCTTGTGTTGTTCCTGAGTTGAGAGATTCCCGAGCCGGCAGACTCCATGGCAGAAGTTAAATAGAAGATCTGTCCATGTACAAGTCCTAACGTGCACCTTATAACCTTCACACAAATTCGTGGGTATATAAGTGTGTAGCCAGCAACGATCGTCAAGAGATCCGACTTGAGAACTTCCTACATTTTGGACCACCTGGACGGCCGAGGAACCAGTCGTTAGCCCCCAACATCACCGGAAGCAAGATAACCAGGACCAGATCTACAAATCCTATTCAAGATTCATGTTGCTAGTACTAAGTGTTATAGTACCAGTTTGACACTCACTTATTAACTTTCTATAAAGTGGCTATAACCTTGCCCAGTGTAACTCATATTTAACCATTCCATTTGGGACGTACTAAGCGTATCAGTGCTCATTAATTAACAGGCGACATTGACTCTCGTAATTACCTTATTCAGATATTAAAACTCTAGTGATCTCTAACGTTCGCCCACTGATTTGTGTTCTACGTATTTCTGCCATAAGAATATAAAACTTAGATCAGTACCCCATGAGGTTACTAGAGATTCCGTGTTCTACAATATACGCGTGTCTAATCCTAACTGTGAGCTGCTACTTGGGCACGCGACCAGCCAGTAAGAGATCAAATCAGTGAAATTGAATTACATGAATATATTGAGGTCTTCCAGTAAAATAAAACTTGCTAATTAAACCCGTGATCAGAAGAGTATACCTGAACGTTGGAAGTGGGAGACTAGGCTCCATCCAGATCCGCTAATGCTAGCAATTCCCTTCTATTATTTGTTTTGTACGAGAATTACTATCTTTCCATGCTCTTTATTTACTTACTTCAATAAACTTGAACTTGTGTCGTGTTACCGTGTGTTTATTTTGTGTTCTCTATTCCTCATACTTTGTATTGTGCATGCAGCCTTATATACCCAGTCATTTAGAACTCACATTACCCAAGTTAAACCTGTAGAAAAACAGGGCATAACACATATACATATATATATATTTATTCTATTTATTTATTTTATTTTTATTTATTTATATATTTATATATTTTATTTATTTATTTGTGTATTATTTTGTATTTTTTTTTTTGGGGGGGAGAGGGGTATTTGCAACCCCTCACCCCACCACCGCCTCTACCCTTCTCTCTATCTCACTTCTCCCCTCCCTCACCCTCACCCCTAACCACCCAACCCTCCCCTATTGTATTTTACCCCTCCCTCCTTCCCTTACCACCACCTCTACTAAAATGCCCCAGAACGAGAAGCCCACCACAGAAGCCACGAGAGAACACCACACAGAAACACCCGAAAGAAAGGTCCACAGAACGAAAGGACCAGCTGACCGAGCCAGCCAATTCAGACAGGCCCAAGCCCGCAGGGCTAAGCAGCTCCAGGCCGCACCTACCTACCCCTTCTAAACTGACCATTTTCCACACCTCACGTACACTACTCCCTCGTGTCCTACACTTCTAACTACAATGATGATGAACAGGAATATACATTCATATTAAAAACACCCATGCCCTGTCCCTAGGTTGAGCCAAGGCCAACAAATCAGACAGCCATATATCTATGTATGTTCTTACATCCGAGAAGTAGATGTTATATATCTTAGAAGTTAAAACACCCGCGCCTGTCCCTAGACCTCGTATATCATTTCCCATGACGAGTATAGATATATGTAACCCGTGCTCAGTCGCCCCCTTGCATTGTTCCTCTAGTAACTAAGTGTCTATGATATTAACTGCCACCAGTATTGATACGACATAGCGGCACTGTCCTTGTGTCGTATTGTTCCAAGTGCAGATCAACCAGGTTTCATCACCTTATTAGGACGATGACTATAATGTCGTCGTTCATCGATGTATTCAATCCTTAGGTTACGTATTAATATTAACATTCCCTAACATATCTTGTCTTGCCAGACTAAGTTTCTGAAGACCCATCGCCCCCATAAATCTATGTATTCAATCCTTAGTTTAAGTAGTAATATTAACATTCCCTAACATATCTTGTCTTGCCAGACTAAGTTTCTGAAGACTCATCGCCCATAAAATCTATGTATTCAACCCTTAAGTTAAGTATCTTTATCCGCCATTGTGTTCACCTTTTTCCATTTACTTTTCCACAATTGTCATACGTCTTCCACTTACCTCCTTCGTATCCACAGTCCACATTACGCCCTTTTACTTCGTGTCCTACACCTCTTACCCGCCCGATTCTACCTACACGATGATGAACAAGAATATACATTCATATTAAAAAACACCCATGCCCTGTCCCTAAGTTGAGCCAAAGCCAACAAATCCGACAGCCATATATCTATGTATGTTCTTACATCCGAGAAGTAGATGTTAAAACCACATGTCCAAACTCATAAGAAATTAAGATACCCACGGGTACACCAGGATATAGAACCATTGCCCCCATAAGACTTAGATAGCCATGAATACAGATGTTAGCCACCATGCTGTAACTCCAATTCTTACCCCAACCAGAGATTGTATAGATAACCTTTGTTACCAGTATCTATCATAGTATTCCGAAACAATAACGAAGTACCCCTACGAACTGCCGTTTTTCTTTGGTCTATATTTCATAGAAAACGCAGTTCCCAGGGCCAACTAGACGTACAAGAAATCGTGTCAAATAATAGGTCCATAACCCCTCGTATTGACGAGTAATAATACACCATGTTTTTCCCTACTTTCTCCACAATCAAGCACACACCTACAGTTAACCTCCTTCTCCCCCACCACCCTACAGTCCACATGATTCTATCTTTTCCAGACTCATATACCACCCCGTATTTGCATCCCCCGGTAGCATTTGGCTAACGTACTTTCACTGTCCTTTCAAAACTCCAATATCAACTGCAGCCTAATGCCATCCCCACGCCCAGAGACCTTAGGGTCAAATTTCCCTGGAGCCCCCCTGAGCTTCCCCCCCTCTCATTAAAATACCCCGCGCTTCTCGACTCTTGTCCGACCTAGCCTCTCTCTCATACCTCTCGAAGATCCTTGATTTTTCCGTTGCTAACGCTCTCCTACCTTTTATATATACTCCTATCCAGCCTGCCTTCACTTAGTAGGCCAGAACAACATTAGAACTTTACTAATCCCTTGCATGCCATCTATTCTCTTACAACCCATTCACAACCCTGCACCCAATGGTCGTCGGTGCGAGGCTCGCCGCCTCGCCAGTAACTAACTTCTATTGCCATACTTCCAGATAAATGTGGCAGAGTTAGCAACCAGTCTCCACCACATCAAGCAAACCATGCAATTAACAACCAACCGATTACAACCAGCTAGCCAAGGCACCTTCGGTTTTAATATTAAAAACACCCACATCTGTCTCATAAACAGAGGGTTAGTACAAACACTGGTGATATGGCAAGCCCCTAGCCACAGCCGCCGGACGACCATCCCAGAGAGAGAGCGCCCGGCTACCCCTTTTTACCCACCCGAGGAGGGAGACCCCCACCCCCGCGGAGGTATACCTGACCCCTGTTTTGACTTCCGGGTCATTGCCAGGTAGCCTAGGAATTCTTCCTATCAATGAACTAACCATGCATGTCTAACCCCCTTACTCACCACTCTTTACCCACAATAACCCATTCACCTGTTTTGCATACTCGGATAGTCAAATTAGCACCTCAGCTATGCAATAGAACGAAGACTGAGTAATATAAGAGAGACGCCCCTATCACAGCTGTCCCAGTCCTCCCCGCAAAGTAGATCCAGTCTCCCTCCCATAAATACTTCCAGTATAGCCAAAATAGTACCTTTTACTAAGGCTCCGTTATATCACAATATGAAGGCTTCCTATAGCCATGTGCCACAACAGTAATCACCATCTTACCTAGTCCCCATATCTATTGAGAGCTCAAATAAGTCCATAAGACTCGAGATCCCTATTGCCTACAGGGTCCAGAACCGAGCCTAAAAACCTAGCTTCCGCCCCCAGTCAAATTAGTTGAAAGTTAGACACCAACCAGTGGTCACTATCCTGAAGTTAACCTCTTACTCTGCCCTTGTGTTGTTCCTGAGTTGAGAGATTCCCGAGCCGGCAGACTCCGTGGCAGAAGTTAAATAGAAGATCTGTCCATGTACAAGTTACCAGCCGTGCACCTTATAACCCTTCACACACATTAGTGGGTATATAAGTGTGTAGCCAGCACCGATCGCCAAGAGATCCGACTTGAGAACTTCCTACATTTTGGACCACCTGGACGGCCGAGGAACCAGTCGTTAGCCCCCAACATCACCGGAAGCAAGATAACCAGGACCAGACCAACAAATACTATTCAAGATTCACGTTACTAGTACTAAGTGTTATAGTACCAGTTCGACATTCACTTATTAACTTTTCTATGAAGTGGCTATAACTTTGCCCAGTGTAACTCATATTTAACCATTCCATTTGGGACGTACTAAGCGTATCAATGTTCATTAATTAACAGGCGACATTGACTCTCGTAATTACCTTATTCAGATATCCAAAACCCTAGTGATATCTAATGTTCGCCCACTGATTTGTGTTCTACGTATTTCTGCCATAAGAATATAAATCTTAGATCAGTACCCCCTTGAGGTTACTAGAATTTTCCGTGTTCTACAATATACGCGTGTCTAATTCTAACTGTGAGCTGCTACTTGGGCACGCGACCTGCCAGTAGAAAATCTAATTAGTGAAATTGAATACATAAATACATTGAGGTCTTCCAGTATAATAAACCTTGCTAACTAAACCCCTAATCAGAAGAGTATACCTGAACGTTGGAAGTGGGAGACTAGGCTCCATCCAGATCCGCTAATGCTAGCAGTTCCTTTCTATTATTTGTTTTGTACGAGTATTACTATCTTTCTATGCTCTTTATTCACCTACTTAAATAAATGTGATCGTGTGTAGTGTTACCGTGTGTTTATTTTGTGTTCTCTATTCCTCATACCTTGTATTGTGCATGCAGCCTTATATACCCAGTCATTTAGAACTCACATTACCCAAGTTAAACCTGTAGAAAAACAGGGCATAACATTGGCGGCAGCGGTGGTTCTAAATTCGAAGGCGATTTAGATGCCACAGTGAATAAGATTGCCCAACACATAAAAGTTTCTTTCCCCACGTTGACCAGAATCCAACAAGAACAGCAAATTCTGGTCAACCTTGTGTCTATATTGCCCTCAGCAGTAAAAGACCATTTCCGTGTGCACGATTTCGTCGGATACCAAAAAGATCTCGTCACGATCTGACGTATTTTGGCCGTGCGCACAGAAGCACCCACCCAAATCGCTGCAATCAAGAGGTTTCCCACGCACCCGCAGCAACCCGACCACCAAAACTCCAAGAATGCCTACCCCGCCTCATCCTTCCACAACAGACCCACCTACCCTTCCGGCAAGCCCCAACCAAGTAGACCCCGGTTCCAGCCTACCCAGCCACGCAGAATCTTCAACCGGAACAGGAACTACAACACCTACCAAAGTAAAAACCCTACTTTAGTAATTATCAACCCCTATGATTTCCCTGCCTGTAATGCTCAGTGTGCTTTCCATCAAATTCGTGACTCTGCCAAACCTCGCCCCTTTACTCCTCGCATTTCTGTAAATGAAGAGGAGTTGGGACAAGAGGAAGAGATGGAAGAAAGACACACTGGAGAAATAGCCCCTAACATGACCTCAGAGGATACCGAGGAAACCCTGGAGGAGGTAGATACCGATTCCCAGGATTTTTAAAGTACCCCCCGCCCAAGACGGCCTCGGCGGGGGACGCCATAACTGACTGCACTGCCCCCATTTATTACATGGCCAAAATCAAGGACATTCCTGTCCGCTTGTTAATCGACACGGGAGCTGCCAAGTCATGTTTGTTCAAAAATTACTATGATCAACACCACCAACTATTTGGCCCTTTGTTAACCACCAAAGCAGAACTAATCTCAGCTGCTGATACTTACTTAAATCTCCTAGGAGACACTTTGCCCCTATCAGTAACTACTCCTGCCCCCCATGCTCGTTGTTATCACGCATTCACAGTATTTTCCTCCAACTGTAAACATTACGATGGTTTCCTTGGACTTGACCTCCTTCAAAAACTCCAGGCCCAGGTCGACTGCGGCCAAAGGCTGATATCATTCAAAAAATTCCAACCCAAAGCCTCTGACAAACCCATCACGCAGAAACCCATTCATAAAAAAAAAAAAACCTTCCCCCTCAACAAACCCTGAGTCAGGGTTACCAAATTGCAGCTAGCACTAAGGTGACTCCTAAACCCTCCCCTTGCCCGGAGTCCCCTCAAAATCTCACCCCATTCAGTAACCAAATGCCTCAACAAACGAAAGAAGACAAGTCCAAGCAACTCCCTCTCGGTAATCCCCTCCATTCTCGTAATTCTGTCCCGGATAAATCCTCCCATGTTTTCAGGACAGATTCTGATATATGTAACCATAATTCCATCAAATGTTTATGTAGACATGTTTCCAGGGAAAATGCTGATCAATGTACCCAACAATGTTTCCCCCATGCCCCCAGAAATGTTCAGCTATCCCACAACCCACAACAATTCCCTTGTGACAATTTTCCGTCAGTAGCTCCCTTGCCCCCCCCCCCCCCCCCACAAATCACACTCCTAGAAAAATTCACAACCCCACACTTGACTCACCCTCTCATGACAAAACAAACCCACCCGGCCCCCATCACTTTTAACCAGACCTTGACTGCCACCAAGAAAGTTCCCCACATTCGTCCTATTAACAACCCCAAATCAATACACCAGTCCTCCACCAATAACCCATGTTCTACACCTAACTTTTTCCCCACCAACCCTCCGCAGTCCCGCCAACACATCCCGTTTTCTAACTCGGTCAGCTCTCACCACTCTGAACCGCCCGCACCGCGCCGTTAATCCCCCCCTCACGCGTGCCGACCGAGGGACACAACCATGTTCCCACCATGCCCCCAGAAATGCCCAGCTATTCCACACCCACCCCAATCCCCCTTGTGACAGTTTTCCGTCAGTAGCTCCCTTCCACCCCCACACAATTCACACCCCAAGAAAACTTCACAACCCCACACTTGACTCGCCCTCTCATGACAAACAAAACCACCAAATCCATATAAACTCCAAACAAACCGTCACTGCCACCGACAACGCTCCCCAAATTCGTCCTTCTAACAACCACAAATCCTTACATCAGTCCTCCACCAATAACCCATCTTCTATACCTCACGCTTCCCCCACCAACCCTCCGCAGTCCCTCCGTCAAATCCCGTTTTCTAACCCCCTCACACCGCGCCCCACTGATCCTCCCACACGCGCCGTTAATCCCCCCCTCACGCGTGACCCCCACCAAAGTGACCTTGCCCCCCTTATAAGTACCAAACACCTGCTCGCCAGTCAATCCCCCACCATCATTAGCCCAGCTGTAGTTCAGGATAAATGCCAAATTCCCCCCCACCATCAAATATGGGTGAACCTGCGGCCCATATCCCAAACTCACATGATATTTTCCCCCACTACCACGTCCCCCAACCCCCATCGTTGCCTCTTACAACCCGCCATCATTTCCGCTCGCATCAACCACATTCTCGTGGCAAATATCTCAGAGGAATCCCTGACATTACCAAAAGGTCTCATTATAGGAGACCTCGAAACTTTCGATGACCTCCCCATAGATTTTAACGACACCCCTACCAGCCTCCAATTGCCCCCTCTCCCTGAGACATTATCTGACCACCAAAAGAACGGCATGTACGACCTACTACTGGAATTCAGTGACGTGTTTGCCCAACAACCCACCGAAATCGGACAGACTGATGTAGAACAACACATCATTAACACCACAGGCCCCCCCCATACGACAACCATCCCGTAGAAAGAACCCCATACAACGTCAGGAAGAGGAACGCCAAGTCCAGGAAATGTTAGAGGCCGGGATTGCCACCCCGTCCATTAGTCCCTGGTCTTCCCCTGTTGTCCTAGTCAAAAAGAAAGATGGGACAACCCGTTTTTGCGTCGATTACAGGAGGTTATATGACGTAACCATTAAAGACGCTACGCCCTTACCCCGAATAGACAATTCCCTTGACTCCCTACACGGATCCAAATGGTTCACTACCCTCGACTTACAAGCAGGGTATTGGCAAGTGCCTATCAAGGCCGAGGACCAAAAGAAAACAGCATTTTCCACTAGTGGTGGCCATCACTATGAATTTAACGTCCTACCTTTTGGCCTCTGTAACGGACCCGCCACTTTCTCCCGTTTGATGGAAGCGGTATTACATGGCCTAACCTGGGAAACCTGCCTAGCCTATCTGGACGATATTATTGTGTAATACACCAACCTGGGATGAACCCCTCCTATGTTTGAGACAAGACCTTCAAAGAATCCGAGCCGCCGGGTTGAAATTAAAACCCTCAAAGTGCGAGATTGCCGAAATAAGGTAGTTTTCCTCGGACACGTGATATCTGAACATGGTATTGCGCCAGACCCAAAGAAACTTCAAGCCATACAAAACCAACCCCCACCCACCACTGTTAAAGGAGTACGTTCGTTTCTAGGTTTAGCCACGTACTACAGACGGTTCGTCCGCCACTTTGCCACCATAGCGAGACCCCTCCACCAACTTCCCCACAAATCCACCCCGTTCCCCTGCACACCTGAAAGTGACCTCCCCTTTAACACTTTGAACCATATCCTTATCCAAGCCCCTATTGTCCTTTTCCCTGACTTCCAGAAACCTTTCAGTCTTATACCGACGTATCTCTGTACGCCATGGGTGCAGTTTTAGCTCAAATCAGAGACGGAGAAGAACATGTGATAGCGTATGCCAGCTCCACCCTCAACCAAACACAACAGAATTACGCAGCCACCAAGAGAGAGTGCTTAGGGATCATTTGGGCACTCAAGCCACTTCCGGTCATTTGTGTTGGGCGCAAAACTCGACATAATTACCGACCATCAATCTTTACAATGGCTGCGTAGGTGCGAAACCAACTCAGCCATTTTGGTACGTTGGAGGGAGACACTAGAGGACTACGACTTTACCATACAATATC
Organism: Paralithodes platypus; assembly: GCA_032716605.1. Lineage (NCBI taxonomy): Eukaryota > Metazoa > Arthropoda > Malacostraca > Decapoda > Lithodidae > Paralithodes > Paralithodes platypus. The sequence goes on along the minus strand of CM064521.1, from coordinate 34,680,074 downwards.
GTCCAGGCAAACTCCATACCAATGCAGACGCCCTGTCACGTTGGCCAGTACCAAAAGACCCCCCCAACAACCTAGCCGCCTTACAAAACACTGAGTTGGTATCTACCCCAACCCCCTGACATAATGCCCCCTCAGCCCCCTCCCTAATGTCAATCTTGGGGATAGCAAGACATCAGATCCCCCCCCCTGATTACCCGTTAAATTGTCTTCAGGGGACCCGGACTCACTGGGGAGATCAACTTGCCACAGACACTGGTCACATAATCTTGGACCCCACCATTGGGACCCAATGGACCTAACATGATTGCCATCCACGAGGGAAACCGGCATACCCCTTGGACAAAAGAAGATGTTAAAGATCTTCACAGACCAATACTGGACCCCCAACCCCTCCAAAATTGACACGAGAGTGACAGAATCCTGCAAACCGTGTTTATTGGGAAAGGATAGATCACGCACCCCAGGGCCCCAGCTGGTACCTTGTCGGGCTTACCAAACCGTTCCAAGTCCTATCCCTCGACATCATTGGCCCGTTTCCTCCTTCGCTGGCAACGCGCTATATCGTCACCATTTGTGGACGTCTATTCAAAATTTTTAATAGCCTGCCCAGGCTAAAGACCCACAACAGCCACCACAGTCGCCACACTGCTTGCCACAGAAAAGTTATTCCCTTATATTCGGTCTGCCCCTTGCTCTTCTATCCGACAATTTGCACACGAGTTTAGTGGAACACGTTTTGGCAACAGTTCACCCACCAATGTGGCATTAAGATAAATCTCTCATCCCCATACTGGTCCCTCCAAGGGAAAATTGCTCTCTGCGAGACGCAGCCATCGCACCATCAACAATCAGTTGCGAACAAAATTTATTGCTCTTAACAACCGCCAGACTGGCAATCACAACTAAAAATGAATTACAATGGGGCATGAAAACCACCTGTCCCCGAGAGACGGTATTTCCCCTCATGAACGTGTTTACGGGCGTACCCCCCCCTGTTTACTGCCGTTCACCCACCCACGATCACCTTCCCTCCACCACCTCCACAATGGACACATTGAACCATCTGCAAAACACAACTCCATACCGCCCAAACCTTGTCAGGACACCAAAAAGATAACAACCGATGACAAAAAACCCTTTCGCCCATCCATGGGACACCGTAATGGTAAGCCAACCCTCCCTATCACCAACAAGTTAGGCACTCGCTATGTCGGGCCCTACACCATCACACAAGGCCCAAACGCATTATCAAGTCACCATCGACTATCACGGCGTGACTCGCACGTTCAGAACTAGATTCGTCCGAGCGTTTTTAAACCACTCCAACCACAAGACCATACCCCACCCCACACGGCTGAAACCAGAATTAAACACCCCTACTTAAACCGTACCACTCCAGCTATGAAAATCCCCACAACAAGCCACTAAGGACCTAAGCCCTCCGACACGAAACAGACAGATCATGCCTCAACATACCCCCCAAACTAATACACCACACACCCCAAGCCCCCACTCATCACACCCTCCTACACAATGGAACACATTTTTCACTTTCTTATAATCAAGGTACATCCCCCGCTTATCCAAATACGAAAGCCGCTACCACAACCCCGACCCACACACAGAAACTCTGCCGTCTAGCCCTGGAATAACTTACCCAGGAACCACACTAAGTAAAACCACACCCCCACCCAAAACATAGTACACACCCAAACACACCACACAATCTACCTCAGTAACCTCACGCTACAACCTACGCCCACGACAAAAACTTTTTATGAAAAACCTCAAGGAAACACACCCCCTGCTAACCCCGAAGTTCAGTAGGGCTGCCAGACCTTAACCCTCCTCCTCTTCTTCATCGACTTACTCCACAAAAAGCGGGAAAGAAGACGAATAATCACTACTAAACACCATAAACCGAGAACTATAGTCCAGAAGTAAACAACCCCCACCCCCGCACGGAAAACACCATACCTGTACTCTTCAACCCTCATCCCCTCTCAACCCCCACCAAACACCCATAAAAATGCCGACGTCCACAACCAGCAAATCACCAAACTCACCAAAACGAAACAACCCACACACGTCACTACCCCAAACCCCCCAACCTAAATCTACACTTCCTTACCCACCCGCCTAGGCCCTACCGAATCCGCTCCTTTTCCCTCCACGATCCAACCACCCCA